>JAQQAC010003584.1:10377287-10581728 GCA_029783875.1 Phataginus tricuspis | reverse complement strand
ACTTGTCTTTTTCGGCCTGGCTTATTTCACTGAGCATAATACCCTCCAGCTCCATCCATGTTGTTGCAAATGGTAGGATTTGTTTTTTTCTTATGGCTGCATAATATTCCATTGTGTATATGTACCACATCTTCTTAATCCATTCATCTACTGATGGGCACTTAGGTTGCTTCCATTTCTTGGCTATTGTAAATAGTGCTGCAATAAACATAGGGGTGCATGTGTCTTTCTCAAACTGGGCTGCTGCATTCTTGGGGTAAATTCCTAGGAGTGGGATTCCTGGGTCATATGGTATTTCTATTTTGAGTTTTTTGAGGAACCTCCATACTGCTTTCCACAATGGTTGAACTAATTTGCAATCCCACCAGCAATGTAGGAGGGTTCCCCTCTCTCCACATCCTCGCCAACATTTGTTGTTGTTTGTGTTTTGGATGTTGGCCATCCTCACTGGTGTGAGGTGATATCTCATTGTGGTTTTAATCTGCATTTCTCTGATGATTAGTGATGTGGAGCATTTTTTCATGTGCCTGTTGGCCATCTGAATTTCTTCTTTAGAGAAGTGTCTCTTCACATCCTCTGCCCATTTTTTAATCGGGTTATTTGCTTTTTGGGTGTTGAGGCATGTAAGTTCTTTATATATTTTGGATATTAACCCCTTGTCAGATATGTCATTTACAAATATATTCTCCCATATTGTAGGATGCCTTTTTGTTCTGCTGATGGTGTCCTTTGCTTTACAGAAGCTTTTTAGTTTGATGTAGTCCCATGTATTCATTTTTGCTTTTGTTTCCCTTGCTCGAGGAGATGCGTTCAGGAAGAAGTTGCTCATGCTTATATTCAGGAGATTTTTGCCTATGTTGTCTTCTAAGAGTTTTATGGTTTCATGACTTACATTCAGGTCCTTTATCCATTTCGAGTTTACTTTTGTGTATGAGGTTAAACAATAATCCAGTTTCATTCTCTTGCATGTAGCTGTCCAGTTTACATCTTCACAATTTAATAGCCCTCTTTTGTGATTCTCCTGTGACCTTTCCTCCAACTCTTTCCCACCAGCCTACTTATAAGCCCTACCTTCCCTCCCTGTTTTTATCCTCAAACCAGTTCCAATCCTTGATGCAATTAGTGAATAAATAACTGTCCACATGACTGTGTCCTCCACTTTTCACTAGAAGTATTGCATTCTCTCTGTGCATTCTCTAAAATACTAGTTACCTCACAATTTGCCTCTTGTTCCATGTCATACATGCTGAACTGAGTGAAAGTATGTGCCTTACAAGTTCCAGTGACCCACTCCTTTTTCCTGACCTTTGGCCTTTGCCCTTCTGACTTGAGAACTGCAGCTGAATCATAAATGACAGTTAACTTTTCCTCTTTCCATCCAAGACACTTCTAAAACCAAATTTTTTTGGAAGAAATGGTAATATTCATACAGTTTTGGGGGCCATCATAGAATACCTTCAAAAGGTCAGTCACTCTCTGGGACTAACTATAAGTTGTAATGAAATCTAAAACCTTAGGCCCAATGTCTCTGAAAGGTAAGGCTGTTTTCTGTTTGTGACCATGGGAGCAGGTATTCAGTTCTATGAAAAAATAAATATACTCATAAGAAATAGATATGAATAGAACAGGATCGCAATTAGTGATACAGACCATCAGTATCACTGGCTATTACGAATTATAAAATTGCTATTTCTTTTTTTCCCTACAAATGAGAGATATTGTAAGGATTTTAAAGTGTAATATTTTTGTACATTTCATGGGAAGCAAATGCCATCAGTCAGTGAAGAGCACATGATTTAGATGAATGAACTTTTCTTAACAGTTAAAATGATTCATGATTCATTCTCCCCTGTCTCAGTGGTTATTTCTATCCCCTCTTCAAGATAATATTCAATCTTGTAACACTCCTCAGTCTCCCTTAATATGGTTCCGACCACCTATAGTTTCTGAGGCAGTGTGACTGAGGTAAGAGAATGGGATGTGGCATCAAAGGACTGGTATTTGAATTCTGGCTCTGCTACTCACCAGCTCTGCAACACTGAGGAAGGTATGCAGGTGCTGTTATCCTCTGCCTTTCCTAGGGTTGCTGTGTTAACCGCTCTAATGGATTAGAAAGCACTCAACCCAGTACTTACAAATAGTGGATGTCCAATAAATATGCACTGATAATGTTTATCATCTGCTGCTTGGTTTCAGACTCAGGTGCTTGGTTAACTTTCCTGTTTTATGTTTCTCTGGTCTCCTTGACCATTCACTCTTTTTTTCTGCTTACACAGTTTTGCCTTTGCTGTCCTCTTGACCCGTGAGTGTGTTCCATATCAGATTAGCTTTCTGGTTGGGAAGGGGAAGTGTCAGGCTCTGTATTTTAGATAAGGAGGACCTGAAGGAAAGGCGCTGATAATATGTAGGAGAAAACCAAATATTCGTGGGGAAGAAGGGAAGGATGACTTGAAGGGAATCTGAGTATCAGCTGATGGTACAAAGTTTTCACAAGCCACAGTTCTAGCGATGTCCATGGTATGTAGAGCTACCAAGGGGTGAAAAGTTAACCAAATAACATTGTCTCTTCTAGAATCTTGCAGTAAATTTAGTAAAATAAAATTCCATAGTTTTCATATAATTATAAATGTGTAACTTATGACATGTAATTTTATGAACATGTCTTCCTTAGCACACAGGCATAGCACAGAACAAAGACCGTTTAAGAGCTAGGAAGGCAGAAACTGATCCACGGGCACCAAGAACTCACTATCACAGTATTAAAGGGGATAATATTTTGTTTCTGTTGTTTTTGAGAATGAAAACCAAAGAGCAGGTGATTTGAAATGAACACATTTCTATTTGAAAAATTTTTTTTCCGGCTGCATATTGTTAGTCTTTAATCATCTATCATTGAATTAAAAACCAAACCTAGTAATCACCATCCTTAAGTGATGAAATATGTACAGTGAGACTCTAAACAGAAGAGATGGTTGAATCAGACATGTTTCCAAGGTCAGTTTCTTGATTGATACTATCTTTTCAAAACAATTAGGTATCCCATGTCATTAAAATAGCAGGGAGAAAAAAGAGAATATATTTTGCCTGACTGTGTCTCCTTGGTCATCTTTCACACTCCGTTAGAGGCTTTATCCAAGTTTCGTATCCAGACTATTGTATTTTTCTGGTGCTAGAAGAAACTTCAATGAGGGCCTGATGAATGTCCATATTAAATCGGATCCTCCTCCCTTTTTTAATTAAGTTACTTAAATTTAATTTTGTAATTTTACTTCAGTAAACCGTCTGACTCCAGATGTTGGATGTACTTTTTCTTATTTCTGTTTCCACATAATTGTACCTGTAAAAGATTTACAGCTGCAGTAGACATTTTGGAACCTTTTAGAGCCTTTTCGGCATATGTTTCATGGATGACTGGCAACATGAGCAATTAACATCCTAAAATGTTGTTCTGCTCCCCAGAATATTTTTAGTGGGATAAGTTACTTTTATTAGCTTGAACTTTAAACAAATAATCATCTTAAAGGGAACATTATCATCAAAATAACTCAGTTGAAACGGAAGGCCAGCCCTCAAAGGAAATTGGTACGAGTGAGAAGAAAAGGCCTGTGGGCTGAAAGAGCCTTTAACAAAGACGTAAATGAAAAGTAAGGATTGGCCTTTTACTAAAATAAGGGCTGTAAGCAGAGTTCCTGTTCCTTCTGATTGACTCTGAGTCACTGTAATGTGTTGTACTGCATATATTATAGAATGATGGGTTGCACCGCTAAAACTTGAGGAGCATTTAGCTCTTGCTTTCAGTGACAGAACTCAGATAAAAGAAAACCACCCAAGTAGCACCTACCTTGCAGGAGACCAAAGGTTGGGATTCTCTTAAGTATGTTTGTGTATTTAAGAAACATACAGCTACCTTGGGGCTTAGAACTGAGACTGAACTCCATTGATAAATGATCTTTACCATCACTTCCTCTCAGGCATTCTTAAAACAACAAAAAAGATTACTCATAATTAGCTTCTCTTGGTACAAGAATTATTTGAATGCATACAATTGTTCTGAATCTGCGTTCTTAGTCAAAGCACATCTTATAATATATTTGATAGCTCACCGGGGACTTTGTATGATGAAGCGTCTAGTCTTCATCAAAGAAACATATACTACAATTAAACCCTTAGATGACATACTAAAGAACAACAACAACAAGTCCACAGAGTAAAGGAATCAGTCTTTTTTCCTCAAGTAAGAAATTATACTTCATGATTTTCATATACTATACTGTCTTGATGTATATGAAATATTTACCACTGCAATAAACAAATTAGAGTATAGATTTTCCTTCAGGCTTAAGGGACCTAGCAAGCAAGCTCTTATGCTGTTCCTTCACAGCCGGGTTTAGCTAGGACAACGATTTCTGTGTGCATTGGGTGTGAGAGTCACCTAAAAATGACTGGTGTTGGACAGTCCTGTTTCCAAGTGCTCTTGTCTCTTTGAGTGCTGTGTAAGACTGAAATCATTTAATAATGCCAACCGTTGGCACTGGGCAAAAGTTGTTCGTCCATAATTGACAGATAAGCAATTCACAGTCACCACTTGTTTCTAATATAACAAAACAAGTTCATAGAATGATCCTGTGACTCATAGATCTTGCAACTTTACTAAATTTTAAATAAGAAATCAGTGAAGGCCTAGAGAGGGAAATACATCTGAAGCAGCAAACAGCACAGGCATGTAGAATATTATTAAATTGTGATGCTACTCAGTGTATTTGTGTACAGAGTATTCCTAGTAGGTAGGAAAGGATGCTTAAAATATCCCATTTCTAGATAGTGAACTACTTAGTGACTATTTGCCCATACCTTTCATTCCTGCTGGGAATGAAAAATGGAGGGCTACCATGGAAATATAATGGCAATTTAAAATATATATGGAATTTAAAAATATTTCATACATTCTAATAGAAACAAAGGAAATACATTTTTGAAAAAATACATTGTGCTTTCGATTGCTTCTAAAGATCACTCACGATGAAATGAAACATTTTTTAAAATTTTTTATTGAGGTATAATTGATATACACTTTTATGAGGTTTTCACATGAAAAAACAATGTGGTCACTACATTTACCCATATAATCAAGTCCACACCCATACCCCATTGCAGTCACAGTCCATCAGTGTAGTAAGATGCCACAGATTCACTGTTTGCCTTCTCTTTGCTACACTGTTTTCCCTGTGATTCCCCACACCATGTGTACTAAACATAATACCCCTCAAGCCCCTTCTCCCTCCCTCCCCACCCGCCCTCCCACACCCCTCCACTTTGGTGAACACTAGTCCCTTCTTGGAGTCTGTGAGTCTGCTGCTATTTTATACCTTCAGTTTTGCTTCGTTGTTATACTCCACAAATGAGGGAAATCATTTGGCACTTGACTTTCTCCGCTTGGCTTATTTCACTGAGCATAATACCCTCCAGCTCCATCCATGTTGTTGCAAATGGTAGGATTTGTTTCTTTCTTATAGCTAAATAGCATACCACTGTGTATATGTATCACCTCTTCTTTATCCATTCATCTACTGATTGTTGCTACACTTAGGTTGCTTCCATATCTTGGCTATTGGAAATAGTGCTGCAATAAACATAGGGGTGCATATGTCTTTTTGAATCTGAGAAGTTGTATTCTTTGGGTAAATTCCAATGAGAGGGATTCCCGGGTCAAATGGTATTTCTATTTTTAGTTTTTTGAGAAACCTCCATATTGCTTTCCACAATGGATGAACTAGCTTACATTCCCACCAGCAGTGCAGGAGGGTTCCCCTTTCTCCACATCCTCGCCAGCATTTGTTGTTCTTAGTCTTTTGGATGCTGGCCATCCTTACTGGTGTGAGGTGGTATCTCATTGTGGTTTTAATTTGCATTTCCCTGATGATTAGTGATGTGGAGCATCTTTTCATGTGCCTGTTGGCCATCTGAATTTCTTCTTTGGAGATTTGTCTCTTCATATCCTCTGCCCATTTTTTAATCGGATTATTTGTTTTTTGGGTGTTGAGGCATGTGAGTTCTTTATATATTTTGGATGTTAACCCCTTGTCGGATATGTCGTTTACAGATATATTCTCCCATACTGTAGGATGCCTTTTTGTTCTGTTGATGATGTCCTTTGCTGTACAGAAACTTTTTAGTTTGATGTAGTCCCCTGTGTTCATTTTTGCTTTTATTTCACTGGATCGAGGAGATGCATTCAGGAAGAAGTCGCTCATGCTTATATTCAGGAGATTTTTGTCTATTTTGTCTTCTAAGAGTTTCATGGTTTCATGACTTACATTCAGATCTTTGATCCATTTCGAGTTTACTTTTGTGTATGGGGTTAAACAATAATCCAGTTTCATTCATGTAGCTGTCCAGTTTTGCCAACACCAGTTGTTGAAGAAGCTGTCATTTCCCCATTGTATATCCATGGCTCCTTTATCATATATTAATTGATCATGTATGGTTGGGTTTATATCAGGGCTCTCTAGTCGGTTCCATTGGTCTATGGGTCTTTTCTTGTGCCAGTACCAAATTGTCTTCATTATTGTGGCTTTGTAGTAGAGCTTGAAGTTGGGGAGCATAATCCCCCCAACTTTATGCTTCCTTCTCAGGATTGCTTTGGCTATTCGGGGTCTTTTGTGGTTCCATATGAATTTTAGAACTATTTTCTCTAGTTTGTTGAAGAATGCTGTAGGTATTTTGATAGGAATTGCATTGAATCTGTAGATTGCTTTAGGCAGGATGGCCATTTTGATGATATTAATTCTTCCTATATATGAGCACGGGATGTGTTTCCATTTATTGGTGTCTTCTTAATTACTCTCATGAGTGTCTTGTAGTTTTCAGAGTATACTTTCACTTCCTTCTTTCTGCTAGTTCATTGTTAGTATATAGGGATGCCACATATTTCTGCATATTAGCTTTGTATCCTGCAACTTTGCAGAATTCAGATATTAGATCTAGTAGTTTTGGAGTGGATTCTTTAGGGGTCTTTATGTACAATATCATGTCACTTGCAAACAGAGACAGTTCAAGTTCTTCCTTGCCAATCTGGATGCCTTTTATTTCTTTGTGTTTTCTGATTGCCGTGGCTAGGACCTCCAGTACTTGGTTGAGTAGAAGTGGGGAGAGTGGGCATCCTTCTCTTGTTCCAGATCTTAAAAGAAAAGCTTTCAGCTTCTGACTGTTAGGTATAACATTGCTTGTGGGTTTGTCATATATGGCCTTTATTATGTTGAGGTACTTGCCTTCTATACCCATTTTGTTGAGAGTTTTTATCATGAATGGATGTTGAATTCTGTCGCTTTTTTAGCATCTATGAGATGATCATGTGGTTTTTGTCCTTCTTTTTGTTGATGTGGTGAATGATGTTGATAGATTTTCGAATGTTGTACCATCTTTGCATCCCTGGAATAAATCCTACTTTATCATAATGGATGATCTTTTTGATGTATTTCTGAATTCGGGTTGCTAATATTTTGCTGAGTATTTTTGCATCTATGTTCATCAGGGATATTGGTCTGTAGTTTTCTTTTTTTGTGGTGTCTTTGCCTGGTTTTGGTACTAGAGTAATGCTGGCCTCTTAGAATGAGTTTGGGAGTATTCCCTTTTCTTCTACTCTTTGGAAAACTTTAAGGAGGATAGGTATTAGGTCTTCACTAAATGTTTGTTAAAATTCAGCGGTGAAGCCATCTGGTCCACGGGTTTTGTTCTTAGGTAGTTTTTTGATTACCAATTCAATTTCATTGCTGGTAATTGGTCTGTTCAGATTTTCTGTTTCTTTCTGGGTCAGCCTTTGAAATAAAACAAATATTAATGAAATAAAATTTCATTACATTACAGCCTATAAATTTATAAGTACTTGGAAGATATATTCAAAGTAAATGTCTGAGACACTATTTCTATCTTCAGTTCATTTGTTTTAAAAATTTATTTATTCATCCATTCATTCACTGACCATGTACTGAATACTTCTTGGGGCAAGGCAAGTGTTAGAGCTTGCTAAACTTGAAATGAGTATCAGAGTTGGATCCTGCTGGTAAGAAGCTCTTACTGTCATTTGAATAGAAGAAAGAGGAGACTAAAAACTGTTATACATGGAATGCATAAATCATGTAAGAAGAGGTCAACATGAAGTGTTAGTCATTCTTTATTCTTTTCTCGACCTGTTTTCTAAACAATGAAATTAATATAAGATGACTTCTTATATACAGGTAACAGTTTTAAAAAATTGTGTGCATATGAGAGATGCCCCACAACACCACTGGTCAATGTTAGATCTGTTCGATATCATACCTTGGAAAATTGGTACTGATGCTATATGATGTAGATGGAGTAATCTGAATAGGAAGTATAAATTCTATCTTTAACCTCCATGTTGACCTATAGAGCTAACCTTCTCATAAGGAACCCTTGTTTCTTGTGGTGTCCTTTAGCCCTTTTACCCCTTGGTTGATGTAGTGCTGGCGTGGTGTGGTTTGATATCCCTCACCTTATCCTTGAAGGCAACAGGAATTTATTTCACTGGACTTGAATAGTAAAGTCACCTTTCTTCTACTTCTAGGTTTTCAAAGAATCCAAGGACACTTTTGGGGCTTCTCTTCAATGTGTAATCTAAAATCTGCCTTCTAATTTCCCAGCCTAATAAACACCTGTTCTAATTACTTTTAATCATTCTCCATTGGAGATTTTTGTTTGTATATTGTCTATTGGCAGGTGTTCCATAATGACTGAGGGAAAGACACCTATAACAGGGTCTTTATCTATGCTATTATGTACTAATAAATACTACTTTGTCTACTTTGTCATCCCTTGAAAGCCTTTTAGAAATTTTTTGCTATGTTCCCAAATTCCAGAAATACCCACTGGTTTTGTGTTACCTAGGACATGAGATAGCTTACTGCAAGAGTTTTAATTGTTCTTTTTTTTTTTTGCTGTTTCTTTTGATATTGCTGTCTTAATGGGTCTCCATTTTGTTCCAAGAACCTGCAGAGCTTCTGATGTGTCGGAAAACACAGTGGATTCAGTTTGATAGCAAGCAGCCTGGATGGAAGCATTCAGATTAATTGAGCCAACTTTAGTCTGACCCTATCATATAGGGCACATGAGAATGTGGTCTTTGTACAGAGAAAGATAGGGCCTTAGGACCATTGCTGGTAAAATCTTTCTTTCCAAGGCCTTCAAGTTAAAAGGCATGGAAAATACAGAAGGAAATATTTGAAGACAGTTTTCATCTTTTATTAACATATAAAAGCACACCCCTGATGTGTGCTTCCTACAGGGTATAGAAACTCAGCTTCTCTCTGTTACACACATATATAATACCAAATATTTTTCCCCAAGTGGAGCCCAATGCTAGCAAGTACTAGTTTCAAATTTGTTTTGTAATATCCTAAGGGCTACCGTGATTCTTATTCTTGTTACTCTTGTGGTAATGAACCATATAAATTGCATAGTTTTTCTCTGCCAGATGCAAGTCATAATTCTGAAGAGAATATTTTCTGCTAAAATGACATAACGATCATTTTACTAATAGGGTTTAAAGAGTAGAATTCAGATGCTTCTTTATACAGGTTAACCTATTATAAAAAGAAATTAATAAGTTAGGCACCAAATGTAATTTCAAATGCCAGTAGGGTATAATAAGAGATATTTGCGTTTTCTTTTGTGATCTTATTGAAGATTCATTTGCAGTGATAACATCATTTCCTTTAATTTAAAGACATGATATGGCAAGTATCCGCAATATGAAATACTTTAGTGTATGTCCTGGAACACAAATTTCAGTAGATGTTGGTCAATATAATGATCCCTTGGTCAGATAAGTTTGCAAAACACTGCCCACACACCTGCCGTGTACTTCATGCTCCATAGTCTAAGTCCGGGAAATGCCGCCCTCGCACGTAGAAACCCAATATACAACAACGTGCAGCAACAGGATAAATGCTCTGAGAAATATTGCAGTTGAACATTTTTTAATCTAGCATTTGCCAAACTTATTGTACTCCTTTTCTTTCTGTTACATTTTATAACATCCCATGGAATTTTGATTTATGGAAAATACTTTGGAAAATACGGGTCTCAGTAAATTATCAAAAATGAGTTTATTTAAAAAGAGAAGAAATATACACGAGAAAGGATGCTTGATGTGAAAACCAGTGTTAGGTTCCTGTCTAATCTTTGCTAAATATATGGCCTTGGAGGCGTCATTTAAGCTTGCTGTGAAATGGGAATAGTATGATCGTCTCTAACTCATGGGGAGCTATTGGATCCAAATTCTAAAGGAGATGGTGCTCTCATTCGTGGCATTATTATACCATGAAACACTCTTATTTCTGGCATCGTTATTATTATCATTAACTCTAAGAGGTGTGCCCCCGAAATGGTGAAAAAATTCTTCTCATAGTGGAGCTCTTTCTGGTTTCCTAAAAACTTTCTTCCCCATCCTATCCAAGGAGACTGAGAGAAATAGCATATTCTTCTTAGGGAAAAAGACAAATGGAACAGCATATATGTAACAGGATAATCAAATAAATTGCTTTCAAACAAATTACTTTGAAATTGTTACCCCCCAGAAGAGGTCCAGGTATTTTACTAGGTTACATAGGAGGCTTACCCTAAACAAATATAGGAAAAGAGAGAAACTGAGCATTTTTAATAACCTCAATAAATAGATGAATTTAAGTGTAAGGAGGTTCATCTACCTGCCCATCCTGCAATATAATCAAAGCACAAATAAATCAACCATTCAGAATTTATTTACCACATATCATATAACATGTCCAGGACCATGAGGGATAAAAAGGATAGTATGATGTGTGCTTGCTAATCAAAATCTTAACAACCTCACTGTGGAGCTAATATGAACACATGGTGTAAATAGAAATCAATCAGTTCTGGCTTTGCCGGAGACCAAAGTGTTCCCGGTTACGGTGGCACACTGCAGTTACAAAAGCAAAAGGAGTTCGATGAATAGAGAGGCAGTAAGTCTACAGGGGCAGATTTAGGCTTGAACTGGCCTTAAAAATGGGTAAAATGGGTGCCTCCTCATCACTTGGTATTTATGCACATTGTTTACTGTAAGTAGGCAGATGTGTAATCGATACAGATGTGTTACATAAGTGTATGACTGGACAAGAGAATGGGAAGGAGAAAGGGAGGGAAAGAAAAAAGGAGGAGGAAGAGAGGGAGGGCAGACGGAGAACAGTTACAGTCAAATAGGGTATTCCCACCCTTGTCGATCCGAAGCAAGTACTAGTTAGTGTGTGTGAGGGCATGTGTGAGCCCAGGGCCCCCAGCGCCCAGAAGCAGGAGAGCTGGAGGCAGCAGTGATACAGTGCTAGCCAATGTCACCATTTGGACGTTGCACGCCCATCTGTTCCTGGCTCCACCACTCACTACCTGTGTGACCTCGGCTAAGTCTTTAGAATTTCCTGGGTCCTCTTACACAATAATGTGCTTTCTCCTTAAGTTTCCTGAAAGGACCAAATAAGGATGTGGGAAGTTCATTAGTAAAGTATAGATGGCTGTGAGATAATGTTGTTATTATGCATGGGAGTATTAAATGGCTGTGAGAGAGTCGTTATATGCATGCTAGAGGCCATGAAATCCCCAATCTAGCCAGTGCTTCAAAAATCTGGTGTGAATTTCCGAGGAATATTGACGCAGATTTGCAATACTTGTGAGCCTACTGTGCTGTTACTCTACTACACATTTCTTGATAAGGAAATAGAAGACTAATAAAATTGTACATGGACTGTAAGCACTCGGCTCTACAGAAAACCACTGCCTGGGAAGGGATACAATAGGGCAGATAATCCTTTTCTGAATCAACTCTTGTCATATTGTATGGTCAAGGCCACCACGCTCTGTCCCATCAAAGTCCATCAATAACTAAAATGGTTGAAGGGTATTTCTAAGAGGAATTTTCCTTTTTTTTTTTTTTTAAAAAAAGGCATCAATTCCTGTCACTGGAGTTTTTAAAGCTCTCAGATTTTTGTGGCCAAACCTGTTGACCTTCCCAATATCAGAAAATTACAGTCTTGGGACCTGGTGATAATTGAACAGACAGACATCCATGGTAAGTTTCTCTTATGCTTTGCACCTTTCAGTGACAGAACACACCCAAAGCATCTGTCTGTTGGTTTGCAGTCCATCCCTCTAAGGGGCCCATACAGCTGTAACTGCAAGTGAGAGGCTCCTGTGGTGAGCTAATGGGCTTTCCAACCTCATTTAGCGGTCATCTCCTTGCGTACCCTGAGGTGCCAGACATATATCAGAGGGAGAGAAAGTAATAAAAGTGCACTGTGCCAGTCACTCTTTGATTTTAGCATTAAATCCTTATTCCTCTTTCTTCTTTTCCACTTTACCCGGTTTCCCAAAGAACTGGCAGGCTACAGAGAGCAAAAAATAAAAAAACAAAAAAGACCAGGGGGTGGGTGGAGAATTCCTCTTTGCTGGCCCAGGAACCTATAGCAGAGGAGGAGGGGAGCTCTACGTTTTGCCTGGTGCCCATTTTTACTTGCAAACCATCACTTCTGTGGAATGTGTTTGTTTGCTTGCTGTCTGTGATTATTCAGGAAGTATTTTTCTTTCTTTGGCATCTCATCAGGCTAGGAACTGGTCTGGGAAAAGCAAGTTAATTGTGCCACCTCCAATATGAAATATGCGTGGTTTTTAACGAGGCAGACAGAAGGGCAGAAATACTGGGACAGAGGCTAATGTGAGCTGGGGCTCCCGCATGGCAAGTCAAACCTGTGTGTCTGCGCCTGGAAACGCTCAGGCAGAGCAAAGGGACGGGAAGAAAACATATGAACTGCAGGAAAAGAAGAACCTTTTTTATATGGGGTTATAATTTGCTCCCCTTTCCCCTGATCCCACCCCAGTCTCCCAAAGCCCAAGGGTAATGTCTCAAAGTCCAGGTGCACACAGATAAGATACGAAGACAGCTATATTCTGAAACTTACGTATGCATTCTGTTTGCTGTCGGTAGAAGGGCAAATTTTTAAAGATAAAAAAGTGGTAAATGTCGTTTCTTGGAGAGACTACCAGGACCATGTCAAACGCTATCTTTCCCTACTCTTCAGCATCCCTCTTCCATCTCAGCAATGTATGTCCTTGGAAGGGATGGGGTAGGGGTGCTGACTGCAGAAGCAAGCACTTCTTGCCAGGGAAGGCTTTGCCAGGCCAGGCAAAGCTCTGGCCAGGAGCTGTAGCCACTGAGTCCTTTCGTGAAGCAAATCACACAGGCCCGTCCTCTGGATCACGGATAGTGGTCACTTCTACAGCTATTAAAGAATGACCTCTAGATGGATTAGGCTGTGTTTGGGGATCCAAATATGATTTTTCCTTATTTTGGTTGAACCATATTTTTACCTTTTTTTCTTCAAGAACACAGATGAAACACGTCGAGTTCATGGTATGAATACTTTTTATATTAGTAACTTTCTAGTCTGAAGAGTTCATTCTTGTGGCAATGAGGGTTGGGTGTCACTTTCTCCACTACCTCATTCTAAGCCTCTCTTTTGAGGATGGAGGGCTATTATTTTGCAATGCGAACCTTAAGGCTCCTCTTTAAAATCTTTGATTTCTGAGGCTTTACCGTATAGTTGAGTGCTATTATTATCATTATTATTTAATTTGTAATATTAAATTAATGAAATAATAAAATTTTATTTGGAAGGTTACCCTACAACTTACCATTTCAGAATACAAATTGAACATAACACCAGTTGAAACACAGTCCTCCTCTCCTTCTGAGGTTGCTTAGAGCCTGAATGGTTCCAAATCCAAATCTCCACCCCTTGTTCTGTATCCCTATTATGAACACAATTCTCTCTCTGCTCCTCTTCCGGCTGTCCAGCAAGCCTAGATCCTCCCACAGTGACCCTGGATGGCCCACCAATCACATGCTCCTGGCGGGATGGCTAGAGCTGTGGGCTGGACTTAGGGCTGGCTGGCAGCACGGCCGCTGTGGACAGCAGGGACAGTTCCATCGTTACCCCTTAAGGTCCAGCGTGTGGATATGAATGGACCGTGCTGGCCCCCATTCCAAGGGCACCCATAAAAGTGCTTCCTGTGTGCTGTTTTCAAGGTCCCCCATTGATTCACATGCACAAAATAAATGAACAATTTAGACTTCAGGTACAGTACAGTTGAAAATGCCTCTGACATCAAGGTATGTTTTATGTGACTAAAAGATATCTCAGTGCTTCTGTTGAAACAAGGATAGTAATTATAAATAAGCCTCCTATTTATTTCATAAATCTTCTGTGTATATATACAAGACTTTGCATTCATCGAGACAACCTTGAAATGTGTTAAAAGTATCAATGGCTCCTTTTTTTCTTTTAATTCTCCCCCCTCCAACCACCAGCAGTGATACACGGATCACCTGGGGAGATGTTCCAGTGCACTGAACAATGCATGAAACCACTGAGCCCTAAAAGATGTTTTCTCCTTTAAGAGGAGAGTTGTGTGCTCACAAAATCATTACTGAATCCCCAAGAGCCAAGAGCCCTTTCAGACCTGTTAATGCCTTCATTGAATAGAAATGATGGGATAGCCAGGGTTCAGTCTATAAAACCATACAGATTTGACTCTTACATCCTCTATGTTTACAATATAGAGATAAGAAGAGAGGGAAAGGCAAAAAATGCTTCCCCTGAATAAATATGGCTTATAAGTATAGTTCAACAGAAACAAAGAAAGAACAATGAATGTTTAGGTTGGTGGCATTTAGAAAGAAGGGAAGTTTTCTTATTGAAAGCTGACAGTTTTCTGATTAATTCTCTTCTCGCCCCATTCTGTATGTGTGTGTGTGTGTGTAATTCATATACTACATATAATACATGTATATATACACACACAGTAAGTCATAAGCCAAAAGAAAAAAAAAAGAGTGAAGCAACTTGGCTTTGTCTGCGAGGAAACCTACTGGGCAAATGTGCTGAAAAGATCACATGACCACACTTGAGATGAAAAAGCAGCTTTAAAACCAAATACTCCAAGTTACGAGTTGGCCTCGGGATCTCTTGGGAGAATTGCTGTGTTTTCCAACTTAAAATAATCCAGCTCAGAAAAGTTAAAAGCCCAAATGCTCAAATGTAAGTCCGTTGTACTTTGGTGAGAAGTATGAACTTTTTAATTGTGAAAATTATTTTTAAACAATAAAGTAAACTAGGCCCTCAGTGGTTTGTCAAAAACTTAATGAGCTCTTTTTAAAGAGTGAGTAAAATGGTTCATCTATTACTTGTGAATGGATCCTTCCAATGTTTGTAGGGTGCTCAAAGAAATGGAGTCATCCCACAAAAGTTTTCTGAGCCTTGTTTGAGACACTGGGCTAAGTGCTGAAATACAGTGATAAATCACTCTTTATAAGCTATAATTACACTATAATCTGTAACTACCAATTGTGATAAATGCTATTGGTTCTTTAGTATTATTTAGATATTCTCATTTCCTTCACAATTATACTCAATTTTTTTTTTTTTTTTTTTTGCTAAGCTCTTTTCATGACAGTCCAAGTGTGTGAATCAGGCTCTTGAGTTATTGGCATTACTAAAATACTAATAAAAGGTTTTATATTTCTTGATTCTTAGACGCATGTCCAAGTATCCTACCATTATAAAATGTGTCTTCTAAACAACAGCTTGTCATGCAGAGTAATAGCAATAAAAAGCAACATGGAGACTTCAATAGCTTTTCATTAACCAGTCAGCTTCTCCAGCTAAAATAAATCATGGTTTTGCCTCAGAATACCAGGGTTTCGATTTTAATAAAAATTGTCCCATTGTATAGATGTTTGTGTGATTACTGCATTTAATGTATCTTTTGCTCTATTTTACTAGACTATTTTTCTGTCAAACATTGGAATTCAGTCTTTCATGAATCACACATTCTGGGACTGAGTTTTAGTTGAAGTTAAGGATTAACCAGAGAAAGAACTCACTGAAATTGTGGAGCATGGGAAGTGCCTGATTTATACAGAAGCTCACCTTAGAATCCCTGGGTAACTCAGTTTCTTTCCAAAGCATAATGGGGTAAACATAAAATATGGCCTAGAAGTCAAAATCAATTCAATTATAAGATGTGGAAAAGATAAAGAAATAATACTGTGAGAGTCACATTCTCTCCAGAGATCGCTTAGGCTTTTGAAAATGCAAACTATGAGATGGACATTGAGTAATTACAGCAAGATTCTGATTGTTGGGATTTTTAGCAAGGACATAGTTCATCATTTCAGTAAATTCCAATATCCTAACAAAGTCAACTAGAATCATAAATGTTGGTGTGGAGGTGGCAGAATACAAGTGAGAAAGCCATGTATGACACAATGACAACAATCTAGGTATAAAATGATGAGGCTGCAATTAAGGCAGTGGCATTGTTAATAGAAAGTGAACAATGATGTGCGATAAAATAGGCAGAGTAATTAGGTTTGGGGGCTGACAGGTAAGGGGAAAACCAGGATGACTGTAGTTTCAAGTCTGGTGATGAATATTGGAAAGATTGACAAAAATAAGATAGTTTGGAGGAAGCAGTTTAGGGGCAGGTTAATCCTGTTGAAATGGGTGCATTCTGGACCATCCTGATTGAAGTGTTCAACAGGCACATGGTGATGTGGAACTGAAACAGAAGGAGGTGGGTTCTGGCTCTAAAGCAATAAATTATCTCAGTCAAAACAGGTATTTTTTTTTCCCTTCATCCATCTTCCATTCCTCTGTCTCCTTTCTTGCTACATGCCATGCTGATAACTTTCTGCTTTTTCCTTACTTTGCCTCCATGAGCATTGATTTATAAGTATAACTTTGTTTTCCTCAGTCTTCATGAAGATTAACTAAAGGCAGTGGATAGACTATTAGATGAAAGCTACTTCATGAGTTGAGTTTGTGTTGATCCACCTTTGTATCCTACATGGCACATAAATAGTGTCTGGTATATAGAATTCATTCTACAAATGAGTAATGTGTGGTCCCACATGGCAGAGCTCCCTCTGAATCATATCTGAGGGCCTATTAACAAACCCAGAATCAATCCAAGGGCAAGACCTAGTGCACAGGAGGAACGTGTGTTTATATCAGTGTGTTCTTTGTAAGAAATGTGCCAGATGGGAAGAAAAAGGGGCCTTCCTTTGACCTTTAAAGGGAACTCAACACAGCTGGTCATCAGAAACACACACACACGCACACACACACACACACACACACACACACACACACAGACCACAGTTCTTTGACAGCTTTCCTTGATCCCAAAGAGAGATAATAAATGTTGAAAATAAATCACTGGATATTGCAAGTTAGTGGAGAATGGCCCAATTTTAAACTTAACCATGTTGGAAATACCATGTTCAAATTTCAGTTCATTTTTCTACTTTACCTTATTCTTCATAGATTTGGTGGCTAGCGGTAGGTGGTGGGAAGGTGGGCTTTTCTGAGAAGGTCATACTTGAAAAGACCATTTTTCCTGAATGAACAAGGCAATATTCTAAACAACAGTCAGGAATTTCTGCGAGGATGCCACAGTAGAAACAGCCCGGTTTGTAAACTGTTGGTAAACTGTGTCTTTGATTCCATCAGCCTTCAAACTATTCGCAACATAAATTATGCTCTCCCTCCACTCTGTCTCCATCCTACTTGATAAAATTTGGCTTCATAGAATGGTAGAAATTCTGTTTTCCATGTGTACTTGTGTCAAGTAATACACATGCTCAAAGGCCCTGATGGGAAATACCGAACCGCCTAAGGCAAGTCTGAGGGTGTGGG
Organism: Phataginus tricuspis; assembly: GCA_029783875.1. Classification (NCBI taxonomy): domain Eukaryota; kingdom Metazoa; phylum Chordata; class Mammalia; order Pholidota; family Manidae; genus Phataginus; species Phataginus tricuspis. Next base: position 10,563,942 of record JAQQAC010003584.1, on the reverse strand, counting down.
GCTCCCAATTCAGTGGAGCCAGAGTCCTTCCCTCCTGAACCTTTCCGCTCAGGGAGGTGCTGAGTGCTGTCTGCTGGGCCAGATGCTCTGGCTCAGTTTGGCTTATTCTGGTCTGGCTCTTGAGAGAGATACCATTTACAGTGGGGCCTTTTCTGGGTCGAAGCACTACTGGCTGGAATAAGTCGGTCCTTTTGTCTGACTTTTATTAAGAATTTAGAAAAACTTTTAAATGGCTTTCCACTGACTACTGTTCACACTTTAAAGAAGAATCATGCTTTGGGTCACTAAGATCCTATCCCCAAGTCAGGTTGTTGTGTTTTTGTTTCCTTAAAAATAAAGGATGGTATGGGAAAGAAAATACTCACTAAATATGCCTTATTTTTCCAAGTGCCTTGCAATTTAATAGGGCTGATATGATTAGCTTTGGCCTAAGGGCTGTGAAGGGAAGTGGCATGAATCACTTTCAGGCTGAGGCAGTAAGAAACCCACGCTCGATGCACCAGCCTCTCATCCCCTGATGTTAAATGAATTTCCTGGAGGGACGTAAAAGAAATGCCATCCCTCGAGTTGTGAGGGAACCTAATGGCCAAAGAATGACTTGGACAAGTGCGCCTTGGCGAGTTGATGAGTTTTATTAAGAGGTCACTTACGGAGCCGCAGATGACGTTCAGGCCGCTGCTCTAGCGAAGTCGCCACCCGCTTGCTACTAGGCCTGCTTTTATCAGGGAACAGGAAAAGGGCTCTACCTGTAGAAATGTGGATCGCTATGTGTAGAAACGCAGGTGATCGTGGAACTCCTTACTACCTTGTGTTTCCCTTCAGACTGGAAGCAGTTCTTCCTTCTCTGTGCCTTGCCCTGGCGTTAGGCAGCCAGGCAGGAGTTGCTCCCTGTTGCCGGACCGGCAGCCCGGGAAGGGCGCACATCAACTGGTAAAGTGGGATCTTTCAGAAAATGGCTTCACTTTGCCTGGGTTTCGAGGGTCACCCGTGCTACGCCTGAGGAAGTCTGAGTGTCTGGCGAGGAGAGGCCCCTACTGTATTAGATATGTAGTGCAAATAAAAACTTGACTTCTTGGGTTAAAACACTGTAATGTGGAGGTTTCTTGTTACCACATCCCTGTTAGCCTGCACCTAATACAGACACCAACTATTTGTGATGCTTTAATAGACTCTAAATGATTAAGATATAGTTTAAACATTTACCTAAAGTGGAAATTTAATCTTTTGATTCCCGCAATATTGAAAAATGCTGGAAAAATGATTCCTCGGAACCAACATTAAAAATGGATGGGTCAGTTGTCTGCCCCTCACTCACATTTAAAAGAGGAGTTTCCAGGGTTTCCTTCGTTTAAATACCGAGTGAGCCAATTGCCGCCTTCTGGCCATTCCAAACTGTTATGTGCCCATTAAGATTATTGTAAGGAATCTGGAGCCTCTTGTAAGTTTGACAAACCCACAATGATCTTGAGGGCAAGGATCATGTCTTATGAGGTTTTCTACCTCCACCGCTAATACAATCCGGATTCCTAGTGAGAAGTATTAAATGTTTATTCTTGAATGAATCCGTGTGTTAAAATTATTAGTTATCTACAGGCATGTCAGAAGAATTTTGAATAATCAGTCAGTTCCTGTCTAACTGAAAATAAACAGTACAAATTTGCACCTGCGTTTGCCTACACAGTATTAATTCTATCCGTTCATCCCAAATCATTCCCCACGCACAACAGTCTGAAATTAGCAAAGGAAGTAAGCAGTATCTAGTTAGTTTGAGAAGAAAAAGAAGTGATTTCCCACCTTGTATACCAACCTTGCTGTCTGGCTTTTAATGACGTTCATTTCCTCTGACTAAAAGAGAACCTCCTTTAAGAGACTTGTACAGAATTGATTTGTCTTGAGTCACAGCCCAATGCAGATGATTCAGCTAATTTGCTATAGTTACAATTTTTTTTTCTGGAGGTGAGACAAAATATAAACCTTGGGCCTGGCTTTTCTTCTAAACAATATACTACTTTCCCATTCTCTCTACTGTTTTCCTTGTTAGCACCAAAAATAACACCCTAAATTTATTCAACGTGAAGTCTTCTCCATCTCATCTTCATCGCTTAGGCCAAAGCATCTAGGAGTTTCCCTGGACTCCTCTCTTCTCCCACATCTCATATATAATTTTTCAGAAAAATACCTATTGACTCTATATTCAAAATATATCCTTAATCCTACTATTCTCACCACCTCCATTGCTACCACTCTAGTACAGGTTGCCAACATCTTTTGACTGCAGTAGCCTCCTAAATTGTTTCTCTGCTTCTCCTCCTGATGCCCTAGAAGCTATCACAACATAGCAGCCAGAATGATCTTTTAAAATATACGTAAGACTCATTCACTTCTCTACTCAGATTCCCATAATGGATTTTCATCTCACGTGCACAGTAAAAGCCAATATCCTTCTAATGATCCAGCGTGTCCTATGAAATTTGACTCTTTTGTACTTCTCCCCTCGCCTCTCATAAAATCTCCCATTCCCTTGCTCACTGTGTTCCAGCCACACTGACCTCCTTGCCTTTCCTGAAACCCTCCTGACATTTCCCTGCCCCAGGACCTTTGCACTTGCTGTTCTTTTGCCAAGTATGTTCTTTCCACAGGTGAGCTAACTCCCTCACCTCCTTCAAGTAGGCTTAAATACCACCTTTGTGAGACCTATCAGGATCATTTGTCCTTGCCCTCATCCTGGATATCCCTTCTGCTTATCCACTTAATTTTCTCCTTCATTTCCTTTATTATCTGTTTTCCCCCCGTAGAATGTCAACTCCATGTGGGAGAGGATTTTCACTGATTTGGCCTACTACTATATCAAAAATGCTAGAACAATGCCTGTAACACAGATATGCATCAATACTTAGTAAATCAATGCATCTGGTAGGGTGCTGTTTTTCAGCAATACCTTGCAGTAGCTAAGCAGTTGCAGTGGTAGCGTGACATTTTAGGGTAGAGTACAAGGAGAAAGAATAAAAACATGTGAGTTTGCCAACTTCAAGAGACAAGCTGAAAAGTCATCGGAAAACTGGAGCTTTTGTGATTTAAAATTTTTTGATTTTTATGCACGAAGGAAGGGAATCGCCTTGTATTCCTTCCATGTTATAATCAGACCTCTGTGCCAATTAACTGGGTATATACTCTGGGAATCATTTCATTAGCAATGTTTTATTTTTGTAATCAAATAATAGCTATATACCAAGTAGCGAGTAGTTTGTGTAGATATTTAATGTTTGTGAGTCAGCGCACTGCTATTTAAAAAAACCTATATAAACTGAATACTTACAGTCTCTCTATTTATACAGTTCGGTTCTCTAGAAGTCTTTAATTATAAGCTGCTCAAGATTCTGTGTGTCTGTTTATATACTTACTAGAAACAACTGATACGATTTGGCTTGAGCTGTGCCAACACTGTAATTTTGGATGTAGTTTATTCACTGAATGTGTGAACTCTCCTTTAGAGAGAGAATTTATCACGTGACCTAAGAGATGCTCTGATCTGCACAGTCTGCTTTTGGCCGTGGTGTGCCTTCTCATTACAGACTCCGCGCAGGATTCCTCATTCTCTTTGCAAAGGCAAAGTGAGAAGTAGACAGTGCATCATCGACTGTGCGCTGCTGCTGTTCTCACCACTGACACCTTATACGTAATTTCTGCCCTGTGGGTTTAGAGACCAAATGAAGGAGACAATAAAAATAAGATAAAAAGTAACAGTGAGGTCTCAAAAAAAAAAAAAACCCACCAGACTCACTTAAATCTTTAAAAGTCGTTCACCAAGATACTATGAAAATTTTTTCCAGATGATCACAATTACCAAGAGGAATTTGAATACAAAGGATGGGAGTTTCATTACAAAAAGCATTCCACGAACTAAGGAGAAAAGAGGAAAAAAAGTATAATGCATCCAAGATATAGTCCCAAGTAACAGGAAATGTCAGCCTCCAACATTTATTGGGCACATGCTGTATGATGTGTCTGGAGAGTTACATAAAAGCAAGTCGTTCACAGAAGAGTAAGTTGAACTTGGGAGAAGAAATGGAGGGATGGAAACCAAGGGAGCGGTGGATGCTCTGGAAGAGTTGTGAATGGGTTAGAGGTTAGATGAAGACAGTGGTTTCAGAAATAGAGGAACAGGTCGAAGACCAACAAGGGAGAGAGAAATACAGGGACTTGACAGAATCAAGAAACGTAAGAGAGAACTTACGTGAGTTAGGGCACGAGGAGGTAAGAGATTATCCTTATCATTAGTAAAGGAAAAAGAAGTGACATGAAAATGGGCATTTGCCATAAACTGGGAATAGGGATTTTATAACAGTCTTGGCTGTGGTTATATTTCACTTGGTATTGGCAAAGAATCTGCGTGCGACAAGCTATAGTCTTTAAGAAATATTGGGCTGAGGATTGCATTGGGAGTCAGATGTAAACATGTACTGAGTGGAATCATGGAAATTATTGGCTAGAAAGGACAAGAGCACCGAGAAAAGAGCACAAGACTCCCAACTAAACTTTGGAAGAGAATTGCCATTCATGCATGAAGGAGATGGGAGGACCACTTTTTGAGAATGGCTTTGACAGGCATCAATTTAGAAAGGAAAGCAAGTGTGTAATGTTCTTGAAGATAAAGTGAAGTAGATGATGGTGAATGATTTCTAATATCAGAAAGGCTGAACACAAGGATGTTATAGATTATAAACAAATAGGTCAGGTATTGGTGATCTCAAGGACATTTTATTGATCAAAACAAAATGCATTCAGGTTGTCTTGGATGAAAGACATTAGTGGTAAGAACTGGAGGCAATTTGTAATATATATATATATATATGCCTTTGGACAGTTTAGCACATAAAATGGAAAAAAGAAGAACAAAATGAGAATTGTGATAAATTTTTATGGAACCCGCAGGAGAGCCTATGGCTAGAACTCTAACATTTAGGATTCTTTTCTTGACCTTTAGGGGACCAAACACTACAACCAAGCTCATCTATTTGTCATCATTTTATATGTAACTTGATGCTTCTCTTTGCCTTTGAAATGCCGCCGTCCCTGTGACGCACTCTACTTGACACTTATCTTTTCATGGCAGCCCTGTGAGGTTAATCACGAATAGTGTCCTATTAGCTTTTAGATACTCACTTTGCATAATACTATTTCGTATTTCTTTATGAGTCTCTTTTGGTCTTCCTAATGTATATAAGGACTATGTAATCTAAGTCACATGCCCTTCACAAAAAAATGTCTCTGTTTCCTGGGCAGTCATCATGAATCCCCAAAATATGTTCTTCACCTTCTAGGTGACATTTGATGGGGAAAAATATCATCTGGAAAATGAAAGACAAGTTAAACAGACAAGGGAAATGCAGAGGAAATAATGTTGAAAATAATTGTTTTATTTTTTATGTATTTGAAAGCAAACTAACATGAAAGAAACTAAAATGGACAAATGTCAGAAGTAAAAAAAATTGTAATGCAAGTAGGAAAGATGGGAATAAAGTGTAGTGAGAGATGACCAGTGTAAAGATAAAATGGAATGCTCTCGCGAGACAGCAGGCAAGATGGATGATATGCTTATTGCTGTAAAGGAATGTAGACACAATGTCATTTATAAAATAGCTTGAAAAACCATCTGTCTTTTCAATGTTATGGGCAGGAGTTTCAACGTGCACAGCTGTCTTTTCAGCTACAGACATTGCATGATCTTTGGCAACGCCAGATCCCAATTGGCTGGTAAAACCTGGCCTTAGAAGATGCCATATACTGAAATGTTTCAGGGAATCACAGCCAATACATTTTATTTTTTTTAATAAGGTTGATTTCAGTATGTTCTAAACCATGATATGTTATGAATATCTGTTAACAGGAAACCTTTCAATCCAAGGAGTAAAGCAGAGAAAGCATTTGTAGCCCGTCTAAGGCTGATTTCCATATGGTTCCTTCAGTTGGGAGGTACAGGTCGCTACACTGAGAGATCACCTGCAGCCCCAAATTCCTTAGTTTACTATTGATATTAGTATAACTAAATGAGATAATCAGCCCATTTTTAACTCATGAATGTTGAACACTTTCCAGCAAGTTCACCACAGACCCTTCATTGTGTACGATTTCCAGCCTTATAAAGGCAGCTAAAATTTATCCTGTTTCATTCAGTACGATTGGGGTAAATATCTTGGAATGAGATTCTGAATGACTAGCAAACCTCTATTCACAATACATTGATGATATTTCCATTCATGTTTGGTTAAAATTCATTAATAATCGTCTTTATATAGTATGCATCAAATTCTGAGAATCACCAGTGTTCCCAAGGTTGGTGACCTACTTCACAGTCTGTGACACTTAGAACCCCAGGACCTTCCCTGTGTCTCCTTTTCCTATAAAGGGAGTGGGCTTAAGCCCACACCCTCTGTGATGTACAGAGGGAGGCCCAGCTACCTTCTCTATGTCTCTATAGCCACAGAAAAATTTACACCCATTCTAGCCCACAAAGCTGAGCAGGAAGGACCCCTAGCCTACGGTTGGAGGTCCTGAGTTCTCATGTCCACTCCGCTGCCAGCTAGCCATGTGACCTGTGTTACCCGATCTCCTTGCACCTCTCTCTTTTCTCATCATTCAAATGAGACTAATACCTGTTTTAGATAGCTGTATTATAAAGAAACATCTATGGAAGTCCTTCCAAAAGTTTGAAGTTTTAAGTATTGCAAGTTGACATTGGGTTCATCACTACCTTCCAGGGTGGAAAGTGCTATACAAGTCTACATTATTGTTATTAGCTAGATCGGAAACGCCAGGGCAGGAAGTGCATTCACCTTGATCCTCCACTGCAACATGAGAGTCTGATTCTTTGTATAAAAAAAGCTTTGCTGTGAAAGAGGAAAAACCTCACTGTTACACAGCAGAATCCTAAAATCTATAAATCTCTAGGAATTCCAAGTGGACTAGAGTTATTATTTATTGTCCTTTCCTCTAAGCTTTAGGTGTGTGTACCAAGTAGCATTCTGCAGAACCAAAACAGGCAGGCTAATTCTACTCTAACCAGGAGTAGCTTCCGATTATTACAGAGAAGTGCAAAGTGCACTGATTAAAAAATTACCTTTCTTCTGCTGGTTATGGTAGAAAACATTCCAATTCAGCACATTGAAATGACTACCAGTAACATGGAATTCAATGATAGATATGTCACCTTGTGGGCAAGTGATATTTTCAAAGATGGTTACAACAGTTTCTCCCATCCCAATATTCCTCCCATTGAAACATGGGGTCTGTGTTGTGTCCCTTCCCTTTGAAACTTGGCAAGCTGTTAGGACTGTGTTGGCCAAAATGATTTTTGAGGCTAGGTTGTAAGAGGCGGTGCAGCTTCCACGCTGCTCCATGGAAGTAACTATTCTTCAGCTGTCATTCAAACAGTCTGGATGCTCTAAAGCCACCTTGCTATCAGGGAGCCCAAGCCAGCCTATGTGGAGTGATCGCATGGAGAGGTCCTGAGACCACATGAACAGAGAGGTGTCAGACCAGCTGCTAGCCTCCAGTACCTGCTGTGTTAGCTCCAGTTGCCATCTGACTACAGCCTCACGAGAGACCCAGCCAGAACCATCCAGCTAAGCCCTTCCTGAATCCATGGGAGACAACAAAATTATCACTCTTTTAAGCCTCCAAGTTTTGGGTGATTTTTTTATATATAGTAATAAAACACTAGAACACATTAGCAAAATACAAACACAAACCCTTTTAAAAAGGGTTTTCCTTCAAGATATAATCACCAAACATCAGCAACATCAGAAGTCCGTCAGTTTTTTGAGGTAAAGGGGTACACCCGCACTTCACATAGCTTTAGGACATTAATTGGTTATGACCATCTACCATCAAAATCTGTCTTCTCAGGACATGTAAAGAACAGTACTTTTTACTAATAGCCCACATTTCTAGACCAAAGTGAGTGCAAAGAGACTAAATAAGGATGAAAAACACATGAATGATCAAGATAGTCCTAGAGTCTTTGGGATGTGGTCAGAATCCCAATCAGACGCACCTTTTAGAGTTGGCCACACCCTTGTCCTGGATGTAGTCTGCACCTGGCTAAAGTGTGACTGAGAATGTGGTTGTCTTGCTTTTCAATGACTGTATCTTGGACCTTTCCCCGTACCTGTTTACTACACGCAGGACACTGCAGGAACAGTTCAGAGAAGGAAAAAGTCTCAAAGAGTTTATAATCACCACACCTAAAACACAGTTACTAACAATATAGTTGATTATAACCCACAAGTAAGTCATATTGACAGTTGGGCAGTGGACGTTCAAAAATGGGAAAGTTCATGTCAGCTAGAATGGTAAGGATGGCTTGTCAATGGAGATGGGATATGTAAGCCATCAGTAAAGGGCTAGTGAGTGAAGATAGCTGAGAATGTTAGGTTAGCTGATTTCCTTAAACTAAAATAACTCCCATGATGCCAGGATAAGTTTTTAAGGATAGAAGTCTACTTCTCCATCCTCAGTCCTTTGAGTAATTATAAGAAGTACATGTGATCACACAGATAGTGGGAAAAAATCTCAGTTGCCTCCAGAATGAGCTGGACTAGGTTATTTGTTGGAAATAAGAACAAAATTACTACCCATCAGAGAAAATTTCTATTTGCATCCCAGATTTTTTAAATAGTTAAATTTTTATGTTATGTTATGTTATTGTCATGATACTATCATTATGTTATGATACTGTCATTAAAGAAAACTTGTGGAAAATAAGAAAAAGAGAAAGTAAGTAAAACTCACTTGTGTTTCCACCACAGGGATCCTTTAACAGGGCCCTCCCTGCTCAGGGCTTAACCACACCGCATCCGTTTCACATATTGGTAAGGATGGTGTGTACCAGTTTGTATTCTACACTTGTTGATTTGACCCAGTACTCTAGTTACTCAGAGTAATATTTCTGCATAATATTTCTGTTTTCTCTATGTTACCTGTTACTGAACCATTTCCCTTTGGTAAGATGTTTAAATTGTTTCCAGTTTTTTAAGAGGGTTATTTTTTTGGTCAATTTTCAGTTTTACTATGCTAGCTCAAATTTTCAACATAAAAAATAAACAGATGGCATTTTAGAAATCAAGACATGCCCCCCTTCCCCTTAGCATATGTTCATATCCTCCATTCAAGCTCCACACCTATGACAAATTTCACTAGCTTCAAAAAGCTATATTCAAAGAGTGAGATGGCTCACTTCTGACATAACTTACACCCCAGCCCTTGGGGGACAGACAGGTAAACATAAAAGTACTTTGACTCTCAAAGAATGCACAGGGATCACCTCCCTTTTCTCTCCCCACAAGAGAAAACAAAAACTATGTAATCCTTATGCGGGAGGAAATAAGCAGCTACTACAACTGTTTTCCTTCCTACCTGGAAATTTCCTTCATCCGTCCCCTGCCTTCTCCTCTTGGTATTCCCCACCTGCCCCTAGGCGATCGGTCTTGTCGATCTACTTCTCCCTGACAGGCCATCCCTCTGAGCCCTTCTAGGTGGAACAGGGAGGCACCAGTCACTTCTAGGAAAGGAGGGCGACTCTGTCGTGGCCACTGTGAGGGAGCCACTGTGGGACGCCAGCCTGCGCCACTGGGGGTGCACAGGGGATGCTCTTTTCTTTGTGGGCCCAGGGGTGAACATGAGTGTATTTGTATTAGTGTACATATTCTTATAATCTGTAATTGCATTGCTAAGTTGTACGTATATACTATATAAATTATGCATACACTACAGTTCTTCAGTTAAGTGTTTAGACTCTCTAAGATAGGAACAACTAATGTAAATAAGTATGTGCTTAAAACAGTGATGGTCACTCATTGTCATAACCCACTGGCAGGCCACAGTTTGATTTAGAGCAGGTGTTTACTCCTTCATAGTAATTCAGCAGTGAACTTCACGAATGGTTTGTTTTTCGTAAATAATATCTTTATAATAACTCTACCCTCCTTGGCTTGAAATCCAAGGAGCTTCCTTCAAAAAGAAGTAAAGCAATGAAGTTACAGCTACTGTGCTAGAAATTAAACATAAAATTGTCTGCCTCGCTTATAACAGTGTTTTATGGAAGCATATGCAAGTGGGACTATCATATGTCCCGTGTACTGCAGTGAATTTGGTAAGGCCTGTTTTGAAACACTCAGCAATGCCAATAAGGAGTTCAACATGCCCCATCCATTCTAAAATGCATTGCCTTTCTTAAAAACCTCCATAACTCCCACTTACACAGGATAAATTCCAGAAATCTCGGCATGGTACACAGGCCTTCCATGATCTTTTCCTTGCCTCTGCTCCTGGCCTTTTTCTCCAGCCATATCCCCACAGACAGCCCATGCTGTGACCGTGCTGGACTACCCAGAGTTCTCCATGTAGAACACACTCTCTGACACGTTGTTTCCTTGTGGAACATCTTACCCCCTTCAACATGCACGTGCTGCCAATCATCCTTCAAGAACCCCTCAGCTCTGCAGTTCCTTTTGAAGCCTTCCCATTCCGCACAATGGATCTCTTCTTCCTATTCGCCCCTCCTGGACATAGCATGCACCTGTTGTCACAGTTCTCTTCCCATTATTATGACTTTAAACTTCTACTGCCTCTAAATTACTGCAGGCTTCATGTATACAGAGCCTATGCCTTATTTACGTTGGGCATCCAGTACTGTTCATGGTCCAGAGAAACCTTTAAGGAATGTTTGGTGAATTAATGACTTGGCAACTTATTTGAATTTTAAAGCCAGTGTCCACGTAGGCAGATGCCACATCCACCCTTTTCAAGCTAAATGGACCGTTTCCTTCCCCCAAAAAAATCTGCCCAATATTGTCCTTTCAATGTGGGAGTAAAACCAAAGGAATTCTCAAAGAAACCAAGAAGTGCACCCATTACACCGTGCTTTTGAGGGCCACAGCTGTTACTCTTGCCAGAGGTGTGCTAACATCGGCTTCATGCAGGCTACTTTCTGATGTTGTTTTGTTCTGTTCTGCACTCACCTTGCTGCTTTTCTATCATTCTGCACTATAAATCTCCAACCCAGGCATTAATTCCAGCGTCTTGAGTCCTGGGCCATGATCTTTATTCATGTCCATATGACAAGTAAATGGAGAAGAGCCGGCTCTTTTACAGAAATATAATCTCAGTATGATCTGAACTCAGATGTTTGGCCAGGCTGAGGGTGGAGGCTATCCTGGGAGGCTTCAGTGGTCTGTGGCATGGCCTCTGGACTGCATGGGAGGTCTTCTTACTGACCGTGAACCATTAACAGTGGGGCACACTCTTTAAGCAGACGGCCCTCAGAGGAGTAAGGCCTCATCAATCACTTGTTTCTCATCTTGGCACTTTGTTGGAGCTCAATGACATTTGTCAAATAAAGGGAAAGATGAATCTGTTTATCACAATGTTTTCCTGGTAGTATGGCCTCATTGTTGTGAGGAGAAAGAAATGAGGGCCATGGGGACTTAGTAAGGTGACCAGAGAGGGGAAGAGGCTGTGGGAATAAACAAATAGGGCTGAAGAAGGAGCTTCACTGTAGAGTTTTGCCCTTTTCACAGGAGGATGCTCACTGTGGAGGGACCTGTTCTGCCTGTAGAAGCCACTGAGGTTAACACCTGCCTCCAGTGGGAGAACCGGTGTCTTCGCCTTTGTTCCAGGATAGCCCCTTCCAGTTCCTGAAGAAAGGGTGCCTGGCACATGTCTTCAGGCTCCCAATCCGGCCGTGTCTTTCTGGGGTCGTGGTGCTTTGTCCACCCAGAATCTCATTCTAGCAAATAGACATGAAAACCCACCCTCTGCCCTACTTAGCTTCCCTGTGGCCAAAGAGAATTGCTGACATGTGCTGCTGTGGATTTAGGCTTTAACTTCCTTTCTCTGCATGTTTTAAAGAGATTATTAGGAAGCAAGAAATGTCCTAGACAGGATATAGTAGGTGAGCAGGCTCTCTGATCTGGGCTGACTTCTTCAAAACCAGGAACCTAGTGATTTATTGGGGTGTGGAGAAAAATAGCAGCACTTGTACTCATTTTTATTTAAAAATAAAACATAAAGTAAGCTTTACTAGTATTTAGTATATATATGTGTGTGTGTGTATATATATATATACACATCTTACAAGTTGATGAATATACATATACAGGCATAACTCAAAGGTACCACATGTTTAGTTCCAGACCATCTCAGCAAAGCAGAAAACACAATAAAGTGAGTCAAATGAATTTTTTGGTTCCCCAGTTCATGCAAAAATTATGTTTACACGGCGGTCTATTAAGTGTGAAAGAGCATTATGACTAAAAAAACTGTGCACACCTTAATTAAAAAAGACTTTACTGCTCAAAATGCTGTCATCTGAACTTTCAGTGAATCATAATCATGGATTACAGATCACATAACATATATAAATATAATAATATAATAACATATATAAATAAAAGAATAATGAAGTTTGAAATACTGTGAGAATTACCAAAAAGTGATTCAGACACATGAAGTTAGCAAATGCTGTTGGAAAAATGGTGGCAATACATTTGCTCAACACAGGGTTCCCACAAGCCTTCAGTTTGTAAAAAATGCAGTATCTGCAGAGCCCAATAATGTGAGGTATGCCTTTACTGGAGATACAGTCACAAAACATTTTCCTAATGGAGTGCATAATCAAAATTGCTGGTGTCTGTTGCACTAGACAATAGGAAGGTGTATGTGCCAAGCCAAAAGGATATGACTGGGGAAGAAGTTTTAGGGTCCTATATAGGAACCTGCTGCATTCATCCATCTGCATATGAAGGTAGGTTCCCTCTTCCGCCTAGAATTGTGGGAAGGCTTCCTCTCACAGGGTGCCTTGGACCCGGGTGACCCAGTTCATGTGGATTGTGTTTGCCCATTTATGGGCTGACATGTGAGTGAGTGTATTGCATTATTTATAAGAAAAAGTATCTTAAGCTTCTCTCCATGTACCTTGTCTCTGTGAAGAATGGGGCTTTGCATCATATGTGGAATTTGAGACTCTCCATGCCTCAACAATGGTGTCTCATTACCATCTCTTATCTGACATTCTGGTCTATCAGGAAAATATCATGAATTTTTTAATAGATTGAACACATATAATACAATAGAGCACAATTCCTCCAAAGAGGTTATTATAAAGCTCTTTATTCCTTGTAAGAAAATCCCTAAATTCATATTTGTAATATGTATTAGAAGTCTCTAAATGCATATTTAGATGACAAGTTATGTGTTTAGCTGTCTCAGAGTACTTGTTTTTAAATGTTACAAAGAATTAGGGAAACTTCCAGGGACACATCACAGTCACCACAACTGTGAAGCCAGACAAAGTTGTTTTGTTAAGTGGTTGACCACTTGTGCATAGGGACTGTTTGGCACCATTTTAATTGTCTTTTAAAAATAGGATTAGAAGTGAAGCAAATAGAATAAACTCAATACGCATTGCACAAGCAAAGAACCTCCCAAGGCAGGCTTACCTTTAAATGCACGTTTAATAAATCAGATAATTCCAGTTAAAAATAACCCAAAATATATAACTCATTCATTCCCTATTCTCCTTTCTGGGCCCAGATAATGTAGCAGAATTTCCCTCTTTTCTTGCATTCATTCAAGACATATTAATTTATTAGTTATCTACAATGTTCGAGATGATAATGTTCCTTGGCATATCTACCCTTGACCCCCCATATTCTGGTCACAGCCATTACATGCTTGTCAGTGCCACCCGAGTGGATTTACAATCAGTTGGCCCCTAAAGCAGAGCATGGTTTTCCCATGAGCCCCTGTGGAAGGGGTCATCTGTGAGAGAATGACTTAAAGGAGGCAGTCTTTTTCCTCAGAAACTGAACTCCTCATGGTCATTTACATTCCAGATCACTTATCAGTTTTATGGGCTTTTCAAATGTCTGGATGTTTTACATATGTTTTATAAGGTGACCTCCAATGTCCGGCATATTTTATTGCAATTATAAAAGAGAAAGGGTATTTTGACTTAAGGGAGGTGGTATGGAATCCTGGAATACCGAGCCCAAAGGCATCATTCAATCTAATCCCTTCTCATTTGAGAGATGAGCACATAGGGGATACCCAGAGAAGTTTGGGAGTTTCACAGCATTGTACCCATAGCTAATAGCGGGAAATAGGACTGAGAGGAGCCATGGAATGTTTTTTGTCTTTACCCTTTGTTGCATTGCTTCTCAACAAGCCACACATTCCCCAACCTCAACCCTTTCTTCAGAACCTATTTCCTTGTGGAAAGTGGTGGGAATATTTCACCTCCAATACAAGGAAAGAAGAGGTGTTACAAAAGCCCCCCCCCCAAAAAAAATACACTTTGCAGAAAAACTGCTAATGTAAGACTTAAAAGTGGTGATACAGAGGCTTTCCTGATACCTTTTGCACAGGAAATATTTCTCCCTGGTCTGCCCAAAGCAGGAATATGCTGAAAAAATACAAGATTATGAAAGATTTTACTGAATACCAAACACACTCCTTGGAAATCAGAAATGGGTTTTGAGGGCCCTGTGGGCCACCTGAAATTGAACGTGCAATTGTGAGCAGAGGTGTGTGTTGCTAGAAAGAGCATCAAAAGCTTCCTTAAAGAGGTCTGTGGTGCCCCGAAATGTAAGAACTACTTGAGTAGAAACTTGACTGGGATGGTGGATGGAGCTACCGGTGTGGTCTGGATCTCAGCTTCCCGAAACAACAGAGCTCTGCAAGCTGTCATCTTCCTCCTGTAAATATAAGCAATGGATGGGCCTGGGGTTGTAATGAGACAGAGTGAGAAATCAGTAAATGACTGTTGGAAAGGGGTAGGATTACATGGGAGAGCACGCCCCTTCCCCGACAAACCCAACTCACTTTTCCTTCCTTTCCTGTACATTTTTTCAGACTTGTAACCTGGAATTCTAACAGTTGGGAAACTCATCTGATTTAAGTCTCCCCTTTGTTCTCACCGTTGCCTTCTTCGGTTTCCAAATTTTAAAAATCCTGTTAGATCAGTGGTTTTCTGAGGCCAAGGGTGGGAGGAAGGGTCAACTGCCAAAAAGCTGGAGGGAACTTTTGGGGGTGATGGACATGCTCTTGGACTTGACTGTGGAGGACTTGTACAGTACACTGAAAATGGATACATTTTATTGTATGTAAATTGGGCCTTAATATAGTTGACTTAAGACAAAAACCGAATCTAGAATTGTTTTTTGTTTAACCCCAGTTCCCAGCTGACCACTCCTTTTAGTGAAGGCCGCTGGTGCTGAGAACCGGCGCCCTTGTTCTGTGCACACATAGACCTCTCACCACTTCTCCGGGCTCCCCTCCCCACCGGCGTCTCAGTTCCTTAAGGCCTGGCCCTGTGGCTTGTTCTTCTCACCCTGAATTCTCCTTAGCAGCAGGCACCACATTAAAGAAATACCCATCCATGATGGCAGTGCTGAGACAGCTGCAGGAGGGGAGTCCTTCAATGTTACTACATCACCTAGAGAATTGTCTTCATTGCTTATGCAGGAATTGAGGAAGGTGTGTTTCTTGATTAACCAAAAAGTAGATGCAAAGTCAAATTATTTGTGTGCATGCTTCAGTTTTGACTCAGCATCTGTGTGATTTGGGCAAGGTATTTCCTTCTCGGAGCTCCACTTTTTATCTTTTAATGGAAGTATAAGAAATACTTTTCTTACCTACCTCTTCAGTAGATGTATATGGAGATAACCTCCACAAACTATAAAGCTGAATGCAGTTTGTGTTTGTATAGTATGCGATTAGCTAATAATTAAAATCTTTGTTCTTTCATTTAAAAATTATTGACATTTTTAAATACTGACATTGAATTTCAACAGAGAAGGCATTTTTTTTAATTTAAAAAATATTTCTTAAAGCTCCTAGAATGCTTTTATTACATGATTATGTGATCAAGCATGAAAGTATTGAAGTTATAAATAGCAAATTCCGTTTATTTCTTTCTTTTGGCATATTTTGGGGCTCTTTACTTAGTGTTATTACTATTAGTAGAAATTTTAATTTGGGTTACTCGAGAACAAATATTACAAGTTCTGTTCATTAATTTATTATGTTTATCAACATCAAATAATAATATTTATTAAATGGTGATATAAACAGTCTTACATTTTTAAATGAGTATATTTACAGTTAAAATCACTCCTATGGGTGTTTTTGTTTGTTTTACTTGATATTTTTATGATCTCATTATTTTTTATGTTCATCATTACCCGCTCCCTGTAATTCATTTAAAAGAAAAAGTAAAATTAATACTGCAGATAAATTCCCAGAATTATTATTATTTCTTGTTTCAAAATTGAAGTGATTTTTTAAAGGAATCTGTGCTTTTTCAACTTTGTTCAGAATCTAAAACAATGTCGATGTTTACTAAGTTGGAAAGTAAAATATTAGGGGAAAATTTAATTTCAGAGTTCCCAAAAGGTCATGTAGAGGCAAATGAGGAAGATAAATTTAATTAACTTATTTTAAATAAAAGTGACTTAAGTGCCCTTTAGTAAAAAAGCACCATTTCAACAAATGGGCTTTAAACGGAAGTGACAATTTCTATCAATTTAGGAACAGATATGAAAAAAGTAAATCAACAATGCTAAGCCCACATAATAATCCTCAGTGAGTCAGTAGAGGTTATGACAACAGCGGTCTGCAGGGTACAAATCAGCTCTTAAAATGTCTGAGTTCATTATATGCACAAAAGCTTTGTATTCTACTGAGAGGCAAGAGCAGGGAATGGTACTTAAGGTCTATCTATATTTCATGTTCAGAAAAGAGTCTAATTTTAAGTAGTAATAGCGCATCTGTAACTTTTCAGTTTTATTCCATGAACTAAAACAAACAGCCCTGCTTCCCAAAGAGGCAGAATCGAATGTCACTGGTTTGATCTATTTCAAAACATCTTGCTTTATCACAGGAACCACTTCGAACAACTCTTTTCAAAATGATGGCATAGGAGGGCGATCAAGAGCCCATGCAAGTCCCATCCTGTGGCCAGAATCTCTGACCCACTATTCGCAAGCTGAAAGCTATTACAGATGAAGCTGCAAGGTACAGTGACCCCAAACAGACACCTGTTGGAAATGGGAGCCCTCCTCAGATGAGGCCCAAAGAGCCATGCTCTTTATAAAGCTTATTCCCTATTGATGATGTCTTTGACCATGAGTATCTGACATCTGAGTGATTGTGGCAACTATTGCTTCATAGGATAACAGAACAAATGAGCAAAAGCGTGCTGCTACCCGACTAGTGTTCTAAGTAATGCAAGGCCTATGGGGCATTCAGTAGAGAACATATAGTTTGAAATAATATAGTTTTCTCAGGTACTCACTGAGCGTTTATGGAGAGCCTGGTGGATATATACTAGGATCTGTGCTAGTAAGATTCAAATATGAATCAAAAGCTGTGAACCTCTACCTTCTTAGAGTTTTACAATACACTTCAAGAACTTACTGTCTAGTTTTGGTAACTGAGTTCTTGCCATTAGTGATCCTTACTTTTATCCTAAATCTAGCTTAATTTCAATGGTAATTTTGCAACTTGTCATTTTGATGTTGCCTGTTTGTTTGTTTTTTTCCTGGTACCACATTACAATTTCTTCATTACACAAATGTGTATTAAACACCTTTTATTAAGCAAATTTCTGGGGCAAGAGATAGATCACTGTCCATGGAAACTGCCTGTTGTGGTGTGAATACTACCCAGCAAGAAAGCAATGAGCTATCTTGAGTTGGGGCTTTGAGGATGCATTCAGTGGGGAAGCTTACCATCCCTACATGCATCTGTGCATGTGTGCAGGCAGACAGACAGGCACACACACACACACACACACACACACACACACACACACACACACACAGAGCTTCTTATTCTATTATTTATGCACAGGATGTGCTGACAGTTATATAATTTTATTTGACCCCAACCACCTAATTTGCCAACCTTTTACTTAGATTTATTTGATGGCTGAGTGACCCTTTTTAAAATGCAGTTGCTCTCTGAATGAATCACTCCTGAATTTTACTGCCACTACAATAAGGTGATCTGGTGAACCAAGTGGTTTTGAGCCCAAGTTCTGGAGTCAGAATGCCCAAGTTTGAATCTTGTCTCTACTACTCATGAACTATTTGACACTGAACATGTTACCAAGATCTTGTGAACATTAATTTCCCAACCTGTGAAGTGGGGAGGATGAAAATACTTGTATTGTGGAATTAATTGTGAAATGGTATTAATTGAGATGATAAAGTTAGAAAACAGCCCAAAGCCTGACATTTAATAAGCACTCCATTAATGTTGGTTGTTGTTATTTTGATTATTATTATTGTCTTTACTAATTATCTACAAATACTTCAGAACTGGAGAGTAATAGGAATAACACACTAGGAGTGGGTTAGGAGGGCACAATTGGAGGGAGGATGACAGCAGTTGGTAGGGCATTGGAAAGCCCTAAAGAACAACTAAACACATCACTTCCCTGTGCACCCCAATATCCCCCTCTTCCCTACAACCCAGCATCAGAAAATATTTGAATCAACAGTTAAAATTTAAAATTCTGTAGCAGTATATAGATTCAGTATTTTCTTTCTTTTTTATTTCATTTTTATATTTTCAAAAGGTTCTTAGAAAACCAAACTACATTCATTCATTGTTTTGATGCATTCGCATGGAGCATCCACTATGTGCTACTACTTTGCCAGGTGATGGCAGTAGAGTAAGGAGTAACATGGACAGGGGCCTGGGTTCTCTGTGTTCTCTGTCCCTGGTCCACTGTAATATATCTACTGTTGGGAACATGGAAAATAAATCTCCCAGGAGCCAAACATTCAGGGTAGGGCTCAAAAGATTGAGGCCAGGACTCTGTTAGTGGTTTTCTTCTATATTCATCTCCCCTCCACATTTCCCCCCTCCATTCCCCCCACCTTAACAAGGACAAAGAGACTGCTCTGGCATTATGACTGACTGATAAGAATCATGAAGACAAGGAAGAAGAGAATGTCAATCAGAAGCAAATTTACCATGAGGTTAATGAAGCTTTAGTGTCAGGAATCTTTATTCACCCAGGGGGGCTACAAGGTCCTGAAAGATACCTTAGGAATGGGTTCATATAGTCATAAGTTTTCATAAAATTGGCAAAAGAAAAATATTTTAATTTTCTTTAAAAGGGACCCTCATATTATATAAGCTTCAGCCCACTCCGTCCCACAAAAGTAGTCCGCCTATGAGAATGATGATGGTGGTGATGATAAACTGCTAATGTTGTTGTGGTTGCTGTGTGCTTCCTGGGTGCCATCCACAATGGCAAATGCCTTAGGTATAATCCCATTTAATCCTACTATTCTTTAGGACCTCAGTAACAGTGAAGATAGAGAATTAGCAGCAAGCTTGAGAAATCACTATGGAGGCAGCAAATTCTGTGAACCATGACTTAATCCCCCAAATCAAAGAATCAGGGAGGTTTCTCTACAACAGTATTTCTTGTCATAGGGTCCCTCGACCTCCATGATGTTCATGGACAATGCAGGGGCCATGAACTTGGATAAGGAAAGTACATCTTTATTTTCACTAACCTCTAACTGAACTTTAACATTCCTTCAATTATGAATGCAGGGTCCAAATCTCAGTACTATGAGCAGTTCTTGTGATTTTTGTCACCAATAGAAATTACAAATATTTTTATAACACAGTTGTTACAGATATCTGGAAATATTATTTATGCTTAACACTGCTTCAGATTTTGGCAATTAGTAGACTTGCTGCTACAATTTTTAAATGATTTAATAAAGAAGCACATATAGTAACACGATTATTTAAAAAATACTTTGATAAGTGTATTTCAGGGTAACCGGCTCACTTTGTTATCCTATGCGTTGGTTACATGAATTTAATAGCAGTATTCTCAAAACAGTGCATAGATTTCACCAGACTGCCAATAGAGGTCAAGGCACAAAATGAAAATCCCTGCATACTTCCACTTATAATAATGATGAGGGACCAGAGACCACATTTATGCAGCCACCCTATATAACTAACAAAATGGACAACATATATGAAACAACAGCTTTATGATATTGGACAAGAGGCAGTGTAAGATAATGATACTTAATGGAAAGTGAAAAAGTGAGGCAAGCCTTATAATTGTCTCAGCTTACTGCCTCAATAGTTTCCCAGAAGAGGGACCTCAAATAGATCTGAATAGTCTCCCTGACCTGAGGAGATGGACTTGAGAATTCACGGAAGCCAGAAAGACTGGAATTTGCAAAGCAGAGCACAGGGGAGGATAGAGCTGCACAGAGGGCTTTTGAGGTCTCTAAAGTGTTCTCCTTAAGTCTTCTATGGTGTTCTGCTCAGCACAAGGATGTAAGGATATCACCACATCTGGAGAAAGAATAGTATCAGGTGAAACAGTCCCCGAGATAACACAGGGCTTGTAATAATGTTTTGTTAGACTGAGTAGAGCACTGAGTAGAGTTCTCAGAATTATATTTCACCTTAGTGGTGAAATATTAGCCCTAAACTAAAGACTGCTCTGATCTCCCATAACAAAGCTTATAGGTAAGCCTTGAAAAGCTTACCAAACAACTACTGAGTATCAAACAATAATTTGAGTTTCATAAAAAAAGATCAAATATATTTAAAAGAACATAAAAATATCCAGCATAAAAAAAATGTGAAATTCACGTCAAGCATCCAATACAAATTTACTCATATATGCAAAGAAGCAGGAAAATACACCCATAATTAGAAGAAAAGACATGCAATACAAAAAGACTCAGAAATGACACAGATTAAAGAATTAGCACACAAAGATATTAAAACAATATTATATATATTTTCCATATGCTCAAAAAAGTAAAAGAAAGTATGAAAGCATGTTAAGGAGAACATGTTTAAATATCACAGGTGATATTTTAAAAGGCTCAAATAAAACAGAGAGATGAAAAATAACTGTATGAGATTTAAACATACATGAAATGAGATTATCAGAAGACTGGACAATACAGAGAAAAAGATTAATGAATTTGAAGATATGGCAGTAGAAAATCACAATGAAACACATGAGGAAAAAAGACTGAAAATTTAAAAAATATATACAGAGAATCAGTGAGGTGTAGGAAAATTTCAAGAATGGAATATATTTGTTATTGGCATTCTCAAAAGGGAAAGGAATATAGAAAAAGTGTTTGAGGAATACAAAGAAAATCTTAAGTATAGCAGATACATGTCCTTTCCTTGGTGTATGCATGTAGAGAGAGGGAGAGAAATCACTCTCTCTTTCTGTTCTTGTAAAGCCTCTGATCCTATCATGAAGGCCACTTCTTCATGACCTCTTCTAACTCTATCTTCCAAAGTCCCATCTCCAAATATCATCACATTGTAGGTTAAGGTTGCAACAGATGAACTGAGGATTGGGGGTGTCACATTCAGTCCATAACAAAGAAAAAAAGAGAGTAAAGAAGATATGGGATACATGTAAAGCAAAGAACAACATGGTAGATTTAAATACAATGATACCAATAATTACAATAAATTTAAATGGTTTAAACACCTAATTAAAAATGATAGATTGTCAGACAGGACCCAAGATATGCCATCTACAAGAAACTCACTTAAAATATAAAAATATAAGTTGGTTAAAAGTACAATATTATATAAAAGCTATACCATGATGATGCTATAATTAAAAGGTAGCTGAGTGGCTATATAAAATCAGAAAAAAGCATGAGCAGGAAAAAGAATATTTTTTCATAATGACAAAGAGATCAATTCATCAAGAGAGCATAAAAATCCTAAATAATTGTGCACTTTAAACAAAGCTTCCAAATGCATGAAGCCAAAACTTATAAAAGGAGAGGAATACTTACCATTATGGACACTATTCTGATCGTAAAACAAGCCTGTTTAAAAAGGATTTGAGATAAAGTATATTCCTGACCAGAGTGAGATTAAGTTAGAAATCAATACAGAAATGTATCTAGAAAATCTGCAAGTATTTGGAAATGAAATAGCACACTTCTGATTAACTTGTGTGTCAAAGAAGAGATAAAAAGAGAAGTCAGGATATATTTTGAACTGAATAAAAATAAAAACATGAAAAATAAGAATGTGTAGTATGCTGCTATCACAGTGATTAGAGGGCAGTTTATATACTAAATACCTTCATTAGGAAAGAAAACTGGTCTCAGATCAATGGCCTACGCTTTCACCTAAAGAAACTAGGGAGACTAAAGTAATTTAAACCAAGGTAAGCAAAAGAAAGGTAATAATAAGGATATGAACCAAAACTAAACAAACTACAATAAAGAATATCAGTTAAAATGTGGTAGACAGACCCTAAAGTGAACCTCAATGATACCCATGTCCTTGTCTTCAAGCCTTTGTGCAGTTCCTTCCCTTCGAGTGTGGGTGGGACCCGTAACTTGTTTCTAACCAATTAAATATGGTAAAGATGATGGGGCATCCCTCCTGTAATTAGGTTTTGTTTTATACGGCCAAGATGACTGGGTGAAACTGCCATCATGATGTTACATCATATAAAACTGACTTAGCAGACTCCAGACAGAGACTCTTCTCATAATCTTAATAGAGTGATGTGGCTATGTTGGAGAAACCCATGTGGCAAGGACATATAGATAGCCTCTAGGAACTACTGGCAGACAGTATGACCTGAAAGGAGCCATCAGCCAACAGCCAGCAAAAAGCCAGGCCACTCAGTCAAACATCTGTAAGAAAATGAATTCTCCCAACAACCTGAATAAGCTTGCGATCAGATTCTTTCCAGTTGAGTCTCCTGATGAGAACACAGCCCTGCAGCTCTTTGATTTCAGTCTTGTGATATATTTTATAAACTGACTCAATGGGACTTGGAGATAGATTGGATGTGGGTGGAATTGGAAGAGGGTCTGGGGGAAAGGAAAATCAAGTTTGATCTGACTTGATTTGGGACTGGCTACGTGGTGATTTGCTCAACTAGGAAAGACCAGGAAGCAACGAATAGGACTGGACGGTCAGCATGGTAATCAGGAATTCTGGATTGACTGTGCTGCTTGACATGCCTGTGAAACCCACAAGGGGAAATATTTAAATTTTAGAAAATGTAAAATAACCACAAAACGGATGATGGATTTTCCCTCTTTTTTCCCCTACCACCTTCTATCTAAACCAATACTCTATTAAATTCTATTAAAAAGGATTTTACCTCTGTGGCAATATCAGAGATATCTGTCTGGTGGAAAATGTGAAGTAGTGCAGAATATACTGTATTTTGGTCCTTCTACTTCAATGTCCTAAATAACACATGAATTTATGAAATAAAATCCATTCCTAAAAATCAATTCCACTAAGTCCTCCACTGACTCTTAAACTCTCTACATCCCTATATTCAAAATCCCCAAGTCAAGAAGCTTTAAAATCTTACACAGAGACTAAGAAAAATGTCTGTTTTCTAGGATTTGTTAAGACATAGTTAGGTGAGGTTAATGACTTCTAATTAGCCATCCCACAGCTGTGTATTCTCATTTACAACCAAGCGACACTCAGCTTAGAGGAGGAATTTTCATCCTGTGAATTCTCAGAAATTATTTAGAAATTACTTAGAATCTAATTTTTATACCCAGGGAACCTAGTAAGAAGAATCAGGCTCATTACTGCTTATCAGAAATTACTTTTAATGTCAAGTCGTTTTTTACGCTGAAAGGCCAATCTTGATAAGAAGTGAAGATATGGTCCATGACGGGGAAAATCATCGCAAGCAGCCCAGTTAGCCAGGCGTATTTTGAGTTGCTGAGAAATCTTCTTGCCAATGACCAAATCTTACAAAATAATAAATAACCTACTCTAAATGTGCTTTGAAAGCACTGAAGGAAAATCGTGTATCTGTCATGATTAAAACAGCATCATGATGCTGTATGCTTGAGGACAGATTATAAGGTGGAGCAGACAACTGAAAACAGCTGATTTGTGAGTGTTATGTGATTATGGGCCTTCTTTTTTCTTTTTTTTCCAGCCTTTTGTGTAAATAATATTGTGAGAAGGGAGTGGGGAGCATTGAAATGTATTGCAAAAATCCCATAAATTTTATTTAAGCTGAAATAGGATCATCAAACTGTATAAGTAACAAATATCAAATTTTGATAAATGTGGCAGATTTAATTACCTAAACTGTTTGCTACCAATATGTGTCTTAATATTCAAGAGAGATAGAATGACCTAGAAATTAATTCAACTAAATTAGCATTGGTCTTAGGAAATTATCACTGATGTTTGCCCTTAAAAGGCATATTGAGTTCTTTCTACGGCTCACGTGGGTCCACGTGATCTAACTCCTGCCTGCTTCCTGTACCATCTTCTTCCCAACCAGTCCTCCCTCTCTTACTCTGCTCCAGCCTTCTTGGCCCTCTTGCTCGTCCTTGAACAAGCTCGTTTCCATTGCAGGGACTTTGTCCTTGCTCTCCCCTCTGCCTGGACCACTCTCACACTGCTTGGTCTTCACACTGCTGCTTTCGTTCAATTCTTAGTTGGAATGTGCCCTTCTCGGATAGGCCTTTGGTGATCGCACCATCTAAAATAACTGCATCCCCATTCCCACCACCCCCAGTGGTCACTCTCTATCTTATTACAACATCTGCAAAGCAGATACCTCACAATCTGAATTACCTTACTACTTCTTGGTTGTCTCTCCCTCCAGCACACATATACACAAATGAATGTAAACTCCTTAAACACTCAGATCTGTTCCCTCTCCCCTGCACCATGATATCTGCAGTGCCTGAAATATCACTTAGCATAAAGCAGGTATTCTGTAATTTTGTTGGACAAATGGTTAAGTTGAATCTGGTAGAACAAGAATCTGAGGTTTGTCTGTCAGATTTGATAAGCATATCACAGTTTTACAGACGGCATGGGACCAGCATCTTTCTATCATTAAAATTAGTAATAATAACAATAATAACTCTAAGTAAATTCATATTGATAAGGTGAGGTGTACAGGATGTTAGGAAGAGACTTTTTGGAAATTTTATTACTTTCTGTCCTTGGATGAATCATTCTATTTGGAATGGAAAAATCTGGTCCTTGCATGTTAATTTAAAAAGCATGAGCTAAAGTCAATATAAATATACAAATAGTTCCTAAGGGATAGAATCCATAAGATTAGAACTTCCACTTGCAGGACACATTTGTAAAACATGTGAGGAGTGTATATATTTCTGTTTGCATACTTGCATTTTTATCATGATGGAAGAAAAAGGCTCTAGATATGCATTGGTTCAAGTCAGTGCATACCAGATCTGATCCGGCCACATGAGCGTGACAGTCCTTGTACATTACCAGAGTAAACTGAATATTCATAAAGGCACCATTTGGTGATTCTAGATACTGATTTTTTTTTGGCCTTTTGCACCTATCTAATATGATTCATTTCACATCCTTGTACTGCCATGGACTTTTTCCAGACCACTTCGTTATGATATGTTCTCTCCATTTCTCTGACATTCTGTAGCAGTTATTGATAATTAAATGTGTCCCGTCTTGTGCTGTTTTTGTTGTCTTGAACTCTTACTTGGGATTCTTTTTGTTTTGATTGTTTGAGGCTATTATTTAAGATTGAATGTCTCATCTCCCCAACTAGATTTTTAAGGCAGATTTGACCCTTTAAACCTTTTTTATTCTCTATAGACCTCAGCAATATGCCTTATGTAGTAGAAAAGTAGTACATATATTGCCTGACCAGTGATTCTACAGGGTTAGATGCTGTACCCCAAAAGCCCTGTCTCAGCCTCCCTCTTCTAAGGAGGAAATACACAGATGTGTTTGTGAAAACCGAACCTCTTTCCTGTAGTTGCTGTGGTTGTTGATCTGGACAACGCTGTTGCCGCCTGCACATAAACATGTTTTTTGCTACTTTGCCATCAGAGATTAAATTATTGGATGTAATGAACCAGAGTTAAGACTACCAAGTTATTCAGGTTTTCAGATAAAATGAAAAACACATTAGTTGTGGATGTTAGTTGTTACTGTTTTTTCCTGTTTCTGTGAGCCATAGAAAATTGTGATTACTTTGTTTACAACGAATACATAAAAGGCCTTCTCTTTTTGATTATAAAGTTTAGGCAAGAATGCAGGTAATTTTGTATCTTATAAAGATTACTTAATTCACCTTTGGTGGGGAGGGAGAAGGGCTGAGGCTGAAATCTGTTCTTCAAGAACTCAGTCTTTGTAGCCATGTATGCTGCTGATCCGGCTTGCAATTCATTCAATCTCTTAGCAAAACAGATGTCATTGAAAGAGGCACGTGGACAGAAAGAAAATGCACGACCACAAAGAGATGTAGCTACAAAAAAAAAACAATTCAATAACGAATTTGAATGTGGGAAGGTTCTTTTTTTTTTTTTTTAAAGAAAAGGATTTCAGTAAATAAATAATAATACCTCAGATTCCAGAAGGGATCTAACAATCCAGTATAGCAGTAACAGAAGCAACCAGGACGTAAATCTAATTCGTTTTTCATTTTAGTACAAGATTTTCAGTTGCAGGCTGGTTCACACAGTGTACTTTTCATGGAGCTTGTAATTTTCCCCTTGAAATATTGCTCAAGCTGTTCTTCAGAGACTCTGCGATGTTCTACCTGGTCCCTTCACAATGATCCAATTACATGCATCCTTTTCTTCATAATTCAAAACCTTCTCCTCCATACCTCTTTTCTGATCCCCTCTGCCCAGAACACGTTCTCTTGATCCAACTCCTATAGCTCTTGCTGAATACACATCTCATGTAAATCTTAACATATCTAGTAGTTTCAGTGCATTCCGAAACAGAGGGTGGTGTTGACTAATGCATATCTTGCAAGGCCCAAGAACTGTATGACTACAGCCTATATTCATGGTCTGTGGGAGGCATCCCACTGGGGCCAAAAGAGACAGATTTTAGACAAACTTAGATCTGAAACATGTTGCCTCTTCTTCTACTTGGTTGTGTGCTTCTATTAGTTTCCTATGGGCGCTATAATTATAACAGATTGGGTGGTGTTGGGAAGGAAGAATTTTCATCTGTTTGTCAAAGGTTCTTCTGGCTGATCTAAGAATTAAAGTGACATGACACAGATTAACTGAAGGAAAACGAATTTAATTTCATGTAGAGAGCTCTACATACAGGAGAGATTCAAAGACAGAAAGGTCAAATGAGATATATATGCCATTCTGAGCTAAGGAATACTATGGGGGGGCCTGGGGCTTCAAAGAGAAGGAACGCATTCACAGGGCGATAAGACCAGATGTTTGGTAATTAGGTGTTTGTCCAACATAGACAGATGAGTCTATATAAATTTTATCTCTGGTAAATATAATTTATCTCTGGTAAACACTCTCTCATTACGGGGAAAAAAAAAACAATTTAGATTCTCCTAGGTAGTTAAGGGAGGCACAAAAACTTTTCCTGAGCTTAAGGGGTCTTGATTGCCTTCAGCTCAAAATAGTCCACACGCCAAAGTAGCATATTTTATGGAAACTTGTTCTGAGTCCCTTCAGTCCTGCCTTTGAAACTTTAAACAAGCTTCACAATCCAGAAGCTAAGTTGATAGATTGCTCCATATTTCACTGAACCTGTCTCAGTCTTGAGAATAGGTAAGTTCAGTTAAAAAGCAGTCGTGCCCCATTTCAGGAGGCCATCTTACAGGCAGGCTCCCAACATTAGGCCTGTATTTATAAGCAATCAGGTAATTTTTAAAAGGCATTTTTATAGAAATAAAAGAAAAATAAAGGTTAATGGCTGGAGCAAATTATAAACCTAGTCCTGAGTTCCGTGTAGGCCAGTGAAAAGATTTCTAGATGACAGGCTTAAAGAAATGTAAATGTTGGTTTGAAGAACTGTAGCCGGATATTTGAGGAAACCAGAATTCAGCATCCAGTCCAGTTTATAGGCAAACAACAAACCCTCAAAGACCATCAATCAGAACAAGAATCTAATATATCCATAAATATGTGTTACTGAAAATAATTTTTCTCTCTAAAATCACCCTCATTTCCACCAAAGATAGCCAAATTGAGACTTAACTGTTTGCAGAATAAGTCTAGTTTCAATAAACTTGGCCTGATTATTTACACAAACATATCAAGGATAGCAGTTGACCATACAGGCTTAAAAAAAAAAAAATCTGCTTGCTGAAACTTTTAAAGAAGTCTCAGATTGAACTTCTAAAACCCTCTCAAGGCTAAGAAGCTACACCAATGACTCACCACGAAACTTTGCTTCATTTCCTATAGATTTCTGTAAATTGCTGTCTTCTCAGGGTCCCCCATATATCCAGAAGTTCCTGCACCTGCCAGGAAGTAAACTTCCTAGCTTACCTAATCAGGCTGCAAGGAACCCTGTAAACAAGTTACCAAGCCAATTTTTCTAAGGGGCTTTATTGGCTCCATAAAGTCATCCTTAGCTCCTTAAAGCTGCCTGGGTCATATCTGAGTCTTTGTACATTTCTCTCAAATATGACATTTCAGTCAAAGCCTTAGCATTATAACCAGTGTTTCCAATTGTGTCTTGAAACAAGAAGAACAGATACTTATTGAAATTAGACAAATAAGTTTTTGCCATGAAAATAAGATTACTCACTGAGAGTATCTGAATTCTGGAGGGAGCTGGTAGGAAGAAAAGATAAATGTTTCATATTTGTTTACAAAGGTATATTTTGCCAAATTTGCTGTAAGTCATAGATAGTTTAAGAGAGAGTTTCCTTAAATCTGGAAAAGAAAACATTAGAGAACCAGCAATGTTTCAAACAAGAAGTCATAAAAATTATAATCATTCTCTTCAGATCATTCAGTCCCATGTTATTGCCTCTTGTTTTGCTTGAATTAGTTTTCTCACAAGTTCTACAAATTCTTACTGAGTTCAGGTTTATGATCTTAAGGTTATCAGAAACCTGCATTTGTCAAAATGCCTTTCCATGAATCTCCTTGAAGATAAAGCTTTTGCAGGGACACTGTTGTAAAAGCATCTGAGTAAAACAATGATTATCTCTAAATGACAAAAGACTTCTAAAAATGTCCATTATTGAGATATAATGAGAATTCATTGTAATGGAAATGACAAGGAAATTTGGTTATTTTTGTGACACACAACATTTTAAGATAATTAGAATCATGACTGATAAATACTAAAACATATCAGAATTTTAGGAATTTTATGTAGTTTCTGAAACACTTATATCAATAGTATTCACCCATATAATATAACCCAAGAAGGCTTATCATCACTCATAAGAGTGCTTCCCATGTAATTAAAACACCAAATAAGCCTAATGAGTTTATGATCTCTCATAAGGAGAGACAACAAATCTTTTGAGATAGTTCAGTATTAAATAAAACACTTTTATTCTACTTAGGTTTATTAAAACTCAAATAAAGCTCATATTATCTTTGTTACAAAATTTGTCAGCAAGAAAAATCATTTAAAGATGATGGTTAATTGTTTGCTGTCTCATGAAATCTTCATGACTAATCCAAACATAATTGTATATTTTGGATCTCATATCTCAATTGTTCTGAGTCAAAAAGACTTTAATAAGAACGTAAGTTTTGGGAAGTTTGTCAAACATATTAAAAGGTTTGAATATTTGATTAAATAGATTATAGATCATTATGAAACCATCTAACTTGATTATTTGTTTAACTAAAGTGACAGTAAAAGATTTTAAAGATAAATACAGAAGGTTACCTAGTTAACAAAACATAGCTCTTTTTATATTGAGAAGATTCAGTTTTCTTAAGCAAAGTCCTGACTGAGACAACATGAACAGGATATTATTTTGATAACATGCAACTGTTTCGTTTTCTAGAGAGATTACTTTGAGGACAAACAACACCCTTCACAATCTCTCATTATCAAGAGCAGACCGATAGTCCAAGAAGACTTTGTCCTTTTAGCAGATAGAAAAACCGGATTTTAATTTGGCAACAGCTTACTCTTGGTATTAAAGCTCATTCATTGAATTTAATTCATTCCAATCTTAGCCAGCCCTGACCACACACACAAATTTGTAAAGATTCCTTTCCTACAAACCTTTTGTAATTTTCTTTCTCCTCAATAAAACACAGATTTACTTTTCTTGCATACAGAGATGTTTCCCCTTAATTACATGTATTCATTAAAATTTTTAATCCTTTGAAGCCTTAATTTCTAGTGAAAACTAAGAAGTAAGCAACTGTGAACTATTATGTCCGCATTCTTTAGATTGGAAAATTTATGAATACACTTAATAATTTCTAGAAGCATGTGCCCTCTTTTACTAATACAGTATTTCAGTGTGGCACAAGACATGTTTACTAACAGACTTAAACATCTTTAGTTTCTCTATTATAAGAAGACAAAAGTAGGTAAATTTAGACCTGCTTAGCAATTAAAATGTTTTAGTATTTCATCTTATTTGGAGATGGTCTAGATATTCAATGAATTCCCATAATTTTATATATAGCAAAATTCTAAGGGTGGAAGCTACAAAAGAGATTTGGAAAACTATTTATAGGTATGGCTTTAGTGCATCTACATATCAGTAGGCATTCTTCAGGGGTGGAGAACAGTTCATCTCTGTATCAGTGGGTAATTACTTGGGAAACTGAGGGCTTATCTGAAGGTGAGAGGTGAGGGGGGAGTGCTGGTTTTGCTTCTGCTGGAGCAGGGGAGAGAGATGGCCTGGACGGCAGTTTGTAAGCAATAAATGGGTTTTAAACTTTATTTCTCCCTTTGACTGATTTCGGTTTTAGAGGTATTTTGCCCCAGGGTTTCCTCTCCCCAGAGTTACACTATTTAAGTAGACATACCAAAACATAAATATTGCTGAAAAGTTCAATTATAAACTTTTACTTACATTTATTTAATTCATTTGTTTTTAACAATTATGTTTGGATTAGTCATTGTTGGGGAGGAACAAATTTCCTCTACCCCTGAAGGTTCTTCTAGCTAGTTTAAGAACCAGATTGACATGAGACAGATTAACAGGAAAAAAAAAAGTGTATTTCAAAAACAAAGGTTGTGACATAGACATGGGTTGCAGTGACAGGGAGAATGAGGTATATGAATCATCCTGAACCAAGAAGAAGGGGGTAGGGGTCTGAGACTTCAGAGGAAAAGGGAGGTAATTCACCAGAATATGAAAAAACTAAATGTTTGGTAAACAAAAAAATTCATGGGCCACACAGAAACAATGGGGCACAGAGAGAAATTTTAACAAACTTAGCCATATCCCTCCTGTCTATCACACCTAGTTTACATTATAATAAGCTATCTATGGTGATCTTCCCAGGTCTTTTGGGCCTTGACGGTTTTTCAACTCACACTAATATCTGCATGTCACAATTGCGTATCTTGGGACAGTTAGAATCTTCAAGGTTAACTTCCCTACTATCTAAAAGTCTAACATCTCACTTAATATGCTATTATAAACATAATCTAAAGGTTCTTTTTTTGTTTGTATGTTTGTTTCCTTCCTCCTTTTTCTTCCTTCTCCATTCTTTATATATTAGGTATCATATTCTGTACTGTTTGTCTATCCCTTGATTGACCTTGGGGATAGTTAGTTTAATTTTGCATTTTCTTAGTAATTAGCTGTTCTACTTTCTTTACTGTGGTGTTATTACCTCTGGTGACAGCTATTAAACCATAGGAAAACTTCCACCTATAGCAGTCCCTCCAAAATACACTGTAGAGATGGTTTGTGGGAGGTAAATTCTCTCAGCTTTTGCTTATCTGGGAATTGTTTAATCCCTCCTTCAAATTTAAATGATAACCTTGCCAGATAAAGTAATCTTGGTTCAAGGCCCTTCTGCTTCATTGTATTAAATACATCATGCCACTCCCTTGTGGCCTGTAAGGTTTCTGTTGAGAAGTCTGATGATAGCCTGATGGGCTTTCCTTTGTATGTGATCTTATTTCTCTCTCTGGCTGCTTTTAATAGTCTGTCCTTAGCCTCGATCTTTGCCATTTTAATTATTATATGTCTTGATGTTGTCTTCCTTGGGTCCCTTGTGTTGGGAGATCTGCGCACCTCCATGGCCTGAGAGACTATCTCCTTCCTCAGATTGGGGAAGTTTTCAGCAATCACCTCCTCAAAGACACTTTCTATCCCTTTTTCTCTCTTGTCTTCTTCTGGTACCCCTATAATGCGAATATTGTTCCGTTTGGATTGGTCACACAGTTCTCTCTATATTCTTTCATTCTTAGAGATCCTTTTTTCTCTCAGTGCCTCAGCTTCTTTGTATTCCTCTTCTCTAGTTTCTATTTCATTTATGATCTCCCCCACCGTATCCAATCTGCTTTTAATACCGTCCATTGTGTTCTTCAATGATTGGATCTCCCACCGGAATTCATTCCTGAGTTCTTGAATATCTTTCTGTACCTCCATGAGCATGTTAATGATTTTTATTTTGAACTCCCTTTCAGGGAGGGTCATGAGGTCAATATCATTTAAATCTTTGTCAGGAGTTGTATTAATAATTTTACTCTGGACCAGGTTCCTTTGGCGTTTCATATTTGTGTATGGCGCCCTCTAGTGCCCAGAAGCTCTACTCTCTGGAGCTGCTCAGCCCCTGAAGCAATGTCAGGGATTGCAGGGGAGTGGTATTGGTGCCTGGGGGAGGAAAGAGCTGTTTCCTGCTTCCTGGCTGCTATGCCTGTCTCCACTGCCTGAGCCAGTGGGCCGAGCACACAGGTATAAGCCTCTGTGCTTTGCATTTTTAGTTGCTATAGACAGAGCTTCCCTCTGGCTGACCTAACACCAGGGTAGGGTTTCTCGGTTTGCAAGCCCAGTGGGGTTGACCAGGAGAAAGGCGCAGTAGGCTGCCTATCGTGGAGGGGGTTCTTGGAGCTGTGTAGGCAGCCAGGGAGCTGGCGCACCTGAAAAATCATGAAAACTCCCAATCTGCTGGGCAGAGTGCACCCGGACAATTTTGTCTACCTGTCCTTTCTCCTGAGCAGTAAGCTCTGTGCAGTCCTTGCCCCTTTAGCAGCCCTCTTGCTAAGGGCTTCTTTGTTAGGAAGTCTCTCAGACTGCCTGCCTTTCTTTTGTCCCAGAGCAGCCGGATATGGTTCCCTGCTCTCCACAAGCAGCTGGAATCTTAGCCTCTCCAGGAATTCTGCCTGTCTTAGCTTTCCAACCCCCTAATTACAAGAGTATCATGCAAGCACCATGAAATGTAGGTTTGTGCTCCCAGAGCAGATCTCCAGAGTTAGGTATTCAGCAGTCCCAGTTCTCCACTCCCTCTCTGCTCTGTTCCTGTTCCTCCTGCCGGTGAGCTGGGGTGGGGGAAGGGCTTGGATCCTGCAGGGCCACAGCTTTAGTATGTTACCCTGTTCTGTGAGGGCTGCTCTTGTCTCCAGGTGTATGCAGTTTGTTGTAGTCCTCTTTCCCGTTGCTCTTTCAAGAGTAGTTGTAGTAGCTTTATTTTCATATTATATGCGGTTTTAGGAGGAAGCCTCTGTCTCACCTCTCACGCCGCCATCTCTTTTCCGGGACAGTTAGAATCTTGATGATTGAGAATCTGCTCTAAAATTGGTAGAATCTTAGTTTCTATATCATGAAAATGTCAGGAGATAGACAGCTAACCATCATCTGTAACTTATCTTTCTTGCTGGCAGATTCTGTATCAGAGATAACAGAGCTTTATTTGACTTTTAATAAACCTAGGTAGAATGAAAAGTATTACATTTAATGCAGATAGCTCTGTAAAGATCTACCTATTTTAATTAAACCAACAAACATCAATTAGTTTTTATTTTTTAAATATTAATTCTAATTCTAAGGCATGTTATCTTGAAAAAATATTCAGGAGACATTTTATATTTCTGAGATTTTTAGAATAGCCAATCCTTACAAGTGCTTGCCTTCAAACCAACCAGAGTTTTTCTACAAATTACTTTTGGCAGTACCATCTCAAAGTAGAAAAGTACCACACATTTACAATACATATAGAGGTACATACATGAACATATAGACAGACACAAAGAGAGACCTCAGAGTTACTCATATTTGTGAGATAGGGAAGCAGCAGGGAGTAAACCCTGCCCAGTTAGAATACAGTGTGGGCCTGGAAAAAGACAGTCTTACTGAGGCTTCAGGAATGTAGAGGAAAAACAGGGTGCTTGAGGTTGAAACAATGTAACAATGTATCCACCTCCCAGACCCAGTCATATGGAACAGCTTGCTGACCGCAGTTACGTAGGGCCATTAGGTTACAATGGAGACAGGTTAAAACATAACTAGCATTCTGGCTGAATCTATTGGAAAGTAACAGTTCCCTCTGCAAGAGGCATAAAAACCTAGACACTGAGACCCCAAGCAGCAGCAGCCTGGCCCCTCCCTGCACCTGTGGGGAGTTCCATACTTACTCCTACCCTGAATAAAGCTTCCTCTGTAAATCTCCTACTTGCTTGTTCAGGAAGTTCATTCTTCAACTCCGTGAACAAGAACCCTGGCATCATTTTGGGGGGCTCATCTGGGATCATCCTTTCTCTTTCACTCTCCTTATAGAAGGAAGCCGTCTATGGCACACACAAGGGGCACTCATCAGCCATTTAAATGGGACTGGCCCAGCTGCCGATCTCAAGTCTTCAGCGATAGGTTCCCCTACGTCTCCCTGAGTGGATCCCCCATCTCCCTTGGAGGCCAGGATTCCTTTTCAGAGGCTCTCCTTGGATGCGAGGGACTGAGGAAAGCCGTGGACAATTGCGAAGGTCTAGGCTGAGGCTACATTTCAGCGGCTTCTCAAAGGTCCACGTGTCTGGCATCAGGCCCCGACAGCCCAATCGGGTATCCGTGAGGAGGGTCTCTCTTTCTCCCTCTCTCTCCCTCTGACTTTCAGCCTGCTTCTTCGGGCCTCCCTGCCCTTCGTGTGAGGCAGAGGCGTTCTCTACTTCCTTTAAGCCCTCTGTGTATGCCGTTGACTCCTCCAACAATTCCACAGAGCCTGAAGCTCATCCCTGCAAGGTAAGAGATCCAGTCTTCACTCTCACTCTTGATAATACTGTACTTTTTTTATCTCGTAAGTGTGATTTCCTATGGTGGGTGACTAGCAGGATACTTCCCAGGTAGTGGAGGAGCTAGGTACTGACTCCCCCCCACCCCCCCAGTTGTCCTTGGCAGCCGCTGTCTGACTTCTGCCTCTGGCCTTGCGAAGAGCTCCCCCGCTCTGCATTCCAGGTGGTCCTTTTGGGACTGCGCCACTTTTTCCTGCAAAGTGTGAGTGAGGTTTTTGAGGCACACCCCATATTCAGGCCCCTTATCTGGCTTTGGGACTTTACACAGGCTACACATTTAATCCTCCTAGACCGGGCAGGCATATGATTCGAGATGCCTTGCCCCTTTCACACTCTAAAGGCATTTTCTGGTATCACTGAGCTGGCCCGTGACCAAGCGAAATCCAAGCCCGACATGTAAAAAAGCCACAGTCTCTAGTTGAAATATGTGTGAGGAAAGTCTTTGTGCTTTGTGTCAAGGAGATAGATCACCGACTCCATGCCTCCGTATTCCTGGCAGAGGCACACAGAAAGAGAAGGCAGGCCGTCATAAATATCCCCAGATTTCAAGGTCCCTATCCTGCAAGCCCACCCTTCCTGCAGGACCTCTCAAAGAGGGTGATTCTGGTCTCCTGGCAGGAAACCCTTCTTGAACTCACAGGGCTGTACTCTTGTAAGTATTGGCCTTGGAATCCTAAGGCCCGTTTGAACTCTGGCCGTGGTTCTGTCCTGCTGACCTCTCTTCCCGGGAGGCAGTCCTTCTGGGTCTGCGGCAGGCATTTCCTTTTCTGCAGCCCCAGGGAAGCAGAACAGGCTTGTGACTCATACCAACCTCTCCTTTGGCAGAGAGAGGTCACACGGTCCCTGCACTTAATTCTCTTGGTTCGCTCAGGCAGGGGCCTCTCAAAGGATGACCCTACCATATGGTTGACAGAGTTCCCTGAAATTCAAAGGTCATTAGCTGTGACGAACTTGAGGGTGAGAAAAGACAAATCCCCTTCTTCCCTTGTTGAGCTATGCGTGAGGAGGCTATTTGAATGGTGCATTGAGGAGATCTGTTGCACACTCCGTGCCGAAGTGTACTATGCTAAGGCCCTAGCAGATGAAACTAGATAGAGTCTGGCTCAGAACTCCCAGAAAGAACAATGTAAGAACATGCTGGTGAGGTCCCAGTATAACCAGAGATCTGAAACTACCCTCGCTCAGTGGGAAAGCAAGAAGTAAACCAAGGTATGGGCCACGCTGGCACAGAGCGATTACGTCCAGCAGGCCAGAGAGGGGGGCGGATTATCGCTGTCTGCTCGACCTCCCATCTGTAGGGGGGTGCCCCAGTATGAAACCTCGGGGCAGGCGCTGGACACCTGTTCCTGTTTCCTTTTTCAGATGGGAGCTCCTGTTCAAGTTTAAGCCCAGACACGCCTCTGGCGTGCATTCTGAAGAACTGGGAGCAATGTGATCCCCAAACCCTGAAGAAGAAGCGCCTTATCTTCTTCTGCACACAAGCACGGCCTCAATATAAACTTTCTGATGGAGAGGCTTGGTCCCCTGAGGGAAGTATTCAGTACAATAATATCACGCAGCTAGATTTATTTTGCTGCAATGAAGGGAAATGGTCAGAAGTCCCACATGTACAGGCCTACTTTGCCCTTAGGGAAAATGAAAGAATCTGCCAAAAATATGGATTAATTCCTGACCCTACTCCGAACAGTAACTCCTCATGCGTCCCGCTATTTATAAGGTTCATCATTGTTCTTAGACTAATATTTGGCCCCTGTTCACTTAACCTAATAACACAGTTTGTTCTCTCTCGGCTAGAAGCCATAAGACTACAAATGGCGATGGAAATGGAGCCCAGGACGGAAATGTCCATTTTCCGAGGCCCCCCAGCCGGGCCAGTGATGGAGACCTGAGTACACCCTTCCCTTTGCCCCCTGCCAGCCTGAAGCAGTGAGAGCAGTCATCGCTCAACGCCCTAAGAGCAGTTAGGGTCTCCATCGTAGATGGGGGAAAGAGATAGGGAGGCAGCAGGGAGTAACTCTGCCCAGTTAGAATACAGTGTGGGCCCTGCAAAGGTACAAAGTCTTACTGAGGCTTCAGGAATGTAAAGGAAAGACAGGGTGCTTGAGGTTGAAACAATGTAACGATGTACCCACACACCGGGACCCAGTGATAGGGAACAGCTCGCTGACCACAGTTACGTAGGCCCATTAGTTTACAATAGAGACAGGTTAAAACATAACTAACATTCTGGCTGAACCTATAGGGAACACAGCTCCCACGGCAACAAGCTTAAAACCCTAGACACCAAGACCCCAGCAGCAGCCTTGCCCCTCCCTGCACCTGTGGGGAGGCCCATACTTTCTCTTACCCTGAATAAAACTCTCTCTGTAAATCCCCTAGCTTGCTTCCTCACAAAGTTCATTCTTCGACCCCATTCTTCGACCCGCATCACTAGTGCAGAGGATTTTTCATTTGCCCTATTTCTGAATGCTTACTTTCTCCTCTTTTCTTTTCTTTTTTTTCTTTCTGATGAGAAACGTCTCCCTAAAGGTTGCATTTCAAAGGATGACTCTTAGGTCCTAGAGAAGATGCCGGTAGAAAATCTACATCACAAACAGAAAGAGCCTCTCCTAAAAGGACTTTGGTTACCTGAGGATAATACTTACAAGCCTTTTGAGGTGAAGAGGGGAGGTTTTAGGATTGGTGAAAAGGACAGGTTGACTTTGAATTGTTTCTGGGGCCATATTTCTCCTTTGCAAAGATTTGTGAGATAAGGACAGTTGATTTTAATTCCTCAAGAAATTGGGTTGCAACTTAAATGACATCATAGGTTCACCTACCCATCCAACTACTTCATACTCAATTTGCTTCTTTCCCTCTGGGTACCTAATTTTATTTTAGCTTAAGGGAGAAGTCCTAAAAAAAAATATCCTATTAGACTCTAAATATCAACTAATGATCTGGTCAACGTTTGACCACAGAGGTACTTAAAAAAAGATTATTTTAAATATCGTGTCAGTTTTTAGCCAGGACAAACAGTAAATATTTATGGCAGTATTCAGTAACTGCCCCTTGGGTGTCAGAGGGGTCCCCAGCAGAGTCACCCCTAAAGATAGCCAAAAGAAAGAATGACCTGTATTTCCCAGGCAGGCAGACAAAAAGAGATGAACAAGAGGTCAGAAGCTGTTCCTGAGAGAGAAAGGATCGATGATTAATGGGCCAGGATTTGGGAGGGAAGGGGCATCATGAAATTCTACTTTCCTCTTCGGTTAGCTCCTGAACATCAGCCTTCAGCTGATCATTTGTAGGAGGGTCTGGGAAACATCCTGTTCACCTGTTTTCTCCAAGGCAGGGTGGAGATTTGTAAATAGTCATTGATCTTTCTAATTCTTCTCTAAATTTGGTAGAATCTTCTGAAATGGTCTGCTGCTGTCCAGGGGACGAGAGTTCTTCCGGTGGGGGGCTAGGGTACATCTGCGAAGGACATTGAATAGGAAAGCCTGAGCTAACCGAGTGTGGTCACCGAGCCCAGCAGAGTGAGCCCTACCACCTACATGTGCTTCTACTAAATTTACTTCCCGAGTTTTATCATTTACATGAGTGGCTTGCATGTTCTAGGTCTGGAGGTTAAGCTAGAGCGCTCTGTGTAAATCTTGTAGAAAACTGGGAGCTGAAACAGGCAGATAAGGCCTGAATTTGAGGGGGAAATTTATGTTGGGTTAATTTTTTTTTTCTAATTTCTCTTCTTTCATCTTGCTAAGGGACTCTTTAACGCTAGCCATTATATTTCTTTGTGTCCTTTTGTTAATTTGGTTTTTCCACAGGGGCCAACACATCAATTTTTTTAGGATAAGAGTTCTGTAAAAATTTTTTCTTTCAGATACAGACAATTCAAAGAATACATCATCTGGCCATTGATGAGTAGGATTTTGTTAACAGCAACACAAACCAGTAAGCCTTTGTATGGCTTAACCAAGGATGCAAGAGGTGTCCCACAAGAGAGTGCAAAATGTATATGTATAGTCCTTACAAGATCCAGAAAGTCCACCCCCAAGACAGTCTAAGAAAACAAAGGCCTTCACTGCACAGGCAGTATGGTTGGTGTTGTACAGTTTCCCATGAGAGTGTGAGAAGCCTCCACTCACAAACCCAATAATCCGTGACACTGGGAAGGCATTACTGGAATGGGCCCCATCCAGTACTAAGCACCACAGTGAAGGCTGAGATGACAAAGGCCCCTTATGGGCTGGCACCTTCTGGGACAAACTCCCTAGGGAGCTGGCACAGCAGGACAAAGAGTGCTGCTTGGAAGCCCAGTCTGTTTGGCCACCAGCGTGCACTCTAGTGAGTGCAGATGGCGCATGACATCTCCAGACGGTGGAAAACAGAGAATGTTCCCACTGGTCACAAAGCCAAGCTCTCAGGACATAGAACAAGGCAAAAGGCAAACCTTATCCTGTTCTTATAAGCACATTAACAGCTTTAGCTAAGCCTTGGCTCTCTTAAGCTCCTTGGGTTTCTTGGAGCCAAACTAATAATGGGTTGTTTGCTGTTTTTACAGAGTACCTTGTTACATGGAAATTTTCTTGAGGTTTGTGGGTGATCTAGTGTCAATTGAACCCATTCTGTGACCAGTTTATCCTAATACAGGAGTCTTTGGGTTAGGTGTGAATGCTCTAATAACTCTTAAGTGTTCAACCCATGCCCCCAAATTTTGCAGCTTTGGCTTCTAAGATGTCACTTAGTAACAGCTTTTTAACCTCACGTGCTCATTAACCCACAGCAAAGTTTGTCTAAACAAGACACTGCTCTGGTAAGAACTGTGAACTCACCAGTCTGTGAGGACAGCTTGAGCACTAGGCTTATGGAGCCTATACCGGACCCCTAGCCTATAGTTTTCCTTCTTATGACAAACAACACAAAAGACAGAGACAATGACAAACAATGACCATCTCTGGGAGAAAAAGGAAAAAAGGATCACCAGAGTTACTATACACAAGTTACTAGTTTCACAAATATTGTCTCCTGCTAATCTGAATTTAGAAAAAGAAAAGGTATTTGCACCATTTTTGCTTCCACCAGAACTTGCAGGTGGAGATTTGGGAGGCTGATGTAAGAATTCTTACCTTATACCAGTGTCTGCCAGAGGTTGTAGGACATCTGCTGCGGCACCCGAATTGAGAAGGATCTACCCGCTTAAGTCTCCCAGCTGGCTCACCAAAGCTGTTGCTTGAGAAAAATTTTCCTCTCCCTTTCAAATGTTCTTCAGGTTGGTCTAAGAATTAAACTGACATGAAACAAATTAACAGGAGATTCCATTTCATATATACAGGAACCCACATACATGAGAGGTTCAAAAACAGAAAAGTCAAGTGAGGTATGTATGCCCTCCTGAGTTAAGGAGTATCGCATTAAGCCTGCGGCATCAAAGGGGAGGAGAGCATCCACAGGGTAACCCAAGGAACAGTAGATATTTGGTAATTAGTGTCTGCCCTACCACACAGATTGGTCACTCAGCTAACATTCATCCCTGGTTAAAAACTCTTTCTGGGAAAGACCTCCAATTTACATTCTTCTAGGTTAAGGGAAAGGCCGAAGTTTCTCCTGAGCCTGCAGGGTCTCATTGTCTTCAGCCCAAAACAGTCCACATGCCAAAGTGGAACATTCTGCGGAGACTTACTGTGAACCCCTTAGCGACTTAAAACGGAAGTATGTGTTCTCACAGTTCTGGGGGCTGGAAGTCTGAAATCAGGTGTTGGCAGAACTCCAATTAAGGCTTTAGGGAGAATCTGTTCCTCATCTCATCCAGCTTCTAGTGGCTTCAGACTTGTGGACTCACCCCTCCAAAATCCAACTCTGTGGTCACATGCTTCCTCCTTTTCTGTGTGTCCGTCCTCAAACTCCCTCAGTCTCTGTCTTACAAGGATACGTGCAATTGCATTTAGGCCCC
This sequence comes from Phataginus tricuspis, assembly GCA_029783875.1. Taxonomy (NCBI): domain Eukaryota; kingdom Metazoa; phylum Chordata; class Mammalia; order Pholidota; family Manidae; genus Phataginus; species Phataginus tricuspis. The sequence continues at coordinate 10,522,970 of JAQQAC010003584.1, read as the reverse complement.
ATCGGGATCATCTAGAATAACATTCTTCCTCTCAAGATCCTGAATCGCATCTTTTGCTATATAAGGTAATAGTGACAGGTTCTAGAGTTTAGGACATGAATGTATCTTTTTAGGGGCCACCATTTAATCTGTAGAGTGACCCTAAAAAGAAAATTTTTTTGAGCTACAGTTCCACATCAGTGAGATGAGGACAATGCCCTTTCATTTTCATGACTGTTAAATGCAATTTCCACGTAAAACACGTTTTCCAGCATCATATAAATGGTGAAAAGTATTTCTCTGGATGTACCACCCACTGCTACTGCAATGAGTTCAGTCCCTGCAGCACCCTGGCCCTAGAAGGGGTCTCATATGTGTTCATTACAAAATACATTCAGTTACATGTGACATCAACCATCCCTCCCACCACATCCTACTTCAGGTGGCCTACGGTGATACCTGTCTTGTCTTCTTTGTGCCAAGCCCCTGCTACCAGTGCCCAGGTCCCTGCCAAGGGCTTTGTCTCTCTTCACACACCCAGATCCGCCAACAGCATATTCCACAGTGGGTTTGCTTCTCACTCTCGAGTTTCTTGGCCAGAGCAGCTGCTCGTGTGTGTCCACAGTTGCCTCTGTGCCGCCCCCACCGGGGGTGGCTGATTTATTCAAGCTTTCAAGGTGCCAAAGTTGTTTGTGTTCTCTGTACTCTTGCATGCGCCCAAACCACCCTGTACCCTTCTGAGAAACGGAAACATTCTCTTACCTCTCTCTCCTATATAATTTAAATACCTCTTAGTAGATGAGTACCATATATATGAGCTCATGTACAGTTGGGTTAGAACACAAATCAAAGTGACAGTCCCATGGATTGTCCCATCCCACTGACAAATGAGGTACCGCCATGGACTAAGTAGGTTTGCCTGAATTAGGACTCTCCTAAGTCCCTTGTGCAAATTGACAGATAATGCCACAAGTTTGCCAGATATGTATGAATCCCAGTGATGAGTAGAGCTGAGACTTCAACTAGAAGACTCCATTCCTCTCTTTCTCCTATACCACCTCTCCCCCCTTGTCCTCCACCACTCACAAACACACAAGTAAATGTACCTTACACAGCACCTAAAATACAGTAGTTGCACAATATATACAAGACCCTTTTCTGTCCTGTAGCCATAGTGCTTTGCACATATTAAGTAGTTAATAAGTATGCTTTGACCAGCAAATATATGGTTCTCTAGCATAAAAGAAAAATGTAAATACCCCTCATAAAATTGCAGTTGCTTAACCTGGGCCTCTAATTTCAACCTCTACCACTATTAATTGTCTGGCTATTAAAAATAAGACTCTTAATATAGACCTTTGTACCTTCCTATGTGTGTAAATGTTCACATGCCATGTAAAATTCTTACTTCCTAGAAAGTTGTATGGCTAGTTGTGCTGAAGCCTTTTATAACCGATAAAAGGGAAAGGTCCCCGACTTTATGTTGAAAACCCAGGGGAGGGATCTTGCCAATTCTGTAATAATATTTACCTAGTAGTTTTCTCCCAGGAAAAACATGCTTTGTTTTTAACATACTGTTTTTGAAATGCTTTTTAGAAACCAAAAGGATCATTTTTGCAATTTTTTCAGGGAGAAAGATAAAGATAAGAATTTTGATCCTTGTTTTATAAATGAGAACCTGAAGACCTAGAAAACTGTGACTTGCTCACATCAACATAAAAGTCTTATACCCTCCCCGAGACAAAGTTGGGATAGCTTCAAAAGTGGTGCGCCGAGTTTCCAAGCATTTATTCTAATTTATGTTTCATGGACCAGTAACCATCTCTTACCCCTGAAATCACTGTGGACTGACACACTCCAGGGCTGGTCGGGACCCAGGGAATTAAGGTAATTATGATATAAATATGTTGGTATTTATGCTAATGCTTGCTGGAAAATGCAACCTAGAGAAAGTGGACTGACACAGGGCCTCATACCCAGCGTGTTCTCATTAAATGTTTGAAGGCTGAAAATGCAAAAAGGCTGGTAAATTTGTGGGAGAAAAACAATTTGAAAATGTTAGCTACGTGGTAGATTTAGAAGTAGAAGGGATGGAAGAAAAAAAAGGCTTAATTTTTAAATTAGGGAAAAACATATTAGAGATGATCTAGTTACATGTGAAGTGGGAGTGGGATGGTTTCTCAGTCTCCATCAAATCCCCCTTATGCAACATGACATTTTGCTGGGAGTTAGGACATGGTCTCTTTTCTTGCCCTGCCAGGATGCTAAGAGAAAATTGATATAATTCTTCCTCATCTTGGGTTTCTGTAGTACCGTCCTGAGCAGCTTTGCTACCATTTAGCAGATGTGCCCGCTGGAGCAGCAAATAGGAAGAAGAGAAATTTGAACCCCTTCCCCCGGTAGCTGTGTGATCTGGGAAGTTTTTTTGTTTCTGTAGTGTGGGAAGTAACAATATCGATAGGGTTATGGGGTTTGGATGAGAGTTTATGTAACAGTGTTTAGTGAAACATAGGCCATTTTTTACACGTTATGTAAACAACAGGCTTGTGACGTTGCGTCATTTGCTGCACTAGACTTGCCTGGTGGAAACAGAGCACAGCCAAGGAAACCAGCCACTTCAACCTCCTTTCTAATCTAAGTCATATGATACTTTTTCTGCATGTGTGCATCCATGTATGTATACATACCTATGTGTGTGTGCATGCATATGTGTGTGTATTCATATCTGTGTTTCTTCTTGTTGAAAAATAGGGTGCGACTGACAGTGATCTCCATCATTGGCACTTTCTTATGATAGTAGGTTTGGCTTGAGTTAATAGCATTAGTAGAAATGGATAAACGCTTAGTAGAAATTAGTAGAAATGCTTCAAACATTGTGACTGAACAGGGAATAAAATGGTCTGGAGACAGTGGCTTAAGCCCTGGGTGCTAGGTCAACCGGGAAGCAGGCAGTGAGAAGCAAGAATCATCAGGTTCACAGCCTTAGTTTAAGTGAATGAATGCTGGGATCCGAGAAGGGAGGCAAGTCAGCAGGGCCTGCCGTCAGCCAAGAGGATAACCTTAGAAGAGATGGTAACCCTCGATACGAAGTGAGCCGAGTTACGGAGAACAAGTTCAGAGCAAAGAAGGAAGGAGCAAGAAGAGCTGCTTCAAGACTTTCCCTAAGACCACCTGCTGGTCACACCCCTTACTTTATATTACTCGCTAGTGATACGCTGTATAGGCATCAAAACAACACTTTTCCATTTCTCCAGCAGTGGCATCAAGAAAGCACAGAATGATTGCCAATATCCAATATCCAGGCCTGAATGGCGCAGATGAATTGTCCCACGACTGGTGGACACTCAAGCCAGGGGAAGTAGTCCTTCCTTTACCTTCACCAACACCCTGGAAAGCCATTCAGGATGACTCCTAAGACACACTCCTGTTCTCCACCCTGTCCAGGATCCGTTGGAATTTTCTCCGTAGAAAAAGTTTTCCTAGATTTTAGATTTCCCTTTCCACCAAACCTTGAACCCTTGAGGTCTCTGGGCACAGAAGCGGCACTGCCGAGCTCCTCACCAGCATAATTTCTTCCTTAGGCAAACAGCCATCTTTTCTAAACCTAGTGGTGTGCGGCGGGGTAGCGGGAACTATCTGTCTGGTGGCGAGTGTTTATATTGACATGATTGAGGATGGTCAACCCTCGGTGGTGATAAAAAGATCAACGTTTAGTTGGATGTATTATTATTTTTAAGCTCTCCGCAGAAGTGCACCCCCTTATTGTCTGAAACTCAGGCAGAGCCCCCACCCTGCAATGCTGTGTGTGAACCCAGAGACTTTTGGAACTACTGCTTTAAGGTTTTGTCGTTTTTGTTTTGGTAGGAGCATCAGAATGGTCTCCAGTGTCTTTTGTTTGCTTGTTTTTCTTTTTGAGGAATTTTCTTAAATCAAGACATTTTAGCTTATTTAATATATTCATTCAACACGCATTCGTGGAGTACTGATGGGGCAAGGACCTGTACTGGATGTTAGAATGAGAGTGATAGACAAGCCCTGTTCCCTGCCTACCAGCAGCTCAGACATCTAAGCACCTTCCAGATCCATCAGAAGCTATTTATTTGTTTAATTATTCAAAAAATATTTATCAAGTACCTGCTATAGGCCATACGCTGGGCTAGATATTGGAGATAAGGTTACCATAGGAATATTTGACTCTCTTGATGTAGCTTCCCATCTCCCATGTATGCTTACCTTTCTTATTTATTTAACTAGAATTATACAGACTTAGTCACCTGCTTACTACCTTCATGATTTTTCCTATATTGGTATATCAAAATTATTTACTTAAGATTTTCTTTAAATTGATACACTCTTATTAGATTTAAAACCATTTTAAAAGGAAACCCTTTATCTCTAGGCAGCTGAAAGGAAATTCTTAAGGCTTGTGGTAAATATTAGACATGTACATATAAATATAATGGAAACCAACTCGATAAACAAATTCTGTCATCTGCTAAGATCTAGGTTAGTTAAAAAGAGAGATTAGCAAAGATTAGAGACCACTTCAACTAACAAAAAAGTTTTTCCTTTTACTCATCAAAATTATTGAGAAGGAAATAGTGTTGTCATCTGTACCCTTGTTAACTTTATTCCATGTCCTTGTTCTCCCTTCCATGGTCTTTTACCTACAGTAACCACAGTGCATGGTTTCTCAAGCCCTGTCTCAGGCTGTTGGCTTACATACTGGGTTTATGTGGAGAAATCTTTTTTTGTTGAATGTCTGGAATTACTTAGATAAATAGGGATTATGAACCAAATTCCAATTTATTTATTTTTCTTTAGTAATCTGCAGGCAGTGCATTTTCACTGCATTTGTAGCTATCCCATATCTTTTGTGCTCTTTTTCTTTTCTATTTACTGTAGAATACAGAGTCCTGAATCTCTTGGTCACAGATTGACAGCCTGAAACCCTAAGGAAGACCAAGACTCCTAAAGATAAGGCATGGGTCTTTCGCAATTGTCTCTTCCTCAAGGAATGATACTACTCTTTGATTCAGGCTTTAACTTGGAAGATTTATTCTTAGGGAATATATATGTATCATCAAATCTGGATTTTTGCCCCATGCTCGTGCTAGACAGGCTTAACTAACTGGTCAGGTCAGGTTAGATTTTCATATTGCATTGTTGATGTAGTATGGATCAAAATTCAAGTTTTATTATGATTTTTTAAAACCCTCTTTGCCAGTTTAGAAAAACACAACAGGAGGAGAATGCAGATCATTGTAGTGGCACTTTAAGCACGCCATTTGAATAACAATCTAGGTCAGTTTGCTGTACGATACACACACACACACACACACACACACACATATAGCTATGTATACATATAGGTTATGACCCTGTCCGGCAGGCAGTAGATAGAGCTGGGCAAGTTGTATGGTGTATATAGAGGAAAATCCTTCTGATTTTGACAAAATGATAAGAGAGGAAGCAACCAGGTACCAAAGAAAGACTGTTCATTGATTGGAACATCTGACTATTTTGCCTCAAGACCATTTGAGGGAGCAAGGTCAGGGCAGTAAGCTGTTCGAGTCAAACAGGGACAGTGGCATAGGGCGGCTAAGTGACTATCGTGGTGACTGTGAACTGTGCAGACCCTGTGAGACTCTAGGAGACTGTCGTAGTGATGGTGCTGAAATCACTAGTGACTCTTGGTGCAGTTTTAATTCTGTTAGTTCCTATAATGTATCCCTAAGATTCTAATATTTTTTAAAGTTCCTGCACCCCTGAGAGAAAAGATGGAACTTCCTGAACCAGGATTCTTTTCTTCTTTTTCCTAAGTCACTTTTTCTCATTTCTTGAATCAAGTACTGATATACTCCTTGCTTAAACTACAATTCATTCAGTAATTCTCTAGTTTTTTTCAATTTCAAGTCCCAAGCAATCTGTTACAAACATTGCTTTGGTAATTGATGTCTACTTCATCTACAAGGGTCCATACCACCAAAAGGTTAATTCTTAGGGAAAAGGCCGGCTCACCATCAGGGGGCAGTATAGAGCAGCCAGTAGGCAGGCCCAGATTGGTTTTGAGCCAGACTTGGGGCTGGGCCCCGTGGGAGGAACTAGAGGACCAAGGCAAGCGGCTTTTGCTTCTTGTGTTTATCTGAGAGTGCCTCTCTGAAGAGGAGCTAGGCATTACTTATAGCAAGTCCCCTCTAGTAACATCTGAAGCTGATGCATCGGGAGGAAGGGAGATAATTCCTGAAATGTACCGGCCTCAGGTGATTAGGGTACTGCCTGGCTGCCCCTCTCTCTCTCCTCTCTCTGTCACGCACACAGAAAGAAAGAGGAGAGAGAGAAGAAGGGGAAGGAGGCGAGAAGAAAAGAGGAAAGACACACACGTTCTGTCGTTGGGAAGCAAGGTCAAGTGAGATGAACAGGAAGCCAGAAGACAACTGACTGATGGGCGACCGGTGACGACAACTCAGCTTTGAGGCCACATACCTTGGCCTTGCATTTTCCATTCTTAAAAGGGTTAAAGTGCCACTGGAACAGATGGTAGGTTGGGTTGTAGCATATTATGCCTTTTGATATCCCCTGTTGTACAGAGATATAGAAAATGTTAAAGCTAGATGACATTTACAAAAGCTGCAATCCAGGGGGTGACATGTTTTACGCAAGGTCACTTAGTTAACTAGCGGTGGCAGTATTAGCAACCTCACTTGTCCTAATTATCAGTAGTCCATCCTTTACAAATCACAGAAGCAAGGGAAATTTGGTATTTTTCTGCCAAGCAGAAAAGACATCGAAAGAGTCTGAATTTTACTCATTCTTATTTTCCTTAATTAATATTTTGGCTTGTGAGACAAAATTTGGGAGTTTAGGGTATCATCTCTGATTATAGGTCTAGTAGGTTAACAGAGGAATCGATTAATGTGTCACAGAATTCCCTCAGTAATTTTATCCTTAGAAGATACCTCAGCATCATACATTGCTTTCTAAGCCTTTATTTTTTTCTAAGTAGGAAGTCTAAAATAGGAGGGCAGCAAGTGGCATAGTGTTCTGTGTTCCAACTTTTCTTGTCTTCAAGAAAAACCTTTTATGAAAACGCAGGTAAAAAAGGTAAAATAAACTTGGAAGTGATAGTAAGGATGCTGGAATAGTCTTTCCTGCTTTCCAACCATGCTATTCCTATGCATCCAAAACATTCCCAGAACCGCACTGGAGGAGTGTGAAAGCCTCGATATGGTAGAAGAAAAGGAGCTCTGTGGTCAAAACCATGTGGAGTCAAGTCTTGTCCTCATTTTTTATAATCAGTGTGACATGGATCATGTAAATTTCTCCGCTTCAGTTTCCTCCTCTAAAAAATATAAATAAAATTCATATGATAAAGTACTGAAGATTAAATGAGACATATACATAAAGGAGTGCTGGGTGAATACTGGACCTTAAAATTGTTGAAGCGGGCAAATGATGATTTGATGACCGGAACTGCATTCCGCAGTCTAAGATAGAAGATCAACTCACTTTTAGGGTGGATGTGCTTTTGTTCTGTGAAGAACTACTTGTCTGGTTGCTTATAGTTATGTAGATAGAAAGTAAGCAGAGTTCCGTTTTTCTGGAGGAACACAAGAGTACATTTTTGCCTTGTCTAGGACCTAGCATTAGAAACTTGGTAATGAAATTAGACAGTGTTCTGTTCCCCTAAGAGTCATGAGAACTCCTGGGAAAAGGAGATTCAGACAGTACCTCTTCTCTAGGGTCAGACTGAGAAAAAGATACTTTGTTAATACTGTTGGTTCCTTGGGAATGGGGACACGAGTGAGGGGAGAAGCTAGATGGTCAGTCCTCCGTGGAAAGGCATGGTGACCTCTCACTGGCCACACAGCTTTCCAGCACCTGTTACTCACTGGGCCTTTCCCCATGGCTGTTACAGTGGCCAGAATGGGCCTTGGAGAAGATCTGTGATTTGTGAAGCCCACTGGGCACTTGTCAATTCCGGGCCAAATCAGGGCGTCAGCACCTCTTGAGAGACATCTGTGGCTGGGCCAGGGAGGCTCCTGGACCACAAGACACTAAGGCCAACCTTAGCAAAGATCTACATCACAAGTTGAATCAATAATCATGCTTGAGTGCCCTGGTACACTTTAATACAACCTGAAATCATGAGTGTCTCTAGCTGCTTCCTTACCAAGTCCCCAGGAGGTCTATATGCGAAACAGATCTGGTACTAACATTTACACCTTTTCATGAAGTATCAATTTAAATTTTTCATGCATTAGAGAATTGGGGCTAATGCTCAAAAAGGAAGATTCTCATAAAATAAAACTAACGAAATGTGGTTCTAAACAGATTTAAGAAGCACATCTTCCAGCCTGCCTAGGGTCCTTTTTAAGGAAAAGGTTTTCTCTGATTATCAGCAAACTATGGAAAACCATGAAACTCACCACTTCTTTCTTTTTCTTTAACCCAGAAACTCTTTCTTTTCCCTTAGTCTCTTAAAACCTCTATTAGTGACCATTTTGTGATGGTGTCTTTGTAATCTCCCAATTCTGGCTCTCAAGTGGGAAAAAAAGTCTTATTGGCGAGCTCACAGGGGCCTGGAAAGGCCGTTCCTTTCCCAGCTGGCCATGAGAGCCGGAAGCCAGAGAACGCTGTCCACAGGCTGTCTGGCGAGCGTAAAAGAAGAGGGGAGGAGGAGGCTTAATTCCTAGCTGGCTGAACCTCAGAAGGTGGCCTCCTTTCCCTTTGGCTCGTGAAGCAGAAGAGAAGACCAAGAATCCTGGCTTCCTTGCTGTCAGCTTGTCACCTTGTTTGTGGGCTTGTGGAGTGAACTGAGTTCTGGAAGATGCTTGAAGGCTGCTGCCTGAGACAGACTTACAACTGGTCCTTGAGGAATGTGGACCTTCCCTGCCACCACTGGGGTCAGAGTCTCTTAGCCAGAGGCCTCTCTCCTTTCAATTTAGGAGAGAAGTGTATTGAGGGGTAAATGGCCTAATTAGTTGTGGTATGTTTGCTCAACACGTTGGGGGTCTTTTCTGTTTTCCCATGAAATGGCCATAAACATAAAATGCAAATAATTATAGTCCTAAGCATCTCAAACCTCATTGCATGTATTGAGGAGTACATGGTATTAATTCTTTCTGCAGCAAATGTTACATGACTCCAAAAAGTCATTGTAAAATATGATTTTTCTCAAAGATACTGATATGATCTCAATGAAATGCTCACTTATGCAGCATCACTCTAGTAGGCATTGGCTTTATTAAAACCATTCAATATCTATGCAACATGGCACATGCAAGAATGTACTAAGTCTTAATCATTTAGTTTCCCCAGGGCATAAAAGAGTATTTCTTTACAGCTTTATTGAAATGTAACTGATAGATAAAAAACTGCATATATTTAACATATACAATTTGATGAGGTTAGAATTTGCAAATACCTGTGATACCATAATCGAGGTAATAAACATATCCATTACCTTCAAGTTTCCTTATGACCCTTTGTTTTTTTGCTTTTGTTTCTCTTTGGTGGTAAGAGCACTTAACATGAGATCTACCCTCTTAATAAATTTTTAAGTGCATGGTATTATATTGTTAACAATAGGTGCTGTGTTGTACAGCAGATCTCTAGAACTCATTCATCTGGTGTAACTGTAACTTTATACCTTGGACAACTACCAGTTTCTCCTTACCCCAATCCCTGGACAATCATCATTCTGTTTTCTTATTCTAGGAGTTTGACTATGTTAGATACTTCATATAAGTGAATCATGCAGTAGTGGTCCTTCTGTGACTGGTTTATTTCACTTAGCAATGTCCTCCAAGTCCATGCATGCAGCACATGGTAGGAGTTCCTTCTTTTCTAGGGCTGAATAATATTCCATTATAATACATACATTTTCTTTATCCATTCAGCCGTCAGTAGACATTATGTTGTTTACATATCTTGACTATTGTAAATAATCCTACAATGAACATGAGAATGAAGATACTTTTTGAGATCTTGGTTTCAATTCTTTTGGATATATACCCAGACAGGGGATTGCTGGTAGTTCTATTTTTGATTTTTTGAGGAACTTCCATACTGTTTTCCATAGTAGCTATACCATTTTACATTCCTACCAACAGCATACAAGGGTTCCAATTTCTCTAAAACTTCACCAACACATTATCTTTTTTTTTATGATAGCCATTCTAATGGTTGTGAGGTGATATCTCATTGTGGTTTTGATTTGCATTTCCTTGATGATTAGTGATGTTGAACATCGTTCCAGGTACCTGATGGGCATTTGTGTGTCTTCTATGCTTTTCCCACTTTTTAAAATCGGGCTATTTGTATTTTTGCAATTGAGCTGTAGGATTTTCTTGTGTATTTTGGAAATTAATCCTTTGTCAGGTATATAGCTTACAATTATTTTCGCCTGTTCCACAGGTTGCCTTTTCACTCTGTTGATTGTTGTTTCCTTAGCTGTGTAGAAGCTTTTTTAGTTTGATGTAGTCCCACTTGTCTATTTTTGCTTTTTTTTTTTGCCTGTGCTTTTGGTGTCATATCCAAAAAATGACTGCCAAGACCAATGTCATGAAGTTTTCTCCTGTGTTTCCTTCTAGAAGTTTAAGACTTTCAGGCCATATGCATTTAAGTCTTTAATCCATTTGGAATTGATTATGTATGGTGTAAGATGGAGGTCCAATTTCATTCTTTTGCATATGGATATCCAGTTTTTCCAGTACACTTTGTTGAGGCTGTCCTCTCCTCATTGTTCATTCTTGACACCCTTGTCAAAAGTCAGTTGACCATATATGTGTGGGTTTACTTCTCAGCTCTATTTTGTTCCATTGGTCTTTATGTCTATCTTAATGCCAGTACTGTGTTGCTTTAATTACTGTAGCTTTGTAATATATTTTGAAACTAGGATGTATGATACCTCCATTTTTGTTCTATTTTTCTCAAGATAGCTTTGGCTATTCTGAGACTTTTGTGGTTCTCTATGAATCTTAGGATTCTAAGATTCTATGTGAAGCTTAAATTCGATATGAATCCTATGTCTGTGAAAAATTTTATTTGGCATGTTTATAGGAATGGCATTTAATCTGTAGATTTCTTTGGAGAGCATGGACATTTTAACAATATTTTAATAGAGTATTGAGGCAAAGACAATAATACACAACAAATATTTCCTTTGTTCCCTTGTATTCCTCAGCTTCTTTGCAATTAGTCAGGGCACTGAGACCAATTCTGGAAAATGACGTGTGAGTGGGCGTGATGAGTGTGTCACTTCTAGACTGAGGGAATGAAAGATCATATGCAGTTTTTCATGATTTCATAGCATGATTTTATGGCCATCAAGCAGACATGTTTTCCGGATGGCATAGCTACGTGGTGATGGAGGCTCCATCAACTTAGATACCTGAGTGGCTATGTGGAGCAGAGTCCCTGCTGTCCCTGAATAGGACATAAAGTATGAGCAAAAAATAATCTGTTGTCACATTAAGTTAGATCCCTGAGATTTTGGGCTTACTTTGTACTTCGCATTGAGGACCTTATCCTGACTAATGCAAGTGCCAAGCAAGTAGTGAGAGCTTCCCTCAAGTGGCTCAAGGTGACGCTGCTAAATGGTGGGGCTATAGGGGAGTCTGTACAGAGTTTGGTTAGAACAAAGAGAATTTTGGGGGAATATCTATGTCATAGACGTGGTGACATTTATTCTAGATCTTGGAGATATGGGCATGTTCCAGGCAGAAGAGGTAGGGAGAACATTCTAAGCAAAAGCAGGGGAATGGTTATCTATTTGATATGTTGAGGTTTCGTTCATTCATTCATCCATTTAGCTGCCCTTTCAGTACCGGCCATTAGTTGAAGCATGGATTTCATGAGACAATTGGCAGAGGAATGAACTGTAAAAGTTATTCACGATCAGGTTGGGAGGAGTTTTGTTTATCTTGCTGATCTTAAGGTTGCATTTGAGGAGAACTGTAAACTATCTTTACAGTCCTAAAAATAAGCTTTTATTTGATGAAAGTAGAGGGACATAATTATTGTGCTCATGTGTGAGGAAACTGAGACTTTGATATACATTATTTTCAGGTTCAATTAAACACATATCAACAGTAGAGCTTATAAACAGCTTAGAATTATGTACTATTTCTTTCACCTATCTATCAACTTGTCTACAACCTCCCTCCACCTGTTTCCTCAAAAAAAAACCCCAAAGAAACAAAAACATAAAACCCATATGAAAAATATGAAGTCATTTCAGAGACAAACAGTGGTAATCAGGGTAGGGAAGCATTGAAATAGATGAGAACTAACACACTCCAAGCATGCTGTCTAGTTTGATTCAGTCGTTTTATTTTTTGCCCATGGACTCATCAACTGTTCACCCCAAACTAAGACAACTCCTGCTTCATCTCTTAGATATCCTCCTGACTCCAATTCATTCATGTTCTTAGTACCCGCTCATTTTCCTCCTTTCTGGAGAGGCCTTGGGCAGATGATATCTTTTAAGTACAAATCTTTCATCCAATAATATGTTGGCACTTAAAGGAGGAGGAGATAGTAATATTCACTATTTATGTAAAAAGGTCATATTGTACGATTAAAGGCTCATGCTATGGGAACAATGTAGATGAAACAGAAAACTCACATTTCATAATGTGGGATGCATTTTATTTTCCCTAGAATATTAATTCACTTAACCAAAATTTATTGCCTAGAATTATAAACTAGGTATTTCCAAAATTTCAGGAAAATATATCCTTTCCCTGGAATTGATTACAGTACTTGGCTTTCTATTCCTCCAAAAAAGATGAGTGTCTTCAAATACTATATGAACTCTACAGGAATCAGCACATAAATTATGTTATCAGTCCTGTCCTAATAACCTGGGTAGCGTATGCAATGAGGAACCCCTGGGTACTAATGACACCACCTTCTTGGCTTTACTTGGATGGGGTAACATTTAAATCGCCTTTCCATAGCTACAGAGCTCACAGGTTCAACCCTGGCCAGCTTTCTCTCAAGTGCTGTCATTAGTCTACAGCAGAGAAAGATCACACATGACCTGGCACAACCCATTCTCACCACAAGAAGAAAACTCAAATCACAAATTCCAGTAATTAGGGATCAACATCACCGTTTTATATTGGAGAAGAATATGTTACCATCACTGCAAGTAAATGTAGTCTATTCCTTATCTTAATAAGCAAGATAATTATGCTGGAAATATTTAAACGGCCACAGAATTTTTTGCCAATAATTTTTCCTTTTTTTTTGTGAAGTGATGCAGTGAAGATCGTTTAACCAACCACTCTTTATACATTTCATTCTCTCTAGCTTGCAGTTGACTTTATTGGTAAAACTGACCAAAAGACAATACTGGATAAACTGTTTTTGTGCTAGATATTGTGATGTAATCTAGTAAACTAGCAGCTAGCATATTGGCTTAGTCTCCTCATACCTCAGCTCTTTCTATGTAGATGCCCGATCAGGTGCTCATAAAAACTGAAATTATGACCTTCATTTTCTGTGGCTTGAAGTTAGAGCAAAAGTGTTCAATCAATAAAGTCTTCAATGGTTTTTCGATCCTCATATCACCCAGCAATTCTCTCCTTGAGTTGAGATAATAGCAGCAATTAAGCAGCTTTTATTTCTCAACCCCTTTTAACTTTTGCTGTCTTATAAAGGAACACACTGCATATATATGTAACCACTATAGAGAGAATGCTGGCCAGTGTCAGAGCAGGGAAAAACAATTACCCCATTCATGAATTATCCTTTATTTTTCACTTTAGCCCAAAGGTTAAATGTGAATGTGCTTATTGCCTCACTTTCTATTTTGACCACATGTGAAAGCTTTGATGGAGTTCTGCAGAATAAGAAAAGTAAGATTTGTGAAAATCAAACACACTTGCATTTATTAATGGTCACTAATGGCATGTAATTAAAGTAATTACAGGAAGGCAAACAGACAATTAACTTGTTGGGAGTGTCAAGGAAGGGCAATAATAGAGTGTAAAGTTCTTGTCCGTCTCATTCATCTTTAAGTCCCACAAATATCATAAAGAAGGAGTGACGCGAATCAGAAGGGTCAGGCTAATATTAGACCTTTATGAAGCAACCATGGAGTCTGTAGGAGAAAAGCAGAGCCAGGGGCAAAATGCTGGAGCAGTGTGGGCTGAAAGGAAGGGAGCTAGAACCAGAACAGCCTTCACGAGTGATTATGGCTTTATTAGAGCTTTGACACGGATTAACTCAGCAGGTGGCAAACCAAGAATGATGAACATATAATCCTTTCTTCTCCATCACTCTGTGTGCTTCAGAGTGTGAACCACATTCTTTAGCCCCCATTAGTCTTGGGCAAAAGTCATTTTAGGTATGTATTAATTTTATGTTACCAGGTGGGTTATAAGCTCTCATGGGACAAAACTATCGTTTTAGGAATCCTCCGTGTGCTCTGCAATGCCCAGTACAGAGCTGAGCACCTTTAGATGAGTAGGAGTGCCTAACCATTGTCCCCATTCCCAACTTGTTTCCGTATGCTACGTTCAGTGAGGAGCAGGCCTGATGCTGAGGACTCAGAATCCTCTCTCAGTTATTGAGACTGGCCTTTTATGAATCCTATACCCAGCCACTGACACACAAGAACTTTGCTAATAATACTAATAAATGTGTACACATCAGTCATCTTTTATGCACTGCACACTTTGTTCTTATCTGAATTTGTTTTATGAGGGGTGGGAAGAATCTGACTTCTATTATGTGTATGTAAAATAAGTTGAAGATTTAGAGTAGCAAGTGACTTGAAAACCAACCTTTACGATGAGTAAATTGGGAGTTTTTCTATATTAACTGAATGATGGCAGTATACTAGTATACTAGGTCCTGGGGCCATTTGCTGTCAGAAGAGTTCAGGGATAGACAAATGCAAGTAGTTTGAAATTCTGTTAAGCCATACACTGAGACATTTCTTAAATTCATTATTTTCTTATCATTGTTATTGCACTGTCTGTGTTCTTTGTTATTCCTCACCTAGAAGAAAACAATGCTTCAAAGCAGCTTTCTTCTCAATTCTCTCTCTCCCTATCTCTAATATATTGGATGTACTTTCCCTATCTAATGGATATATCCTATTTAATGGGTAACTCTGATCATATTACTGTCCCACTGAAACACCTTCAATGGCCCTCCATGATCTACATGACAGAGTCCAACCACTTTATTCTGACAGTCATGATTACCCACAAGCTGGCCTTTTTTAAATGATACCCCATGACTCTCCTTCACAGCCTACATTTCAGTTAAATAGCACTCTTTGTGTATCCTGTACATGCCTTCAGCTTTCTCACATCTATTCCCTGGCTTATGCTATCCTAATTATTTTTCCACACTTCAATTCTGCCTTTATATCAAGACCTTTCTCACATGTCACAATAATGACACACCTTTACCTAATTTCTCTCCCTGTCCTCCACTTGTGCCTTGGAATACTGAAGGTTATTTTATGTACTTGTATATATTTATTTCTAGATCCAGCTCATCTCTGTAATAACCACATAACATTCTTGTGGAGATGAACTTTGTCCCACTTTTCACTGCATCTTCATAATGAAATCAGAGTCATTTAAGCACACCTTCCTCACCCTCTCTTCCTTTACCTAGTGAACTCCTACTTAATTATGAAGACCCAATTTGAATATCATCTTCTGGCAAAAGTCCTTCTTAACACTTCAGGGCTGGGTTAAGTGTGCCTTGGTGTTTTCTCATTGTCCTTCATTCATACTTTCATCTTGGATCTATATCATCATAATGAAAATGTCTAATGATAGGGCTGCTGCCATTATTAGACTCAAAATCCCCATGGAACTATATAATTTAAATTCCCTGAGCCTTGAGAATCATAGCTACCATCTTGGAGGTACTCAGTACATTCTGAAGGACTCATTAAAGGTTCAAATTTATGATGCTTTCCTGATAAGGCCAGAGACAGTAGATGAGGGCAGATTAGATAAGATTAGAGAGCTCTTTCTGAGGTGAGCAACCACGAAACACTGTCAGTTTTCAGATTCCAAAATCATGTTCAGCCTGAGCTTTGCCATCTTGAACTCCACAGCCACCCCCATTTACAGCTACAAAGTAGCTCTGTACTTAAGTGCATGAAGAGGAAAAGTACCTTTGGCAGATTTGAAATGAGTTTGGGTGGATTCTAGAGAGAAACAAATGTTTTAAACTCTTAAGTTTTTTTACACACCTGAGCTCTAATTATTTGCACTGGGATATTTCCCATGGCCCTTCTTTTCAAACTGGTGTTGGCTGTTCCTGAGAATTTGAGATGGATGGATACAAGCCTGTTTAAACTGATGACCAATGCAGTTTCCAGACACCTGCCCTGAAGTATGGCCCATGCCAATCCCAGTCACCTTCAACTTGCAAAACCACAGAGCTCCATTACTGAGTACGTCTGTGTGTCTGCAGGGCTCTGAATAGGGGGGAAGGTGGGCCAAGTGAAACTGAACTCTCCAATCTTCCTAAAAGAGATTTCAAAATAAAAACCATGAACATGTTCACCAAGCTACAGGAAAATATTCAATACCTCAGGGAGGAATTCAAGAATGACATACACATTTTGAAAAATATAGTATCCAAAATGAAACATACAATGGAGGGATTTAAAAGCATATTAGATGAAGTAGAGGAGATGGTAAATGAAATAGAAATTAGAGAACAGGAAGACAAAGAAGCTGAGGCACAGAGAAAAAAGAGGATCTCTAGAAATGAAAGAACATAAAGAGAACTGTGTGACCAGTCCAAACAGAACAATATTCTCATAATAAATTTACCAGAAGAAGAAAAGGGAGAAAAGGAATAGAAAGTGTCTTTGAGGAGGTAATTGTGGAAAACTTCCCCAATCTCCCAACACAAAGAACTGAAGGAAGACAACATCAAGACATATAATAATTAAAATGGCAAAGATCAGGGATAAGTACAGAGTATAAAAAGCAGCCAGAGAGAGAAAAAAGATTACATACAAAGGAAAATCCATCAGTCTATCATCAGACTTCCCAATAGAAACCTTACAGGCCACAAGGGAGTGGCATGATATATTTAATGCAATGAAGCAGAAAGGTCTCAAACCAAGAATACTCTATCTGGCAAGATTATCACTTAAATGTGAAAGATGGATTAAACAATTTCCAGATAAGTAAAAGTTAAAAGAATTTACCTGTCACAAACAGTCTCTACAGTGTATTATGGAGGGACTACTATAGATGGAAGTGTTCCTAAGGCAAAATAGCTGTCAACAGAGAAAATAAAACCACAATAAATAAATTAATTACTAAGCAAATGCAAAATTAAAACAACTACCCCAAAGTCACTCGAGGGATAGACAAAGAGTACAGAATATGATACCTAATATATAAAGAATGGAAGAGAAAGAAAAAGGAGGAAAAGAAAAAAGAACCTTTAGATTGTGTTTGTAATAGCATACGAAGTGAGTTAGGTTAGACTGTTACATAGTAAAGAAGTTACTCTTCCCTTGAATCTTTGGTAACACTAATCTAAAGCCTGCAATGGCAATAAATATGTGTCGATAATCATTCTAAATGCAAATGGTCTGAATGCACAAATCAAAAGACATAGAGTCAATGAATGGATAAAAAAAACACCCATCTATGTATATGCTGCCTACAAGAGACTCAATGCACACCCAAAGACATACACAGACTAAAAGTGAAGGGATGGAAAAAGGTATTTCATGCAAATAATACGGAGAAAAAAGCAGGAGTTGAAGTACTTGTTTCAGACAAAATAGACGTCAAAACAAAGAAAGTAAGAAGAGACAAAGAAGGACATTACATAATGATAAAGGGGTCTGTCCAACAAGAAGATATAACCATTATAAATATCTATGCACCCAATATAGGAGCACCTACATGTGTGAAACAAATACTAATAGAATTAAAGGGGGAAATAGAATGCAATGCAGTCATTCTAGGAGACTTCAACACACCACTCACTCTGAAGGACAGATCAACCAGACAGAAAATAAGTAAGGAGACAGAGGCACTGAACAACACATTAGAACAGATGGACCTAACAGACATCTACAGAACTCTACACCCAAAAGCAGCAGAATACACATTCATCTCTAGTGCACATGGAACATTTGCAAGAATAAATCATATACTAGACCACAAAAAGAACCACAGTAAATTAAAAAAGATTGAAATTGTACCAACCAGCTTCTCAGACCACAAAGGTATGAAACTAGAAATAAATTGTACAAAGAAAATGAAAAATCCCACAAACACATGGAGGCTTAATAACATGCTCCAAAATAATCAATGGATCAATGACCAAATAAAAACAGAGATCAAGCAATATACAGAGACAAATGACAACATTAATTCAACACTGCCAAACCTGTGGGATGAAGTGAAGGCTGTGCTAAGAGGGAAGTATATCGCAATATAGGCCTACCTAAGGAAAGAAGAACAATCACATATGAACATTCTAAACTCACAATTAACGAAACTAGAAAAAGAACAAGTGAGTCCCAAAGTCAGTAGAAGGAGGGCCATAATAAAGATTAGAGCAGAAATAAACTCGAGAAGAATAAAACAATAGAATCAATGAAAGCAGGAGGTGGTTCTTCAAGAAAATTAACAAAATAGATAAACCCCTAGCAGACTTCTCAAAAAAAAAAATCTACACACATAAACAGAATCAGAAATGAGAAAGGAAAAATCACTACAGATACTAAGAAGTACAAAGAATTATTAGAGAATATTATGAAAAATTATATGCTAACAAATTGGATAACCTAGAAGAAATGGACAACTTTCTAGAAAAATACAACCTTCCAAGACTGACCCAGAAAGAAATAGAAAATCTGAATAGACCAATTACCAGCAATGCAATTGATTAGTAATAAAAAACCTACCTAAGAACAAAGTGCCTGGACCAGATGGCTTCATCACTGAATTTTATCAAACATTTAGTGAAGACCTAATACCCATCCTCCTTAAAGTTTTCCAAAAAGTAGAAGAGGAGGGAATACTCCCAAACTCATTCTAGGAGGCCAACATTACTCTAATACCAAAACCAGGCAGAGAAACCACAAAAAAGAAAATTACACACCAGTATCCGTGATGAACATGGATGCAAAAATACTTAACAAAATATTAGCAAACTGAATTAAAAATACATAAAAAAAATCATCCATCATGATCAAGTAGGATTTATTCCAGGGAGGCAAGGATGATACAATATTTGAAAATCCATCAACATCATCCACCACATCAACAAAAAGAAGAACAAAAACCACATGATCATCTCCATAGATGCTGAAAAAGCATTTGAGAAATTTCAACATCCATTCATGATAAAAACTCTCAACAGAATGGGTATAGAGGGCAAGTTCTTCAGCATAATAAAGGTCATATAAGACAAACCCACAGCCAACTTCATAGTTAACAGCGAGAAGCTGAAAGCTTGGGAACAAGACAAGGATGCCCACTGTCCCCACTTTTAGTTCTGGAGGTCCTAGTCATGGCAGTCAGAAAACACAAAGAAATAAAAGGCATCCAGATTGGCAAGGAAGAAGTTAAACTGTCCCTGTTTGCCAATGACATGATATAGTACAGAAAAATCCCCAAATAATCTACTCCAAAACTACTAGATCTACTATCTGAATTCAGCAAAGTTGCAGGATACAGAATTAACACACAGAAATCTGTTGCATTCCATCATACTAACGATGAACTAGCAGAAAGAGAAATCAGGAAAACAATTCCATTCACAATTGCATCAAAAAGAATAAAATACATAAGAATAAACCTAACCAAGGAAGTGAAAGAGCTATACTCTGAAAACTACAAGACACTAATGAGAGAAATTAAAGAGGATACCAATAAATGGAAACACATCCCAAGCTCATGGATAGGAAGAATTAATATTGTCAAAATGTTCATCCTGCCTAAAGCAATCTACAGATTCAATGCAATCCCTATCAAAATACCAACAGCATTCTTCAACGAACTAGAGCAAATAGTTCTAAAATTCATATGGAACTAAAAAAAGACCCTGAATAGCCAATGCAATACTGAGAAGAAAGAATAGAGCTGGGGGGATTACATTCCCTGACTTCAAGTTCCACTACAAAGCCACAGCAATCAAGACAATTTAGTACTGGCACAAGAACAGACCCACAGATCAATGGAGTAGAATAGAGAGCCCTGATATAAACCCTAGTATATATGGTCAATTAATATACGATAAAGGAGCCATGGATATACAATGGGGAAATGACAGCCTCTTCGACAGCTGGTATTGGCAAAACTGGACAGCTACATGTAAGAGAATGAAACTGGATTACTAACTCCATACACAAAAGTAAACTCGAAATGGATCAAAGACCTGAATGTAAGTCATGAAACCATAAAACTCTTAGAAGAAAACTTAAGCAAAATACTCTTGAATATAAACATGAGCACTTTTTTCTGAATATATCTGCTCCAGCAAGGGAAACAAAAGCAAAAATGAACAAATGGGACTACATCAAACTAAAAATCTTCTTTACAGCGTAGGACACCATCAGTAGAACAAAAAAGCATCCTACAGTATGGGAGAATATATCTGTAAATGACATATCTGAGAAGGGTTAACATCCAAAATATATAAAAGACTCACATGCCTCAACAGCCAAAAAGCAAATAACATGATTTAAAAATGGGTGGAGGATGTGAACAGACAATTCTCTAAAGAAGAAATTCAGATGGCCAATAAGCACATGAAAAGATGCTCCACATCGCTAATTATCAGGGAAATGCAAATTAAAACCACAATAAGATATCATTTCACACCAGCTAGGATGGCCAATATAGAAAAGACAAGGAACAATAAATGCTGGCAAGGATGCAGAGAAAGGGGAACCCTCCTACACTGCTGGTGGGAATGTAAACTAGTTCAGCCATTATGGAAAGCAATATGGAAGTTCCTCAAAGAACTAAAACTAGAAATACCATTTGACCCAGAAATTCCACTCCTAGGAATTTACCCAAATGAAACAAGATCTCAGAGTCAAAAAGACATATGCACCCCTATGTTTATTGCAGCACTATTTACAATAGCCAAGAAATGGAAATAACCTAAGTGTCCATCAGTAGATGAATGGATAAAGAAGATGTGGTCCACATACACAATGGAATATTATTCAGCCATAAGAAGAAAACAAATCTTACCATTTTCAACAACATGGATGGAGCTAGAGGGTATTATGCTCCGTGAAATAAGCCAGGTGAAGAAAGACAAGTACCAAATGATTTCACTCATCTGTGGAGTATAACAGCAAAGCAAAAATGAAGGAACAAAACAGTAGCAGACTCACAGAGTCCAAAAGGGAGTAGCAGTTACCAAAGGGGAGGGGTGGTGGGAAGTAGGTGGGGAGGGAGGGAGATGGGGATTCAGGGGTATTATAATTGGTACCCATGGTGTGGGGGGGTCATGGAGAAGACAGTGTAGCACAGAGAAGACAAGTAGTGACTGTGTGGCATCTTACTACACCGACGGACAGTGACTGTAATTGGGTATGGGGGGCACTTGATAATATGGGTGAATGTAGTAACCACATTGTTTTTCATGTGAAACCTTCATAAGAGTGTATATCAGTGATACCTTAATTAAAAAAATGAAAAAATAAAAATAAATAAATAAGTGTATGAGCTGACGAGCGATTAGACCTGGGAAGGCATGCCATCATGACCATACCTGTCCCCATGAAAAAACAGAATGCTTTCAGGATGGCACCTGAATCTTTCTCAACACAGCCCTCTCGGACATATCTACCAAACAATTTGAGTTAGAAAGGGAGATGATGGCTGAATGCTATTCCTGTGTTAGGCTGTAACATAACATGGATATAACAGGGGCAATAATGCAGAATTCATGTAGGATGTCATTCAACAGGATGACATGGACATAGAGGATGAGGAAAAATGAGGAAGGGGTAATGACTGAAAATGTAGAAACCTAAGAGACTGCAAAGAGTTGTTCCAAGGATATAATAGATAAATAAGAGATAAATTCTTGTTCTGATAAGAGAATGAGTTATTTATTAAACCATTAGGTTTAGGTCTAGCTCATGTAATTAACTGGATAGAAATGGCATAGAGAGAGGATGTAATGTTTGGGCTGATAACTTTATTCATTCAACATTTTCAGTAAATATATTTTGAGCAATTGCTCTGTTCCAGTTTTTTTTTTTTTTTGGACTATTTGACATATATATCAGTGAACAAGCCCGGAATGTAAATTCTAGTAATGAGGGGGGAAAGAGAACCAACAATAGGTACAATAAACAATTGTATAGTTTGTCAGAAGGTTAAGTACAGTATAAGAAATAAATATGTATAGTAGCATAAGAATGATCAGGAATTCAAGGGGCATGCAGGGAATTAGGAGTCATTAATTTATAATCCTCACTATTTGACCTACTGCCAGAATATTTGCAAGGTCAACTCCATACAGCTTGAGAAATACTAACAGTTCATTTTCTTACCTCTGATCCTAGAGACTCGCTGGCCTTAAACCCGTCAGGCTACAGAGGTATGCTAGGGAGTTTTAGGAGAACCAGGTTGATCATTTTGACTCTTATACTTTCCTTGTTGCCTTCCAGCAAAGGAAAAAAGTCCAGGTAACCTTCCAGTGGTTGAATAGGATGGAATATTTGCCCTTCTGAATTCTTTATATTACTTCCATGGATAAACTTATGCTACAAAGGGTAGTGATGATATATTGCTTGATTTTTGTCCACTCAGAACACCAGAGTCTTAACTGTAATAGTCAAGTATAGTCTATTCAAATTTCTGCCTATTATAATAAATAGATGATATTTTTACTTAAGGACTTTTTAAAGACCATGGAAGGATTTGTTGAAGAATGAAAGCTACTCTCTGGAGTGGGAACTATAGATTTTACCATTTAATTACCATGAGGCTACTTCTGCTGTAGAATGTCCATAAATATCACTCAGCTGTGTTCATATTTCCATCTTCATCCCTTCTCCGTAAGGACTTGTTAAATCTCTCAACAACTCTCATGGTGGAAAAATGGTATCTATTCTGGCTTACTCTGAACTCTTCTCCACTTTTGTTCCTGTTTCTTGGGACCTCTTTGGTTTGCTGCTATAATGTCCTTGTTTTTTCAAATCCTTGCTTCTGATTTCTGTGGGTTTCTGACTTCAGGATCCTATTGATAGTTCTTGGCTTCCCATCTGCAAAAGCTTAAAGTTTACTTCACATTGAACCTTTGCAAAGATTTTTGTTTAGTTCATTAAAATGCAGACTGCCTGCTTTACATGTCAGCCTCATAAATGGCTTTGGTCTTCTTGCCTGGCCCTGCACTCTTCTCACACAGGAGGGATCCCCCCTCTTCCCATTCTTTTTGGCACAATCAGCATTTTCTCTGAATTTTTTAGTGTTCTAAGCATACTCTGGCAGCAGGAAAGGTATTTTCAGTCTCTTTTTGGCAGTAAGAGTCATCTTTTGCCTGGCACCAAGCTGAATATATTCCCTACTGTGTAGTGCTTTGACATTGTCTCAGCAGTAGCAGAGCAGAGGTATTTCCTGGGTAGCGCCATTAAATATCCCTGCCCCATCAACAGCCCTCCGGAGACATTTCCTGTGCAGCACTGTTGAAATTCTGCCCTATCAGTAGCAATGCGGGGGTACTTCCATGGCACTTTAGGGACACATGCGATGTGACATCATTATAGTCCTTGCACCAAGAGGAGGTGTCATGCGGGGGTACTCTTGGTTTTGATTAAATATTTTGTTGTAGTGGCCACAGAGCGACTCAAGATCCTTACTATTTATTTCATTTCCAATACTGTTGGTGTTCTTTACAAGCATATAAAACACTATTACCAGTTAGTTGATGAATCTGATATTTTATTCCCTTGTCAGAGTCACTCAAGTCATGGATACCCAGGCCTGGAAATGATGGAATCCAGTCAAGTTTAAGGCCCCAAATAATCTCCGAAATCATACTAGCTTTCAAGAAGGAAGCAAGACCTATACTATTTAAATCTTGAGTGTTTTTTATTCTATTCCTCATTCCTTAACAGTAAAAAATAAATAAAAATTCAGTCTAAACCCTATCATTTTAAAAAGAGTAGTCGATTCAAAGGGCAGTTTCAAATTGTGCAGGTGCTGGGATAGGAGAGAAGAATGCCGTGTGATTCCTTTGGGATCCATCTTGACTGATTGGTTTGAAATATTGTTTATTGAGCCTTGTTCATTTATTCTTCAAAGGCTGCAAGGATGGTTACAGCATATTACCCTGGACAAACATATCTTAGAATAATGTAGTGGTTTGTTCGTACTTACGAATAGTCAACCTAGAGAACGCTTCAAATTGGAGTTTGTGCGGATGTGGCTTTTATTCTATAGAAGACATAGATTCACCACATTCTCAGATGAAATGCCCTATCTGTATCACCATGACTAAACTGAATACGATTAATTATGTGATCAAAATCTGAGCGACTCTGACCTGCAAAGGAGGCACAAGAGAGATCAATATTCCTAGATACACTTTAAAGTAATGGGTTACACTGAATGAAACGGACCAACATTTTTGGGGGTCAGATCCATGTTTCTCAGGATATCTAACATGGTCTGTTTTTGGAGAAATGGTTAATACCTTGGAAGAAAGAATAAATACAAAATGTCCACAATTAGAGAGAGACATAACCCCAACCCCCCACCCAAAATAAAAGGAACGTTCCAAGGAAAAGTACATAAAACAAAATTTTAAGTAGTGAAATACTTTGGTTCAATTATAATAAAAATCTGTACCAAAGAGAGTCATCCAATATTTAACCCAAAGAGAGTTTTGTCTGGTTCAGTTACGTTATATATCCAGCTTTCTAGAATAGTGTCCTCAGGTTGGGTCAGCTTGACCACTGTCCAGAGCAGGTGACACAGGAGAGAAACAAAGCAGAAAACCCAAGCAAGCTGGCCTGTAAATCTTTCATGAGCACGGCGTATGGGCATGGCACTGAGGCACGGTGCCCTGAGACGTGGCACTGCTCTCCACAGTGTGCCCGACTTTGTGACACAGTCACAAGATGGAAAACAATATTGTTTTCCAAAAGGAGCCAGAGAGATTCAATCCACAGGGCCAACACCATTTATCCCAAGTCCACATCATTGGACTGTGTTTGTGTATATAATGAAAGGACAAGATTTCCAAAAAGCTGCTTTGTCGTGAAGCGAATTAAGGCAGTGTGTAGAGGCCAGGTAGGAGGGTGGTAGTTGGGAGAAATATCCAAAATATCCAACAGAAGCCAAAGTCTGAAAGAAAGCTGAAGTCCTTAGTTATGGCTGTTGAGAACATGGGATTGTTAGTGAACAGGCATAAGAACTAATTGTAGTTAAAGTATTTAAAAAAATACCAGGCAGAGTTGCAAACAATATCAGATTATGAAAAGGACAGCTGTAGTCAATGTTCCCACTAATATTTTCCATCCGTGGACTGAGTGAATTTGTAATGTGCAACTTATGTCAAGAAAATAAACAGATGTACACCACAAACAGGAACAACAATGAAGAACTCTGATAGATTTTATGAAGATTGCACTTTTGATGTTGATTCTACTGGTGAGTGGGTACTGTAGGAAAAGGTCTCCTATTTGTAAAGTTGTCTTCTGTTAAGGAAGATGAAGATATTGATATACCCCAGCTGCCCAAAACGTTTTGAGCTCTTTCTAGTGGCTCTGCGCCAACTCTGAAACACCCTCTCACCATTCCCATTGTGAGCTCCAGTGTAAGGTCGCCAGACAGCTGGCCATGCATGACAATGAAGAAAACAGGCCTACCAAAGAATCACATCTGTTACATTGGCCTCGTATGCACCCTACTGAAACCAGCTTCTCCACCTGGCCAAAGACATGGGAGAGTACAATCATATTTTGATGAATTCTTGACATTAGCAAACTCTCTATAACTGAGTCTGCACATTTTTATAGGGAAAAGAATTTAGACTAGAAATTTAATTGATGGCACTAATGCTAAATTTATACTACCAAAGACTATGAATGTATTGCATGGTTTAAAAAGCCCTTCATAATTTTTCCCCTATAAACTTACCATCCTTATTAGCCCTGCCATTCCCTAAGCATCCTGCAATACAGCCATATACACAATTTGACATTCCCATAACACACCATTATTTTTAAATAAATATTTATTGAGCAACCCCTATTTAGCAGAGATAGATCCTATTTTTACAGTGGTCCATGCCGTCAAGTCTAATGGGCAAAGCAATATGAAAGAAACATACAAATAAGTATTTAAATCAAAGTGTGACATTTTTATATAAGTAACCCATTAATATATTCTCTTTGTAAAGACAACCAAACTATATAGGCACACAGAGTCAAAACAAACGTGCCTAGGTTAGCCAACACCTCCAGGTACGACTGAAAGAGACCAGATCAAATTAAGAGAAGTGAATGTATTGGTTCATATAACTAGGAGATCCAAATATGGGCCGGCTTTAAGGCACAACCCGTCAATAAACAGCTAGATGCAAAGACTCACATGATCGGCCACTCCCCCTCTTTCTCCCTTTCCCTTTCCTCTCCTCTCTCCCCTCGTTTCCTCCAAGTCGAGGAAGGCGGCGACTGGGAAGATGGCTTCAGAGAGCTGAAGAGGAATCATATTTACACTGGTAGAGGCCCTAGAAAAGAGGATGCTTTCCTCTCCCAGTGGCTGTTTGTAAAATCTCAAGGAAGGACCCTGCTTGGGTATTTTAAAATCATATGACCACCCTTATCAGTCTCTGTGCTAGAGTATATACTGTAATGGGCATTCCCACCAGAATCTTAGAGAAAGGGGAAAGAATAGTTTCCTAAAGGAAAGTAGAGGGAGGGATTACTAATCAAATAATATGTATAGATGCTCCTCCTTCCAACCTTACTCACTAAACAGGTCACCACTGTAGAAGTTAGCTTTTGCTTTCCCAAGTCCATGTCCACTCATTTCTAATGCACATGTATATATACATTTATACACACATCTGTGCATATATATACATGTGCACTTTTGTGTATGCATATGTGCACATATACACACATATACATCTATCTATATGTATGTATATGGCTTCCTTTTTAAAAAACATTGATTACATATATTGTTTTATAATTTTATTTGGCATTATGTATTGAAGACTTCCATGTCACTTCATTCTTTTGCATGCTGAAAAATGCATCATAGTAAAGATGTATGACACTTTAATCATCCCCCTATTTATGCATATTTAGGTTATTCCTAATTTTAGTCATAATGCTTCATTGAACATCCTTTATGCACATATGCAAGTATATCTCTGGTGTATTTATCTGAGAGTGGTTACCTAGTCTGTGTTGCTTATGAAAGTTATTTTCAGCCCCAGTTTTACAAAATACATTATCTTATATATCCTTCTAATATTTATCATAAGTTTACTTTTCATATTTAGCTCTTTCCTTCTTCTGAGTTTTGGTGAATGGTTAGAGGCAAGAATCTAAATTGCCAGTCACTTGCCTCAGAACCATTTACTCAAGAGTCGGTCCTTTTGTGGCTGATCTGCGAGGCTACCTCTATTAAATACTAAATCTCTGATATGTGTGCATTCAAGTCTCTCTAGTCTAGTCTGTTCTACCGGCCTATTTATACTCCTGAATACATCGTTTTTTTCTTTGTATTTCTGTCATTACTTATTACATAAGTAATACATAATATTTTCTTCCCATATGGTTGAAAGAATATAGAAATATCCAGAGGACACAAAGATCCCTACTTCCCATCACTACTTCCCCTGCCTTCCCCCTGTAACTGTCAACAGTTGGGAGATATTATTCTGGTTTCTCATGTGTTTCCATATACACATGAAGTTATATAAACATATCTGGTTTTGTTCTTTTTAATAATATAAATAATATCATGCTATACATACTATTTCAACTTGCTTTATCACTTAACAGTCCTGGAGGTCTTTTCATATAGGTGCATAGTCAGACCTTATTTGTTTTTTTTAAATGCATAAGATTCCATAGTAGGCATATACTATGAGATATTTATCTACTCTCTTTTCTGAAGGCACCATTTTAATGAATGCAGCTTTATAATATTTAGATGTGTAGGCACTGGTAGGATAATTTTTATTTGGAGATAGAAGAAGAAAGCCTGAGACCTGAGAAGATACATAGTTAGCTAGAGAAACATAGGGAGGAAAAACAGCCCCAGCAGAAGCACCAAGGCGCAGAGAGCCTGAGCATGGAACAGCACGGCCCGGAAGAAGTTCTGCATGAAGGCCTTTGTGCCGAGAGCACAGTAAGTGAAGCAGGGGAGGGAGTGAGATGAAGATGAGAGATAGACAGGAGACACGCACTTAAGTTCCTGAGGGCTATCTAAAAGAATCATATTTTACTTTAAAACAGTAGAGTCACTGCAAGATTTTAAGCATGGAAGTGACATTCCGTAGTGGGTGAGATGGTGGCCCTCAACAAGGTCCGTCCAAGTCCTAACCCCAGGTACCTGTGAATGTGACCTCCTTCAGACAAAAGGCCTTTGCAGATACAGGTAGGTAAAGAATCCTGAGCTGGGACCCTCTGGCTTCTGTGGGTTACAAGAAGAGGGCGGCGCGGGAAGCAGCCCCTGTGCAGAAGGAGGCAGAGATGGGGTGAGGCAGCCACAAGCCAAGAGGCGCCTGGAGCCCCCAGAAGCTGGAAGAGACAAGGAAAGGTTCTCCGCTGGCACCTCTGGAGGGAGCACGACCCTGCCAACAGCTGGATTTTAGACTTTTGGTCTCCAGAAGTGAGAAAAGAAACTTCTGCTCTTTTAAGCCACCGACTTTGTGGTACTTTGTTATCAGCCCTAGGAAACTGATATGCATTGCTTCCCCTATCTTTTTATCTTGTCCCTCAGATTTTCAACAAATGTCTATGAAAAGGGTTTACCATGTATCAGAACTGTTCAAAGTCCTGGGGATACAGCAGGGAATAAGAAAACAGACAAAAAAAGTCCTTGGGTTTGTAAGCTTATGCGCCTTCACAGCACATCGCCTGTCCGTGTGGCACCCTGGAGGTTGAGTCTCTAACACCTTTTTTCTTCGCTCCTCAGTTGCCATGTCAGGTTTGATTTTTACCTGCAGTTTCTCATCCTGGGTTCTTATGTCCCTGGGCTTTGGCATATGCTAATAAAATTTCTTTCCTACAATTAAGTAGTAGTTTAGATATTTCCTCAGCTTTTGTGAAGCTTCCCTAATTGTCCTCAGTAAGTTCTTCCTGCCTCTATTACAGTAGATATAACACTATTTTATAATCATTTGCCCATTTGTCTTTCTCCCTAAGTCCTTGAGCTTTTTCAGAGGAAGAATGATTTTTGTTTTCATCTTTGTATCCCCAGGGCCTATCATATATAGTGAGTGCTCAATATTTATTTAATTCACAAAATTTATACATAAAATAAGTGATTGACAAATTGGACTTTATTAAAAACCCCTATTCTCTAAAAGACACAAATTAGACAAGCTATAAACTTGATGAGGTGATATTTGTAAAATATAAAACTGACAAAGAATTGGTAATATTCAGAGTTTATAAAATGCTTCACTAGGCAAATAAGGAAAACATGAATGACACAGTGAAAAACAGATTTAAAAATCTTCAATAGACACTTCAGAGAAGAATAAATACAGTTCATCAATAGCATACAAAGATATACTTGATCTAATTAGTAATCAGAAAAGCAAATTTGCAAAACCATTTTATGCCCTTCCAGCTGGACACAAATCTGAGAAATATGATAAAAATCGAATGTTGGAGAAGATATGGTTTAGTGAGGTCTCTTTAAAGGTGCTGGTGGAAATGTAAACTGAAGCAACCACTTTGGAAATAATTTGGCATTATCCCATAAAGCTGAACAGTCACATCTCCTACGACCAGCAGTTATACATACATATAAAGAGAAACATTGGCACACATTTACCATCAGAAGGCATATGCAATAATTTTCCACCAGTAAAATAACAAAGTTTTAGGTTTTTTATATGTATGTGTGTATATGTGTATATGTATACATAAATACCTATATATATGTGATTCCATTTAAAAATGAGCTCAGTTTCTAATTTCTGCGAAGGAAATTGCATTCTGTGTAACCCCTCTCTTTGGTCAGTGCCCTAACTGTTCTTGCTTACACGGCAGTAGTTTGTCCCTCCCTGGAGCAGAGAGCAATTTAAAAAAGTAAACCCACTGGTTGAATTAATTCATAAACTCATGCATTTGGGTTTTACTTCTTTTCATTGTAGTTCGTTATTACCTTTGTACAATGGTGGGTCTTGATCACAAGTGCCAGGTATTAGACTTCAGAGTTATAGATTGTGGCATGAGACACAAGATGTGAAAAATTCAAGGACCTGATCATTTTCCCATTGGTGTTTAAGATCGTAGTAAAGACAGGTAATCTCAACATAGGAAAACACATGAGTAACTTGGGCCGCAGAAGTTTGCAAGAGAATGCCAACTGGAAATGTCCAGTTCAAACACTGTTACCTGGAATTATGCAGAGTGAGAGAGAATAATCCAGATTAGACTGAAAATCAGAAAAATCTAAATTTGACTGAAATTATGAGAGAGGAAAAATATAGTGATGTTTTCCACAAGATCCCACAGAGCCACAGTATTGAAATAAATTATTGTCTCTACAATTCCTGGCAAACGAAGCAAAAATAAAACTGCGATTAATACTTAAAAAGTTCTCTCCGCTTTCAGTTCACAAGGGAGGGAAGTAAACTCTTCTGAGGAAATGCACAAAGTGCTTGTCCTGCTGTCTGAACATTTGATCTTTAGCCAGGACCTTAAAATGTGTGTATTTATGACATAGCCCTGTCTGTATTTTTATACCTTTCCAAGCAATACATAAAGATGTTTTGAAAAACTACTTGGGAACCTGAATGTGGCTTTGTTTCTTTTAAGCATTTTTAAAACTCTGAAAATACTTTAAGTGCATTTAAAAATATATACTCAGATTTAGAATACTGTACTCTATAGCCACATATATTTTTGTAGGTAATTTACATGCTTGAGTCCTAGGGATTTCATAGTGAAAACATCAACATACCTTAACTGGTGTCCCTTGAGTGGAAGAACACAAAGTTACAAAAAGCTCACAATGAGCATTGAAAAAGAAAGAAAGAGTCAACACTTTGCATATATTTTTGATGGTTGTCTTGTTCCCAAATTTGGTTTAGATTATTTGCCAAGCAAAACTCTTTTGAAGAGTCCTCCATATCCAATGCCAATGTCCTCTGAGAAGGGGAAGCAAGAAAAGAAACTAAGAGCTTACTCCTGCATCCGATCTAAACTCTGACCTTGGAAGGAAACACGCTTGGATTTCAGATCAAAAAGATTGTCTGCTGAACAGGGACTGAGTTAGTATAAGAATCAGCCACCACAACCAGACTCTCCAAATATCCCCTGAAGCCCAGTTTCCCCTAAGAATTGCCAAGCCCTCCGGCTTAGCATTCTGTAAGGGGGTGGTGGGCACATCAGTAGAAGGCACAGGGAAACAATGGCCCAATCTCAGCGTTTGGTACTTGCACAGGGAAAACTGTGCTTCCTGAAAACATACCTCTGCCAGAGAAACGCACTCTGGGAGATTTTGTTAGCAACACTCACCTTTCTGTCTTTTAATCTTGTGGTATTTTTGTTGGCAAAAAAAACATCATCAAGGTCAGATGTGGAAGTTCATCTTTCAGATTGAAGAATGATACCAGCCCAGTATCTTAGCCAGAAAATCACCTTATAATAGAAGCAGGTAGCAGTGCTGGGCGTTGGAGGCAGATTAGTCATATTCCAACATTCACACAGACCCTTGATAGCGAATCAGTTAACAAGCGGAACAATCGTTTCCCGGAAAGGGCTACCTATGATGTGAGTTCATAATTATACTAGCTAACAGTTCTCAGTATTTTCTATTTGCCCGCCTCCTGTGTATTATTTCATTTATTCCTCCTTATAGCCCTAGGAAGTAGAAAACACAATGATCCCACTTTAAAGGTAAGGAAACTGAATCTCACGAAAACCAAGTCATTTATCCAAGACCAATTAAGATTTGATCCCAGGTCAGCCTCATACAATATTCATACTCATAATCTTTCCACTATTCTGCCTATCCTAGAATTTTGTTTCCAAGTACATTGGAGTCCTCCGTACAATTCATTTCCAGGCTGTTGGAAATAGAGGGAGGTTTGCAAAACTTCAAGCTGAATAAAATCCGCAATGGTAAATTCAAGTTTCAAACTTATACAACATGAAGGCTTTAATAAGACAAAGAAAGTCAGCCAAAATATATTTCATATATTTATGTGACATATTCTTCCAAGTCAGTTCCATTCCAAAAAGCAAAGGAGCTGCTCACTTCAGAGCGTATTGAGCACACAAGCACTTGCTGGTTCAGGCCTATCTACAGCTGACAACATGCACCACCGGTTATTGCAACAGCCTGATGATCATCTTGGCCCTATCTTCTCTACAATTTGCAAATGTCCATCAAACAGTAAATAGTAGGAATTACATAAACAGCAATGGTGCAGCTTTGATGGCTATGGCTTTCTATATTCTAGAAATGTAATCTTACACTCTAGTTTAAAATTGGATATAGCACATGAACTCCTTCAACCATGCAGAAGTGAAAATGTATATTATAGAAATCGCCGCTGCCTGGAAAACAGCTGATGGAGAACCACAGAAGGAGTTTTAAATGCCCTGAAGAAATTTCTGAACAGCATTAAAGTCACGTATAAAGAGCATGTCAAAAGTCTTTGTGTACTGAAAATGAGCCTTTAAAATTTTTGTGTTAAGTTTTGTGCATCTTGAATATAATTTATTAATATATAATTTGAGGAATTTTCAATACATATGGGCTAGTAACTAGTTACTATAACTTATTTTACATGATAAACACCTGCTGAAAGATTTGGCAGTATCTTCTATTGTAATTTTAAATACTTGGATTCTTTTCCCTTATTTTTTATTCTTATCCCTAACGTGCAATAAAAATCTAAAAAATATAAATACATACATATGTATATGTACACTCATACACACTAATATATGAATCATTCTGCACATGATAGGAAGCCTTTGTGTTTTGTAATAATGTTTGCTTGTTCCCATGCTTTGAGTACCATACCAGTATCTCAGTAGAAAAAGAATATACTAAATATTTAAAGGTCAGCTACATTAGGGACTAAGTTTCTGATGCTTTACCGTTTTTATTTTAAAAATCTGCTCTAAATGGGAAATAGAAAAACTGAAAGTCATTCTTATGATTGTGCATGATAAAAGAAATTGTACAAATAATAACCATTCTTGCAACTGTCCATGCAGGGAAATAGTGGTGTTCCTTAGGGTGGATTATTTTTTAAAAAAGAAAGAAAAGTAAAAGAAAGAAAAACTCTCTGATTTTCTATTTGCTGTTGGGTTCTATTCTCTTAAATTCTCTCTTAAAGCCTATGGTATGCCTGGGTTGTCAGTTGAAACTTATGGAGTTGAATTGACTTTGTATTGAAGCCTGAGAACTTATTTTCCTAACTGAAGATATAGAGATGGAGGGTTTAGCTATATAGCATTTCAAGGATTTATTTTAGTCCTTTCCCCTACTAGCTCTGTTACTATTTGTGTCAGGACTCTTTATACTGGGTCTTGTTTATTGAATCTGGGATTCATAAATGGACTGACGTAGAATTTGGAAAAGATAAAAAATGAAGAGAAGGAAGGTACTAAGAATCATTTTAACTTTTCTGTTTTCCATTGGCCTCCCTTTTAAGTGTGGCATTCTCTTCATGAATATTGAAAAAATAAAACAATTGTAAGTTATTTTTAATTCTGAATAACCTTAGAAAGTAAGTATGGAAAGTGAAATCATATGGTATTTATCTTTCTCTTCCTGGCTTATTTCACTGAGCATACTGCCCTCTAGGTCCGTCCATGTTGTTGCAAATGGCAGGCTTTCTTTCTTACTTTCTTTGTTAATGGCTGAATATAAAAACAAAGCAAAACAGAAGGAACAAAACAGCAGTAGATTCATAGACACTGAGAAGTGGCTGGTGGTTACCATAGGGGTGGGGATAAGGTGGGTCGGTGGGGAGGGTGAAGGGGATAAAGGGGCACAAAAATTCTCAATCATAATGTAAGTCTGTCATGGAGATAGTAGTACAGCATGGAGAATATAGCCAATGATTCTGTAACATCTTTTTATGTTGACACTAACTGCACTTAGAAGGGATGAGGATTTAATAATATGGGTAATTTTTGGACCATTTGTTGTATATTTGAAACCAATATAAGATTGTATATCAATGATACTTCAATAAGAAAGAAAGCGAAAAAAAGTAAGTACAGAAAGAATGACACACATTTTTTAATTCTAAATGTTAACTTTAGTCTTATAAGTACCCAATTCTCATAAATGTCTGAAGTATGTAAAAGGTGCCCTTCATTGAACATAAAAGTATTATTCAGCTTTGTATAGTTTAAAGATCTACCTAATGCTCTTAAAAGGTTAATCAAACTTAATAAGATTGTTAAACTAATCAATATTTCTTTTATAGACACATTTTTCACTTGGTCTCCTAAAGGAAATTCTCCAAAGGAGATAGAAACAATATTCACTAGAAAATATAGTATAATGAAAACAGTAGGGACTAACCTCCTTTTTCCATTAAACTTCTTTCTTAGATTTCCAAATATTGTTGCTAATGTATCCTAATAGAACACAGGAACTAATTTGCTATACTTTCAGGTTCAATATTTTCTCTAGCTGGTCAAAGACTAAGCAGTACAGTGATTTTTCCATGATTTCCATGAATAGACCTGAACCATATTTTGTGTCTTTGAAAGTGCTGATATCTAGTAAGGGGCCATCCAACCACTGATTCACTCAATTCAGGTAAATATATATTTTTAAATGTTCACTCTGTGTGTTTATAACATCTTTTCTGTTTCTTTATTGAAGACTTACCAACACTTTCCTAATGTCCTCAGTGACTTCGGAACCTAACTATTTTTTTTTTTTAAGGACTTTTTAAAGTTTACTTTTAATTAACTTACTTTATTTTTTTTTTTTAGGTTGGGAATTTATATATTTTTTCAAGCTTTAAAACATTTATACAGTAGTTACTTGACAATATCATACAAATGCAGTTAGTCATTTAAGAGCAATATATTAAGCTGATCTGCAAAATGTTCTTTCACTACATTCAAGGCATTTTGTTTTCACTTTCCAATTCTTTATTTTATTTATTTATTTATTTTTTATTAAATTACCCCCTTCATCAGGTCCCCCCCACCAACGCTATTACAGTCACTGTCCATCAGCGTAGTGAGATGCTATAGAATCATTACTTGTCTTCTCTGAGTTGTACAGCCCTCCCCGTGCCCCCCGAACATTATGTCTGCTAATCGTAATGCCCCTTTTACCCTCTTATCCCTCCCTTCCCACCCATCTTCCCCAATCCCTTTCCCTTTGGTAACTATTAGTCCGTTCTTGGGTTTTGTGAGTCTGCTGCTGTTTTGTTCCTTCAGTTTTTTTCGTTGTTCTTATACTCCACAGATGAGTGAAATCATTTGATACTTGTCTTTTTGGCTTGGTTTATTTCACTGAGCATAATACCCTCTAGCTCCATTCATGTTGTTGCAAATGATAGGATTTGTTTTCTTCTTATGGCTGAATAATATTCCATTGTGTATATGTATCACCTCTTCTTTATCCATTCATCTACTGATGGACACTTGGGTTGCTTCCATTTCTTGGCTATTGTAAATAGTACTGCGATAAACATAGGGGTGCATCTGTCTTTTTCAAACTGGGCTGCTGCAGTCTTAGGGTAAATTCCTAGGAGTGGAATTCCTGGGTCAAATGGTATTTCTATTTTGAGTTTTTTGAGGAACCTCCATACTGCTTTCCACAATGGTTGAACTAATTTGCATTCCCACCAGCAGTGTAGGACGGTTCCCCTTTCTCCACATCCTCGCCAACATTTGTTGTTGTTTGTATTTTGGATGTTGGCCATCCTCACTGGTGTGAGGTGATATCTCATTGTGGTTTTAATCTGCATTTCTCTGATGATTAGCGATGTGGAGCATCTTTTCATGTGCCTGTTGGCCATCTGAATTTCTTCTTTGGAGAAGTGTCTGTTCAGTTCCTCTGCCAATTTTTTAATTGGCTTATTTGCTTTTTGTTTGTTGAGGTGCATGAGATCTTTATATAATTTTGATGTCAACCCCTTATCAGGTATGTTATTTATGAATATATTCCCCCATACTGTAGGATGTCTTTTTGTTCTATTGATGGTGTCCTTTGCTGTACAGAAGCTTTTCAGCTTGATATAGTCCCACTGGTTCATTTTTACTTTTGTTTCCCTTGCCCAGGAAGATATGTTCATGAAGAAGTTGCTCATGTTTATGTCTAAGAGGTTTTTGCCAATATTTTTTCTAAGAGTTTTATGGTTTCATGACTGACATTCAGGTCTTTGATCCATTTTGAGTTTACTTTGGTGTATGGGGTTAGGCAATAATCCAATTTCATTCTCTTACATGTAGTTGTCCAGTTTTGCCAACACCAGCTGTTGAAGAGTCTGTCATTTCCCCATTGTATATCCATGGCTCCTTTATCATATATTAATTGACCATATGTGATTGGGTTTATATCTGGGCTCTTTATTCTGTTCCACTGGTCTATGGGTCTGTTCTTGTGCCAGTAACAAATTGTCTTCATTACTGTAGGTTTGTAGTAGAGCTTGAAGGCAGGGAGCATAATTCTCCCTGCTTTATTCTTCCTTCTCAGGATTGCTTTGGCTATTCAGGGTCTTTTGTGGTTCCATATGAATTTTAGAACTATTCGCTCTAGTTCATTGAAGAATGCAGTAGGTATTTTGATAAGGATTGCATTGAATCTGTAGATTGCTTTATGCAGGACCAAGAGCATGGGATGAATTTCCATTTATTAGTGTCCTCTTTAATTTCTCTTAGGAGTGTCTCGTAGTTTTCAGGGTATAGTTCTTTCACTTCCTTGGTTAGGTTTATTCCTAGGTATTTTATTCTTTTGGATGTGATAGGGAATGGAATTGTTTTCCTGACTTCTTTTTCTGCTAGTTCATCGTTAGTGTATAGGAATGTAACAGATTTCTGTGTATTAATTAATTTTGTATCCTGCAACTTTGCTGAATTCATATATTAGATCTAACAGTTTTGGAGTGGATTCTTTAGGGTTTTTTATGTACAATATCATGTCATCTGCAAACAGGGACAGTTTGAGTACTTCCTTGCCAATCTGGATGCCTTTTATTTCTTTGTGTTGTCTGATTGCCATGGCTAGGACATCCAGAACTAAAAGTGGGGATAGTGGGCATCCTTGTCTTGTTCCCGATCTTAAAGGAAAAGCTTTCAGCTTCTCGCTGTTAAGTATAATGTTGGCTGTGGGATGGTCATATGTGGCCTTTATTATGTTGAGGTGCTTGCCCTCTGTACCCATTTAGTTGAGAGTTTTTATCATGAATGGATGTTGAATTTTGTCAAATGCTTTTTCAGCATCTATGGAGATGATCATGTGGATTTTCTCCTTTTTGTTGATGTGGTGGATGTTGTTGATGGATTTTTGAATATTGTACCATCCTCGCATCCCTGGGATGAATCGCAGTTGATCATAATGGATGATCTTTTTGATGTGTTTTTGAATTCGGTTTGCTACTATTTTGTTGAGTATTTTTGCATCTATGTTCATCAGGGATATTGGTCTGTAGTTTTCTTTTTTTGTGGTGTCTTTACCTGGTTTTGCATTAGAGTGATGTTGGCCTCATAGAATGAGTTTGGGAGTATTTCCTCCTCTTCTACTTTTTGGAAAACTTTAATAAGGATGGGTATTAGGTCTTCACTAAATGTTTGATAAAATTCAGCTGTGAAACCATCTGGACAAGGAACTGTATTCTTAGGTAGTTTTTTGATTACCAAATCAGTATCTTTGCCAGTAATTGGTCTATTCAGATTTTCTGCTTCTTCCTGGGTCAGCCTTGGAAGGTTGTATTTCTCTAGAAAGCTGTCCATTTCTTCTAGGTTAACCAGTTTGTTAGCATATAATTTTTTAAAGTATTCTCTCATAATTCTTTGTATTTCTGTGGTGTCTGTAGTGACTTTCCTTTCTCATTTCTGATTCTGTTTATGGGTGTACACTCTCTTTTTTTTCTTGATAAGTCTGCCTAGGGGTTTATCTATTTTGTTTATTTTCTCAAAGAACCAGTTCCTGCTTTCATTGAGTCTTTCTGTTGTTTCGTTCTTCTCGATTTTATTTATTTCTGCTCTAATCTTTATTATGTGCTCCTTCTACTGACTTTGGGCCTCATTTGTTGTTCCTTTTCTAGTTTCATTAATTGTCAGTTTAGACTGTTCATTTTGGATTGTTCTTCTTTCCTTGGGTACACCTGTATTACAATATACTTCCCACTTAACACGGTTTTTGCTGCGTCCCACAGATTTTGTGGTGTTGAATTATTGTTGTCATTTGTCTCCATGTATTTCTTGATTTCTGTTTTTATTTGGTCATTGATCCATTGATTATTTAGAAGCATGTTATTAAGCCTCCATGTGTTGTGGGCTTTTTCATTTTCTTTGTGTAATTTATTTCTAGTTTCATACCTTTGTGTTCTGAGAAGCTGGTTGGTAGAATTTCAATCTTTTTGAATTTACTGAGGCTCCTTTTGTGGCCTAGTATATGATCTATTTTTGAAAATTTTCCCTGTGCACTTGAGAAGAATGTGTATCCTGTTGCTTTTGGATGGAGTGTTCTTTCAATGTCCATTAGGTCCATCTTTTCTAATACATTGTTCAGTGCCTCTGTGTCCTTACTTATTTTCTGTCAGGTTGATCTGTCCTTTGGACTGAGTCATGTGATAAAGTCTCCTAAAACGAATACATTGCATTCTGTTTCCCCCTTTAATTCTTTTAGTCTTTGTTTCACATATGTAGGTGCTCCTGTGTTGGGTGAAGAGGTATTTATATTAGTTATATCCTCTTGTTAGACTGACCCCTTTATCATTATGTAATGTCCTTCTTTGTCTCTTGTTACTTTCTTTGTTTTGAAGTCTATTTTGTCTGATACAAGTACTGCAACTTCTGCTTTTTTCTCCCTATTAGTTGTATGAAATCTCTTTTTCCCTCCCTTTACTTTCAGTGTGTGCATGTCTTTGTGTTTGAAGTAAGTCCCTTGTAGACAGCATATAGATGGTCTCATTTTTTTATCCATTCAGTAACTCTATGTCTTTTGATTGGTGCAAAAAGACCATTTGCATTTAAGGTGATTATTGATAGGTATGTACTTTTTGCCATTGCACTCTTTAGGTCCATGGTTATCAAAGGTTCAAGGGTAATTTCTTTACTATCTAACATTCTAATATATCTCACTTATCTCATGTAGTATGCTATTCCAAACACAACCTAAAGGTTCTTTTTTTTCTTTCCTCCTTTTTCTTCCTCCTCCATTCTTTATATATTAGGTATCATATTCTGTACTCTTTGTCTACCCCTTGATTGAATTTGTGGGTAGTTGATTTGATTTTACATCTGCTTCATAATTAATTGTTCTACTTTCTTTCCTGTGGTTTTATTTCCCCTGGGTACAGCTATTTCCTCTTGGTAACATTTCCATCTATAGCAGTCCCTCCAAAATGCACTGGAAAGGTGGTTTGTGGGAGGTACATTCTCTCAGCTTTTGCTTATCTGAAAATTGTTTAATCTTTCCTTCAAATTTAAATGATAATTTTGCCGTGTAGAGTATTCTTGGTTTGAGACCCTTCCGCTTCATTGCATTAAATATATCATGCCACTCCCTTGTGGCCTGTAAGATTTCTATTCAGAAGTCTGATGATAACCTGATAGGTTTTCCTTTGTATGTAATCTTATTTCTCCCTCTGGCTGCTTTTAAAAGTCTGTCCTTATCCTTGATCTTTGCCATTTTAATTATTATATATCTTGGTGTTGTCTTCCTTGGGTCCCTTGTGTTTGGAGATCTGTGCACCTCCATGGCCTGAGAGACTATCTCCTTCCTCAGATTGGGGAAGTTTTCAGTAAAAGACATTTCCTATCCCTTTTTCTCTCTCTTCTTCTTCTGGTACCCCTCTAATGTGAATATTGTCCTGTTTGGATTGGTCACATAATTCTCTCAATATTCTTTCATTCCTAGAGGTCCTCTTCTCTCTCTGTGCCTCAGCTTCTTTGTATTCCTCTTATTTAATTTCTATTCCATTTACCATCCCTTCTTGTACATCTAAGCTGCTTTTAAATCCCTCCACTGCATGTTTCATTTCAGATATGGAATTTCTTAATGATTGAATCGCTATCCTAAATTCATCCCTGAGTTCTTGAATATTATTCTGTAGCTCCATGAGCATGTTTATGATTTTTATTTTGAATTCTCTTTCAGGAAGATTGATGAGTTCAGTTTCACTTGGGCATTTTTCTGGTGTTTATGAGATTTTGGTATGAACCAGTTTCCTTTGACGTTTCCTATTTTTATATGGCGCCCTCTAGTGCACAGAATCTCTATTCTCTGGAGCTTCTCAGCCCCTGGAGTGATGTTGGGTGTGGCAAGGGAGCAGCGCTGGTGTGTGGAGGGAGGAAAGACCTGTTTCCTGCTTCCTGGCTGCAGTGCCTGTCTCCACTGTCAGAACCAGTGGACCGAGCACACAGGTATAATCCTCTGTGCTTTGCATTTGTAGTTGCCATAGTTGGGGCCTCCCTCTGGCTGGGCCAATGTCAGGGTATGGACTGCGGGTTTGCAAGCCGGTGCCAGCATTCCAGGAGGAAGGCACAGCAGGCTGCATATCACATTGGGGGCTTCGGAGCTGAGTAGTCAGGCAGGGGAAGGTGCACCTGAAGTTCCTGAAAGTTCCCAACCTGCTGGGCAGAGCATGCCCAGACAACCCCATCCACCTATCCCTTCTTCCGTGCCACAAGCTCTGTGCAAACCCTGCCCCTTCATGAGCCCTGTTCTGCTAGGAAGCCTCGCAGACTGCCTGCCTTTCCTTTGTCCCAGAGCAGCCGGATGTGGATCCCTGTCCTCCATCAATGGCTGGAATCTCACTCTCTCAAGCATTTATTCTGCCTGTTTTAGCTTTCCAGTCCCACTGATCTCCAGAGCACCACGCAATGTAGGTTTCTACTCCCAAAGCAGATCTCCAGGGCTGGGTGTTCAGCAGTCCTAGGCTTCCACCCCCTCCCCGTTTCTCTTCCTCCCGCTGATAAGCTGTGGTGGGTGAATGGGTTGTGTCCTGCCAGATCAAGGCTTTTGTACGTTACCCTTTTTTGTGAGTTCTGCTCTTTTCTCCAGGTGTATGCAGTCTCGTACAACCTTCTTTCCTGTTGCTCTTTTAGTATTAGTTGTATTAAGTGTATTGTGTCATATGTGGTTTTGGGAGGAGTTCTCTGTTCCACCTCTCATGCTGCCATCTTGAAACTCTGCACTGTTTATTTTAAAAGCAGATTTTATTTTTTGAATGATAGTTATTGCTTCTCTCAAGTAACTCAGTGGAGACCAGTAATCCTTATATAAATTATTGTTGTCATTATTGTATATTTGCTTTGCACTTTCCTCATTGCTTTGTATGTTATCATTTAAATTTAACCCTTAAATTCATGAGATTATTATCTATTGCCACTTTGAGGTGAGGAGACTGAAGATCATTGTCTTAGTCTGTTCAGGCTGCTATAGCAAAAAAAACAAAAACTAAAAAACCACAGAGTGGATGGCTTGTAAACATCAGAATGTTATTCTCTCAGTTCCGGACCTGGGAAGTGCAACATCCTGGCAAGTGTGCCCGCATGTCAGTCATGGTGGAGGCCCTCATCTGGGGTCATAGCTGGAACCTCTCATCACATTCTCACATGGTGGAAGAGGTGAGGGATCTCTGTGGAGCTTCTTTTATAAGAACACTTACCTCATTCCGCGCTCATGATTTAAGCGCCCCCAAAAGGCCCCACCTATTAATACTATTACATTGAGCATTAAGATTTCAACATTTGAATTTGGTAGGGGAGGGTGGGGAGACACAAACATTCAAACCATAGGAATCATAAATGTTAGGAAACTTGTTCAAAGTTGCACAGCTAGTAAATGGTGGAACTGGAACCAAAACCAGTCTGATACCAAAGATTCTCTCTCTAAGCCTCTCATCATCCCTAGATGTGTTCTTTCTATCCCAGCATCTGCCTGCCTTCTCAGACTCAATCGCTCAAGACGTCTCCTTCCTCACTCTCC
Source organism: Phataginus tricuspis (assembly GCA_029783875.1). Taxonomy (NCBI): domain Eukaryota; kingdom Metazoa; phylum Chordata; class Mammalia; order Pholidota; family Manidae; genus Phataginus; species Phataginus tricuspis. The sequence goes on along the minus strand of JAQQAC010003584.1, from coordinate 10,480,650 downwards.
CAGACTCTGTGTATCTTCCACTGCTTACGTGCGAAGCCAGATAAGACCAGCCACAAGATGAAACATTTATTTGTAATAAAAATTAATAATCAATTTGTTAATTTATAATTCATCACATTTTAACATATAACAAACATTTGAATAGGATGATTAATGTCACTGAAATATTTTGTATTTAAATTATTTTCTTCATAGACTATGACTAGATTGTGTTTTCAGGACTCATTTAAGATCATTTTAATACTTTCAGTTACATGATTTTAAGTCACATGTTTCTCAAGATTAGATACCTTATGAAACTTGGGAGTCAACCATATCTAAAAATTGCTTATACCTTCTTGGATGGAAACAAAGGCTATTTAAATAAAAGATAGAACTGTGTCTATAAGGCTTGAAATTGCAGTTCTAAAGCCTTGCAGGTAAATCATGTGTTTATAGCCTGTTATTTTTTCCCCATACAGTTGACAGGCTCACAGATGGTGATATGAATGATTGTCCCAGTGGTTCAAGCTTTACTTTTTTACTCCAATGAATACAGGCAGCACCTAACCATATACGTTAGTAAATGGTGGAACTGGGACCAAATATTCCTAACCATATATGTTCTCGACATCGCCATGGCTACTTGAAGGGTAACTGCTCATAGTCTGCCTCTTAACCCATAAATGATAAAACCAAACCTCTTCACCAGCCAGAATTCCTTTTGGTGGTGCGATTCTACCATCCTCTCTGGTTGTTTGAAATTCAGTTTCATAGCGGGTCTGCCAGGATACTAGTAGACTGACACTCTTGATGATAACGAGGCGATTTTGACTGTTTAGAAGGTCCTTTTCCCTTGAGAAGGCCCTCTGTGTGATGGGTACTTAGCGAGTCCCACAGAACCTGAGTATACTGACATGCTGCACTTTCATGTTTTCTGTAGCTACTCAACTAAATGCCACCAAATGTAATGGGGCAGCTAAATGATAAATGGGAAAAAATAGAAAGATATCAACATCTGCTGACCATTCCTAAACTGCATGTTTCTTTGCCCAATAATTGTGACTACTGCAGATATTTATATAATTTAGAATCATTTAGGCCGTGATATCATCAATGCATATGCACTGATTCCATGCTTATATCAGATAATCAAACTGAAACCATTTTATATGAGTTTAATAAAATATATCATTCAAATTCCCTTCTTCACTGCTTTCAAATACCCTACCAGCCAAGATTCTATGTTAGTGGTTTCGTAGTTACTAGAATTACTTGGAGAATTTTAGTAAATGCAGGTGCTCAGGTTCCATCTAAGGAGTTTATGATGTAATCAGTATGATGCATGGATATATCTTAGTAACAGGTTGCTTCTGCTCTACTTCTAAATCTATTTCAAAGGTTTTTGTTTTGTTTTGTTTTGTTTTGTTTTGTTTGCCAAGCCTCATATCTTCACTTAATGGAGTCAGTTTGTTAAGATCTATATTCAGAAAGGTAAATTTTCTTACCCTTAGGTATAGATAGATGTACTACAGAGTTGAGAGAGTCTTGAACCAGAGCTAAACTTTCCTGTTGACCTGACTTTACAAAAATCAACACTTATGCCTTAGTTTCTATACCTGTGAAACAGGTATGTTAGTTTGTATTAAGTAATTCTGGTTGATTCATATTGTAGAATTGTTTCCAAGCAGTAGAGGGAAGTATTGGTCTGGGTATTTCTAGGAAAGGCAATACAAAGAATTGAAGTGACTTCTAGCACCTGGGCAAATGGGAAATCCCAACAACAACAAAAAGATTTTTTTTTTCTCCTAATCAGTGCAGAAAAGTTACTTAGTTCTTTAATTTGCATTGGAAATCCAGATTTCTGGGTTTGGGGCTTAAAATTAGTCAGGGACCTCTCTAAGTGCTATGAGGTATATCACTGGCTAGAGTTATTTTCAGAGGTGGGATTTTCCCTTCCTGTCAAGTTTCTTGCAAGATTCTCACTTCCCTTCTTTTTCTCATGTGTTATTTTGTTCTCCACTTTGTTGGCAAAGAAAATGAAAGAAATTATACATGAGGATCAGCCTGGGCTTTGATATACAGCAAAACCTTGGAATGGACTTAGGGAAAAGGATCCTGTGTGGGATTTTGTCCAGTATCTTGAGAATGGGATATCATTCTGTCTTGTTACTTTGCAAGTTCAGATTTAAGTTTGAGACACAGGGTCTAGTTTAGAAAGTAGGTCTATATCTATCCTTGATTAATACCTGGGATCAAACTTCACCCTTCCTCTTGGGGTTGGGAGGATGGAGAAGTCAAAGAGCGTTCCTGGCAATTGTTAGCAGCATTAACAAATGAGCTGGTCATCTAGGGCCAAGGAGCGGGATATTAGTTCTTGAACAAATCACTGTGTGATACAGCAGAAGAAATGAAATTAATCACTTAAATCAATTGACAAAACAATTAGCAAGTGTCCATTGATCCCAAAGTAACCAAACATTATCAATCCTGACACCACCTGCTGGCTGGGAGAGATTTTTTGTTTGTTTGTTTTTGTTTTTGTTTTTGTTTCTTGCTCTCTGCTTCATTTATATCACCATCTCTGCAGTGGCGGTCAGGCCCCCGCCTGCAGACCTTCCTGTCATGGCAGGTCACCAGTTATTCTGGTCACCAGTTATTCTGGTTCACAGATCAGAAGGTAATTTTGGCTTTCGCTCGCTGAGCTCAGAGTGGAATAAAGAAAACGTGTTCCCGTGTTTCCTTAGTATTTAGTATCCACACTAACAACAACTTCAACATTTACCCAGAGACAGATGAAATAATGAGCCCAGCATTGCTGTATACATATTTCAGCAGTGACCGTAAAAAAGACATCACACTTATCATATTCAGCTCTGTTCCCAAAATACATTTTTTCACAGAAGACAAATTAGATTGTCGCACGGCATGGTGATGGGACCCAGCTCTCTACAAGGGTTTGATTAAATGCCTTTGACCCGTGTCATTGACCACAGAAAGGAGAGAGAGAACATAAATAAATTCTGCGATTTAAAAGTCCGCCTCAGAAAGTGGGCTTCTCTGGGAATGCGGCACATCCGGCCGCTGTGGCCTGGGTTCCTTTGTTTTGTCCAGCCCCCAAGTGAAAGGGCCTCCTGGGAGAAGGCCGTATGGAAAGAGAGATGCTACCCTCCCACTTCTGGCCTGAGATGCGAAGGGAAGAAAACTGATATGGGACGAAAACTCTAAAGGCTACGCAGTAATTGGTAAAAAAAAAATCTATGACCCAAACCACGTGACTATGACAAGGGCGTGTCACGTCATTTTTGAAAGATGGTTCCCTTCTACCCAAAGGAATGGCATATCTTTTGTAGCTAATTTCCAAATTCATTCAGACCATAAAAATGTGTCCCGGTCCATGAAATGCCTCTAGACACTGTCTCCATGTAAATGCCATTCCCATCTTCCTCCGTTCCTGAGGCCTTTGACCCAAACTGTTAGGTCCGAGACGTTCCACGGGTCCACTGATTCTGAAGAATATTTTGATCAAACTGTATTCTCACTGGGGTTTCCCCATGAAAACTGAACCCCCCGCCCCCAAAAAATGAAAAACGCAAGTAGGCTATAATTGCCTTCTACCCTTCACTCAATCGCATTTTTGTTTAAAGACTGGCCACATTTTATATTTTTGTCTTGACACTTGGCATCAAACATCAGTAAAATCAGTAATTATATTTATCATTGTATTGAAACACCTGTAGAGGCAATACTGGTTTTTATTTTTGCCCTGAATGGTGTCTATATTATTGACTATATAATACCTTATACTTACTATATTCAAATAATATAGTACAAAAATCTGCAACGACAGAATGTATTTTGTATATCATAGGGCAAGTTGATCGTTAGTGATTCTTGTGATGAATTCTGAGGTTAGGCTTTAATACCCCTCTGCTGATACATCTGTCTAGGGGAAAAGAAATGGTTTCCTGTATGTTGATTTTCCTTGAAGTGATATACACTTGCTTATTGAATCTTCATTCCAAATGTAAACTCTTCCTTTGCCAAAAAGAAAAAGCGAGTGGGACCACACGAGGACGTGGACATTTGTTGCTCACAGAAATTGTGAGGTGGTCAGTGAAGTGAAGTATAAAAAGGATAAAGTTCAGAGTATTCCAGGTGATCTGCATTCCCCAGCTATTTGGCCTTGGGCAAACTGAAGTTCCCTTATCTCTAAAATGACGATAGTAAATAATATTTGTGAACTTTCTGTGCAGATAAAATAAATCACCTTTGCTTGAAGTCACTAGCTAAATGGTTAATGAATATAGTAAATGTTTAATTGACGAATACTAGGTCACAAGACTCGCTTACTGGAGATCTAGCTGTTCATATTTTGGGGGCCCCTGGCCAGGCCAGGAAACAGAGGACTATCCTAAAAGTATAGATTCTCACAGGTTTGCTTGAGACTCAGGCTAAGTTCTGGTATATGAATGGCCTTTGTTTTGGGAGTTGATGACATTGTGCCAGATATGACAAGTCTGGACCTCTTCTGGTCTGACCTTTTATTTCAAAGATATATCTGTGTGATCTCCTCACAAGCATCCACGGAACAGGATCAGAAGGACAGTCCCCCTGTGGAGTTGCAGCCCTGAGGAAGAAGCCCCTGGAGCTCACATTTGAGCACTGGGGATCCAGTGTATTTGTACTGAGCCTTCTTATTGGAAGTTGTACTAGCACCTCTATTGCTCTTTGCAGCACTTTGTGAGTTTGGAAGCCCAGGCATTTAGAGATGGGCAAAGACAGACCCAGAAAGGCTGGGTGACTTGCCCACAGTCACAGGGCTACTAAGGAGACAGGACTATAACTTGGGTCTCTTGACTTAGTGTTTTGGTTTCTCCAACTCTCAGCCCTGCCGGCCTCTAGATTCCAGCTTTGTTGCTCTCATGCAGCGGTGCTTGCCCAGGGGACAGTGTCCTTTTGAAAGACAGAGTTATTGACCAGCCCTCACGTAGGTCTTCGCGGTCATGAAGGACAGAGAAGCTCACACACTGAACATCTGTTCAATGGTGGGTATCATTCAAAATGTATTTCATTTCACCTTAATAGCAAGCTGAGAAATATACACAAATAGTTGCCTTTTGATGAAGGAACATAAGTTCTAAAGAATTTAGATAACTTGAAGAGGAAGAAAGTAAGTTCTAACGAATTTAGATAACTTGCCCAAGTTCAAGGGGAGGAGCCAAAGATTTCAAACATGTTTTCCTTCATGTCTTATGTCATTTGTCTGTATTCAAAGCCATGGGCTCACAGTGGTGTACTTTGAGGAACACCTCAAAAGTTCCCATGAGAAGAGCAGCCATGGTCTGGGGAGATGCTCAGGAAAAAGCCCGCCTGACCTGGGCAGCACCCCCAGAGAAGTCGTTAGGCCAGGGTGGGGAGAATCAGGTGGTGTGAAGCAGGGGCTTCTAGGCGTCCTACCCACCCTGGGGGCTGTAGTTGCCCTGATTCTGCTCTTGAATGTGCAGAAGAACTCTAGCTCTAACTCTCAGGGTCAGATCAGAGGCGTAAGGGTGGCACTGTAGGACTTTGGGTGTGGAAAATGCATGGTGCTGCGCTCTGCTTTCTTTTATAGGCATATATAGAAGTCTGATCCCTCTCATCCCTGATTGAAAGTCTGGGCTTGAAGCATAGGTTCTTTTTATTTCCTTTTTCCCCTTCTAAATATCTGTGAAGGAGAGGAACCCTTGGTCTCCAGGGAACCTAAGAAAAAGAACAAAATAGGAGCACCATGGGAGGAAAAGTACATAAAATGACAGTAGCACAAGAAATTGAAAAGGTTCATCATTTAGCTCTATCTGAATATTTTCATTGTGTCTCTAGGTGCACACACCCACATAGGTGCTTTCACCCAAGGGCACAAGTTCAGTCTATGCATGATCTATGGACTCTGTGTAATTTTTGCTTCTTCTAAAGATGAATTGAAATCCCCATCTCCTAATGATTCCAAACTTGAGAGAAGTTTTGCAATTAAATTAATGCCACTGGGCAGCAAAAATGCATTAACTTAGTCACAGACCTGACATTTGAGTTTAGCAATCCCTTAAATTACCGTAATAGCCTGTTCTTCTTTTGTAGGTTATCACTTGTTCAAGTATGATAGAAATGCAAAATACTGGCCCATTTGTCTAATTCAGAATATTTGTGGGCCAGGGGAGAGCATGATATTTAGAAGTTCAACAATGTCCATCAAAGGTTCACACATCAGATTAATTTTTTTTCCAACATGTGTTAAGATTTTTATAGGACCAGAAAGGTAAATTTCTTACTCTAGATTAATACAGATATTATGTAAATTTGAGACTTTTTATTGAAAAACTTCTCAAGTTATCTGAGGCTTGAAAGGCTTCTATGAAGACCTCCTAAGACCACCCCTGTTGGGCACCACCACCCTCCACACAAAATAATGGCAGGCACCTTCTGGTTAGCTAAAGAATCTATTCCAATTATGTTAATTATGCAGATACGAAGATGAGGCCCAGTAAGGCTTTTCCAATATAGCAATTTATTGATAAAGCACTACTCCGAGCATCCACCAGAAGTATATTCAGTTCTAATGATTGGGCAGGAATTCAGCTTCATACCTTAGCCATATAATAACATCCTCAAACAATGACACAGAGAGTCCTTTCTGTTATTTTATAACTAAGGCCAATGAGATTTAAGGTAGTCAAGTAACTTACCCAAAGTCACCAAATTAATAAGTGACAAAACTTTGCCTAAAAACCCCATGCCATTAACCTCCACACCCTACTCTCTCATTCACAGAAAAGGACATAACCATGTCAACCCTTTTACCAGACACTTACTTACCCACGCCATGCACTGTGTGAAGTCCCATGGCCACAGGGCTTCAAAAGTTTAACTTGAGAAACCAATCCATGTATTCAGAGCTGTGCAGCACACCACGGCTGGCAGTGATGCTAACTGGACTTGGGGAGCAGGCTGAGGAACATGGGCCATTGTGCTCATAGTCTTTGGGAAGGAAAGACATATGTGTGTGGTACAGGTGGAGGTAGAGGCCATGGTACTGGTCCAATTCAAGTATTGGCAGCCATGTAGAGATGGCATGAACATTACCTTCACTCTCCCTTGGGGGAAACACTGATATCTTTGCTTGTGTCTATGAATACACACACACACACGCACACACTCACTCACACATCACACCCCTGTGTATGACAGCTCAAGACCTAGACGGCTCTACCTCTGCTTTGAATAAGACATCTTTTCCTTTCATTTCTTCCCAGACTCAGAGATAAACCACACGACATTCAGGATGATTTAAAGCCTTAGTGGTGTAAACAAAAGGTTGAAAGACTCCAGACCTTATATTTACGCCACCTGACCTTCATTCCATCCCCATGTCTCCAATTAACAATAGGTCATTTTTCTTTGTATCTGAGGGGAAGTCTTTGTTCTAGAAAGGACAGCTTCAGTCACCTCGTGGTAAAGGAGCCTCATGTCTCCAGAGAACCTGATAGGAGCCTCAGTGCTGTTTCCATAGCAAATGCATTAGCCCTTGGCAGCTGGACACAGAACCCTCTTCACCTCCTGCTGTGGTCTAGCAGCCTCCTGCCGGGACCCCAGAGACAGTGCAGTATTGGCTGGATTTGCCCTTTCACCAGTTTAAAATGGGGACTTTGCCTGTCCGTTTCACCTTTGCTGCTCCTGTTTAACAGAATCACAAACCTCTCCTCCCACCTTCTGAATTCTTCCAGGGAGTGTCTGGGCAGACCGGTTGGCTGGGGCTCAGCGGAGGTCGGCTGGCTTCCCCTGTCCTCACTACCCACCCTGTGTGAGCAGCCCTGAGTTGTCATTACTGCCCCACAGCCTAGGACCCCTCTGTCTCCTTTGAGAGGGAAAAGTTCAGGGTAGGCACAGTGTTCATTCCACCCCATGTGAGGGCGGGCGGAAACCTGTGTTGCTCAATTATAGTTAATGCTCCAATAGAAAAGTTGGGGATTCAGAGAGCCAATAAATAGACCCTTTTGCTCTCCTGAGATGGAAAACCACAGGAAATTGCAGGCATCAGACAGATAAACATCAAAATAGCAGCTTTATTTCTGATGAAGCTAATTAGAGAATATAATGTGGCTTTGATGTGTCACCAAATGGGCACCCTACTCTGCCCTCTGATGAATATATCCCCCCCACCAACTGCAAACCCACCACATGCAAACACAACAGGGAATGCTGGGAGCATTAAGTGTATCTCCTCAGACAGGCCACTTGGAACCAAACAGGGAGAGACTGACTGGGCATGGTCAGATTTGTCCTCCAGTTTTATGAATCACTTCACAGAGGAGGGGGTCTGGCAGAGTCTCCCCACAGCTTTTCTCTTTGTGGAGAGCAGTGGAAATTCCCCATCCTCTATGGCAGTTAAAGAGGAGTATAGAGCAATGGCTTGTCCCTAACAGGAGAATTTGTCTCATCCCGTCATCTGAGTCCAGGAAGACACAGGCAGTCAGGCAGATGCATGGATGGAGTGCAGAACTACAGTGGCTCAAAGTGGCTCTTTGCATGAGAAGTGGGCATAGGTCAGGAGTAAGAAAGGAGATCAGGCCTTGCAGAAGTTAGACTGATGGCTGTGGGGCATCGAGATATAGGGAGGAGAAAGGCCCATAAATGCACTCTTCCACCCCAGTCTCTCTGGTTGGTCCCAGGCTGGGCGTCTGCCCTCCGGCAGGTCAGCCAGCACCTTCATTCTTTACCTGTTAAGGAAAGTTAACGCAAGTCTCCACCATGCCCAGTGATGTTTGGGACCACTGACAAGGTAGCAAAGTGATGACATTTAGTGACTTTTACAGCACTGAGCATATCCTGCAAAAATACTGGTCTAGACCTTCCATAAACATCAATACTGTAGACAAAAGACCTATAATGGACATTGTGGGACAATCGGGGAAATATGAATATGGGCTATATATTAGCTGGTCATAAAGTATTAGTATTAAATTCCCTGAGTGTGATGATAGTTACTGTGGTTATCTAGGTAATGTCCTTGTTCTTAGGACATAAGAAAATACTTAGGGGTAAAGAAAGAGTCAGGATGTCTCAAATGGTTCAGCGACAGAAACAAAAATATTGCATATATCATATGTACACATACACTCAAACATATATAAGGAAAGAGAAAAGGAAACATACAGTAAATGTGGCAAGAGGCTAATGATGGGTGACCAGGGTGAAGGTGACCCACCTATTCATCATCACGCCTCATCTTATTCTGCGCCAATTCTGTAGATCTGAAATTTGAAAAACATAAATAGTCGTGGAAAGTGGGGAAGAAGCACTTGAGAGGCCGAGGGGCCATTGTCAGGCAGCCAGAGTCTGAATGTGCAGAGAAGTCGAGGTACTTTGTTCTGTTGGGGACAGTACTGGAGTCAGAGAAAAAGGTCGGGATAGGAGAGCAAAATAGTATCCTAACGGGGAGCCGGCAGGAGCGAGAAACAAACCTTGCCTCCTTCTCACTGTTCCCCGGGGCCAAGCCTCTCTGGGAGCTTAATCCTGGGCTGCCGCACTGTGTCCTCTGAACCTCAAGGGAGGGGCTTTCCTGTATCAATATTTAAATATGTATACAGTGGCCAGATTTTCCCTTTGCCTCAAGATGTCTTAGCACTTCAGGCCATCAGATCCCAGAGAGGCACCTTCAGGTTTGTTTTGTCTTTTCCTAAATCCATCAAGCAACATGTCTTCATGTTAGATTTTAGAATCGTTTTGTGCCTATGGCAGCGCCGGAGAAACCTTTGCTAAGTTTAGCCTGGTTGCTAATTAGGAGCAGAGGACATGTTAAGCTTCAGGCTTAAATACAGAACTTGGCAGGCTACCAAAATACAGAGTCAAGCCGCCATTTCAGACAGGGGGAAAATCCAAGGCTGAGTTACCTTGTTGGATACCCTCATATATTGTAATTTTCGTCTTCTAGGCCTCTTAAATTATGCAGGCGCACACACACACACACACACACACTCGCACGTGCACACACAAATCATTGTTGACTAAGCCATTCATCCTCGAGAATTCTCCATGCCTCCTTTTCTATATGAAAAGGCAGTGGAGGCCAGGATAGAAGCAGGGTCAAAGAGCATCTGTGTTGACTTTATATTGGAAGCTATTATTGTATGGAGTGCCATGTATAACGACATGCCATACCCACTGAGGAGAAGCACTGGCCACATTCTTGGTTGCATTACTGCAAGAGTTACATTATTCCTGTTGCCATATTTACATCATTTTAGAACCAGACAGAGGCCGCCACGACAATAGCTGCAGTCATCCCCTAATCCAGGCATAAAGTAGGTCTTTCAAGTCAGGCTCTAGGCGTCTACACAGCTGTATCTAGTGCCACAGTGCTGCTAGTATTTAAAGAAAAAAGAGCAGCGCCTGAGATAGTTGTCACTCTAGAGTGTCTATCATTTAACCAAAATAACTTGAAAAGGGCGTTGTTCTCATCTCTTGGAGCCACGTGCATTTCCCCAGGGCATTATGGAGGTTCCTGTAGCTGTCAGAATCTACCCCTTCTTCCTCCCTCCCTCTGACCCCACCATATTTGACATGACGGTGGGAAAACTACGGAAATAAAATAGAATGGAGCTGAAAAGAGATGACAGGCAAACAGAGTAAAGAGTAGAATAGCAGTTGTTTCCAGCGCCTTGTATTCTGCTCTGACTTTTCTGCCCAGGCAACCAGCTGTTCTGGGCTCTTAGATGGGACCCTCGTAATAGTCCTCGGCTGAGACCGGATGCAGCCTGGGCCTGAGACTGGCTTCTGGCCTCCGCTCCGCTGCTGAACTGCCGTTCCAACTGGGTTTTGAAGTACCAGAGACAGAGCACAAAAAAGACAGTGTATTGAAACCAGGCCTGCCCCTCCAATGTTGTTCTCAAGCATGCCTACGGAGGAGTATTTATCATAAAGGATGAAAACAGTAATAGCCCAGAACTGTCTGTTTGTTCAACTCCAGCCTGAATGATACCAAAGATTAAATCTTGGTTTCCAATTGTTTCGTGCCAAGGCTGTTATATTTAAGGTCCAAATATGTGCACCATATGTCATACTGTAGCTTGACAATTACCGCAACAGGCAGTGTCAGACAGATGGTAAACATTACTACCAGGCATACGTACATTTAGAATTAGACATTTAAATAAATTCAGGCCTGTCTTAAGCTTATTAAAAGGATTTGGGTCTGTAAAGCCATTTTGGGCATCTGCATATGCTGAAGTGTCTTTTGCATCCTGAACAGGTTCAGTTTGATTCTAGCACCTTCCGGCTACAGATGGCAAGTGACATGCATTCTCTTTGAGCCCTGGACCTGCAATTAGGCCAATAATGGCAATTAAGCAGAGTGTAAAGAGATTTAAACTTCAGTTCTTCATGTCAAAACCATGCATTCCTGCCCATGAAATGACATAAAATCCTCTGCAGGGAATATCACCAACCTCTCTTAAAAGCCCCAAACTTCAGAGAGATAGATTAGAAAGCTGCAAAGGTATCTGCCTCAGGACAGAGTCAGAATCTCTCTGGTTTAAACCTCGGGCTAGAGCAAGCTTTTGACATGAATCTCACCAACCCCAAATAAAGGTTAGCATTCCATGGGAGAATTGAAAGAAGGCTTCAGCTGGATGTGTTTTAAGATATAGTTCCCCCATAACTGTATAAAAGCCCTTTTTACACTCTGTCTTCTTCCAGGGGGTTTTGAATCCTATTTGGCATTGCAGAAAGGCTCGGTGTGGTTTGTGATAGGAAACGAAATGAGGCTGGGGACGAGGTCCTGGAATTTTATTAAGTTGCAAGTATACCTAAGCTGTGCTCTGAGAGGCTGGCCCCATAGAGTGATTTGATCATTTTGGAGGCCCTGTGTGCTGGCCACATATGGCATTCACTGCTGGAATTATTTCTGTGTTTAGAAACCTTCTTTGCTCAAGTTTTTAAAAGCAGATTCAATGTTTATGCATAGTGCTTGGCAAACTATAGATGTTCAATAATTGAAAGAAAGAAGGGAAGGAGGTAGGACCGAAGGAAGGGTAGGAAGAAGGAATGAAAGAAAAATCAAAGCTTTATTTTTCAAAGATGTGTGTAAACTCAGAGTCCTTACCCAGCTGACAGGGCAAACCTAGTACAGTGGTTAAACACACAAACGCAGATTCATGGCCTTTCTGAATTCACACTGGCTCCACCTCTTACTAGCTGTGTGACTTTGTCACATTTCTTGACTTCTCTGGGTTTTGGATTTCTCATCTGTAAAATAAAGATAATAATCATCTCTTTTGTGAGGATAAATGACATATTATTGCATTTGTATTTAGGACAGTTTCTGGCACTATGTGCGTTGGCTGTTCTTTTTATTTTGGGAGACAGAGCTCAAACCCGATTATTTTTTCTTTCAGAGCCTGGTTAGAGGGTTCAGTACCATTTTTCTCCTCCTTAGCTCTACCTGGTAGGCCAGGTTTTCACTGTGGACAGCTCCTGACTGGAGTTAGAGAATTATTTCACCCTGTGCATTTGATAATGCTTCCACACTGATGTGGTTAACACTGGGGCTAAATCTTAACTTCAGAGCTGTAGCCCCCTGTGGGTGTGTGGAGAGGTGTGTGTTAATTCTGGTGTACTTGTGTGTTTTTGTGTTCATGAGTGATAATAAAAGTAGAATCCCCAAACCCTAAGCAATGACCAAATGACTCCTTTATCTCACATACTCAGATGAACTCCTGAGAAGCCATTATGGAGTGGCTTTTGGAAGAACATGTGTCTCAGTTATATTTTGGTTTTCCCTTAAAAAAGGCAATTTGGTTTAGTGGCTTAATGATCAAGCTTTCTTATCCATTCTCCCATCACCCTCTGTTGTCAGCCTCTTCTTGGAATCTGTGTACAAAACTCCCATGTCTCTATTGCCCAATAAGTAATCCAGGTCCCCTGGCATGACATTGAAGGCCTCCAAAATAATGCCCATAATTTATGGTAGCCTCATCTCCCCAGGTAGCAATTAGCTATCCCTAAACACTGTGTGTGCTTCCATATTTCTACCCCTTTATTTATACTGTTTACTTGGCAATGTCCTCCTCTACTCCTTTAAAGAATGTAAAAATAGCTACTGAGATACTTTTCATTTATTTCAGCTCTGTTTCTCCTTTAGCCAAGTGGGTCCCCAAGTCTTGCTCCTGAACCAGGGATTAGTTTATCACCCAGATTCTATTGAGAAATGCAAACATTCAGGCCATTTCCAAACTGAATAAGGACACTCTGGAAGTGGGGCCCAGAAAGATGTGCCCTCTGTGCAATTTCAATGCAGACTGAAGTTTGGGAGCCATGCCAGATCCTGTCACTGGAGAGGAAATGCTCTTTTCTTGGATTGCAACACATTTTGTTCCTTTTTTTTTTTCATAACCTTTGTGTATTAGTGATTATTTGCAGACATTTCTTTCTTGTCTTCCCCTTGGTAAATGCTTAAGACAAAGATTCTCTCGTCCATTGTTGTATCTCTCTACCTGGACTCTTAACGTTCTTTGAAATTAATTCCATTCAAAGCATCTTTGTCGAGTGTTAAGTTGGTGCCAGCCTCCATTTCCAGGCCCTTGAATAGAAAAAAGAACACACCATGGGATCTTAGACTGAAGGAGTTTACAATCTAATTAGAATGCCAAGACTTGGATATATGCAACGATGAGAGAAAAGCATACAATGATCAGATTGCCGAGGGGCATCATGAGGCACAGGCAGCAGGTACTGAAGGGAAATCGGGAAGAGGTGAGACCGCAGGCTGGCTTTCCTGGGGCTGCTCAAAGAGAGATGGAGCTTAAGCGAAGCCTAAAGGGCAGGGGATGGCAGTGCCCCTAGAAGAATAAAAGAATAAGGATGCATTTCCCTGAATGGGAGCAGGGAGACTTGTCTACAAACCTCACATCTCCTCCAACACCACCTTCCATATGGCACTTGGTTCTTAGAGGCTGAATAAGACCATAAATACTTTATTTTTATGACTCAGATTAATGTGATATTAATACCTTGCTAGAGTTAGAGTTAACCAAGTACATTGTCATTTAATTTATGAGAGGAAAATCTGGGCGTGTTATGAGTATTCACAATACCCCCTTCTGAATGAATGCCAACATGTACAGCTTCCAATTTCGTTAGGTTTTAAATGATGCCCATGAAACTACCTCTTCAATCACACAGGGCTGCTGTTTGAGCACCAACGGCACAATTAAACATTCACCTTCCTTCAGAGCCGCCTTGGGGCAAATTGTGGAGGAGGTGGAGTTGGTTTGGGGCATTCCTCCACCCTGGCTGTGGGAATTCCTTTAGCATCAGTTTAGTCCATGTCCTTGTGCCACCCAAAGATCACCCCTCTGGGACCCTATGCCAAGAAAGCCTTAATGTCCAGATTTCTAGTCGCCATTTTAGAGGTGAAAATACCCTAGAAGTCATCTGACCTAAGACCCTTATCTCTACAGTTGAAAGGGCAGGTGCCTCGTGTTGCACCATGACATGCCCAAGGTCACACAGGTGGTCGGCGGTCTGACCTGTGCTGGATCAATTCCCACCCTTCCCAAATATACCAGGTCGCCTTGATATCTTGATATTATTGTTTTCCTTTCTCCCCCCTTCTCCCACTGGGCCTATAACATATATCCCTTCAGAAACATATATGACCCATTAAGTCACTAAAGCTCATTTGTGTTAAGATGAATACTGAATAGGTTTCCAAGATGAAAACGTTTTTGGAGGGAATTAGAGAGGCAAATGAAGGAGTTGAGTAGGACTCCAATTTAGTTAATCCCTAAACCTGACTTTAATACTGAAGAGGCACGTTCTGTGGCAGGTGCGAGGAGGAGATCATTGAAAGCAAGAATGCCTTTAGCACACCTCGGAGCACACATATGCTCGGAGGACCACTGCAGTCTGAGACACATACTGTATCATTTAAGATTAAGCCACCTGTCCTGGGCAAGCAGCCTGCCTCACTCATGAAAATTTCAATTCTTATTGTCTATTAAATGATTTAACTTCACCAAGTATTTGAGATTAGGCATATTGCCTCATATTTTTTCCTTTCAATCTGACCCTGTTATTAGGTTATAATTAAAGTTCATCTGGCTTTGAGTCAGCATTCCCAAACTTAAATGTGGCTGATATGTTAATACTGATACATATGCTGATAACCACTGAACTTGCTATAAGCACAGTCTCTTAGTTATACCCCCAGGATACCAAGCAGTCGTTAGCATCAGGGCTGCTGCCCAGCACAACTCCAGGGGGTGCCATCACACTGTAATGGGCTGTGCCTTTCAGACAGTACAAACGCTGCCCTCTGCAACTGAGTGGTATGTAATCTGCAACAGCTCTAAGCAGCGGCCCAGGTTAATATATTCATTATTTCTCTTGCATGTGTGCACAGGGTAGAACAAGTATCATCCATGCATCACTCACAATATCCACACAGTTAAACCATCAACAATGGGTGGATCTTCCAGGCAGTGAGTGTGGCAAGTCAGGGTCTAAACACAGTGCGGTCCTGAGAGGTGGGCAGAATACAGAAATGGGGTGGGGGGGTCATGCAGCAGGCAGTTATGTAAACAGACAGTATCAGGAGACACTGGCCATTCCAGATTTCAGGGGGAAAATTCCCAGGATTCAGGCAGAGATTCTGGGAAAAGGCAAAAAGCAGGAAATATTCCTGGAAGGCTGAGAGTACTGGGCAGGTTACCAAGGTAGGGACCTCGATGCAAAGGAGCAAGACAAAGATCATGCTGCCAGACCTGGGGTACAAGGGGAAAGCTGATCTCAGGAACAAGACAGTAGCTCATGTGTACAACTGGGTCACGCAGTCTAACAGATTTGATTCTGAGTCACCTCGGTGTTAAAGGAGAACTCTACACCCTTGCGATTAAGGACAGAATGGGTCCTAGAGCCTGAGGAAAGGTTTAATCTATAGATGGGAGGAGTGTGTCCCCCTGTTCAGGGGGAGAGGTGGGCTGCGGGGGCAGGAACCAAAGCAGACCTTGACAGATCTCTTCTCCTTTGTCACTTTCCAGTGATGCATAAAATATATGTCATTACCCCCAGGAGGTGGTACTTTCTAAAATGTCAATAGCTTCAGGAAAGGTATAGATAAATTCATGGATGAGAGACCCTGAGTGGATTATTAATAGAAACCAGGACATTTTAAGGCACACACTTAACCTTTGATTGGATATCAGGGAATGACAATCCTCTCCTCCTGGAAAAATAGTGCGACAGACTGAGATGGAACATCAGGCAGAATGGATGTTTATTTACATGATCGTAACTGTGCTACTACTAACTGTCCACTTCCGTGTATACATCAAAATACATAATTACACATACGTATCCTGGCTCATTAGTCAACCAACACTCATCTCTGTTACGTCGTAGTTTCCTTAAGGAGAAAACCGAATCATCTCCAGGCCTGAATAAGCAGAGAGCCTGCAACTTTGCCCTTCCTTGGTCTTGGGATCTATAGCTGGCCTTAGGCATGGGTAGAACTGAGCTAAATATGTACTCCAGGGAAACAGATGAGCCAAAATTCCATTAGCAAGGTGGCATGTAGAGAAAAAAGGGATGAATCTGCAACAGAAGCGTGGACAGATGGAATGTGCACGTTTGAGAAGTGGATCCAAGTTAGATTCCCAGGGGCAATACAAGGTGGGCGTGTGTGTCTGGGGGAGGGGGTAGTTTGTTCCTGAAGCATCTCGAGCCACGCTCAGCTGCTGAGGGTTCTGAAGCAGTTCGATAGGTGAAATCCATAGGTGACCTTCTCTGTAGCTTCTGTATTGTTTAGGCCAGTACTTACACATTGCAATGCTCACTTTTTGTTGTTGGATGAATAAATAAGTGTTTGTGCTCAGATGGGTGCTTGTTCTTCATCCGTTTCAACAAACTGTATAGAGACTCTAAAAGTTGTCGACCATTCAAATGATAACTCCTGCTGATGGATGTAGCTTTATCACAAATACTGAGATTTTTGAGGGTGGGAAAGTATGCCTTTTCACCTTCTCTGCATTTGTCCGTAAGTCATTGTTCAAAGCACAGTCTCTTCGCTACCTTCAACGAACCCTCAGGTCACAAGTGTTGCTTCCAGCAAAACCCGACAAGGAATTCTCCTTTAAGCCGTCCTCTGTGCTGTCTCCTGGGGGCAGGAGACTCCCTGATGGAACTACAAGCGATTAGCGCCCCAGGACTGTCACTGGTCTGTCCTTTTCTATCGACACTCACTCTCTGGGTGATGTCATCCAGATTTATGGCTTGATGTATCTTCTGTCAACCATCCCCACATTCATCTCTAGCCCAGCTTTTCCTTCCAATTCCAGACTCTGCCTTTTTAACATCACCAAATGTGTTGTATTGAACTGAACCCCTAGCCCACCTCCTAGAATATGTTCCACTTGCAGCATTTCCCGTTTCCAGCTGATGGTCACTTCACTTCCCAGTAGCTCAGATCAAACAGTCCCGCCTGACTTTGGTTCCTGTCACTCTCACACACAACTCCCTAGTCCACCAGGAAATCATGATAGCTCTACCTTCACGACATGACCAGAATCTAACTGCTTCCACTCATACCTCCTCGACCTAACTCATCAGTATCTCTTGCCTATATTACTACAATAGCCTTTGAACCGCTCTTCCTTCTTCTCTTCTTTTTCGCCATGAGTCTGTTCTCAAAATCTTTCAATGTATTCTCCACTTCATGCAGAATAAAGTCATTTACAATGGTAAAAAAAAAAACAAAAAACTCTGCTACTCAAAATATAGGCCATTGAGTGGCAGCACCAGAGGCAACTGGGACCTTGTTAAAGATGCAGATCTCAGGTACTATCGCACACCAAGTGGATATGACCCTTCATTTTCACAAGATCCCTCGTGATCGATATGCACTAGAAGTTCGAGAAGCGCTGGTCTGCAAGATCCCACACGATCTGGGCTCCTATTATGCTTTGATCTCATCTCCTATCGACCCCTCTCATTAGTGCCCCACAGCCACACTAAAGGGGTCCACACTGGCCTCTTAGACTTCCTCAGACACGGTGTGCATGCTTCTGACTTATGGCTTTCTCCCTGGATGTTCCTTCTGCCTGAAATGATCTTCCTCATCTCCTTCAAGCCTTTGCTCAGACATCACCTTTTCCAGACTACACTATTCTAAAATTGCTAAGTGCCCCTCTCCAAAGCTCCCAATCCCCCTTATCTGGATTTGTCTTTTTTTTTTCCTTAGCTCTTAATCACCTACATATTCTATAGTTTACCTATTATGTCTAATTTTATCATCTGTCTTCCCACTGCCCCACGCCATGAATGTCACCTCCACAAGGACCTTCACTGATATATCTCAAGTGTCTAAAATCATCCCTGACACATAGTCGGCTCTCAATAAAGACTCGTTAAATAAATTCCGGAAGGTAGTAGAGATATTCTGTTTGGTAATTTGGGTATGGATGTAATTTTCTGCAGAAACCCTTCCCTAAAAGTCAGGATTCCTTACTCCCAGAGAGAGTACAAAGGTCTGAGAGTGGCAGGAAGGAAATAAGACCTCTCCGGAGGCAGCCACAGCAGAAGTGGTGTTTGTAAAGAGAGATTTCCTTTCCTCTTAGAGGGTCTCTCAAGAGTTGGGGTAAATTTACGGTCTCCCTACAACATGATCTGCAACAGGCTATTGGGAGCCTATGCCTTCAGTTAGTGAAAGGTATGCATAAGATACCTTTGAATGAAAAGACTGACTTGTATCATTTTGATATATTTTGACTCTGTGGCTAGACTTGGAGTAGAGCAATCCTTGAAAAAAAAATGTCTTTTTCACAAGGTAGTCATTCTTCCAACCCTTCTTCACAGCCAAAGCTGTAATTTGGGTGGATCTGCAAAAGAAGACAGAGATAGAAATTTACTTTTGGAAACCAGAAAACCACACCTCAAATTGTGGCCATAGGTTGGCTGCAGAACAGAGCCTTAGACTGTGAGTTGTTGGTATTCACTTGCACAGTTACTTCCACTGAGCTCCATGGAGTGGATGGTTTCGTATGGGAGCAACACCATTGTTCATAGTGTCTCTACAGACCTTGATTTCAGGAGTGCCAGATTCATTAGGTCATGGCGTCAGTTGTATTGCCACTCAGTTACCTTGATGTAAGTTGAGCTCATTCTCACACTGAACCACCAGGCACTTCAGTTCAGTTCCACAATGAGTGGCCTGGCCTCACAACTAACTTAAGTGAAATTACAAAACGGTTTTCTGTAATGAAATGGTATGCGTTGTCTATTTGTTCTCAGATGATGACAGCAGCCACAGGCACAGCAAAATGACAGTCAACATACTTTTCAATGCTGTTGATGTTCTGGTTTTGAATTTAACCATTACTGTCAAACTGAGTTGATTCAACAAAAGTCTAATTTACTATCTCATCAATTTGTTGTACCTCCCCAGGGAATAGGAGGAAGGCTAGTCTAGCTACCTAGAGCTCCTCCCACACTGTTCTCCTGTGGACAGACAGATAAACGACAGGAAAGTCCCATCTGCATGGTGGGGACACTGTGGATTGATACTGGCATAGAAGTGTGTGCTCAGCTGCAGCTCTACTAAGCTAACAACTGAGGTGTCTCACTTCTTAAAAGAAATTAGTTAGAAGAGGGCATCATTAAAGTGAAAAGTATTGATGAGTCGTAAGACTTGCTCATGCAAAATAATTACCAAGTGCCAAAATATTCTAGCAGCTGATCCAGACCCTTGTGTCTTCAGTATGGAAAGGAGTCCACACTCAGAAGTAGCTGTTTGAATAATATATTTTGTTTATTTTCTTGTAAAAAGAAGCAGCACTTTAAAAAAATAAACTTTCAGAAGAATTAAGGCTTGTTGAGGAATGTGCTGGACTGAAGCAACTGCTTTCTAGAAAAACAGTTTTCAAAAGCTAGTACTGCTCTCTACTTTTGTAGCTTTCAGCTGCACCTTTGGAAATATAATAAGTAGAATTCTCAAGTCTTTAGCTTTATAATGAATCAGGAATGAACTAGACCATCCAGTATCCTTAGATAGGGGAAAGACACTATCCTGGGCGGTTGTATGGCTGCCCCCGGTTCCCTGGCTGCCCGATTTTCCCATTGTGATCACTTTGTCAGTTACTGCTTATCAGGAGTTTTCAAAGTGGGTGTGTTGGAAATTAGACTGTAGACTCTCAGATTGGAAGGCAGATGTCTTGGAGGTCAGACAGCCCACTCTGAGAACCACCTACTTGAAGGATGCTGGCATGACACACAGGTGACTGTGATTTTTTTAGAGGAAAAACTAACTTGCTCTCTTCCATGCATTCATTACACACCTCTATTGCTGTACAAGGAGTACAGAGAATTCTATTTTTGAGCTTTCCTTTTTCCTTTTTAAAGGTACCTCAAGAAACTGAGATGGGGAGCAAAATATAGCCTTTAAAAACATAAGACGGAGAGGGTTTTTTGGTTTTGGTTTTGGTTTTGGTTGCTCTTATTTCTTATTTGCTTCCTTCTCTTCCTACCTCCCAACCCCCCATACCAGGAAATTTTTATCCGGGAGAAGACTCCTTTCCTGACCTTGGAATGACCCTTAGCTGTTGTATATCCTTCATGTCACTTTTCTTTTTTTTAGAAGGATGATTTATACCCAAAGCCTCTGGGTCCTCCACCCTTACCCTCCTTAACCCTCCTTAGACTGACCTCTCCCTTTAACAACTAATAAAACTGCTTTTCCAGCATTATTATGTTGTACCATCCTTGCATCCCTGGGATGAATCCCAGTTGATCATGATGGATGATATTTTTGATGTATTTTTGAATTTGGTTTGCTAATATTTTGTTGAGTATTTTTGCATCTATATTCATCAGGAATATTGGTCTGTAATTTTATTTTTTTGTGGTGTCTTTGCCTGATTTTTGTATTAGAGTGATGCTTGCCTTGTAGAATGAGTTTGAGAGTATTCCCTCCTCTTCTACTTTTTGGAAAACTTTAATGAGGATGGTATTAGGTCTTCACTAAATGTTTGATAAAATTCAGCAGTGAAACCATCTGCTCCAGGAGTTTTGTTCTTGGGTAGTTTTTTGATTACCAATTCAATTTCCTGGTTGGTAATTGGTCTACCCAGATTTTCTGTTTCTTCCTTGATCAGCCTTGGAAGGTTGTATTTTTCTAGAAAGCTGTCCATTTCTTCTTCGTTATCCGATTTATTAGCATATAATTTTTTGCAGTATTCTCTCATAATTATTTGTATTTCTGTGGTATACATAGTGATTTTTCCTTTCTCATTCCTGATTCTGTTTATGTGTGCAGACTCTCTTTTTTTCTTGATAAGTGTGGCTAGGGGTTTATCTGCTTTGTTTATTTTCTCTTAGAACCAGCTCCTGCTTTCACTGATTCTTTCTATTGTTTTATTCTTCTTGATTTTATTTATTTCTGCTCTAATCTTTATTATGTCCCTCCTTCTACTGACTTTGTGCCGCATTTGTTCTTCTTTTTCTAGTTTCGTTAATTGTGAGTTTAGACTGTTCATATGGGATTATTCTTCTCTCCTGAGGTAGGCCTGTATTGCAATATACTTCCCTCCTAGCATGGTCTTCATTACGTCTCACAGATTTTGTGGCATTGAATTATTGTTTTCTTTTGTCTCTATATATTGTTTGATTTCTGTTTTTATTTTATCATTGATCCATTGATTATTTAGGAGCATGTTATTAAGCCCCCATGTGTTTGTGGGCATTTTCGTTTTCTTTTTACAATTTATTTCTAGTTTCATATCTTTGTAGTCTGAGAAGCTGGTTGGTACAATTTCAATCTTTCTGAATTTACTGAGGCTCTTTTTGTGGCCTTGTATATGATCTGTTCTTGAAAATGTTCCATGTACACTTCAGAAGAATGTGTATCCTGCTGCTTTTGGGTGTAGAGTTCTGTAGATGTCTGTTAGGTCCATATGTTCTAATAAGTTTTTCAGTGCCTCTGTGTCCTTAGTTATTTTCTGTCAGGTTGATCTGTCTTTTGGAGTGAGTAGTATGATGAAGTCTCCTAAAATGAGTGCATTGCATTCTGTTTCCCCCTTTAATTCTGTTAGTATTTGTTTCACATCTGTAGGTGATCCAGTGTTGGGTGCATATATATTTATAATAATTATATCCTCTTGTTGGACTGACCCCTTTATCATTATGTAATGTCCTTCTTTGTCTCTTGTTACTTTCTTTGTTTTGAAGTCTATTTTGTCTGATACAAGTACTGTAACTCCTGCTTTTTTCTCCCTATTAGTTGCATGAAATATCTTTTTCCATCCCTTTTCTTTCAGTCTGTGTTTGTCTTTGGGTTTGAAGTGAGTCTTTTGTAGGCAACATATAGATGGGTCTTGTTTTTTTTATCCATTCAGTGTCTCTGTTTCTTTTGATTGGTGCACTAGACCATTTACATTTAGGGTAATTATCAGTAGGTATGTACTTATTGCCATTGCATGGTTTAGATTTGTGGTTACCAAAGGTTCAAGCGTAATTCCATTACTATCTAACAGTCTAATTTAATTCACTTAGTATGCTATTATAAACACAACCTAAAGGTACTTTTATGTTTTCCTCCTTTTTCTTCCTTCTCCATTCTTTATATATTAGGTATCATATTCTGTATTCTTTGTCTATCCCTTGATTGAATTTATGGGTAGTTTATTTGATTTTACATCTGCTTCATAATTAATTGTTCTATTTTCTTTGCTGTGGTGTTATTTTCCCTGGTGACAGCTATTTAGCCTTAGGAATACTTCCATCTATAGCAGTCCCTCCAAAATGCACTGTCGAGGTGGTTTGTGGGAGATAAATTCTCTCAGCTTTTGCTTATCTGAAAATGATTTAATCCCTCCTTCAAATTTAAATGATAATCTTGCCAGATAGAGTATTCTTGTTTCAAGACCCTTCTGCTTCATTGCATTAAATATATCATGCCACTCCCTTCTGGCCTGTACGGTTTCTGTTGAGAAGTCTGATGATAGCCAAATGGGTTTTCCTTTGTATGTGATCTTTTTTCTCTCTCTGGCTGCTTTTAAAAGTCTCTCCTTATCCTTGATCTTTGCCATTTTAATTATTATATGTCTTGGTGTTGTTTTCCTTGGGTCCCTTGTGTTGGGAGATCTGTGCACCTCCATGGCCTGAGAGACTATCGCCTTCCCCAGATTGGGGATGTTTTCAGCAATTACCTCCTCAAAAACACTTTCTATCCCTTTTGCTCTCTCTTCTTCTTCTGGGTCCCCTATAATGTGAATATTGTTCTGTTTGGATTGGTCACACAGTTCTCTCAATATTCTTTCATTCTTCAAGATCCTTTTTTTTTTCTGTGCCTCAGCTTCTTTGTGTTCCTCTTCTCTAATTTCTATTCCATTTACTGTTTCTTCTACTATATCTAATCTGCTTTAAAATTCCTCCTTTGTATGTTTCATTTCAGATATGGAATTTCTTAATTATTAAATCTCCTTCCTAAATTTGTTCCTGAGTTCTTGAATATTTTTCTGTACCTCCATGAGCATGTTTATGATTTTTATTTTGAACTCTCTTTCAGGAAGATTGGTATGTTCACTTTCACTTGACTGTTTTTCTGGTGTTTCTGAGAACCAGTTTCCTTTGACGTTTCATATTTGTATGTGTCACCCTCTAGTGCCCAGAAACTCTAGTCTCTGGAGCTGCTCAGCCCCTTGAGTGATGTTGAGAGCTGCAGGGGAGTGGCACTGGTGTCTGGGGGAGGACAGAGCTCTTTCCTGCTTCCCGGATGCAGTGCCTGTCTCCAGTGTCAGAACCAGTCTTCCGAGCACACAGGTGTAAGCCTTTGCACTTTCCATCTGTAGCTCCTATAGGCAGAGCATTCCTGTGGCTGGCCTGATGCCAGTGCAGGGACTGCCAGTTTGCAAGCTGGTGCCAGCAGGCCAGGAGGAAGACTCAGCAGGCTGTGTATCACAGTGTGGGGGCCTTGGAGCTGAGTAGCTAGTCAGGGGGATGGAGTGCCTGATGCTCCTAAAAGTTCCCAACCTGCTGGACAGAGAATGTCCAACAACCCTGTCCACCTATCCCTTCTTCGATGCAGCAAGCTTTGTACAAACCCTGCCACTTCAGCAGCCCTCTCACTGCTAGGAAGCCTCTCAGACTGCCTGCCTTTCCTTTGTCCCAGAGTGGCTGCTTGTAGATCCCTGTCCTCCACATAAGGCTGGAATCTAGTCTCTGCAAGTGTAATGCCTGCCTTAGCTTTCCAACCCTAGTAATCTCCAGAGCACCATGCAATGTAGGTTTGTGCTCCCAAAGCAGATCTCCAGTGCTGGGTGTTCAGTAGTCCTAGGTTTCCACCGCCTCCCCACTTTATTTCTCTTCCTCCTGCCAGTGAGCTGGGATGGGGGGAAGGGCTTGGGTCCCACTGGATCAAGGTTTTGGTATGTTACCCTTCTTTGTGAGGTCTGCTCTGTTCTCTAGGTTTATGCAGTCCGGTACAGCCTTCTTTCCTGTTGCTCTCTTGGGATTCGTTGTATTAACTATATTTTTCTATTATATGTAGTTTTGGGAGGAGTTCTCTGACTCACCTCTCATGTCACCATCTTGAATCCCTACTCTGTCTTATTTATTTTTAAAGGGTCATGACTAAGCCTGAGAATTCTTTAGCTCATTCTGTTTAGACAAAAAGAACCCAGGAGGCAGAGCTTAGATGGCAAACAGGGAGCGATAAGCAGTTGTTTATACAGATGACAATCAGAGCGTTAAGGGGAAGCCTACCCATCACTACTTTGTGCCGACCAGGTTTTATGCAGTAAGAAATATCAGAACAGAAAAAAAAAAATGACTTTCAAATATGAGGCCAGATAGGCCTTAATCAGTGGTAAATACTTGTCCAAAGTGCCACTTATAAAAACTGGGTGCACTGACTTGTCTTGAGGTCTCGAAAGGGTTATAGCTTCTGGCCTGAGACCTGGCCAACTGCCCTCCCTGCCTTTTGCTGTAGCCACTGTTTGGTTACAAGGGGCAACGAGCTCCAGTTCAGTGCGATGGCTTGCTCTGCTTCTGCCATTTATATCACCTAGGCGCCCGCCCCCCTCCTTCTCAAGGGAAATGGCAAGGATGACCGACGTGAGTCCTGTGAAATGCTTTACGGCTCGCTGGAGAAATACAAGATGTTGTTATCATCATCATCACAAAGTGCTTGGAAACGTTTTCGCTCTGTATTTCATACTGCACAGACCCTACGTTCAGCATTGGATTCTCAGCCTATATGAATCCTTCCTCATGCTTCTGACCTCCAAGTTCTTCTCTTAAGTATCTTAGGAAAGATGGAGAAGAGTTTTCTCATTTAGCAAGACCTTTAGGACAATGATGAAGAGAATCCCCACATATTCTTGTACCTGTTCAGGTGTAATTCTGTATGTCCAGGAAACCAGGGCAAGTCTCACCAGCCAGGATGACGGAGAATCCACTGGGTGATACAAAATCAATTTTCCTTTGGTTTTTAAAATACATTTTAACATATGCTTTAGAGAATAATATCATGGGAATTTATTTCACACATAATAAATCCAAATATTGGAAGAGTGCTGTGATGAAATTGACACCCAAAGAAACTAAGGCCCTAGGAACCTCGGCCAGGGAAAGAGTGAGGAGTTAGGGACCAGGTCGTCTGGGACACAAGTCGTGCTCATTTCTTCCCCATCATATCACACTTTCTCAGTGTGAGTAGACAGTGATGGACAGAGATGCTTTAGCACCTTTTTACTAACATCTTGGACAGACTTATGGAATATAATTTGAGCTACTAGAAGGCTGACTATAAAAACTTTCCAATTCCACCTGTCAGAATACATTGCAGAAAATAGCCAGGAGAAGAGACACTGCTTCGTGCACTGATCTTCAGAAAATCCTGCAAGCTACTCATCTCTGAGAAGTATCCCATGAACACCTATGATCTCAGCCACAAATGGCACTTCTTGCGGGGATGCTTTGAAACAGAGGAATCGAGGCTGAGGGGCTCAAATAAGAGGAGATTACAGTGGAGAATCTAGGATCAAATACCAGGAACTTTTTTTGCTTTGGGAAAAGGGGAATGAAGGGTGTCAAAAGGAAGCTAGCATCTAGCAAAGGCAGATATGCCTGCTTATTGTGTCTCTGTGCTGGCTATGTTTTTGAGGCAGAAGAGAGACTCTAAAGAGTAAAGAGAACACTTGGGTTTTGTGTTTCTTGAACTTTAAGTAGCCTGCTTCAGGCAGGGTGAGGGGGGCAGGATTGGGATCGGGATAGTGGAAAAGTTGCCTTTTTATATTACTGAACCGGAGTAGAACAATCTCTTCTAATGGATTCTGGCTCAGAGGTGCCCTGCTCACAAGAGCACCTTTGCGCTTTTCACAGGGCCACCTTGAGGGCACATGGGTTAGTATGGGCTCACTCTGTTTTGCATTGATGTACGTAACCAGGCTGGACCCAGGTTGCCATGCTCTTTGAGGAGAAGGGGAAGAGATGTCATAAGTGAGGTGTTGGAGGGGCAGTGGTGGAGGGAGTACCCTGGGTTCTGCAGAAGCTTCTGGTTTTCATCCGCCCTGTTAGAGGACACTTTTCCCACCTGCTCAGGCCAGGGAAGCTGCCTTTCTGAGGGTTGCTTCTTCTTCCACCCTGGAATTCTGGGCAATCCCTTCAGCTACACTGCTGACTCTCAAGGATCTGCCTGCCTTGTATCCACCTCTGCCTCTCCTGTGCCTATGCCAGAGCTGGCACAAAGCAAGCATTTCAGCAAACATTAGTGGAGTAAGTGTATGATTTCTTCCATGATGATTGCATGATGCCAGTTTAGAAAGAATTTCCTCTTCTTTGAATACGCCATCACTCCAGACCACAATGTCCTTAGGAGAGCAGACAATAATAAATTCTACTGATTTCTTAAAAATCCCTCCTTAGCACTTGGAAACAAATATATCAGAAAGATTCATTACCAGGAATACTCTACAGGGGGACTCTGTACACCCCTTAATCTGCCAGTAATCTGATTACACTTACCAACTCAGCTTCAAGCCACAAGTGGATGGCACAGCCACGTGGCTACCAGGTCAGCTGTACACAGCATGTCCCATGGGACTGACGTGAAACCAGAAGTTATGCATTCAGAGTTTAGAGGGCATATCAGAATGTCTTCTGTTTTTCAAGTAAAATGCAAAGCATTTGGAATTATATTTCAAAGTTATTTTTATTAGATTTTTTAAAATACAAAGGCGAATATAGGAACTATTTTTTATATGAACTATAGTATATTCTCAGAAATCTGTAACCGTGCATCTTTCCACAATTGTAAATTGTGTTTCTTGTCTATTGTCTGATTAACCTTATCGGTATGAAGTTCACGTGATCAGAGACCTTGCCTGTCTTGTTCACACTTTGTCTCAAGCAGCAAGCACAGAGCCTTCACACATGTATGTATTATTATGAATAAATGAAAAGTTAAGTGGATCGGCACTCTTTCAGAAGTTCTCAGGGATATTTCTTATTTCTTCTAGGAGAGGAAGCAAAAGGGAAAGGTTAGAAAGTGTTAGAAGTGTCTCCAGCAAGTTGTAATGGGTCTCCCACCGTGGCAGGGGTGCGTGGTGGTAGTGACAATCCCTTGTGGGGTCTCCATGTTCACCAAGGGCAAAGTTAGGGAAGGAAGTCATATCCCTCAGGGTCTTGGCAGGAAGCAGATACCAATTCTGAAACCAGGTAATTAGGGAGAACTTAATGAATGGACTTTTACAGAGGAATGCACAGGCTAAGGGAAACCTATAAGGATGATGACGCTGGCTGTGCCTCTCAAGGAGGGGAGTCATCATTCCCCTCAGGCCTCTGGGGACAAAGGGAGTCAGGGTCCTGGAGCCACGGAGTTGTGGAAAGAGACTGTCAGAAGAACCATGGCCTTCCAGCAGAGGGACAGAACCGAC
Source organism: Phataginus tricuspis (assembly GCA_029783875.1). NCBI lineage: Eukaryota > Metazoa > Chordata > Mammalia > Pholidota > Manidae > Phataginus > Phataginus tricuspis. Next base: position 10,452,712 of record JAQQAC010003584.1, on the reverse strand, counting down.
CCACCGAGGAGGCAGTGGGGATTTGGTTGGGGGAGGGGAGGGTGGGTACCCCCATGCCACTCTGCCCTCCCCCTCCCTCTCCTGATGGTTCCCTTCCCTGGCTGACTCCACCGGGAAGCCAGAGGGCACAGGAGCTGGGGACATGGGCAGTCAACCTTCCGGGAAATAGGACAGAGTACAGAAGAGTAGGGAGTAGATCCCAATGGGCAAATGGAATTTCCCATAAAGGGGCATAGCAAAAACCACAGGTGTGCTGGACAGACCGTGTAAATATCTTTTACCTTTGAAACACCTAAACAGAAAAACCCGAAAAAACAAACCTCAAGGCTTCTTTCTTTCAATACTCTGTAAATAAGCATCTCTCCGTACCAGGCATGTGGGGGCTGCTGAGGGTGGAAGGGTAAATGAATAAAGCACAGGGCCTACCTTCAGGGGCTCCCCATTTAGTGGACAGAACTTTGTGTAAGAGGAAACCGGTAACGAGGTTGCTGAGAACGCGCATGGAGGGACTCCCCCAGATCCCGGGCTTGGTCCGTGAGAACTTCCCTATGGACACCAAGTTTAAACTGTGACTTGAGGCTTGGCGAGGAGCCGGGGTGGATCAAGGGAAGGAAGGAGTGGTGCAGAAGGAAGTCAGTGTTCCAGGCAGAGGAAGTGGTGGGTGCAAACTCAAAAAGCGAGAGCACGGTCCTTTTGCGGAATTCTTGAAGTGATACCCAGACCCAAGGATGGCTGGGTTATGCTCAGTGTTGGTGATTTACTCCCCGTGCCTGCTCCCGATTTTCTTTTAGACGGTAGATAAAGAAGACTTGATGGGTTCATGTAGAAAAGCCTGATTTGGGGGAGTGCTCCCTTTTATGGATCAGCTAGAACACTCCCAGACACCCCTTCAGTGATGACTGTCATCTATTCTAAGTGTAAAGGGAGCCAGAATTTCTGCCTATTATTTTCAGATTGCTTCCTCTGCAGGAAATTGTGTCAATTCATTTGGACGTTTGTGGTTTCTCCGTACTCCCCAAGCCATCACATCATGATGTGGTAACTCAGAACTCCAGTGGCACATTATCAGAGCTGCCTATTTCTGGAAGCCACAAGATAACAAACAAAACGGCTTCATTTGGCCTATAAGCATGTTAAACACCTTCGGCAGAGGACAGCAGAATACAAATATGCCCTCCTCCTGACTTTTATCAAGGAGAGGTGAGAAACGTGGGGTAGATATAAATTATGTGCCCTGCTTCAGCATAGAATCTATCATAAAATCTATTGCCACCGATACAAACTGGCTTCAGTGTATAATTTAGTGACAGTTTTGTGCATTCTGTCTCCCTGCTGACAAGATTGCCGCATGGTGAAATGCTGCCGTATCTGGGTATGGATGGAACTGCCTAAAGATTTAAGCCATTTTATTCCAGCCTGAATTAACATGCTCAACCTAATCCTCATCTCCCTGGGAGACTGCAGACTGTGCGGGAAGATGAGCAGAAGGCTTTTCATGCAGGTGGCTGGGGCCTGTGTTTCCACTTGCCTGCATACCATTCCCCCTTGCGAGGCTGCTGATTGAAACTGACTCGAAGATTACCTTGGTAATAATTTGAGCCTTATCAGGGAAAAAAAAAAAACGCAACAAATTAATGAGTTTTCTGCTGCTAAAAGAAATACAAAGGGCTTACTTCCTAAAGATGCCTGATACCATGGATAAATCATAGACAAATAGAAAGCTTGCTGTAGTTTATGCCTAATTATAAATGACTTAATACCAAGTCAAGCCCAAAAGATTCGGGGGGGTGATGGTTCTGCAACCTAATTAGTTAGAGGGAGACAGTACTACAGTATCAAGATTTTCATTAATGCAAGGAAGTTCCTTCTCCACTCATAGTTAGCATTATCCTGGTGGCAAATAAGGAAATTTATCTTCCTGAGGAGATAGGTTGGGCTTAGGCTACTGAAAAATATTGCTTAATAATTGCTTTATTGGACTAGGCCAAGGTAGCAAATGTTAGGGCCTTTCCTGAGGCAAGGGATTGCAGAAGGTATCTCAGCCAGCTACAGCTTCCCTACCAGAATACCAATAAACTGGGTGCTTAAGCAGCAAACATTTATTTCTCACACTTATGGAGGCTGGAAGTCAGAGGTCAGGGTGCGGCATGCTTGGGTTCCGTGTGAAGGCTCCCTTCCGGGTTTGTACACAGCTGTCTTCTTTGCATCCTCCCACAGTAGAGAGAGGGAGAGCTCTGGTCTCTTTCTCCTCTTATAAGGATGCTAATCCAATCGTGGGGTCTCTACTCTCATGACCTCATCTAAACCTAATTGCCTACCAACAGCCCCACCTTCTACTATCATGCCATTGGAGTTAGAGTTTCTACTCCCAAGTTCCTGTATGACTTTTGGAAACATAAACCGCAGTCCATAAAGAAGGCATTTATGTCTTGTTACCCGGGAACCGGGGAGAGCATGAGCATAAAACAAGGTGACAAAGTATTTGCTCATGACAGTGTTAATGGACCAGGTCTAATAACAGTCATGGTGACCTGAGAATCTCTCCAGACTGCTCTCTACGTAGACAGAGGCTGGCTGGGTAGGAAATGGGCTCCCTTTCTGCTGTTGTTTCCTCTCTTTTCACAGTCAGAGTGTCTCTTTCTCTGTCCCTTTCAGTGTCATCCTTCTATGTGGCTTTGCCCCCAGCCACTAATTCTTTCTCTGCCTGCCCTGCCCCCTTCTTTCATAATGATCTGGATCAATGAGAAGAGATGATTTAAAGAGACAGAAAAGATGAAAAATGATTGCCTGTAGGGTAAGAGAAGTAAGAGATTTATAATTGTCTGCGGATGGCCTCGCGTTACCCTGGACCTTTTATGTACCACAGCTGTGGTCCTCATCTTACTGTCAACAGTCGCTTCACTGAGACACCTTAGAAGCTACTCCAAAGTTTTTAGATCAAGCCAGTGCGGCACCTCAGCTACACAGCTCGTTAAGTGAGGAAAGTCTTCAGGGCCTCCTCTGGACTCTTCAAGTCTTCCTGCCGTCTGTTAAGTAGCCGTCCTATTTCCTGTGAGTCTCTTCACGCTCTCCCCTTTCTTTTCTCAAATCCTGCTTTTCTGGGTGGATTAAAAAACTCATTGAAAAGAGTGTTTGGGAGTTGAAAATGAGTATTATCATTTTAACAAGGGGCCTCAATTCCAAAATAATTGTTCTCTACGACTTAGCTGTTAGAGAAGGTTAAGAAGGGGCTCCTGAATTGGCTGGGGCTTGATTTTAAAATGCTTTCAGAAGTCTAACCCCACTGTAAAATCCTGTAATTCTGTTCGTACAACTTCAGCTTCCATCAAGAGTAATAGAGGCAAGAAAGCCTCACAGGGGCCTCTGAAATCAGATAGGCAGCTTCCCATGTCATTTACTCGTATGTTCATTTAAAAATCGTCTTTAAAAAAACAAACAAACAGAAAGCCAGTCCAAGGACAATGAAAAGGGGAGGAGGCACCCCGCCTTCTGCAGAAGCTGTCTGCATCTCAGGGAGTGGGGGGAGCCTGTCAGATACAACACTCACCTCTTCTTTAGTAAGTTTTGGGATTTCAGCAAGCAATACAGTAAGAGAGATTTTGTGCTTTCCAACGAAGTCTGGGCTCTTCATCAGAGTCAGTGTTTGGCATCTTTGCACCTCCAACATCTGTACCTTAGATCTGTATTTCCATTCTTTTTGCTTCCGTGCCTGCTACCAGCTGGTCCCATTCCTACAGGACTTTGCTCTCAACTAGCCGTCACATGTATTTCTCTCATTCGAAACTCCTAAGGGCCTATGGCCACCCTTCTCAGAACTATTTGCCTTTTCTTAGGGAACTTGAAGAGGACCTCAAAACTTTTTCCCAAACGTGTTTTGTAATTGAGAGAAAATAAGTTGAAGAGGGGGAAACATTCTGAGGGCTGAAACTTCAGAATGGCATTTCTAAAAATGTTCCATGTGAGTAAATACTATTCATAAAAGGCTGGCTTTGAGGTAGGCTGTGACTCGAGAAGCACTCCTAGGGGCCTGACTGTTATCAATAATCCTCCCCAGGGACCAGACTTACTCGGATCAAAGCATCTAGGCAGCGCTTTAGCAAGGCCAATGTTCAGCAATACCGGTTAGAAGGCAGTGACCATTTTAATTTCGAATCCGTTACGAGCTGATAGCGTCATCTCTGCGGCAGTGGGTGAGCAGTTGTCCTTGCTGGCCGGAATTGCTCTGTATCTGCTTTGGGTTTGACTTTTGATGTTGCTGTTGTTTGGCACCAGAATAAAATTAGTGATTCTTAATTGGACTGTTCTTCATTTCCTCAAATGTCTCAGGACTTTGCTCAACACTGGCTCGTGACAGGAATAACCCCTAAGAGAGGAAGGTTTGCCATAAAGTTGAGTGGGCTCAAGCCGGGCCTGACCTGTGATGATTGTGTTTTCCTAATGAAAAGGTAGAAGCAGACAGAATAGGCCCCGCCAAAAAAATAACGCTCTAAATTTCAAACTGGCAGTGACAAAACTAAATACGCACATTTGCTGAGAAGAATTATTGATAAGAATAAAGAATAAGATTTCTTGTTTATCTTATTCAAGTGTTTTTAAAATATGTGAGTATCTCAGACCCATATTTTGGCAAAAGGGGGTTGTGATCAAAAATTGTATAGAAATGCCAAAAAAAAAAAAAAGCTTGTGATATCACACGTAGGCTGTTCTGAAGTTTGTTATAGATCTAGTTCCAAAGGAGAACAAGAAAACTAGCCTCTCAAAGATTTTCTGTGAAAATAATTGATGAAAGGTGTTCTCGTATGTGTGTTTTTGTATTTGGGTTTCTTTTCCTAGAGAAAATACAGTGTGTGATTGAGTTCACAGCACAAAATGAGGAAGCCAATTTTGTATACCAGTCTCATAAAACTCATAGCCTTACTTTTTTTCCCCACCCTGTTTGTTCCCTTTAGGGCATTCTGAACAGTGGGCGAAAAAAGGAAAGAAACTAAATTTATGTTCTTCCTTAGATGCTTCCCGAAGAAAGGAAAATAAATAAATAAATACTGGAAAATGCATGTGAATGTTTTTCATGAAAATTTCTGTAAAATAATCTACTGTTGAAAGTGCTCACAGCTGTTTTTTTAATACTCTGTAACCCCCAGCAGGTAGGAGAATCCCCTGCAGATTTCAAGATATTACATGTCATTGTAGTAAAGCACTATTCTTTATTATCATTTTTTAAGACCAGGTTTCCAGTATTACTTCAACAAGAAAAGTCCCTGTGCTGTGTGAGTAACTGTGTCCTAGCTGACAAGAGGGAGTATCATTTTACTGCCAGCCAGACTCTGGGGGGGAAGATCAGGACTTCAGCTCCTCACGCTTGGCTAAGCCCAGAACAAAGACGAGGAAAATGTGAGGCACCTGGTGATGTAATCCTGAGTCCCTGTTTTAAACTTTAATGTGGACACCAGACTCATTTTCAACTAAGGGCAGTGCTTCAGCTCTCCCCACACTCGTTTGCTATATAAATGACCAGAGGCATAACCAATTCTTATGTATTTTTAGTTTTGTTTTTACTTAGGTGATAACTAAGAAAATTCCCAAGAGGAACGTCCCCCTTCCCCGACCCCTCTAGATCTTTCTCATCCCCCCGTGCTGCCTAAGGTTGGAATGACCAGTCCTTCTCATAAGGTAACCGAGAGTAAGGTCCTCAAACTTCCGCAATAAGCGTTCAGCCTCGGGTAGAGCTGGGAAACGGACAGTCTGTCTGTGGGACCACTTACTTACCTGTGCCTTATCTTTACCTCCATCCCACTCCGTTGGCCAATATTTAGGAGACATTGGATTGTAAGCCTCATCTGCAGCTGTGGGATGAAGGAATATATTTCTCTGTAGGGTGTTGCGCTTATATGCATGGTCCAAGAAGGCCTGCCACCACCCTATAGCAACATGGAAGGAGGAAAGGCCCCTCTTTTAAGGTTGCAAAACAGAAGTTTGTTGTTTCATTTCCACTTCCTCTCTTATCTCATTGGCCAGAACTAGGCAACATCTAGCTGCAAGTGAGAATGGGAAATGTAGTCATCTTTATCCTGAATGTCCATGTACCCAGCTGATAACTCTATTACTGTGGGAAAAGAGAAAGTACTTATCTATAACAAGACTTGCATTGTTAGGGGAAGCTCAGAGATGGGGAGAGTAGGAGAAGAGAAGTTTCACCATAGGTTGCCACCTATCCCTAAGGCTAACCTGTACGCACTCAGAAAAGGGGTTCGTATTCTTCTGGGTCTTTCCCTATTTTAGTCATACATATCTGTCACACGGAAAGAGTCAACCTTACTTTGAGGCGTATTTTTTACTTTTCTTAAATTATTTTCTGTCTTTAATTAACGATGTCTTTGGTAGCCCTGTTCAGAAGGAGTTTTTTGTTTCACAAATGAGAATCATTGGTATAAGCCTCTTGGAGAAGAATATCATATTTATTTTTCAAATCCTACATTTTTCTTAATCTCCAGGTTATGTCATGTGGCAGGGTGATTGCTCCATCAGTTTGTTGTGAATTTGAAAGCACATGTTTCAGGAAGATATTTAAAGCCTCACATATTTTGCCTTCATTCCTTGGGTGATAGTCTCAGTCTGAAACGAAGCCCCCACTGCAAATCATGATTGGATCGTGAGCTCCCGAGCCCCCCAGGGAGGAGAAGACAGTCTCCACAGCCCTGCTCAGCTGTCAGGACCAAAACAAAGGGATCAAGTCCCTTGATTTAACCCCTTGCATATGGACCAAGAAGATGCTTGTTCGGTGATCCTCTCAGGCCCCGAGTCACATGGCAGAACAGGAGAAACCATTTGCTGTGGCGCACACTCACCATGGGACCAGAGGAGGGGCATATCCAGGCAATAGCATCTCTCTGAGAAAAGGTGGATGTCATATATTTAAAATCATCCCTGTGTGAGAAACTCCTTTGGACAGAGCATCTAACATCTGAGTAATCCAAAGAGACTTAAACAAATGCATTGACATGTTTCATTCTGAATACTAAACCCCCTAATTAAAAAAAAATTCATAATTAACCAGTGTTCCCTAAATTGGACCATTTGACCAAAAGCCTCTTGTCAAATTAAAATATACACCTAAACTCAAACCTTCCTGATTCTTTAAAAATGTCCTTTATAATTATTTCTTTGACATAGTTGGATTGTTAGTTTATACAAGTAAGATCACAAGATGTTTAAAGAGGCCTCAGATGGATTTTGAATACTCTGTGTATTCTAAAGGGCATTTCTAAAGGTGTAAGTCAGAAGTGGTATTTTTAAGATCCAGTTTCTCAGAATACTAATTTTAACTTAGATTGTCTGCCTTTGTAGGAGATAAACAGAGAGTAAATAGCATGGCTCAGTAGTTATGATGGTAAAGTTTGGAGGTAGGCAAGCTTGAGTTGCACCCCGCCTCTGCTGCTCATTAACTGGGTGATTTTAGAGGAAGTTATAAAACCTCTCATAGTCTCGGTTTCCTTATCTATAGATGAGTCTGGTGAGGATGAGTATTCCACATGATTGTTGACAGAGTTAAATGAAATAATTCAAGTTATGAACTTAGCACACTGTCGAGCCAGCATAAGCCTTCAATAATTGTACATTACTATTGGTGTACTTATATTACTTCATGCATTTACATAGCGCAACAAATTTACACACAAAAAGTAAAATAAGCCAAAATGAATCATGACTGTCTATCTAATTGGCCCTTGTACAATCAAAACAAAATCTAAATGAAAATAAAAATAGGTCAAAGGTGTGTACTGTTTATGTGTGTGAAAAGTTTCCTACCAAATTAGACTCCAGTGAAGAAAACCATGTATTGTCAATTTGGTATATATACACATATAGCAAATAAATGCTTTAAAGTTCTATGCGCAAAAATATCAGCCTAACATTAAGATTGTGACGTGCAAAGGAAACTAGGATTCAAACAAGAAATCCTCCTCATAACCTCATTTCTACTCCTCACCTCCATATGCATAGGCAAACTATATTTGGGCTTTCATTACATGACCACACACACCTGACTCTGTAACATAGTTTTGACCAAAATTATCAGGTATTAGAAAGGAGCTGCACATCTGGCTGATGCTATTTTAACTAGCACTTTATATTATTGCATATGTTTTCAGGCAAGAGGACTATGCATATTTGCATATGCGTTTTTGATTACGTCCTTTCGGACAAATGAATCCAACAGTTCAGGGAGTGTTTCTTCCTCTGGGACTGTTCTTTAGGACAGGGGTTGATGAGAGCTGAGGGATATACTGCTAGGCTGTATGCAAACACATCCTCTATAGGGTCAGGACAAGATAGAGTGTTGGAATCAGAGAAAGCTCTGGCTGGTGACAGCCTGCCTTCCTTTCTTCCTGTCCACCTCCAGCCCTGGCATCACTATTTACTCACGTTTTAAAGGAGCTACAGACTGGAGATCATATTGCTGTGCATTACGTGTGTGTGTGTGTGTGTGTGTGTGTGTGTGTGTGTGTGTGTGTGCGTGCGTGTGCTGGGGCTGCTGGGGAGGGTGGCTCTGGTTCTAAAACACCCAATGGACTAACAGAACGTTCCTCGTAGCAGAAGAGCATGTCCTCTCTTCTCTCCCTCTGTGCACCCCAGCCCCACTCCTGGCGCTAAACGCCCTCTACCTCTCTCTTTTTAGTATCCAGAGATAGTGGCCATGGCAAGATCCTGGAAAACTTTCTCAAGCGTCAGTGTGAAATAAAATCACAGTCCAGGAAGGTAATGGGCGTTAAAATGTTTTAATCCTGAAAGTTAGCCTGTCTTAGTTGACTAGTGCTTTGGCAAGGATAGTTTAGTTTTAAACACTCCACTCCTAGGAAAAAAAATTCAGTGAATAAAGGTTATGATAAAAATCTCATAAAATCCAGTTTTCTGAAGCCTAACGGCCTTGGAACCTCTGCCTGTCTGTCTCGCTCTCCCGGGTTTGTGCTGTCACCCACCTGTGCTTGTACATTCGCTCTACACTCGCTCCGCGCTGACTTTTCTTCAAGGCTCTAGTCCCAGCACCCCATCGCTTCGGCTTTCTTGAAGCTCTGAGTTGTTATGGCCCTGATTCTGGCCCTCAACCTTTATCAAGTGTCAGAGTTGAACCCCGTTTTGTTATTCTGGTCCTCTCAGTTCAAATCCTTAAGAGAAAATATTTCACCGGTAGCTGGTCAGTGGGTGGATTGACTCTTCCTGGGCCTTTTGTCCACTCCTGGCCTGGTCATCAGTGGCTGGGAGAGATCCTGTGGAGGTGCCCCCTCAAGGAAGATTATCTAAGGCAGTTTAAACGAGAGAGGGAAGTTGAATATATCTGACAAATTGACTAAATATCTCAATTTCAATGAAATCTTTTATTAAGCTGAACATTTCAAATCTCAATACCGTGGGATAACAGAACATTCCGTATATAAGCATTTCAGTATCCCCATCGCCCCTCTTAGGTGGCATGGGCATAAAGTGATGTGTAGGTCCTTCAGCACCATGGCATCTCAGGTTGATCACTTAATAGAAACTGCTTGATGATATTCATGATGGTGGTGGTGATAATGAGACCGCTAAGTCTAAAGAGGAGCCGGCAAACTAGAATAAAAGTCCTCAGGTGCCATTAATGTTTTACGTACTACAGCTGATAACCACAGAATGACTACAATAAATTGAGAAATCCCTGGTATCTAAATTTTTATCCCTGAGATAATGCTGTATTTTCTTTTCCTATCTACCAAATAGATCTGTAGATGATAAGAAGCCAAAATGGGATGTCACATAGGCCTGTGATACTCTGACTGAGTGGGCTATGGTTGCTCTAATTGGGTAAAAGACTCAAGTTTAAAATTGCAGAACTCTGTCAGATTTGCAAGTAACGTAAGAGCTTTTAAGTTTTACTGAAAAATGCTACTGAGGTGTTAACTTTAAGTGAGGTGCAAAGACATAGAGATACATATTTGATATTAATCATCCCCATATGAAATCAGTTCAAAGGCATATAGCTCATTGGAGCACAGAGTGTCAGGATGCTGGTTACCTGGAAAGGCAGCAGGGCAGAGGACAATGCGAAATGCACAAGTATGTGTCCACCTATAGGACATGACTAGTAAAAATGCATCTAAGTAAATAACTATTTATTCCTTAAAGCTAAATGCTAAAGCAGATTAATAATATAATTTTCATTCAAAAGAAACAGAATAGCTAATGATGTTAATATAATTATATTAAGTGTATGTTCATGTGTTGAATGTCATAAAACAAACATTCATGTACACAAGTGTTTGGGCTGACAGGATCCCACTATTGAAGAAACCATGTAATGCTTCTGAATATTTCTGATTCTTGAAGAAGTTTTCCATGTAGAAAGGTTAATTTTTTTACCCAACGTGAATTTTTGCCCTATCTCTATCCCCTTTACCCGCATACACACACACCAACTCCTTTTATAATGCTGTTTCTCCCACAGTACTCTCTCCCACATCTCTCCATATCTACCAGTAAACAACCTATTAATCATTTGCATATTACAAACCTACCACTTTGTTCTATATATGGACATTAACCAATGTATGATAAATGTAAATATAGCTCTTTGCAATATTCAATCATGGAAAGGAAATAAACTTAATAAGGAATAGAACAGCTATGGGGAGAAACCACTCAACACCAGATAATTCAGGATCAGGCAAGTGAGAAGAATGAGAAGAAAAAAATGTGACAGGAAACCAGTGAGGTGAACGGGCATGACCTTTCAGCAAATTAGTAATAGATCTAAGAAAACTCCTCTGAAGGGTTGAGCTAATGCTTATGTGATACTTACCATGTATCAGGTACGATTCTAAAGTTCTTCATATATGTTACTCATTAAGTTCTACACCCTATGCAGTATATTCGAGTATTACTCCATTCCGCAGGTAGGAACATGTAGGCAGACAGAAGTCAAGTAGCTTGCTCAAGGTCACTGGCTAGGAGGAAGCAGGAATGGGATATGGATTGGGTCAGTTTGCTTCAAAGCTCAAGTCCATGCTGCTACCCTAAAGGTAGTTAAGACAACCAGAAAAACCAGAAAAACTAACTATAATGCTACGTAGAATGTGACATAAATATAAAAAAAAAAAAGACACTAATGAATAGAATAGTGTGGGACTTCTCAGAAGACAGCAATTAATTACCAGTTAGTATAGATTAAGGAATGTGGGTAGAGAGGAAGAGAGTATGGGGAGAAACCTCATGAAGGGTATATTTGGAAGGTAAAGTGGATTTACTTATGTGAAGATGGGATGAACATTCAGGTAAGGGAAAACAGAAAAATTGGGGCAAATACACGGAAGAGCAAGTAGTTTGTTAGCCTATTGCCTTCTTGAGGAGTAGTGGGCAGGGAGGAGGGAAAAGTGGATTGGATTCAGGCCATGAGGAGCCTTGAACGCCTTTCTAGAGTATTTGAATTTTTTCCTTTTGATTGGGAACTGTGAAAACTTTTTCAGTGATGCTTTGGGAAGATTAATCTATTTTTTAGAATGGTGTGGTTACTTGAAATGTTAGTGTCTGTGACAGACATATGTTCAGTTCAGTGGAACAATCATTTGTCTAGAATCTCCTAGGACTGTGGTTTTGTGGTGGGCTTGGGAAATTTAGAAATAAATATTATCCCCAGCTTCAAGGAGCTCCTTACAGATATTCTGTTATAAACAGGTGCAAAGCTCTGTGAAGGCCAAGAAGAGAGGGATATTAATTCTGATTGGGGCACAATAAAGGCTTGTGGGGAATTAACCTGTGAGGAAGCTGTTCCCTCTCTCATAGCCAATGTGAGCTCAGTCAAAGTTGTCAGATTGTACATTTGGCTTCTGTGTGGAAAATGGAAGTTCTGTGTGGAAAAGGCCAGGATCCTCACCCGACCCTAAACTACTTGATGATGTAATCAGCCTACTGCTAGGCTACTGCTTCCCCACCCATAGGCAATAAGCTATTACTGACTGAGTCACTATATAAAGAGCTCTGCCCAGTGCTCTGGAAGGAGGCAGAGCTGAAGGTGGATTACAGACCTGCAGACTTCTGGGTGCAGATGTGATTCTAGTGCTCGACCTACTGCTTCTGGGTATAAACCCTTTTACCCCAAGAACATTCTGTTGTCATTTCTCCACCTCACTGAATCCATACTGAACCTGCCCAGGGCTGAAACCCTCAGGCAAGACAGCTTCCATGCTCAGATTACATCAATTTCCATCACTGATGGACAGTTTGGAAGAATTACTAAGTGTGCACCAATCAGTAATCATGTCCGTGTATTTGCATAGAGAGTGTATCTCATTACTGTTTCCAAGATGTCTTTTCCAGGATAAATATTGATTATGAATATTGACAAAACAAAAAGTAGTCAACAACAAAACACAATCAATCAGCTATTCCAGACTCATTATAACCAGGCCAGTCAGAATGTATTAAGGTCACTTAAATAAAATCACAATTTCCACTGACCATAGTATTCTACAAAGCAGAAGTCACAGAGAAACCTGGCTAGATAGAAAAGCCAAGGAAGTTACCCAACTCAGATGAGCCATCTCTGAATGTTTAAGGAATAATCTCTTTATTTACAAGCACTGCATGCTTTTATAAAATTCCTATTGCTTTATTTTATAAAATATTTACTTTTTCCAGTAATTGTGTATCAAGTTTGTATTCCCCATGTCTAAATAGGAATTCTTTGGAATATTTTGGTTTTATTATCAAATATCTTCATTGCTTATAAAGAGTAGAATAATTCAAACCATTAAAACTTGTGTAAGTTAATGTCTTCATAATACATTTAAATAACAGTATATGAAAGCATTTAATTAAGAAAATATCAATGTGATGCATCTACAACCATTTAGTTACAGAAATCAGAAAGGACCAAGTGGGGTTTAGAAGCATCTTAGAGGAATAGAGCCTGTGATTCTCACCAGGAATGCTAGTTACCACAATTTCTTGGAAGTGGTACATAATTTAGAAAACCACAATAAATATGAGTTAATTTTGTTTTGGAAAGGGAGAAAAACATTATTTTCATAATGCAATAACTGAAGGTAAAGCTTCACAAATACATCATGGCTAGTAGGGATGGGTTTAAACAGATTATAAAATAACAAAGTCGACCTAAAGAAAACATACACTTTATGTGGGTTAAGAAGATAGTAAAGAATGTATCTCGGTCAGGAAATGTAGCGAATCAAGGTACAAGGTACAAGGTAGAGGTTCACCCAGCATGAGATGGAGGCAGTGAAGAGACTGTTTAATTAAATTAGGTAAAAAGTTACATTAGATGCCGAAGGTATCAGAAACCACTATAAATTCTCAAAGAGGAGAAAGACATTTTAAAATTTAATGTATGAAACCTTAAATAGATGTTTTCCAAATAAATCGGTGAGAAGAAAACCCCAGAGCCTGGGAGAACAGATCAAAGGCTCTGCCATGAGTAAGGCTAAGGCTTGCAGCCACATGGGCCTGGGCCGGGATGCTGCCGCTGGAGTGAGAAGAGGAGTAAACGTGAGAGTCATCTCAGAGGACAGATGATGGGTCTGCTGGTAGACTGGCTGTGGAGGCGCCCAGAAGGAAGTGGTCAGGCATGACCAAAGCATGTCTTGATGGTTCCTACCTTTGTGTCTGGGGCAATTCATGGCTATTAACGTAAGTGGAAATGCTGGGCTGGAGATTCTGTAGAGAGGGCAGAATATATGGTTTCGTTTTTAAATGTGTGGAGTTAAAATTGACAACAGATTCCCCAAATTTAAAGTATGCGCCTGTGTAGAACAGGAGAGCAGTCAGGGTTGGAGGAATAGGCTTGAATGTCAGTGATATGGCATGAAATATGAGATTGTTTCTTCACCACGCGTCCCATATGGTCTGAAAATCCAGATGTTGAAGTCATTGTAAAAAGTTCTATCAACTACTTTCTTTTCTGTCTCTTAGCCGCATCATTCCTTCCTCTCCCTGTCATGTATCTTCTGCTCGTCTTTGTCTCTCTCCCATTACCTATTATATTTCCACTTGTTCCAAACCCTCAGCCCCTTACACCAGTCTTCCTAACCCTCCTTGACTTTCTGCAGTGGATCAACTTAAACTGATCACTCACTTCACGGTCAGATCAACTCTGCTATAGACTTACATCAAATTATACCTCTCTTCCTTGGAAGCAGCTGCTACACGTGCAATTTTAACTTCTGTAGTTTGATCATCTGAGTAACCGGTTTTCTCCCATTTTCTTCTGAGCTCCCTGGGGACGGAGAATGTACCTGTGTTGGCTCAGATTGTATCCGGCCGATACATGTTTATCAACAACAAAAAGCTTGAAGAACTTGGGAGTTGTCACTAGGAGGCTAGAATCTTTTGCCATACGTCGCACCTTCCACTCCAATTCCCATAGGACCCAGGAACACATCGGGCAAGGTGAGCACTAGAAAAGCCATAGGTATTTTACAGCTCTTTGGGTGAAAATTTAAGCCATCTTAGCAGTAAACTTGGATTATATTAACTTCAAAAGCAGCATAGTAAGGACACCTTATGGAGTCAAACATCATCTGTACCAGAATCCACTGATCTATTGATTGGTGTATGGCTGAGCACAATAGCTGTTGTACCTATCATAATACATGAGAGAGTGTAGTTGTTGAAAACATCAATGAATGGGCTTAGGTCAGGTAAGCTTTAATGTTCTAATAAAAAAATGCTTTTCTATTGAGCTTAATGACAAATAACCTTTTCAGGATTTTTCCAGTTGTCATAAAACCCACTGAAATTATTATTTGTTGTCAGTGCACTGATGTATGGCAAAATATTAGCAAAAAAGATTAAGTTTTAAAAATGGGTTATTAAAAGAGAAAGAGAACAAGCATACCTTCAACCATGCTGAGAATGTAAACCCAGAGGAAGAAAAGAAATAATTTCCTTGGTATCAAGGAGATCTACCTAGAGCTCATGGGATAAAATTAAGGAAAGGGACATTAAGCTGAGATCTTGAAAAACCCTCTTCTTAATGAAAATGTTTGAGCTGTGACTTAAGCTTCGGGGAAATTGATAGCCATGCCTTTCCTGGACAAGGTGTTAGAAAGCATATTGCAAGAATTATCCTGCACTGCAGAATTTTATGATCTAGGCAGATAATTTAGAACATAAAAATTTATTTCAGTCTTTCCTATATTGTGATCTGCTTGTCATCACCTGGTACTGCCACTGAAATTTCTACTAACATCTGCTTACAACTATGTCACTAGCTACCACATATCCTGGTGACAATTAAAACATTGTAAATTTATTCTCAAAAGCAATAGGCCCACATAATCAAAAGATTCATAATATTATAGTAATGTAATTTTAAATGCCTCTGAAACAAAGGCCATTTGCCATATAACCCTGGGCTCAGTTTTATACCCAGGAAATAAATATATAAGCAAGAGCAAAGAAAGGAAATACATCTATTGATCATGTTTGCTTAGCACCGTTGAACACAGAGGTACAACTGCACATTAAGTGCCGCCAAAATAATAACTAACAGACAGAAGATATGATCTAGGAGACAATGGACCCGGGGCCCATTTATGTCATTTTCAAATTGCATTCATTAGTGAATCATTGGTCCTGTTGGTACCTGTTTTCTTCATCTGTAAAAGGGGTTGGTACCAGCTTCCCTAGACTTGTAAAATGCGTGAGAATGCAGTTTGGAAAGTCTGAAGGACTCTACTCCTATAAGAGATGAGTAGGACCATGATCCAAAAAGAATTTATATTTAGATCAGTAATGTGCTTTTTAATTTTTTGTGTGAGCTTACATTTGAATATGGATGTGTCTGGTGCCCTGGGAATTCACAACACTTCAAACTGTGTAATGAAGCCACACTGCAAACACTTAATTAATTTAGAGTAGGTGCTAATTCTTAGTAAGAACTTTAAAACACGGTTTATTGTGAATAAACCATAATTCAGAGAATCTACCCACATATAAATGAGATTTGCCTGTAGCTTAGAAATTTCCAGCCTAACATAGGATCTGAATAGAATGTCTGGAAACTTTATTTCCAGGTTTCTATGGTGGGTGATCTGTGAATGAGAGATAATATTTTGAAATTTGAAAAGCAACCACCAGACAAATTAGTAAGTTATTCCTTGAACTCATGTTGAAAAATGATCATTCAGCATTCTTTCATCCATTGAATCTCTCAATTTGCTCAGTAAATGGTGAAGGAGTGTATGGTAGCCGCTGGTGCTGGTGACACAAGCAGGCTGTCCTCAGCTAGCATGCACCACTACCGATGAAAAGGCTATGTGTGGCTGGGGTCCTATTTGCTCATTGCCTGTGTAGCTCTTCTGAATACAAGAATGGAAAGGCAAGGCTCTGGCTCCAGGGAGTGTTCCAGCTCACTGAGAGGCAATGCAATGAGTCTTATCATGAAGTAATTCACTCTATCTTCAGGAAGAGCTGGGAAAAGGACATGTAGGGCTGCTTTGGGGAAGTTAACAAAGGCTTCCAAAGGGTGGTTACCGTGAGTGGGAAGGACAAATGGAGCATCCCAGGCAGAGACAGAGAGCAACTCCTGACAGAGGGAAAAGCTTTTGTAAAAGCGAAGAAGTGTGAGCACATGTGGAGTGTCGTAAGAACAAGTAATTCATTATTGGCGGTGAAGATAACTGATGGAATAAGAGTGCAGAAGGTAAGACTGAAAAGGAAGTAAAAATCAAGTATAAATTATAAGATTTGCAATAAAGATAAAAGGGAACCATGGAAGAATTTTAATGGCATGATCAATTTTGTGACAAGCAATATGCAAGGATATTGTGTGGGAGAATAGATGTAGACACTTCTTCCTTCAGGGAACTTTCTTAAGTTTGGACATGACCAAACATTCATGTGCAACATAGTAAAGAAAACTACAAATTAGACATATTCAAGTCTATCGTTCTGAACATACTGTTAGGTGAGCTGGAAATGGGCTCAAAGTTTTCCAGAAAGATAGTTTAGCTCAGTGCACTAAAAAGGCAACAAGGTAACTTGACTCCCATAACTTATAAAAGCTTTCTTACGAAGACCGTGTGAACACAACAATTATCCAAAGAATTCAAGATGAAACAATCCCTAGTAAAGAACTCTCATGCCCAGAATCATCCAGATTCTCTTATTCTAAGCCTCCAAAAATTACTTGTTCTCTAGTGGTTTTGTGTGGACTCAGCCAAAATTGATGTTACCAGCCGCAGTTTCTGTGGAGCTTAGTAAAACGTTTCCAGAGACACAAGACAGAAAAGGTATAGAGGAAAAAAAGGACTGTGAATGGATCCTTTTTGCAATTTTGGCTTCTTTTCGAGATGGCCATGGTCTTCCCCCTTTGCAAAATAGCATTCAGAAACAGAATCCTATATCTACAGATGATCTGGGGGAGTAGCCCAGCTGTGCTTTTCATATATGCACCTAACTTATTTCAAGAGTGTTTTTGTTTTATTTTTACAGCTGCAAAGTGTTAGCAATCCAAAAAGAGCTGCCAAGAGTACAATCAGATGAATTAGCTTAGGGCTGGTTTTCATGGTATATTCAGAGCTGTTCTAAATAAGTTCCCTGTGTGCTTGCTGAATACCCTGAGTGATCAGAGCTGTTTCCCAAACAGAGTCAGAATGGTTATTTCCCCATTTGCAGCTGCTTATTTGATTTTTAAAAAGACCCTTCGAAACATTTTCACATTCTCTTAAAAAAACATTATAAATGAGTATATACAGAGTGAGGTTGAGTTATAACAAGAAAAATGAAGACATTGATATTGAAATCCTCACGAAGATCAATCAGAGAACTTAACTGCAGGTGCACCTCAGGCAAGGGGAGCACTAGAAAAGCCGTAGGTATCTTATAATAATCAGCCAATCATAACTTCTTGAAATATTATATTGTCTTCCTCTGACTTCCACTAGAATATTCAAGAAATAGTCCCCTCCAAAGCAGAATAACCCAATGGTCTGACAAGAATATTTCTGTTGAGGAAGTGATTATTAGACTAAAAGGCAATCCTGTGGAATCTGAAATATATAAACCTTGGGGAACTTATATGGCTTCCCAAACTGACAACAGGTCACCAGGATCTCCTTTCTGCTGCAGCTGTCCTCCCCTTCAGCAGACTGTGGAAACGCATCTTATTCCTGCTTCTACACATGCAATTCTTGGAGTCTAGCCCTTGTGAATCTGCTTGTTTTGTCTGGTGATTTACAGTGATTGCTCAAACCTGTGTGCGACTCACTAGCAATGACACCATTGAACATGTGACCTATTTCATCTTAACATTTGACCAAGCTAGAAGTTTTGGCATTCCTGCGTTTCCTTCTTATCCTTTCCCCAAACTTAGAATACTGTTTTGCTTAAAGCAATGCTATTCTCTTCTTCCTAAGATGTTTGGGGTGTTTTTTTTTCAGTCAATCTTTTCTGCTGTTTATAGTCAATACTGCATAGAGTAGCTCCCCAGCATGTAGATCACAAGAGCACTGGGGTGAGTTTGGGGGAAATATGGCCCATAAGTCAAATATTTTTCTCAGCAATCATTTCAGGTGTTTGTTCAGGTTAACAATGGGGCTTAGAAGAGAAATAGCTTCCCTGACCTCAGGTTGAATTAGGTGCCCTGCTAGATGTTTCCATAATGCCTTGAAGTTTTACCTTGCTGAGAGTTACCTGTTCAGACTGATGTTGTGTTCACTGGACTGAGAACACCCTGGGGGCAGGGACAATGTAATGGCATGCCATCAGCCTAGCACCTGTCTTGTATCCCTGCATCACCAGTGCTGTACCAGTGACTTAAATTGTACATGTTCAGCATAGAGGGTTTTTGAATGAGTTAGCGACTTCATGAGCCATCCTGCTACAGAAGAATCCTGGAATAGGAATCAAAGGCCTAATTTTAGTCTAAACTTGCTGTGCCACTCTGGGCAACTTATTGTCAAATCTGTTTGTTTTTTTTTTTCAGTAAAGGGCTTAGACTAAATTCCCTTCCAGGTCTGGAGTTCTACTACTTTTGAAGGGTTGTTTCAGCCCTGTGATTCTGATAAGATGTTAACTTACTAAAACTGATTTTGGGTATTTTCCCAGTGCCAAATTGAGGGGAAGGAGAATCTTTCTTCCAAACAAGGAAATAAAGCTAAAATGATATATGTGAGAGATCCAAAAATGAAGAATTTGTCAAACCAGAGGAAAAAGTGAGTTCCTCAAATAAAGAAACCATAGCCTTCAATACAGCTAGTTAAAGAAAGTATTTTTTGTCTTAAGAACTTAGATCGGCAACCCATTAAGTGACCTACATGGTCGTGTCAATCAGTAAGTGGGCAGATACTTTTTAAAGGTAACTATATGGAAAACTCTAAACAGGGCAAGTTGTCATTAAAATTACATTTATCTAAAGCTGCCATAATGGGAAACATGTATGTGAATTGGTTTCTTTGCAAAATGACATAGGATGGTGGGAGTTGGACCCTTATTTGTACAAGTGGGTTAGTAAGCCAAATCTATAGCTCAGAGTTTGCCAGGAAAATATAGACATATACCAAAGAGTTGAGGTTTTATTTCTAAAATAAATAATGCTTTAGCACTCTGAAGGGACCTAGGGTGACCCTTCAATCTGGTCATACTTACTGAAAATTGATTAACACTTTGGGGGAAAATGTGTAACCAATTGAATTGCAAATTAAGGCATATTAAGTAGGCTGCTAAGTTATCCATCACTAGGTGAATACAGTGGATGCTTATTGATCTGTACTCTATCTACCAATACCCATTCTGGACTGGATGATCAATAACTAAGGTTGGTGGTGGTCTGTCCTGAAAGACACATTCCTTAGGCTAGAATACCTGATCAGATCAGAGTCTGCCTCATGCTACATCAGTGCTACCACAGGGCAATAGCAAGACAGCAAACTTTCTTGATATTAATAGCTATTAGCTCAGAATATTAACATGTCCTCCCAATATGGCAGTTTCTGAATTGAATTATGCAGTCTTTTTATTTTTTTACTTTGTGTATCCATAAATAGGTTACTCTAAGTCTAGCTTCTAAATTTAAGTGAACCTGGTTCGTTCTTAGTGTATACTCAGTATTCCTCTTATATTTTATGAAAAAGCCAGGAGATGAAAACATCACCTGTCCTCTGCCATTCAGAACACAGAGTGAGCGAAAGGACCCCCATAAAGAACATCTGAGGACATCCCTCCTTGTGCCAGTTCAGATGTTGTCTTCTGTCTTTAGCTTGAGACACCGCCTTTTCCTAGCACTTCTCCCTCTTTTTCTCCCTCACTGGGAAGAACCTCCCAGTGTGGCCACAGGGCTGGACCACATGAATAGCTCTGTCCAGATGGAAGCAGAAAGCTGCACACAACTCAAGGTAGCAAAGCATAAGGGCATAGAGATAAGTACTGCCTGAAGCTTCCATCTCCAACACATACACACATGCGCACATACTTACTACATTTGTGTCGGGAGTGGGGTTGGCAGTGGAACTGACCCTACTGGGAGGGGTAAAGGAGTTTTCAAAGTTGTTATTAACTGGCATAGGGAGTTTTCATTTAAGGAAATGTAAAATTCCAAAACCATGTAAGTGAAAAGAGCCAGAAAACAATGTGAGGAAAGACAAGGAGGAGTTCAGAGTATCAACTAAATGGGAAAGAGAAATATCCAGGATATTCCATTTTACGGTTTGGGGAACCGAACCTCAGTCAGTTATTTAACTTTCCCAAGGTTATACAACTAGAAAGTAGTTGTGTGGACTTGGAGTTCCAATTTAAATTTGTGTAACTCCAATGTTATCTTCTTTTTCTGCACAATCTTGCCTTCTTAACTAATGAAATCTAGCCAATAAACCATAGATGTAAGTATATTACATCACTAAACACTTTGAAATAGGATTCTCTCTCAGTGCAGAATGTGGTTTCAAATTATAATCAAACCTTGGCTTAAAAGTTCCAATGTGGGTGACCTAGAAAATAGAGCCGTGGAGTCCAGAGGAACTTTTCTCCCATCGCCCACCAACGCTTTACATTTAGGATACCTGATCGTTACCCTGTGTTCATGAAGGAGAAGCCTATTGTGGTGGGGCAGGTGCATTTTGTATGTGTCTCATTGGACACAGCTGATCATAATGGACCATTCACACTTGGATTTCCCTTGAGATCAACCATGTCAGATGACCAGGGGCACCTGTGTCCCTAAGACACCGTTGTATCCTCTCTGCAAAGCTGAGCAGTATCCAGCCCGTGACCTTGGCCCCATCACTTCATGTTCCAACCCAGTTCTGCCTAGCACTGTACACCAAGAGCCAGACATTCTAGCTGACAGAAATAGCCTGTTCCCGGCTTAGCCGGCTCTGGGGAGAGCCAATGGGGGGATCATCGCTTATAAAAATACACACACAAATGCCTCTGACTTTACTTGCACTTGTGAATGACACTATTTTTACATGTAAATCAAATTATACAAATATAAATACTTGTTAGGAAGATTATTATTATTTTGGGAATCCTGATGGGACTGGGGAATCAAGACAGCCTTAAAATAAAGGGGGAACATGATGAAATACCATATCAAAATCCACCAGTTTACAAACCCTCATGCCACACACGCCTCTGATATCTTTCCAGAAACATAAGCGATAACAGCACTGCCACTAATCACAGGAAAATTGTTGCGGGGCTAAATGAATATTGACTGCTTGGTTTTGTCCAGCCCACAGCTGGAGAATGACCTTACTGCACATCAAAATGCCTTGTTTCCAACTTCACTCCTAATTTTTTGTGAAATGTCTTGACTAGTGCTTTTTCCTTTGTTCTTGTTTTAAACATCAAATACTGAAGCACTGTTTCTGTGTGGTATTTGTTTTGGACTATTTTTTTTTTAACTTCGAACATTTGGTAAGTCCCAATGAAATGGAAGAAAATGTGTTCATCTATCTCTGTTCTTCTTTAATAGAGATTTGTTTCAATCATGTTGTTATCTGCACTTGAAAGTAACAGGCTCATAGAATCTTAGTTTGAAGCTCAAAATTGTGCTACAGCATAAAGAAAATCTTAGAAAAGAAGTCACGTTGGCCTGAGGCCTCTAAAACCCTTATAAAAATGTATGTCTACAAAATTATTAACATCCATCCCCTGCCTACATGAGAGCAATAAAAATGAAGTCAGGTTCAACTCACTGTGACTTTCACCCTCATTAACCAGATAAAGAAGACCGTTTTCTCACCTACATTTGTGCTATGTTTAGTCCAGAAACACAAAAGATTCTGGAATTACCCACTTCTGGTGTGAAAACTTATTTTCCCCCCAAAATATATGCCTGCTGACACATTCTTCCCCTTGTTTCAATATCATCCCTGTGTCTTTTTATTTGCCACAAACTCTTTGAGGAAGATGGTGTGCTTGAGGCAAAACAATGCGCTCTGCCTGCCGTGGTTGATGGGAATTGGTGTTGAAATGAGGAGTTTTTCAAAGTTTCCTAATTTAGTAGTTGGGAATCCCCAGTGATGGACTGAGTGGTAAGAAGATAAAATGGTTGGAAGCACAGAAGTGGGTCCGCCTAGCTTCTGAAGCCAAGAACACTTCCAAGGCAGGCTCCTGTAGGTAGCATGGGGAGACAGCTGCTGCTCAGCTGAGGGGACTGCTAGTTGCTACATGTTTTTATTATCTGAAAGTCCTCACACCTGCCAGAAACACCTCCCTTTGGAACAAGTTCAGCTCTTCCTTGGCTCTCTGCCCTTTAGAAGCAAACACAGAAATGGCGAAGTATAGAAAATGTAGGCAAAGGAATGTTCATGTTCAAAACTATGCAAAGAGCCATTACCCTTTCATTGTAGCTTTCCCCGAATTCTCTTGGGTCATCCCACTTTGCCATTTGGACATTCTTCAAAGCAGCAGAACGCTCTTAGAACAGCACATTGTGCTCCCCAAAAATGGCTGAAAGAATAAGAGAAATCTCCTTCAGTATGATGTATATACGTGACTTTTCTGGGAACTCCCTACTTACTACTTATTAATGATAATATCACTATTAGCATAAGTATCAATGGCAGCACTGATCATGGAGTGTCAAGCAAGGCATTCGCACTTTGCAAATCACCTTGTAGGTCATCAGGGCACACTGCTGAAGATATCACGCTTTGATCTGAGTCAGTTCATCCAATTCTCGGGGCTAAAACTACACATATTCACTTAGCTATGTATATCACAAGGTATTCCTCAGTCCCTACAAGGCCAACCACATACTTTCTTCCCATGGCAGCTGGCAAAGAAAACATGGCAGGAGGGTCCACAGTCAGCTCTGGGAGCAGGGATGGGGGACTTACCAGGCTTCCCTGGTAGAGGAAACCCAGGAAACTGTGCCAGCACCTGTGCCAGCTATGTATATGAAGAGAAGCTTCCCAGCCTTCCGGCAACAAGGTCTTCATACCCTCCAGGTCCTTTTCTCTCCCCAGAACAGTCTGCCCATTTCCTGCGAAACTCCTGTTAAGGCACGAAGCTACTCTATGGTCTGTGGTGATGTCACATTCTCTGTATCACAGTACTTTTCCATGTCATGGAGCTATTATTGGGGATGAATAACTTAATCCCATCTTATAGGAAATGGAAAAAATGTTTTCAATATGATTTTTTTAAAACCTAGAATATCAACAGGTTTTTCATTGTTGGTTATATGCACAGGGAAATAAATTCATTTGTGTGCTACCAGATAGCACAAGCAACACCAGAGTCAGCTTTATAGTTATTGAAATGAAGATGATGACTATAAACATTTATAGTTCTGATTGTATAACCCTTCCTCTCCCCCATCCCAGATCTTTAAGAAAATGAAAGGATTTTCAGAAGTGTGAAAAGTGGGTCTTTCTTCACTATAAACTTGGGCAAGTGTCATGCACCCATGAGAAGCTAACCCTTTTTATTTAAGTCCTAATTCTTGCTTAACGTTGCACAGGTGATAGTGACAGACGTCACTGAAATCCAGATCTCCCACTTGGTTCAGAAAGAAAGGACCCTTCTTTTATCCTGAATGTGCTCCATGGGCACTTTCAGGATGAGGTCTCATGAAGGAGAGAGAAGGGTGGTGTGGCTATGCACATGCTGGCCTGTTTGAGAGAATATCGAACACGTTATGGTGCTTTATAACCTTTCAGGGAACTTTATTATTGTATCATGAGAAGCTAGAATTGAAAAAGAGTGATCAAAGTGGTTGAAAACATAAATTTTCAAGCTAGGGTTTCCTCTCTTTCTATGTTTTAAAGTCTTGATCCAGGGAAAGAATGACCAATCATCTTTACTAGGTCTATTATTTAACGTTAGTGTCGTAAAACAAAACTCAAAGGAAGGAGAGGCAGAATTATCACAGAAAAGGGATGAAAATCAGATTCAGGTATTGCATTCTTCCTCACTTCTTTCCATTAAATGATAAATAGCTCAATGCTAATTGCTCCCAATTTTGTATATGGATCTTGATAGAAACAGCACCTTTTTTATAGGATACAAATGTGGTCCTAATGTGAGAACCAAACTATAACAAAAGAATCTGGAACTATGTCCCTGAAAACCTCTGTGGCCAAGTTCATCTCCAGTGATGGGCTGGTCCAGCTGCTTAGCCCACCCTCCCATCCATGTGGGCCCAGTTCTAATGTGCAACAGACAACCAAGCATGTTATTCATCAAAGGTACAGAGAAGTTCCTTTTTCAAGCTCAAGTAACCTTCAAAGCTCATTTGCAAGAATTATTCCAGAAGTGTGTGGTGCCTATATTATTATGTCACTCAGCCTCTTTTAGCTGGGAAACTGATGTCCTAGAAACCCCAAGGAGCTGACGCTTATGATGCTGCCCTGACCAGAAATTTCCCAAAATGGGGATGAAATTCTAGGTGGAAGAAAAATGTAAAAATAAATATGGCATTTTCATTTTTCAAAAGTGCACATTTGCTATAAAATGCATATACACTCTTCATGACATTATCATAAAAATAAGACTAGAACCATCATATATGAAAGGTTAAAGCTATAATTTTTTATGACAGCTAGAACAATTCAAGGAATCAATAAGCTTTGCTCCTTATACCTCCAGTTAATGGAGGTTTTCACCTTTTGATTGCATTGATTCAAACTTATTTCTGTCGTGGGCTGCTGACTGACCCATGTGAAATGCGTCGCTGGCTCTGATCCAGTCTCTTGTGATTAGAGGAACACAACTCATGATCTGTGTTGGGGGGAACTCAGAAAAGTTACCCATTGCTTGGCCAGCCCAGAGCACACTTCGCCCTGCACTCCTCTGCAGTCTAGGGGCTGGTTCCAGGCATGGCTCCATGGTCAGCCTTTTGTGTGTTTGGCTGGGAACAGTTTGTAAGGGTTGGAGGGAGGTATGGACTGAAAATCATATATTTTCACTGTGACTTTCAGGGGCAGTTGGATTATGGCAAAAGGTCATATGGCCAACAGTAATACACTAAGGCTGGTGTCCCACCTTGAGTAAAAGAGAATACAGCCTGGTAGGGGCTGGGGTTGAGGACTGACGCAGTGTATTGGTATAAACAAGAGGTGAAAAGTAAGTGGAGACTGAGATCCATATACTACATTTCATTTTCCTCTGCATCTTAGTTCATTTGTAGCTTAGCTTCCAACAAGTAAGGGTATATATTTGACTGATTTCCCCACCCCCAACCCAGTCCAAGTCTAATATCTGGGGCTGGGTCTGTGTGTGTCCACGAATGTGCTTCCAGTTGAATGCTTTGATACTAGTGATTAAAGCTGCAGAGGCAAAAGGCCTTCAACCAGAGCCAAAGATTAAGAGAGATAGCAAATTCTTTAAAATTATGTACAGTATCGTTGAAACCATATAAGTAAACAGGCTGCTATGAAATTGAAGTACACAGAGGTATAGATGAATTTATACATTGCTAGAGGTCATGTAAAATGATAAAACACTTTGAAAAGCAGTTTGACCTTAGGCATCAAGAGCTGCCAAAGTAAGAAGCCCGTACAGTTTAACCTGGTACAGTCAGCATCCGGGGACGATAGCCCAAGGAAAGAGAATAAGGGAAAGGGGAAGCCGCAAGCATAGAAATGTTTGTCCCAGCACTCTGTGCATTAGCGAAATACTGGAAGCCCTCTAAGCGCCCAACAGTAGAAGAATAGGATAATGAATTATGGTGCAGTCATTCAACAGAATATTTTGTAGCTTGTTAAAATGATGGTTGTGGAGACTGTGTATCAATACTAAAAATGCACACTATAAAATGTTGAAGAAAACACAAAATTGTATATATACCAGAGTTACAATTGGGTGAAAATGTAAACGTACGTGAGCAGAGACAAAAATGGTAACGGCAACCATAAAATAGCTATGCAGAAGATACGACAGTAGGTGATTCCTTCTTTTATATTTTATGGCTTCCAATGTGCTTTTTAACAAAAATAATAGAAAAAGTGTGAGCTTATGCTTATCATCAGGAAAATGGCAAAAAATTATAGGGCTTGGCACCAGAAGTGCTTATATGTATGTGTGCTTGTGCCCACCATGTACGTATTTCAGGTTTCCCAGGGGAAGGTGGTAATTTTAAATCTTAAATTCCAAATTGTGGTTGTTTAGAAAATGAAGATTTTGAGCATGAGCTCTGTGACAGTGAGACATTTCATGAGCACTCAATTCAAGCAAACTTACAAGGAGGAGATAGGTTTGATTTTACTTCACAGTGGCAACCTGTTTCAATTTTATGCCCTTAGTCACAGAACTAATCTTTCAAAATGCAGGTGAAATTACTTAAAAATTTGTCACACTTCAAATGACAGTTTTGGAGCTCTAAAGAACATAAATATTTTTACTTTCTCACATAATTGCCTCTAACTACCAGTTAATTTAACCATATGGCTGTAAAATTGTTTTCTAAAGTGACGATGTCCCAGTGGGGTTGCGTA
Source organism: Phataginus tricuspis (assembly GCA_029783875.1). Taxonomy (NCBI): domain Eukaryota; kingdom Metazoa; phylum Chordata; class Mammalia; order Pholidota; family Manidae; genus Phataginus; species Phataginus tricuspis. The sequence goes on along the minus strand of JAQQAC010003584.1, from coordinate 10,425,785 downwards.
AAACACCTTTTGCCCACACCCAGGCCTATCACCCTTTTCCTTTAGCTGTTTTATTATAGCTCTGCTAATAGCTCACATTTCCTGCCTGAAAGAGACATTTTAAAGCTACTAATGTATTGCGCCAGCGAATATTGGACTTGAAAGAGAGAGCACCGTGGGGATAACAAGACTTTAAATTATGATTAGAAATGAAGTTGGAGTTGTGTTGGGGGTGCGTACCAGGCTTCATTCAGCTGTGTGTGAGGCCATGGCATTTTTTCCTACATTTTTCCCATCTCAAGAAAGGCATTTCACTATTGCTTGATAAGAAGGCAAAAGAATGGTGAAATGTTTATAAGCGAATAGATTATATCTGAAGGGCTTCCTCAACTTAGTTTTAAAAGGTGGGTTAAATATAAAGATGTATGTTATTAGAAAAATCTAAGCTCCAGGAGAAAACCATCACAGGGGCAATGCCTTGCAGGTGCCTTGTGCTCTTAGTAACCTGTTTTAGGAGGAAAGGCAGCCAATGAATGTAACCAGAGGAGAAAGAGGAGGATGAGACAGGACAGATGGAAGAGCGTCTATTTAACTACCGGGGGTCTCTAAGTATTATCTCATTTAATCCTCTCTGACCACCCATGATGTAGCTATAAATGTCACCACATAATCAGTGAGAAAGCTGACAAACTTGAGGGTTGAATTACATGTCCAAGGTCACACAGCTAGTGGGTGGTGGAGACAGGATTTGAACCCAGACACTCCAGCTTAGAAGCCCATATTCATGATTGGTATTCTCTCCAGCTTCTTTACTTAGTCCTGAGAATAGAATCAGGAGACTACAGATATTTAACCTAGAAAAGATCAGGAACAAGTTGTGAACGCAAATTACACGAGGGATCGAGTAGTCAGTCGGTGTCGTGCTACAAAATAGATGGTTGGCTCTTTGGAAAAGGAGACGCTCTCTGGAGGCAAAAGGGTGTTGCAATGGAAGAAAACAAGCTGTCACAGCGTAGGTCTGCCTAGGGTTGATCATGGCCCTATGTGGACAGGAAATACATGTTCATGATTTCAGCATTCAGTTTTCTTTTAATGCCCAAGAAAGCAACTTTATGTCTTCACTGCTGCTCATTTTTTTGCAAGATAAGTGGCTGCACAGTGAAACCCAAAGTGACACACAGGAGTGGTGACATCACATGACAGGTACACAGGCCCTGAGGTTGTCCCCTGTATGTCGCAGCTGTAGGTGACATCTTTGATAGTCTCAGGTAAAGATTTTGTTTTTTGTCGTGTAGCTTCTGTGTGATTTCTCTAATAAGCCCTCAGTGGGGAAGGGCTGAAGCCAGGAGGTCTGTGCTCTCAGGGGGATTATGGAGACCCTAGGATGAAACCACACTCCGCAGGGCTCAATCCAGGATAAATGATTCATAATTGTACACAAAGACAAGACTCGAGCTGCACATTATTTTTGCCCTGATTGAAAATAGCTTTGCCTCTTATAAGAAGGCAGTGTTTTCTGGACAAGTGTTGAAGCTTCCAAGCAGGCCCATTTTAAGTACTAAATCACAAATATATGTTCAGAGATTGGGTACATCCACCTCTTACTTAAAACAAAGGGAGATAGACTGGAGCCACGTCCCAAGGAGGACTGTGAACTGGTTTGAATGCATCGGATGCTGGTTTGGGTAGTCTGAGAGGTGGGTAAGTTTCGTTTGCAGGGTGCAAATTTACTCCTTTAAAGCTACTCGCCCCCAGCTACCTCTATGATGGCTTCTCCTGCCCCACTGTCACATTTTGTCTTCTCATAACTGCTCTCTCTTCTTAAACTCTCAACTTCCAAAGCCTATAGAACCTGTTCTTTCAAGGCAAACTGACAAATTAACCCAATTTAACATGTTAATAGACCATAACGTCTTAAACCACCATCCTTTCTGTGCAGCACATTTGCATTTAAATAACTTTCATTGTTTTAACCTGAAATAGTAAATGAATGATATGAGCTAAGTGATCAGTCCTGAAAAAGGTACAATATTAGACCCTTCAGCTAATGGAGGGTGGGGACGAGAGGAGGGTAGGTTTAGTCCCGGGGTTCTCAAAATACATTGAGCGTCAGAATCACCTGGGAGGTGTGTTAAAACACAGGTTTGTGGGCCCACCCCCAGAGTTTCCGATTCAGAAAGACCGGGGACTAGACTATTCGCATGTTTAACAAGTCCTCAAAGTTGCTACTCCAGCATCACATGTTGAAAACTTCTCGTGCAGACCTTGCCATTCCTTTGATTATTATCATATCCCGTGCGGGTGATGACCGCAGTTTAGGTCAAATTATGTTAAGGAAAACAAAGTAAAGATGTTTTCATGTAAGTCATGTAAGTTATTTAGAAATGATCTACAGAACCATGCCTGTTAGGCTATCAGGCCCAGAGACAACAGAAAAGCATCTGGTAGGATGCCCTGGGCCCCTCTGCCTCCAAGCACTGAGATGACCCTCATTAGTGCTTCCCTCCATGTACACGGTTGGGGACTGATTGCACTTTGTGACACTAGGAATAAAGGCCTCACTAGAATCCAGAATCCCAGCAGACATAGAAATGCCACATTATGCTTCCTAATGGTGTTGGCACACACCTTGCATGTTTTACTTTTAACTGGTATTTGCTGTTAATGCTTTTAAAAATTATTTATTGCACATATAATAGCTTTAATAGGAATCAAAATAGAAGAAGAAAATCATGCCAGTCTCACCACCCCAACAAATTATGGCCTCCATTTTTGCATTCTCTTCCAGTTATTTTCCATATGCACTTATAATTTTTCCTTCTTATAATCATAGCATGGATGAGATTTTATTCTCTGCTTTTTCCACTTACCATTATAACTGTGTGCAGGGAATAGACAATGATTATCATATGAAGTAGAGCAAGAAATGAATTTTTGAGAGAACACTTTCTTATAAAAAATGTCAGATTTGTGTGTTTTACTCACCTCTTATGTGTAATATGAGAATATAGTAGTAAAGGTTTCTTGGCTTTCCTCATATTTTTTATTTTTATTGTTATTGTCTATAGACCACACTATAGAAGTCCACACCTTGGGTGGCTCCCCAAAGATATTTGGGGCATATAGAACTACATGGGAAAAATTATGCAAAGTGCCTTTTCTCTGATTGCTTTCCCCTTGGTGTGTAGATCCTTCTCCCAAAAGGAGACCCTAGGGGACTGTAACAGGGCTAAGGCTGTGCTTCTTTCCCAGAGATTAGACAAAGAAATGGAGAACGGTAACTGCAAGTGACGTCTTTGGGGTAATGAAACCAAAGTGTCAGTGCAAAAGTCATTGGGAATTTAAGACCTGTCTTCACCCCTTACTGCTCTGTGACCCTAAGCATGTCAATTAGTTTCTGATCTTGTGTATCCCATCTCTAAAATGCATGTAGCAATGTCTAACTTAAAAGACTTGTGATTAAATGAGATAAGGTAAGACATCTAATAGAGAGCCTGGCATATAATACATCGTAGATTAATGAAAACAGTTACCTCCAGTTATAGTATTCTCAGATACTATAGGGGGAGTCAGGATGGTGCAAAGGAGCAGAATTGGTAAAGGGTGTGGGGGCCTAGGAAAGATTCTACAGTGGCTATAAAAGAGATACACATAGGTTGCTTTAAGAGGACAGGAGAGACGAGTCTATGGATGGGGATGCTTGTCACACTTATTAGTGCCTTTTCCCAAAGGACCCTCACCCCATTAAAATGAAAGCATGGCGGTCAGCTACCTAACTTAATTTGAAGAACCTATAATTGTGATTTTTGCTATTTCTTTAATTTGAGGTTAACATGCTCTTAAACATCAGCAACCTGGCAAATGCAATGTTCTGCTGCTAAATCTGAACCACATATGTAGATAAGCTTTTTGCTTGAAGTTGATGTCTTGGGTACTGCCTTCATTAAGTACAGCTGGAATACGGGCTGCATTAGCTTTCTAATGCTCGGCCACCTGCCAAGTGCTGGGAAATCAGCCTGAACTCCCATCTTTATAATAGATGAACTGAGGACTTGCTATTGCCCTCATCAAGCAGAACTGATATTGTCATTAAATTTTAGTAGCTGTACACTTCACAGAGAGTGGGGTCTATTTGCTTTCTGTTTTGGTTAGGGAAATCATGTCAGGTTTACATTTTCTTGTTAGTTTTGAATTTACTTCCTTGTTAAGGGCCAGTCGACACATGGGGATCCATTAATACCATTTCATCAAAGGAGGAGCCTTGGTAGTTAGACCGGTCACTCAGATGTTAGAGTGGGCTCTTTAATTTGTTACCCTAAAGTGAATGCAAGGTCACTGTACTGTTGGTAGTGAAAGTATTTGGATACAAATTTATTTACATGAAAGAAGCACTGAATGAAACTTAGAATCCGATGAAGCCAATAGTTGATTACAACATGCACAAAGCCACAGTTTCACTCTCCATTCCTTAGGATGTGAGAAGAAAGCATGTGAGGCAACCTCATTAGCCATCCAGAGATCTCTGCTACTAATTCACTGGATCAAGTCATTTTATCTAGCTAGACCTCAGTGATCCCACCTGAAAAGGAACCATCCTAGATCATCTGTAAGTTCCTTTCCAGCTTTGACCTCGGGTTTTAGAGGACACATTCTCTATATTCAACCACTATATTCTACAAATTGACTGTAATTTATAAAGCCAAGATTCAGCCTCATTCATTAATTTATTCATTTAGTAAACAAGTACTAAATTAATTGTATACCAGGATAGTCTTTCAGTGAGGTTACAGAGAGGAATCCTTGCCAGAAGCTGATGCTCGTATCTAATGGGAAAAGGCATATGTATAGATGATGCAAGACAGAAAGTGACAAACAGGCAACGTATAGGATATACTGAAGGTTCAAGAAGGAGGGAACCAGGAAAGGCTTCATGAAGGAGGTATTTTATCTAGATTTTGAAAAGTAGAGTGATTTAGGCAAGCATAGATGTGCACCATGTAAAAGAGGAGTATAAGACATCTTTTTATGATTCCAATTTTTCTAAAAGGATAGGACATTATCACCAATCAGGCACCACTGATCACATTCATTTCAATCTACTAACTCAAAATTGTGTCCTTGTTATACCTAGGATTTTAGTAAAATCTATGAGACATGTAAAATAATAATACTTTGCTTCTGCCATCAATAAATGTGATATCCCTGGGGAAATAAGAAAGAATAGTGCACTAAAAGAATAGTCAAGAGAAGAATATATGATAGAATCTGTGTAATTTCCAAAAATAATGGTAACAAAAGAACCAGAGAGTTCAAAGAGAAGGAAAATTGAAGGGTGTTGAAGTAATTAGGAATGACTTTGTAAAGGGGGATTATCCTGAGCGGACTCCGAGAGGAACAGCTGGATTGAAAAGGGGAGGTAATACATTCCAGAGAGGGCTTATAGATAAGAAAACTCACGGGTGCTTGAATAAGCATGTTATTTTCTAGAGACAGAGTAAGATATTGGAGATGAAGGTCCTATCCATTTTGCTTGGCTCATACTAGACTAATACTGGTCTAGTCTAACTCCCGAGCTGCAAGGGCCAAAGGCATCTGAGGTAACATAACTGTGTGGCACAGTGAAGAGTCTGTGCACAATGCTGAGAAAATCAAAGACAAGACAAGTAAAAACCTCCCGAAATGAGAGACTCCCTTCAAGCAAGGCAGAACAGAGACGTAAGCATAACTGTCTCCCCCAAAAACCATTATACAACTGGGCAAAATCATCAGAAATAACTATACAGTGCTCTGGAAATCAATAAAAGGCATATATAACAAGTTAAGAAGCATGTATTTTTTGAAGAAACTGAATTACAGCTAAGAGCAGTGTTAAGTCGGAGGTGTTTTTGTCAGTGGTTTCTCTCTTCTGTCTTCCACCTCGTTTAGCTCATGAAAACCAGCAGCCTTGCTACCAGGCTGTAGAAAGTTCACCTCTCCTGGAGCATTGGCAGTTAAAGTGGTCAGCTTAGTAGTAGGCTAATAGGGACACCCAGGGGTTACACTAGCTGAGGTTGCAGTCCTGGTTGGGGCGAGCAATGGGCTGGACTTTCTAAAAGCCAGAGATTTTGTAGGAAGTTCTGGGAGGTGAGATAGGCGTAAGAGGATTGATAAGCAGCCCACAGATCCTGAATTGACTGGACACTGTGCAGATTTGCAGGAAAGGCTGGGATAGGCTCAAGCCATTCGAACAACCCTGGTAGTGGAACACGTACACATTCCCAGGAGAAACAGAAGAGTTCCTGGAAGGAAATAAAAGCCAAGACAAACTTGAGAATGACCTGAGATTTCCATGTGCTCCACAGCCTCCCCTCCATCAGCAGAGAGTGGAAGCTTTACTGGCTCACGTTGTTTGAGCATAACTTCTGATCTGTCTTTGCCTGAACACTGATTTACGCAGAAATAGGGCTGATAATTAGGAAATTGCCTTAAAAATAAAACAAAACGAATGAAATCACTGAGTAGGGACATCAGCAGCTCTAACTTGCAGGGTTCAGAGTTCACGGATTTAGTCCATACAAATCACTAAATAAATAAAGTAACAGCAAAACCAGCATCCCTCAGAGGAGAAAAGTCAAAATCCAGAATTATAATATATCTTGCAAAATTTATTCAACAAAGATTCCAAAACATATAAAGAAACAAGGACATTTGACCAATATTCAGGGGGAAGAAAAGGCAGTCAATAAAAACTGTCTCCGATTATCCCCAGATGTTAGATTTGCAAAGATTTTAAAACAGCTTTTATTAATAAATTCAATAAACTGAAGGAATCTTATGTTTAGACAACAAAAGGAAAGGATGATGACAATGACTCAACAAATAGAGGATCTCAATTAAAAAAAAAGATAGAAATTGTAAAAAGGGACCAAAATGGAATTCTAGAGTTGAAAATTACAGTATATGAAATAAAAATAACAAATTCACTAGATGGCTCACAAGCATGTCAGAGATGGAGTAAGGGGCGAAAATTGTGAACTTGAAGATAAATCAGATTGAAGAAAAATGAACAGGGCCTCAGAAACCAGTTGCCGCTCACTCACCTTGCATATAGTTGGCATTCCAGAGGAGAGGAGAGGGCAAAAGGGGCATGTTATGGATTGAATTGCATCTTCCAAAAAGATTATGAAGTCTTAACTCCCAGTACCCGTTTGGAACTAAAGAATTTGTTTGGAACTAAAGAATTGGAACTGAAGACAATCAGGTTAAGATGAGGTCATTAAGGTGGACCCTAATGCAGTATGGCTGATGTCCTTATAAAAAGGGAAAATCTGGATATAGAGGAAGATACATAGAAGGACAACGTGGTGATGCAGGGAAGACAAGAATGCCTGCAGCTACCTGAAGCTGGGAGAGGGGCTTGGAACTAGTTTTCCTTCACATTCCTAAGAGGGGACCAGCCCTGCCGATACCTTAATTTCACACTTTTAGCTTCCAGGACTGAGAGACAAATTTCTGTTGTTTAAGCCTCCTAATTTTTGGCATGTTGTTACAGTAGTCCAGGAAACTAATACAGAACAAAAAAACTTATTTGAAGAAATAATTTAAAAATTCCCAAATGTAATAAAAATATTAATCTACAGGTCCAAGGAGCTCAGTAAATCTCATTTAGAAAAACCCAAGGAGATCTACACATAGACACATCATAGGTGAACCGTTTATAGTCAAAAGAAAAGAAAAACTTTTGAAGGTAGCAAGAAAAAAAATGACCCATCACACGCAGGGAAATGATTAACAGCGATTTATTATAAAAAACAATTGAGTTCAGAAGTCAGTGGAATGACACCTTCAACTGAGAAAAAAAAAATTCTTGCCAACCATATATTTTGTCCCCAGAAAAACCATCCTTCAAAAATGAAGGCAAAATAAAGACATTTCTAGATAAACAAAGACTAAAAAAAATTGTTGCTAAAAGACATACCTTACAATAAATACTAAAGGAAGTCGTTTGTCCTAAAAGGGAATAATACCAGAGAGTAACAAAAATCAAAAGAACTGAAGAGTACAAGAAATGTTAAATGTGGTCAAATACAAAAAATTCCATGAATGTATTTTTTAACTTTTACCTACTTTCTTTAAAATAGATAAAATTGTAAAAGCAATAATTAAAGCATTGTGTTGTTGGGTTTATGGCATATATGGATGTATATATATGACAAAATAGCACAAAAGAGGGGGAAATGTATTGGAGCAAAGTTCTATATTTTAACTAGAACTAAGTTAGTATTTTTCTGAAGTATATTGTGATGACCTAAGATGCATATTTAGTCCCTGGAGTAACTACTAATAAAAACAACTGTACATATGTATATCAACAGAGCAATTAAAATAGTACACCAAAATATATTTAGTTAACATATAAAAAGAAAGCAAAAGAAGAATAGAAGAACAAAAAGAAATGGAACAAATAGTAAACCAACAAGATGATAAATGTAAATACAATCATTAATAATTACAATTGTTCTGAATAGACTAAACATGCCTCACTTAAAAGACAGAGATGATCAGACTTGATAAAAAAGGAAATATAAGCTGTCTACAGAGACATATGCTAGATTTAAAGACAAATAGCTTGAAAGTAAAGGATGGAAAAAGATACATCATGCAAGTAGTAAATATAACAGCTAGAGTGACTGTATTCATAGCAGATAAAATAGACTCTAAGATATATTACTAGTGACAAAGAGGGATACACATACATACAAAATTTCTTTAAAAAGTTAACTGAATTCTACAAAATATAAAAAAGAATTTAAAACCACGACCAAATTAAATTTTATGTCAGAAAGGTACATTTAGTTAACATTGAAAAGTAAATTAATATATTACATTGTGTTAGTAGACTAAAGGAAAAAAACATGATGATTTCAATAGACACAGAAAAGGATTACCAAAACCCAACCTTCATTGATAATAAAAACTCTTAACAAACTAAAAATAGAAGAAAACTGCCTCAATATGATAAATGACATCTGTGAAAACCTATGACTAACATTATTCATAATAGTGAAAGACTGAACGCTTTTCCCCTAAGTTCAGGAATGGCAAAGATGTTCATTCATGCTACTTCCATTTACCTCTGTATTAGGTGCCGGAACCTGTGAAATTAGTGAATAACAACACCAGGAATAAAACCTCCCAGAACGAATAAATGAGCTTGACAAGATCAGAGAATGAAAATCAGTATATAAAAATCAATTTTATCAGTATACCAGCAAAAGGAAACTAATAAAACAATTTCATTCACAATTACATAAAAAATAATAAAATAAATTAATAACAAATGTGCCAAAAATGCATGGTTTAATACACTAAACACTATATGAAATTCCTGAGAAATTGAAAGAAGATACAAGTAAATGGAGACAATATTTCATTTCTATAAATTTGAAGACTCAATATTTTCATAATACCAATTCTCCCCAAATTGATGTATAGATTCGGTGCAATCCCTATGAAAAAAACAGAAGGCCTTTTTTTTTCTTGTGATGAAGTAAGTCTAGAAGGCCTTTTTATAGAAATTAACAAACTAATTCTAATATTCAAGGGACCTGGAATGGTCAACACAACATTAAAAAAAAAAAGAACAGTTAAAGGACTAATACTACCTGATCTGAATGTATACTATAAAGCTATAGTAATCAATATAGTGTAGAGTATTGGCATAAAAATAGATAACTCAATCAATGGGATAAAGTAAAGCCCAAAAGTATTCCTATACATACACGAACAACTGATTTTCAACAACAGTACAAAGATAATTCAAAGGAGAAGGCATAATGTTTTTTACAATACTGGGACAATTTGGTACCCATTTGCAAAAAAAATTAAAACAAACTTAGACAGTTACCCCACACCATAATAAAAATCTAACTCAAAATGCATCATAGACCTAAATGGAAGAACTCAGAAAATTTCTAGAAGGAAAAATAGTAGAAAATCTTCATGACTTTGGATTAATCAACGAGTTCTTAGATTCAATACTAAAGGTAAGATCCAAAAAGAGTTCCATAAATGATAAGTGGGATTCATTAAAATTAATAACTTTTGTGTTTCAAAAGACACCTTTAAGAAAATGAAAAGCCCAGCCAGAGACTGGGAAAAAAAATACTTGCAAATCATATGTTTTATAAGAGTTGTATAGACATATCAAAAAAGACATACATACAGCCACCAAGCACATGGGAGGGTGTTCAATATCATTAGATATTTAGGAAATATAAATTAAAATCACAGTGAATTGCATACTAGACTGACTATAATAAAAAAGACAGACAATACCAAGTGTTGTAAAGAATATGGAGAAACAGAAAGCCTCATACCTTGCTAGTAAGGATGTAAAATGATGCAGTCCATTTAAAAACAATTTGTCGGTTTTTTAAAAACTTTGTTTCCCTAAAACCCTGTAATCTTAGTAGATTGAGTAATCCACCTAACAGAAATGAAAACGCATGTCCAAGCAGAAGTTTGTTCGAGGATATTTATCGCATTATGCCCAATAGCCAAAGATTGGGAACCATACAAAATCCATCAGCTAGTGAATATATAAACACAATGTGGTATATTGATGCAGTGAAATACTATTCAACAACAAAAGACTAAACTACCGATACATGGTACAACATGAGTGCACCTCAAAATGTTAAATGCAAAAGACTACATATGTATGATTTTATTTATTTCATCTATTCATTTCAACTATTTTTTCAGAAAAGAAAAATGTATAGGCAGCAGGACAGTGATTGCCTCGGCGAGGGGTAGGAGCAGGAACTAACTACAGACTCTTACTGGGTGATAGAAATGGTCTAAAACTGAATTGTGATGATGGCTTCACAACTTTATAAATTTACTAAAAATCATTGAATCGTTTATAAAGTCTTCAAGTTCATTAAAAATTGAAGAATTAGGGAGATAAATAGGGATTACATAATAGAGACTAAAAATAGGGATTACATAAATAAGGATCACAAATATAGGTTTATAGCTTCTCTTCTAATTAGGAATCCAAAAATGTGAATGCCAGGTCGCCTTGATTCGTGGTGTCCCTTCACCTGGAATGCCATCTTCCCTACCCCCATTCATCTGCCATCCTACCCATTCTTCAGAAACCATTTCCAAAGCCCTTCCTGAACTTTCTGGTTAGATGACTATACTTCTAGCTCCTGCAGCACTTTATTTGTTATTTATTTAATTATTTTTTAAAGATTACATATTTATTCTGCCCAAGGCATAAGTATCTGGCAGCATGTTGATGTTACATTAGTCAGAATATCTGCAGTTTAACAAAGTAAAACATCTATGCTCAAAGGACTGATTCCTCATATGGGTTTCAGTGACCTCTGATAAAGTACTTTTCCATTGAGGCATCCTTCTTACACTTTTTAACCCAGGCAGGACCTCAAATGACTTATTTAATTCATTCTGGGTTTGTATCCATTTCTTCTTAAGCTATGAGCATCCAAGTAATAATAAATCCCAATGGTTTCCTGGTGAAGTCACAGCTGGAGATACAAATGCCAAGAACACGAATGTTAAGATGCTGTGATGCCTTTCACAGTAGGATCAGGACAATGTACATGGATTTGGCTATCTGACCTCTGACTTCATCCCAACAGGGTTTTGCCCAATGTCAGTCATCTGAGGCCTTCATGGAAAAAGAACAAACTCTCTGGGCTGCTTGCAGGCTGCAGTTGTGCCTTTAGTCTTAGGTTTGTTTGATACAGAACTTAAGACACTCCATTAATTTGGTGTGAACTGCTTTGAGAGCTAATTCACCACCCTTTCTTTGACTTACTGGTTTTTTTTTTTTTGGTATCATTAAAAATATACAATCACATGAGCAACTTTGTGGTTACTAGATTCCCCCCATTACCAAGTCCCCACCACATACCCCATTACAGTCACTGTCCATCAACATGCTAAAATGCTATAGAGTCACTACTTGTCGTCTCTGTGCTATACTGCCTTCCCCATGCCCCCCAAACACATTACGTGTGCTAATCGTAATGCCCCTTATTCCCCTAATCCCTCCCTTCACACCCACCCTCTGTAGTCCCTTTCCCTTTGGCAACTGTTAGTCCATTCTTGGGTTCTGTGAGTCTGCTGCTGTTTTGTTCCTTCAGTTTTTGCTTTGTTATTATGCTCCATAGATGAGTGAAACCAATTGGTACTTGTCTTTCTTCACCTAGCTTATTTCACTGAGCATAATACCCTCTAGCTCCATCCATGTTGTTGTAAATGGTAGGATTTGTTTTCATCTTATGGCTGAATAATACTCCATTGTGTATATGTACAACATCTTCTTTATCAATTCATCTGCTGATGGACACTTAGGTTGCTTCCATTTCTTGGCTATTGTAAATAGTGCTGTGATAAAAACAGGGGTGCATATGTCTTTTTCAAACTGGGCTGCTGCATTCTTAGGGTAAATTCCTAGGAGTGGGATTCCTGGGTCAAATGGTACTTCTATTTTTAGTTCTTTGAGGAACTTCCATACTACTTTCCACAATGGTTGAACTATCTTACATTCCCACCAGCAGTGTAGGAGGGTTCCCCTTTCTCCGCATCCTCACCAACATTTGTTGTTCCTAGTCTTTTCTATGTTGACCATCCTAACTGGTGTGAAGAGATATCTCATTGTGGTTTTAATCTGCATTTCCCTGATAATTAGCAATGTGGAGCATCTTTTCACGTGCCTGTTGGACATCAGAATTTCTTCCTTGGAGAAGTGTCTGTCCATATCCTCCACCCATTTTTTAATAGGATTATTTGCATTTTGGGTGTTAAGGTGTGTGAGTTCTTTATATATTTTGATTGTTAACCCCTTGTCAGACGTGTCATTTACGAATATATTCTCCCATAGTGTAGGATGCCTTTTTGTTCTGCTGATGGTGTCCTTTGCTGTACAGAAGCTTTTCAGCATGGTGTAGTCCCATTTGTTCATTTTTTATTTTGTCTCCCTTACCCAATGATATATGTTCAGGAAAATGTTGCTCCTGTTTATATTCAAGAGATTTTTGCCTATGTTTTCTTCTAAGAGTTTTATGGTTTCCTGACTTACATTCACATCTTTGATTCATTTTGAGTTTACTTTGTGTATGTGGTTAGACAAATATCCAGTTTCATTCTCTTGCATTTAGCTGTCCAGTTTTGCCAACACCAGTTGTTGAAGAGGCTGTCATTTCCCCATTGTATATTCATGGCTCCTTTATTGTATATTAAGTGACCATATATGCTTGAGTTTATATCTGGGCTCTCTAGTCTGTTCCATTGGTCTGTGGGTCTGTTCTTATGCCAGTAAGAAGTTGTCTTGATTACTGTGGCTCTGTAGTAAAGCTTGAAGTCAGGGAGCATAATTGTGTCCGCTTTATTCTTCCTTCTCAGGATTGCTTTGGCTATTCGGGGTCTTTTGTGGTTCCATATGAATTTTAGAACTATTTGCTCTAGTATATTGCAGGATGTTGTTGGTATTTTGATAGGGATTGCATTGAATCTCTAAATTGCTTTAGGCATGATGGCTATTTTGACAGTATTATTTCTTCCTATCCATGAGCACGGGATGTGTTTCCATTTATTGGTACCTTCTTTAATTTCTCTCATAAGTGTATTGTAGTTTTCAGAGTATAGGTCTTTCACTTCCTTGGTTAGGTTTATTCCTAGATATTTTATTCTTTTAGATGCAATTGTGAATAGAATTGTTTTCCTGATTTCTCTTTCTGCTACTTCATTGTTAGTGTATAGGAATGCAACAGATTTCTGTGTATCAATTTTGTATCCTGCAACTTTGCTGAATTCAGATATTAGATCTAGTAGTTTTGGAGTAGATTCTTAAGGGTTTTTTATGTACAATATCATGTCATCTGCAAACAGGGACAGTTTTAACTTCTTCCTTACCAATCTAGATGCCTTTTATTTCTTTGTGTTGTATGATTACCATGGCTAAGACCTCCAGAACTATGCTGACTCAAAGTGGGGAGAGTGGGCATCCTTGTCTTATTCCCTATCTTAAAGGAAAAACTTTTAGCTTCTTGCTGTTAAGTATGATGCTGGCTGTGAGTTTGTCATATATATGGCCTTTATTATGTTGAGGTACTTGCCCTCTATACCCATTTTGTTGAGAGTTTTTATCACGGATGGATGTTGAATTTTATCAAATGCTTTTACAGCATCTATAGAGATGATCATGTGGTTTTTCTCCTTTTTGTTGATGTGGTGGATGATGTTGATGGATTTTTGAATGTTGAACCATCCTTGCATCCCTGGAATAAATCTTACTTGATCATGATGGATCATCTTTTTGATGTATTTTTGAATTCGGTTTGCTACTATGTTGTTGAGTATTTTTGCATCTATGTTCATCAGAGATATTGGTCTGTAATTTTCTTTTTTTGTAGTTTCTTTGCCTGGTTTTTATATTAGAGTGATGCTGGCCTCGTAGAATGAGTTTGGGAGTATTCCCTCCTCTTGTACTCTTTGGAAAACTTTAATGAGGATGGTATTGGGTCTTCACTAAATGTTTGATAAAATTCAGCAGTGAAACCATCTGCTCCAGGAGTTTTGTTCTTAGGTAGTTTTTTGATTACCCATTCAATTTCTTTGCTGGTAATCAGTCTATTCAGATTTTCTGTTTCTTCCTGGGTCAGCCTTGGAAGGTTGTATTTTTCTAGAAAGCTGTCCATTTCTTCTAGGTTATCCAATTTGTTAGCATATAATTTTTTGCAGTATTCTCTCATAATTATTTGTATTTCTGTGGTATACATAGTGATTTTTCCTTTCTCATTCCTGATTCTGTTTATGTGTATAGACTCTTTTTTTCTTGATAAGTGTGGCTAGGGCTTTATCTGCTTTGTTTATTTTCTCTTAGAACCAGCTCCTGCTTTCACTGATTCTTTCTATTGTTTTATTCTTCTTGATTTTATTTATTTCTGCTCTAATCTTTATTATGTCCCTCCTTCTACTGACTTTGTGCCGCATTTGTTCTTCTTTTTCTCGTTTCGTTAATTGTGAGTTTAGACTGCTCATATGGGATTGTTCTTCTCTCCTGAGGTAGGCCTGTATTGCACTATACTTCCCTCTTAGCATGGTCTTCACTACGTCTCACAGATTTTGTGGCATTGAATTATTGTTTTCTTTTGTCTCTATATATTGTTTTATTTCTGTTTTTATTTGATCATTGATCCATTGATTATTTAGGAGCATGTTATTAAGCCCCCATGTGTTTGTGGGCATTTTCGTTTTCTTTTTACAATTTATTTCTAGTTTCATATCTTTGTAGTCTGAGAAGCTGGTTGGTACAATTTCAATCTTTTTGAATTTACTGAGGCTCTTTTTGTGGCCTAGTATTTGATCTTTCTTGAAAATGTTCCATGTGCAATTGAGAAGAATTTGTATCCTGTTGCTTTTGGATGGAGTGTTCTGTAGATGTCCATTAGGTCCATGTGTTCTCATACGTTGTTCAGTGCCTCTGTGTCCTCACCTATTTTCTGTCTGGTTGATCTGTCCTTTGAAGTGAGTGGTGTGTTGGAGTCTCCTAAAATAAATGTATTGCATTCTATCTCCCCCTTTAATTCTGTATTTGTTTCACATATGTAGGTGATCCTGTGTTGGGTGCATAGATATTTATCATAGTTATATCCTCTTGTTGGACTGACCCTTTTATTATTACATAATGTTCTTTTTTGTGTTTTGTTAGTTTTTTTGTTTTGAAGTCTATTTTGTCTGACACAAGTACTGCAACTCCTGCTTTTTTCTCCCTTTTATTTGCATGAAATATCTTTTCCCATCCATGTACTTTGAGTCTGTGCATGTCTTTGGGTTTAAAGTGAGTCTCTTGTAGACAGCATATGGACCGGTCTTGTTTTTTTATCTATTCAGTGATGCTGTGTCTTTTGATTTGTATTCAGACCATTTACATTTAGGGTGATTATCGGTAGGTATGTACCTATTACCATTGCAGGCTTTAGATCTGTGGTTATCAAAGGTTCAAGGGTAATTCTCTTACTATCTAACAGTCTAATTTAACTCACTTACTATGGTATTATAAACGCAACCTATAGGTTCTTGTTTTTTCCTCCTTTTTCTTCCTACTCCATTATTTTTATATTAGGTATCATATTCTGTACTCTTTGTCTATCCCTTGATTGACTTTAGTGGTAGTTGATTTGATTTTGCATCTGCTTAGTAATTAATTGTTCTACTTTCTTTACTGTTGTTTTATTTCTTCTGGTGACAGCTATTTAGCCTTAGGAATACTTCCATCTATAGCATTCTTTCCAAAATGCACTGTAGAGGTGGTTTGTGGGAGGTAAATTCTCTCAGCTTTTGCTTATCTGAAAATTGTTTAATCACTCCTTCAAATTTAAATGAAAACCC
Organism: Phataginus tricuspis; assembly: GCA_029783875.1. Classification (NCBI taxonomy): domain Eukaryota; kingdom Metazoa; phylum Chordata; class Mammalia; order Pholidota; family Manidae; genus Phataginus; species Phataginus tricuspis. The sequence goes on along the minus strand of JAQQAC010003584.1, from coordinate 10,409,399 downwards.
TGCTGGGTAGAGTATTCTTGGTTCAAGGCCCTTCTGCTTCGTTGCATTAAATATATCATGCCACTTCCTTCTTGCCTGTAAGGTTTCTGTTGAGAAGTCTGTTGATGGCCTGATGGGTTTTCCTCTGAATGTGATCTTTTTTCTCTCTCTGGCTGCTTTTAAAAGTCTGTCCTTATCCTTGATCTTAGCCATTTTAATTATTATGTATTGGTGTTGTCTTCCTTGGGTCCCTTGTGTTGGGAGATCTGTGCAACTCCATGGCCTAAGAGACTATCTCCTTCCCCAGATCGGGGAAGTTTTCAGAAATTCCCTCCTCAAAAACACTTTCTATCCCTTTTCCCCTCTCTTCTTCCTCTGGTACCCCTATAATGCGAATATTTTTCCATTTTGATTGGTCACACAGATCTCTCAATATTCTTTCATTCTTAGAGATTCTTTTTTCTCTCTGTGCCTCAGCTTCTTTGTATTCCTCTTCTCTAATTTCTATTCCATTTACTGTCTCTTCTACTACATCTAATCTGCTTTTGAATCTCCATTGTATGTTTCATTTCAGATACGGAATTTCTTAATGATTGAATCTCCACTCTAAATTCGTCCCTGAATTCTTGAATATTTTTCTGTACCTCCATAAGCATGTTTATGATTTTTATTTTGAACTCTCTTTCAGGAAGATTGGTGAGTTCAGTTTCATTTGGCCCTTTTTCTGGTGTTAGTGAGATTTTGGTCTGAACCAGGTTCCTTTGATGGTTCATATTTGTATTTGGCATCCTCTAGTGCCTAGAAGCTCTAGTCTCTGGAGCTGCTAAGGCCTTGGAGTGATGTTGGGGGTCACAGGAGGGCGATGCTGGTGCTTGGGGGGAGGTAATAGCCGTTTCCAGCTTCCCGGCTGCAGTGCCTATATCCAGTGTAAGAACCAGTGTGCTGAGCACACAGGTGTAAGCCTCTGTGCTTTGCATCTGTAATTTCTGTAGGTCGGGCCTCGCTCTGGCTGGCCTGATACTAGGGCAGGGACTGCTGGTTTGTGAGTCAGTACTGGCAGGCCAGGAGGAAGGAGCTTCAGGCTGCATATCACAGTGGGGGCCTCAGAGCTGATTAGCCAGCCAGGGGAATGGAGTGCCTGAAATTTCCCAACCTGCTGTTCAGAGCATGCCCAAACAACCTTGTCCACCTATTCCTTCTCCTGTGCAGCAAGCTCCGTGCACACCCCACCCCTTCAGCAGCCCTCTCACTTCTAGGAAGTCTCTCAGACCGCCTGCCTTTCCTTTGTCCCAGAGCAGCTGGATGTCGATCCCTGTCCTCCACCATTGGCTGGAATCTCAGTCTCTCCAAGTATTCTGCCTGTCTTAGCTTTCCAACACCACTAATCTCCAGAGCACCATGCAATGTAGGTTTGTGCTCCCAAAGCAGATATCCAGGGCTGGGTATTCAGCAGTCCTAGGCTTCCACTCCCTCCCCTCTCTGTTTCTCTTCCTAATTCTGGTGAGCTGTGGTGGGGGAAGGGTTTGGGTTCGGCTGGATCAAGGCTTTGGTACGTTACTCTGTTTCATGATGTCTGCTCTCTTCTTCAGGTGTATGTGGTCTGGTGCTGCCTTCTTTCCTGTTGCTTTTTTAGGATTAGTTGTATTAACTATATTTTCATATTATATGTGTTTTTGAGAGGAGTTCTCTGTCTCACATCTCATGCCATCATCTTGAATCCTTTGGCTTACTCTTCATTTGTTATGTTTTTTAATGACTTTATTCATTCTTTACTTTGCATTAAAATTTAGTATTTGTGTGCCTTATCTCTTCCTCTTGAAAGTATTATGAAAGCAGGTAATAAGCCTTACTGATTTTCTTATTCCCAGTAAGTTCTAGTTCCATACTGGCACATAGAAGATGCTTGACCAATGTTCGTGGGATTAATAAAAGTGTCATATTTGCATAGGCTAGTTACCATCATAAAGATGCAAACTGCACTCTTCCCAGTGACGACTCTGGCCACTGTCTTGTGGTGGTAGGTAAGGAACTGCTCTAAGACCTTCCTTCACTTTCCCTGCTGAAGACAAGTTAGCAGTTAGAAGCTTCTCCTTTTTGTGAGTATAAATCTGTGACTAGCATCTCCTTTGACAGTTTCTGACTACCATCTTGATTGTGAACCCAAACTCCTGACCCTACCTCTGTAGCATCTCCAAACCATCTCCTCTGTGCTCATTTGTGAGCCTTAGCATTCATTCGCTCATAGGCCTTGAGTCTGTGTACCATGTGCATAATGCTGCACAAGCCCTCCTGGAATCTATTAAAACTACAGAGCACAAGTGTCAGCCTGCCATATGAACTTGCCCTCCATCCCCTTGAGAGAAGAATCACCTCCCTGAAGACTGGAGTGAGAAGGGATGGTGGTGTCGAGGGCTTTGGTTTTCATTCCCATTTCTGGCATGGAACCGTGGGAATTTAGGTTATTACTTAGCTCTAAGCCTCTCTTTCTTCATTTGTGATATGATAATAGAGGATATTATTGTAGATTCTCAATCCCTTATCTGCAGTTTTGAATTCCAGAAATCTCTCAAAACAGAGCCTTTTTTAAAATGACTCATTTGATGTCAAAGCCTGACCTGATCTGAACTCGGTTGGCTGCAAAGCCTTGCTTGATCTGATATGAGGCTATTTATAGTCTTCATTTAATCCCACTTAATGAGAATATTCATATTTTTGGCTGAATAAATACAAATATGTTTGATTACAGGATGCTATCCCAGATGCAGTTGGGAATGTTTTGTGACTTATGATACATGCACTGTGTTGAGTTTCTAAAATTTGAACAATTCTGAATATGGGAGACATCTAACCATAATAAGGGTTTAGCTAAAGGACTGGGGATCTGTTCCTACTTCTTAGTTTTTTCAGGAAGGAAATTAAATGAGATAGCAAATGTGTAGTGTATTATGTATTGCTTTCTTCCTCTCCCTTTTTCCTACCTCTATCTTGTAAAATTCCAGAAAAGTACCATTGTAAATGCAAAATATATTTTATTCAGTGCAAAACAAGAAATCAGCAAATTTTGTCTTCTTCGTGTCTCTACTTCCCTTTGAGAGCTTCTCTTCTTCCACTTTTTGTGTTTCTTGTCCGTCAGCCCTATCAGCCCTATCACCACACATAGTTTTGTCTTCGTTTTCAACTGAGTTATAAAAGTTTAAATATTTAAAAAATATCTCAAAGCCTCAAAGAAATAGTCTAATAATGTAATAAAAGAAGCAGCTTATTATACCAGGACTTCAGGCCTCCATAGTCACTCCCTAAGCACATGACCTTGGGTTGGTCCCATAATCTCACAGAGTCCCAGTTACCTCATCCTCAAAATTGAGATAATGTCTGACACCTGACAAAGGCAGATGGCTGGATGAGATGATCTTTAGAAGTCACTTCCAGCTCTAAAACCTGTGAGTTTTTGGATTCGCAAGAGACAGAGGACATTCCCAAAGTCTTTGGATTTCAGCATTTGGGTCTCCACTTGCTGTGTTAACTTCAGGTTGGGCCCAACTCAGGCCACACTGAGTAAGAGAGAGAGGCCTTCATGCACCAGTAATGAGCGGAAAGGGTGTGAGGCTGATGATGGGGAAGAAGAAGAGACCACAAGGGGCTAAAGGTGGAGTGTGTTCATTTGAACTGAGTGCTCTGGACCAACCTACATGCTAATGAGTCACAAAATAGATGTTCATCAAGGATTCAGAGCCCAAGACAAGAAGCATGTCCCTAGGGTTTTCAGAGTTGAAGGAAAGCACAAAGGCATCCTCAAGAACTTCTCAGGCAGGTTATTTTGCTTTAATATTAAGTAGGTGTTTGTTTGAGATCAGAAGCACCTGACTAAAATCTGGGCTGTTCTACTTAAAACTGTGACAATGAGCAGGTCATTGAACCCCTCCAAACCTGAGTTCCCACATCTGGAAAGTGCTGGTAATAAATACCTCTCCCAGGGTCGTTATGGGAATTCAATGAGCTAATGCATAGGAAGAACTTCATACAGTGCCTGTCACATGATAATGTTCAGTGAAGACTAGTGGTTTAGTCCTGACAAAAATCTTAGTTCTGAAGGAAGATGGAAGGTGTTTTACGTTTGTTAAAGAAGAAAACAAGATGGTATATCAGGGAATGAAAAAGGAACGGGCCTCACTTTTTGCTCATTTGGTGTGAAAATACCAGCTTTCCTTTACTCTCTAGGATGAGATCATTGTTTGAAACAGAAACTTGCTTTTTGGAATCATTCTGCCACCAATACTCATAGTGACTGAGGAGTGGCATCAAGAAATCACCAAGACAACCGACTGAGAACTCTACAAAAATTTTGAACAGGTGATGCATGAACAAGGAAACCCACAGGCCATAATCCTATGAAAAGATGCCCGACTTCACTAATAATGAGAGAAATTCTAATTAAAGCAATGATGTAATATTATTTAGCCTCCATTAAATTTTTAAAATCTAAAAGTAAACCAATTCCAGTGTCAAGAAGAACATAGGTATATCAAAACTTTCGTACACTGCTGATAGGAATGTACCTTGGATAAAGCAGCAATATTTAATAAAACGTATTATGCCCATACCCTGTAAACTAACATTGTCTCCTCTAGAGAAACTATTTTGCGTATGGCCATGTTCATCTTTATAGAAGTGTTTATAACAATATACAGTCAGAAACTACCTAAATGACCACTGGTAGGAGAAAGGAGAAACTAATTATAGTATAATCAAACTGTGTGATGCTATTAAATAGTAGTAATAATCTAATATCTTTACTTATGTCTTAAATATGATAAAATTTAATACTTATTCATTTCAGGTGATAAGAACATAAGTCTTATGTGTCCTCAATACTCTTTTCTGTTTTTTGTTTTGTTTTTTTTTCTCCAAAAAAATAAATCAACAAAAATAGACACCAAATTTACTGGTACTGTGTCCAAAGCAAGTTGCTTCACCTTAAGAATTAGGACATCTACTTCGTCTACTTCAGGTTAATGCAGAGATTGAGATAACATACATAAAAGTGCTTTCTAAACTGTAGAACAATGTGTTATTCTCATTATTAAGGTTATCATTATCACCATGATCAATTCTTCACTAACTGTCTCTGCATAGAATAGCAGTTTTAAATTGTGCTCCATGGAACTCCATAGATTTTCATGGAACCCCAAAGAATCTATGAAGCCTCATAGGAACTTTTTGGGGAAACAAAGAGACAGGATTTAGGACTCATGACCCACTTTAAATGGAAAAGCTTCCATTTTTTGCCTGTTTTTACTTTGGGCTTCCAAATAAGGTTTTCTTTAAGAAAAAGAATATAGCTTGGCAATAACTGTACATTTTCAACCATCACATGAAGGTGTACAAAATGTCACATTATTGTTTAGATTAAATTAAATCCGATTCCGATTCTGATTCTGCAACTCCACTCCACCTGGCTAATGAGAAATTTAGCATCTGTTATTAGTGCCTCTCCCTTTCTTCCTTGCCCTCTTTCCCCTAGGATCCTGAAAGGTTCTAGAGGTCTTACGCACAGCAGAACACTGCGAGAGGGCCTCTGGCCTACCGTGCACATGGTCATTGCTCATGGGCTTTTCATACAAGCTGATAGGAGCCCTGAAGTGGCTCTGTGGATCCTGAGGGACCCGGTGCAAAGGACACTTACAGGAGCTGGACACCAGCTACTTGGTCTAGTCACTGAAGGGATCATGCAGCCATTCCTCTCAGAGGACCAGACACCACAGCAAGTCGCCATGTAGGGGCCAAGCAGAGGTCCTTGACCGAAGAGGACCCCCAAACACATTCCCTTTCTAGCAGGATCAACTACTTCCACTTTCACAGGACCACCAAACCTGGCCACATTCGTGGAATGGAAGAGGGAAATTCGATGAGGGAAAACACACACACAAACAAATTAATACTTTAATAAATTAGCTTGTGGTGGGTGTTTCTGTAAAGATTTGAAAATCGCTAACCCAGAGCAAGATTTCCCTGTGTTTTCTTTTTTCTTCTTTTCTCCTTCCTCCCTCTCTTTCTTTCTCTCTTTCTTTTTGGTACAAGGCCTCTTTTTTAACATCAAAAATGTTCAGAGCCTTCTGCTGCTCAAGCCATCTCCCCTTGACTCCCCCAGAAGTCCCTGTTCTGTCTCTTGATTGGGGAAATTCAGAGACCTGTGTCCTCATAAGGCCCTTACAGCTGGCTCCCCTCTGCGTGTTGCATGTAGCCTTCAGGGCCATTCCCTGCCTGGATCAGCTTCTGATGTCATCTTCAAGTGGGGTGACACACACATCGCTGTACTGGCTGGGTTAAAATAAGTAGTTCAGACTTCAACTTAAATTGTGACCCATTACCAATTACATTGCTTATAGTGAACTCTACAATGATATGTTGTTGTCAATCTTATAATTACCTTGTGAACAGCACAATTATGTGGATTTTTTTGTATGTTAAATACTTTTGTTTTGGTTAAATGTAAATATTTAAATATGCTACAATTGCTGAAATCTTATTTTGGCGTTTCTCTATTTAATGTATCTTAGGCTGAAACAAAGAATAGTAAGTTGCCATTTGACCCTGAGGTTTCCCTAAGGCTCTCTGCGTCCTAAAGGACTAGGCCTCCAAGTCCTTCATTGCCTCCTTTCCGGCCTCCCCAGCACCTCACCCCGCTGCAGCCCTGGCCTTGTTGGGTCGGCAGCAGCCCCAACTACCAAAGGCACACTCCGTTCCATTTGGAGTCCAGGAGGCTGTCCCTTGATGCAAGACAAATTGGGGTATTTCACAGCTCTTCCCAGACAATGCTGTCCCAAATGATTAAGTTGTGGCCAAAAGACATAGCAGGTCCAGCCCAATGCTTTAGCCAGTGGGCAGAGGCCGGGGGACTCACAGTGATGTAGTGGCCTGTTGCTGTGAGAAAGGCTCAACATGTTTCAGCTACTCTGGAAAGAGTTGCTGAAGTGCAGACACTTCTGTGCTCTGCCAGATATACATCTAGGGCTAGGGAGTTTTATACTCTATGAACAGATCCAAAAGCTGACATAAATTTTGGACCATGTACAACCCCAAATGGCACAGAACAACAAATTTCATCTGAATTCCTTCCCATCCCTGCTTCCCTTTGGCCTGTCTGCAAGCTATGCCTCAGTCTTTATCTTGCACATTCACCATGATTTTTTTTTAATTGACAGGGTCATTAGTTCGTTTCTCATGGAGAATCATTCTTCAGCCCACTTATTTGAAGCCAATATTAAAAAAGAGTGTAGCTATACACACGGTGTAACTGGAATTAGAAAAATCCCAGAGTCCAGTTTGGAAGAAAGCATTTGAAAATAAAACAAACAATATTTTCAGAGGCTAATGTCCCTGGAATTTATACAAGTGGTGACCACAGCTACTGACGTCCAGAATTACAGATACTCTGCTGTCTGATTAGAGAACTCCTGGGTTCAGAGCAGTATATTAAGTCAAAATGTAGGACTTTGAATTTTGATTAATGTGTTTGATTAATTCATTTACAATTACAGAGTAATTTGAAAACATCCCAGAACCATCACCGGTCTTGAATCTGGGTTTAAGAAAGCTACATATGTGATGCTGAGAATTGTTTTGTGGCTGGGATGGTTCCCTGAAAAGTCATTGCAGAAAATATTCTGTTAAATAGTGTTACTTACCAGCTGTGGTTTAGGCATATTTAGAGTTCCACAGACCTCACTGGATAATATTCACAAGAACCACAAATACTAACGGCTTATAAGATCATTTTTTGGTAAGAATAGGAAATTGCCCAAATGTTGGTCAAATAATGAAAATATGGGGTCTGAAAATTGGGCATTTGGGATTATACTCACGTGTGTGTGTGTATGTGTGTGTACACGCACATCCTTTAGTTCATCCTTATCTGGAACTAATAAAAAGAGGATTTATTCTCCTAGCAAAAAGTCCTTGAAAAACAAAACCTATCATTTTCTGGTGGGAGCTGAGTTTCTTATCCAATATTTAGTTCAAAGTATAGAAACAGTACCCAAATTACATACTGTCATAGGTTTAAAACAGCATCACTTTTTGACTGTAAATGAGGTTGAAAATTTCAGCTTGTGAAACGCCTCCCTGATCATGTGGCAGTGTGTGTTTCTGAAAGTAAAGGCCATCAGGTTAGTACAGTCGTCTCAGGATTAGATGTCATCTCCAGGAAACACCTAGAGCCAAAGTTTTTCTTAAAATATGTCTGTGAGAGTGGCTAGTTTCCTCTGACCAAATGTGTATCAAGTGAGAATTATAGGTCATTTCTAATTTTCAAAAGGCTTTTTAAAGCATCAGTTACTCTTAGAAATAAATTATTTGTGTACTATCTTTGTCACTTTTTAAACTTACTGTGATATAAAGAAAATTGCTCAAATACTTCATACTTTTATAATTACTTAGTGCTTTGAAACTGAAGATTTTTATTTGAGATGGCAGTTTCTACATAGAGCACAGAGGTTGTGAGAGATCCTGGCCCCCTTTTGGGCCCATCTCTGCTGCCATCTGTCTGGAAGACACTACCACCTTCTTTCCTGCTTTCCTGGTAGCTGGGATCAACTTTCAGAAACAGGCGCTTCTCTAATGACAGACAAATTGAGAGTCAGATCACGTGTGTGCGTGCACATGTGTGTGCAAACACATAAGCACACATAGCTGTTTGTTCCAGCGAAGAATAACACAAATACAGAATATGTATTGTTGCTTTTCCAAGGAGTCTTGACATAGTTGGAGCCCTGGAATCATTATTTTTAATAAGAATGTAGTTATTCAAGTAAAGAAACCACTCGTTTATTCAATGAATATTTTCCCAGCCTGGGCCAGACACTGGGCTATGTTCTCAGGGAGACACAAAGTCACATACAGCACACTCTGTCCTTATGGAATTACACTCTAAAGTGAAGCCAAACCAGGGGATTTGAAAAGTAATATTAAATATTAGTATTTAAATATGGACACTTGGGAAAAATAAAGCCTTGCTTTTTAAATCATGTTAATCATTGATTCAGTAAATGTTCTATGTGCCCAACAGTTTGACAAGTGTGCATCATAAAAAGAAATAAAAAAGTATAAGATATAAGGTATATTAAACTGTGGAAATAAAAACCAGCACAAAGTAGTGGGGACAAAAGTGAATTTGTAAGTTAAATTAGGGAAGCAGAGAACCGTTAAAACATACAATAAACATAAAAAAAAAACTAACAACTGAACAAAACAGTTAAAAATGAAATCTTGCCCATTAATGGTAAGATTTTTTTAAACAACAGACAATCATAAAGACTTTATTCTACAAAGCAAGTGAAATTAGAAAACTAAGCTAAAATGCTAAAAACAAACTTCATAAAACAGGCAGGACTTAGTCACAAAATGCATGCTGAAGAAATTATCTGAAACCTCCATTATGTTAATTTTAACATGACAGACTCTCACTGAATTAATACTGTTCTTATAATCGCTAAAAGTGATCCCTACATCAGTCAAGTCCTATCATGAGATCCCATGAAAACACTCCATCTTGTACATTCCCTCTTGCCACCGTCCCAGGCCAGACCCTCACCTCGACTCTCCCAGAGACTATCGTGGTGGGTCAGGCTGGGCTTCCCTTCTCCTGTCTCTCATATCTGATGATGCACTGAATCTTCCTAAAATGCCACTATTAACACATGCCCTGGCTCATCATCAGCTGGACTCTTTACACCAAATGAACCAAGTCTGCATTCAACCAAGCTTTACACTTCTCAGGAGTCAGCTCTGCCTCTCCGACTTTATTTTCCACTCCCTCCCGCTATAAACCCTCAGTCTCATGACATTGACATCAAAGTGACATCCAGATTACTTATCCATTTCCTGCTCCATGCATTTGATTTACTGTGTCCCTCACCATTGATGCCACCTCCACTCCAATGTCTGCACAGCGCGAATCCAGGCTTCCGTGACAAAGCCAGTCTGCACTGGGCTTTCCTTCACACTGTATTTCATTTCCCACCGAGAACACCCTCTCATGAGGCTGTTCTCATCTCATAGGATCCAATTTCCAGACCCAGTCTCAAGAACTTGGACTCCAGCGTCAAACGAACTGGGTTTAAATTCTGGTTCCACCCATGGCTTATTTTAAGACTGTTGAGAAGTCACTTGACTTTTGTCATCTGTAAAGTTGGGCAGAGTAAGAGTACCTACCCAGTCAGACTGCTGGGAACTGGTGAGATGACGCTGTTGAAGCCTGCAGTGTGGCGCCTGGCATGTGTTCGTTAGAGTTCTGTAGTTGCTGATTCTCTTAATTGTTAACGAAGAACCTGATGGAGCTTTTCATATAAATGAAATAATTATTGAGTAAGATCTAAGTTCTTCTGGCTAGAGACTAAGCTCATCGTCAGGGCTCTGATGTGTGTCCCAGTTTCCTCACGATATTAAGAATGGTCATTATTCGAAGAGCAGTTTTTGTTTGGCCTCAGTTGAATCCGAATACACAAAACCACCCTGGAAATGACTGATCGGTTTTAGTTTTGGCTAAACCCTGGTTCAGACTGTAAAATCCAAAGAAGTCTTAGCTTTTTGACAAGCAAACGTCATATTAAAACTATAATGCCAGAATATTCACTGAATGAGAGGACTTCCAAATGGCGATTGCTAAGCTTTATGAAGTGAAACCAGACCTGCTGATCAGGTCATGCGCTGATGCAAACAAAGGCATTGTGAGCACAACTGTCGTTTCATTCATTGAAACAGATTAATCGGATCCATTATGTAGTAATCTATCCCACTCTCTCTCTCAATTCTTTTGAGAGTGCTGAAAGATGCGTTGCTTTCCCCCAACACATAGTCTTTTCCTAAATAGAATATTGTAGAGCTGCTGGGCAGGGAGCCGGGTGGAAAGAAGGTCACTGAGAGAATCAAAACTGTCTTAGCTGAAGTTTCAGCAAAGCTCAGGTGTGGGGCAGGTGAGAAGGTTCAGATGGGTGGAGGCTGGCGAGGACAAAGGTGGGCGCTGTACGCAGTAAGGGTTTTGAAGTAGCATCCAGTAGATCTTGTAAGGAAATCAGGTAACACTGTGGTGTCTCACCTTTGTAGGTATAGAAGCTAGATGAAGGGCATACAGATTTAAATAGTAACAGAAAGGAACATATGGTAGATACTCTCTCTATATTATTTAAATAAATACATACATCTTCTCTGCCTTCCAGTTTTTCCAGTCCAGCTCAATAAGGAGTCATGATAGAGAAAATTCTGGATTTACCCAAATGGAACATTTTTATCACAAAATTTTTTGTATGACAAAATGATTCACAGTGGTATTCCTTTAAAACGCAAGTTTTTAACAGCATTACTAAATGACCATGATTTGTTTAAAAAAAGAAAAAAAAAGAAGAACAAACCTTCCAGGAACTAATTTATTGTCTATACTTACTTTAATTTTCACTGAAACACACATTTTGTAATGTTTAGAATTTGGAATTTACCCTTTAAAAAGCAGAGTGATGGAAATACAGAACTGAAATTAAGAGAAAGTAAAATGACTTGTTGAGACTCTGGTCCAAGCACAGCCAACTCAGCCCATCTTCCCACCGCAGGTAAAGGGGGCCAAGGCACAGACACCTGGAAATGGCTGACACGGGGCCAGGCGCCAAAGCCCGCCCCCCAGGCACAGCCACAGATTCACACGTAAGGTGCTGACAGTGAGTGCAGTGGGGGTGTGGGAGACCCGGGGAGGCCGTCTTGTTAGCTCCCGCCTTTGATGAACGTGCCGTAGACTTGGGCCTGCTGATCCTCTTGCATGGCCAGGGTAAGGACTCCCTAGTCTGCACCTTGCCCATCGCTGGGCTCAGAGGCGACGTGGCCGCACTGGATCACCATGTCCCCAGACCAGCGGTCACTGGGATGCTCATTCTGCTGGCAAATCTAGGGTTGAATTAGAGGGCTATTAAGGCCTTTTACAGTCCTGTGATTCTAAGGCTTCCTTTATTCAAATGCTTGCTCCTTGCGCCTGGGCTAGCCCTAGCAGAATATTTTCAGGCAGGGCTTTCTCTGGCTTGATGAAAAGGACTAACCCTCTTTAATTCTCTCTGTTTCCAGACTATGTCATCCAAGCCTTTTTTTGCATTTATTTACCAATCCAGAACAAAGCCAGCCCCATGTGGTTCTCAGGTCTGAGCAGTTAAATGTCCCCTTTTGTTTTCGAGTTCTCATTGCCTGTGATCCCATTTTATGTGCATGTATGTTTGTGTACTTACAGAAATACATCTAGTATCTATGCACGCATAAAATTCTAGTTCTTACCTACAGAAGAAACCTGCTGTCAGCAAAAGCATTGTGTTTCTCTTTATACTTCTATTCCCCAAGCCAGAATTTTTGTTTGAATAAGAATGTGTGCCTTAATTATAAATGTTAGTAAGTGAAAAATATTTGCATTTCACAAATATATATATGTATATTTCACAGTCTTCATAGCAGAAAACCAGAGTCATGAAATATAATATTTACTTGCATATTTTTTTCTCCTTTTCCCCTGATATTTTCACTTCAGTGACAAAGGTGAAGAAAGTTATGCAAGCATATGGGTTCACCCCAGCAATCATCATTAATCTGTGCTATCCTCATCCTTGTTTACAATAAGACTGAGTTAAAGTGTGTCTGGACTTTCTCAAATTTTTCTACAGCAATGCTTCACATTTCTGAAAAAGTCACTTTCAGCAAAAGACGGCAGAAAAGGCACACGGTTCCAAGAGATAAAAAAAAAAAACGCAGAGATGATTTGCAAGTGATAGAAAGCTGGTATTTATGGTGTTCGGGATATTTTTTAAGCTGGGGCACAAGCATCTCTAATTCACTGGAAGAGGTACCGGGTTGCTGTAGAATTATTTCCCTCCCTCATGGAATTGAAGGTGCCCTGGGGAAACAGTCTTACGCCTCACAGTCTAGAGAGGATGGGGGCAGACGGGCAGGAGTATGTGAGGGAACTGGACAGTGATTGAGGAACCATGGCTAAAATTAGTTCTTGCTTCCCCTCCCTTACCATTAGCAGGCAGTCTGCTTCTCCAGCTGGCTTCTCTTGAAGTCAAAAAGTTAACCTTTTCTCTGCCTCGGCAAGGACAAAGTGTGTCCTACTCTCGCCTGTCAGTGCGGTTGGAGTTTTTAGAATGTGAGAGGAAAGATATGTGTAAAAATTGTCTTATTGATTTTTCTTTTCAGAATGGGCCAGGGGAGGAAATGCAAGTGCCAAATATATAAATGTAGTATTTTCATGTTTAATACATCGATAATAGCTACATTTTTGAGACTTTTACAGATTGTAGCACTATTTAAGCACTTTGCATGCCTTATATAACTTTTTTCAAAGAAACCCTCTGAGACAGGCATTGCTGTTATCCCTAAATTACAGAGAAGAGAGTGAGCTGTAGAGGTAACTTGCCCGTTTCGTAGTCCATTTGGGTTGCTATAACAAAATACCACCGACTGAGTGCCTTATAAACAATAGGAGTTCACCTCACACCGTTGCAGAGGCTGCATGCCTGAGATCAGGGGGCGGCATGGTCAGGTGAGGGCGCTCTGTCAGGTCACAGACATCTAGCTGTGTCCTTACTGGAGGAAAGGCAAGAGAGCTCTTTATAAAAGCACCAATCCCATTCATAAGGCCTACACCCTCATGACCTGTTCACCTCCCAAAGGTCCCACCTACTAATACCATCACCATTGCAGGGTAGGATTTCAACATAAGAATTTGAGGGTGACACAGATATTCAGATCACAGCATCCCCTGGTTTCCTAACTGGTAATTGGTGGGACTGGGGTGGGGGTGGGGGCCCCTTGACTCCACATCCTGTGCCCTTAACCACTCTGACAATCTATTCTTAATGAAAGAAATAAGACTTTTTGAATGGTTGGGTATAGAAAGTAAAGTTTCATTGGATAGAGTAAGTGCTCAGAAAGTATTTGTTGAATAAAATCTGCCTTTGTTCCGACCCTGAGGAAAATCACTATTTAGCCTCTGGTCCTTCCTTGTACTGCTGTCCATCAGAGTGTGTGCACATTTGCGTGTGTGTGTCCACTAAAATCTAAAATATCCAAAGAAAATCGAATGTAGATGATCTATGTATAATAGAAAATGTATCTCACAGCAGATGCTCAACATATAATAACACTTCTATATCTTTGGAACAATCGGATAAGGATACTTGTCCAAGTACAACCTCAAAAAGAAGCACACAAACTTAGTGGAACAGTGAAAAACAGAAATGTATGCCATCCAGGACCCAGCTTCTTCGCCCTACTATGTTTAGAGGCAGTCCTGCTGGTCAGAGAATGTTGTGAATTTCGGGCAGATGCCCTCTAATTGTAGTGTGTATAGGAAGTACCTCAGGGAGTTAAAGACACAGACTCCACGGCCGCAGCCCCGAGACGGGGACTCTCTGGGATGGCTTGGGGCTCCAGACCTACAGCCTGAAGGAGCACCAGCCCTTGAGAAATGTCCACTGAGGACATGCCCTAAGTTAAGAAGGACTGCTTCTATTTCCTCTCCCAACACAAGCAGGTCCCTGTACTTTGCTTCCTAAAACCACATGCATCCTTTTGCTTGTATTAATTTTGACTTCATTCATTTTGCATGGTAAGTGGCATGTGACTACAGTACATAGTAATTACATGTTCCTGAAGACTACTTGGTAATTTGCACTTAATAAGACCAAAAATAATTACCCTGTACTCCAATCTATAAAACATAAATAATTGTAAATATATGGTACTCACCATGTAATTACTTTGCCACTCCACTCAACTCTTCATAAGATTGAGCAGTTACTGAGGAAGTAAAGAATCATAACAAAATATTCCCTATTTTGCCTGATAAACTAAAACAACTCAACCACAACATTTGCATTTTCAGGCATGTTTTCTTAGGTTTAGAATTTAAATCAGAGAAAATTCAGAAGAAAGAGCATCTCTTAGCTCTTTGGGGCTTTCTGAGCTGACCTTTTACTTAGTAGTGCTAGACAATTTCCCTGAAATTCAAACAATTTTCAAACCCTTTAGGAATATGACATAACCCACCTGTCTGGGATGACCTTTCAAAGCCACTTCTAATTCTGTTCTCTGGCTTAGTAGGAAAGTGATTAAATTTTAGGTCCGAGACACGCTTACATGGACAGGAGGGACAGAAGCCAGAGTTCTCAGACAGTTTGCCTGCTGCAGACTCGAGGCTTCTCTCAGTCCTAGCGGAATGAAGTCCAGGAGCCTGAACGCGAGGCTCTATGTAGTGTTTCTAGGCTCTACCTTCATCCGTAGTTGAATATATCGCAAAGCTATAGAAATGTTTGATTCTTCAAAACAAACCGTAATTAGAATAATGTATTTGTCCTGGATGGAAGGAGCCTTAGAAATCTTCCATGACTACAAAGGTGGAAGGACCTGGGTGGATATCATAATCATTTGTAGTCGTTTTGGTTTAGGGTTTGAGGTTTTTTGGGTTTTTTTTCACTTTTGTGTTTGTCTTCAGAGGACATAGACCCCCAACACAGCAGTTTTGAAACCCATCTCATCCTCCTATTAATCCCCTCACCAAAAGCAACCCTGGTACTGATGACGTTCACTGTAACTCTTGAAAGGGTAGCACTAGTATGTGGGCAGAGAAGAAAGTCAAAGAAAGATCCATTCATTTACTCAACAAATATTGTCTGAAAGTCTACTATGTGCCAGGTTGTTTAGATATTGGGAATATTGCAATGTATAATAGAAAATTTCCCTCATCTGTGGAGCTTAAGTTCTAGTATGTGGAGCAAACAAATTCTATAGATCTCCTGTAATGCTTGTTTTGAAAACATGAATTTATTGCAGTGCTACTGATATATTAGGGAACAGTTTGAACACAATAAGAATTCCATGTTTGCTGATGCACGGTTTCAACTATGACAAACACCAGAACACAGAACTGAGTCTGAACTGAGTCACATAGGAATATACAAAATAGACATGTGTACACACCTCAGACATCCACCAGCTAGCACAGCTCTCTGAGTGAAATGTGCTACATCTGGCGTTACAGCTGTCCGCGCAGTTCCACGTAGCACCCTCCACCACTTCACAATAACTCAGGAGCTACAACCCTCCTCGTGGCCCCTTCCACCAGCAAACTCCGTCTTTTTCGAGGTAAAGTGACATACTGTTCGTAGTATTTATGAATATGACCATTTAACATATATAAAACTCTTTGCATTTTTCTCGTTTCCCCCTTTCTTTAAATGTGCACTGATGAAGTTTTTGCAGAAAATGGGTCCACAACCCCATTTTCCCCATAAGCCCAATGGTTTATATTGTACAATTTCTTATAGCCCAATGATTTTTTTAGGAGCACATTTGTCACGTTATAGGAGAACTATTTGTAAACAAGAAAACTACCAAATAAGATAATTCCAGGTAACGGTAAGTGCTTTGAAAAAGCTAAATCAGGGGATGTGGTTGAGAGTGTCTGGATGGAGCAGGGAGGCATGCCTTTAGACTGAGTGGCCACTGGCACCTCTCTGAGAAGCTCACATTCGCACTGACACTTGAAGAACAAGAAGGGCCAGTCATGCAAAAATCTGGGGTAAACAGCGTTTCACGTGCAGAGGTGTGGGGAGGAAGATGGGGAAGGGGAGAGGTGCTGGGAAGGGGCAGGGAAGGGGCATGTTCAAAGGTCCCAAAGCAGGAAGAGGCTTAGAGTGTTAGAGCAAAAAACAGACAGGTGGGAACAGCAGTGGGCCTTAAATCACACAGACATAGTAGGACATTGCAAGGAGCTGGAATTTTAAGTGTGATGAGAATCCATTGGAGAATTGTTCACCACCGATAGAAGACCCACTGCACATACAGATGCATACAAGGTCTGGAGAGTCTACACTTCTTATGCAAGGTCACATCAACAGCTAGACTCTAGATCTCCCATCTTTTTGCATGGAAATAGACATGCATATGCAGCAATCCCTACGTGAGTCCTTCCTTTGAATGCTGGGGATAAAAGACATTGATTGGGAAGTTTTTCCAGATTTTCTAAAAACAGATTCTGGATCCGTGAATGACTCCCACAAGCATGATTATATTGGGAAGAAGACCAGTTTAACCAGGATTTGTGCAGCGTCCCTTTTCATTCCACTGGTGAAAGGAAAGTAGACCAGACAAAATGCCAACTAAGCCATCATAGATGTTAGCAAGACTTATAAGGCAGCCAGACTGGCTTTGAGCAACTGCCAGAGCCCGGATCTACCCACCCTGAGTAGTGCCCTTAATAAGTCTAATGGTGCGGTCAGTGGGTGTTGGGGTTGCGCTCTCTGTTCTCCTGGTAACTGACATCAAACTGGAGACTTAAGAATTTCCTGACAGTGGATTGCAAGGCCCAGCAATGAGTCAATGAAAGAAGCTGTAGGATATTTCTTCTTAGATGGATTGATATTTTGTTTTTATTGAAGTCAGTCAGAAGACAAAAGAATAAATTTAACCTGACAACAGGCTAAATGCCACAGGGTAAATGCCTTGGCTACAAGCAGCCTATTGGGGCTTTACTCTACACTAAGCAGAAGAGGCAGCTACCTAGGGTGTGGTGTTAAGAGTGAACTCAGTGTCCCTCGTGGGTCAGAGCAGGCAGCCCCTGTGTGCACCACCCTGCAGCCCTGAGCTCTCTGCACTGTCTGCTCCTCCTCAGCCTGCAGTCCTGCAACTGGTCCGCCAGTCTCCACTTCTCTTTCAGTACATTCTTTCCTCCGGAAGCCTAGGGAGGGGAGGGTGAGTGATGAGACGCTGAGCAGATCTGTGATTCTCAGGCTAAACATCAAAGCATGCCGCCCTCCACCCCCAGCCTGTCAATTTCTTCAGGGCGGAGCAAGATCCACATGTGATTCCTGCTCTCAACCACCAGACTAGTTCTCTACTGCCTCGTTCTCCATCTGCATAATCCAGAGTTCTTTATGTAGCCACTGCGGTACCTTTATTCCTTTTCTAAAGCTGTCATTCACCAAACAATACTGTCAAGCCCTCCACACCTACAGGGTGCCAGAAGGAAGGGCAAGTTCCCACTTAGTAATAATCAACACATACTTACTGAGTGTCTAATCTGAGCTACAGACTGTTCTAGATGCTAGCAGTTCATTTGTGGAAGGACAGACACAGTCCTGCTCTTCTGGACCTCCTAGAATGTTCCTTTGGCAATATATCTCAAGGGTGGCCCTAACAGCAACTTCTCAGAGGCCACTGCAATGCTTGCTAAAAGACACTTGAATTCCAGGACCCGCTTCAGACCTTCTGAAGAAACAGAGTTTCTGGGGATGAAGCTTAGGAATCTGACTTTTTCAAACTTCTCCAAACATTTTCATATAAACTACAGTTTAAGAACTACTGCTCCAAGGAATGAAGGACTGTAGCTGGAGAGGTTCTTTCTCCTCTTTACAGTCTGGCTCAGGGGCTAGGGCAGTTCTCCTGTTGGTGAGACCCTTCAAGGATGTTTTCTCTGGGTCTCCTCACCTTCTAGGTACACAGGGCTGGAAGTTGTTTGGGTCTTGGATTTGAGGGTGTCCAGAAAGCTCTCACTCCAATGATGGGCCTCCAGGAACCACATATCTTTTCAAGATTGTTTTTTTGTACCTAGGCATGGCCATCTTTTAAAACCAGATACTCCTAGGCATGGCTTGGCAATCAACAATAGCTGGTAATTTCTACCTGGGTGTAGATGAGAGCTCTGTATCCCTGTGTCAGTGATAGCCAGCAGAGAGCAGGGTCCTATAGAAATGGGAACAGATCATGTCACCAAGATGGTGTGCTGGTCTCCTGGGAAAGGTAAAGCCAGGCAGCTGTGACTGGGTGTCTCCATGGGAAAGTAAGGCAGGGTGAGAGGAGGCAGAGCATGCTGGGAGGGCAAAGAGGAATCTAGAAGACTGGGTTCTCCTTCCCAGCTCTGCCTATAGACTAGACTGATGTGCTTCAGCTGGTTTCTCCTTCGGACTCCCGGTGAGCAGGTGCCGTCTCCCCTGATCTTCGTCCACCGTACTGCTCAGCAACTTGCTCCCAGCGTGGAGGAATCTAGGTTTGTGTCTTATCCACACATACATCATCATCGCATACTCTTGCCCTAGGCCACCTACACTAGTCTGTAAGCTTCTTGAGGACAAGGCAGGATGCATCTGTGATTCATTTTCACCACCCCCACACTGACTAACTGCACTCAACATGTGGAATGTGTTGAAAAACTATTTGTCAAAGCCATGAATGAACACAAACTAAATGGATAGAAATTTACCAAGGTCACAGCATGGCTTTGCCTAATTTACTCAGCCCCTGGCATAGCATCCCGTGCAAATAGTCATTTAATACTTGTTTTTGATGATCATGAAAGCGATAATAAAACTCTGCAAGGGGTGAGTGAGAATGAAGGCTCTTTATTGTTGGTATCTTTTGGTCTAAGCTTCCTCAAATTGTTTTTAGAAGTAGGCAGGGTATAAATAATAAGTGAGTTGATAGGGCTTTAAACCCCTGGGGCTGCTCCAGACTTTTCAGCCCTTCTCATACCCCAGGGCAATACAGCCTTCTGGGGATGGGAGGTGAAGAGAACTTTTTTTCATTCATTCAACAAATATGTTTTGAAAGCCAGACCATGCTTCTCTTTAGCAATAACCTTGCTCCAGGGTTTCTAGGCAAAGTAACTTCTTGAGGTCCCTTTTAAGGCTATGATTCCTGATTCTGCACAGAAATGATGGGGATATCGATGAAGTAATATTGATAAAGTCCCACAAGCGTCCGAGATTCAGTGAATATATTCAGGCAGTGGGTCTCTGTCGTCGCTCTATCTTAATATACCAGCACCTGGTGAAATTGCTTTAACGCTTTGCTTGGCATCTGTTTATGTCAAGTCGTATCTTCTCCTAACACCCAAATGAAGCCTGATGTGACCTCACATAATGTAGTAGACATGCCATCTTGTAGCAAATCCTGAACAAAGCTCTCACTTGATTTTTAAATGCATCAAAATGGGAATTATTTATTATGAGATTTACCTTTCCTGAGCATTTTTCTTATTGGTGGTGGGGGGTAGCTAGCTAAATTATACCAGCTGATTAAAATAGGCAATCAATATCTGCCCGTCAGAGGTGTCTTAACTTGCTATATATACTTTCAGTAAATATCACAGCATTATTTTAATCTGTAAATCGGGTTTGTCAGGTCGATTCATTTAAATGGCTCACATGCCCCAAATTCTCTCTGACAGCCCCAACGTGGGAACCTGTCCTCATCTTGAAAAAGTAATATTGCCTGGGGCTTGTTGCTAGCATAATAGAGGCAAGAACACTGTGTAGCAAGAAATAAGAGAAAGAAAGACCACTTTTCTTATAACAGGTTTCTGCAAGTATCTAACACCTCAACCATGCAGCATCTTTTCACAGAAATTGGTGCTGACTGAGGTGGGGAGAGGATAAAAATATATTACTGATCCTGATAACACTATCGAAGACAATAACAAAAAATTACCCATCAATTACTATATGCTATGCACTGTACTAAGTAATTTATAAAAATGAATTATCCTAGTCCATCCCTCCGGCAACCTTGTAAATGTTATATGTGCAGAAGCTTAAGTTGAAAACAATTTAGAAACTTGTTCAGGATCTGTCTGGCTCCAGCCTACAACCCTATCTCTGTGGTGTTACTATGATCAATTGACTTTTTGAAGAAACAACGGGGCTAAGGGGGACCATGTGTCCGGGATGGTTTGAGACCCCTGTGGTTCCCTCAAATCCTGCAACCTCCACTTGACTAAATCTATTAATTGATTGTTTCTCAGCTTTCTAAAATGAGCAGACCTCTCTACAGTTAAAAAGAAAAGACATTTTATATTTGTGGATTATAAAAATGATAGCGCCTTTTAAATGAGTTAATTACATGCTTTACTGCATGGCTTCTTTAGATGTTTGTGATATATCCTTTATTTGTGGTATAGACAGTGCTCAGTGGGCTTAAGAATTCGAAAGCCTCTTGCAAGAAATGATTAGGGCCCATTATGAAATGAGAACCAGGACGCTGATTTAGGAAATGCAGCAAGAATGCTAGGGAACAACCCCAAGAAGAAGTTAAAGACTTAGGTTAGTGGGCTCTGCCTTCCCTAGCCCAGCCTTGGTTAACAAGGCAGTTAAACCCTCTGAGCCTTAATTTACTTATTTTCCCAAAGGAAGCATTTTATCTACTTCCCAGAGCGTCCTGGAAAGACCAAATATGGTCATCTCTGTGAAAGCGCTTTATTTGTCGCGAAATATTACACCAATGCAAATAAATACAAGGTGGTCATATTCTCCAAATGTCTGATGTCCAGTCATTGTGTAAACAAGATTTTACTTTGGGAAGGAAAAACTTCTTCGAAACCAACACCATTTTAAATTGGAGTTCTATGAGCAAAGCATGCCCCAGTGGCTGGCTCATAGTAATGGTGCTTTGCTGAATTAAATGAATTTTTGTCAAAGAAAAATCCTACAAAATAAATGCATTCACAAGCTCCCCCCAAACCCTGTAGCCATCAGTTTGTAAAGAAACCTCTGTTTTGCTATTTGTTTTGTGCTGAACTATATTTACATGCAGGGTGAGGTTTTCAAAATGAAATTTGACAGGTTTTTTTTTTTTTTTTTTTTACAAGATCTGCCTGTGTTTGCGCTCCCTCTCTTCTCCCCAGGGTGCTTCTAGTGGGCTGGGAAAGTGTGCCAAAGGGCAGGCTGGAGGTGGAAGTCTCCAGGGGGTCTGGGTTTGAGGGTAAGGCAGCCAGGAGCAGAGGTGGTCGCAATATAGGAGTGACAGTCGGGGAGAGGCGTGTCAGTATTCTCAGGTGGGTGACCATGGGAGGAAGCCCCTTCCCACCTACTGCTGGAGGGGCCTCAGGGCACACAAAAGACCCAGAGGTGGAGGAAGGCAGGATGGCTGCGAGGGAAGAAGGGCCCTGGGGGATAAGGCTCCCTCTCTCTCTGCCCTACCTCACTGCCAGCCACCTGCTTTGGTCCTGGGTTTTCAAAGTAGACGCATCACCTTGTCTTGACTCCTTGCATCGAAATATTCCTTGTATCATCTTCCAGTCCTTGCTCCGCCTTCCGTCCCTGCAGACTTGAGGGTCCATACTAGACCCTTCTGGCAGCATTCCAGACCTCTCTGAAAAGCACCATTCCTTGGAAAATAAAGAAATCTGAACATATCTTCTACAGAAACTATCAGTCTCATAGTGAAAACCTCACATTCTGTTTAGGTATAGCTAAAGCACAGAGAAGAAAAGCAGGTATCTGGGATAGAATATATATATTTTTAAATTCTGCCTTCAGTGCTCTGGAGCTAGGTTGGCAGACGTTTTACGTAAAGGGCCAGATAGTAAATATTACTTTAGACTTTGAGGGTCATATGGTCTCTGTCACAAGTAATCTATTCTGTCATTGTAAGCAGCCACTGAAGATATGAGTGTGGCTGTGTTCCAATAAAATTTTATTTATAAAAATAGTGGTGGGCTTATAGCTTGCTGACCACTTCTTTGGCGTAGCAACAACTTTTTTTTTAAATAAGGCACCATTTTGATATCTTGGTAAATGTAGAATGCCTGGACCTGCCCCTGTCACCTCCTTGCCAACGCTCTTCCCGTTAGCAGGGCAGTGAGCTTGCTGTGGTAGCTAAAGGAAGGTTGAGCTGGCAGCGTTGATTTACACCGACAAATGTGTTTCCTCTGAAAAGACTGGTTGGGAGGTTGCATGTGTGCATCAGTTCCATAGGGAAGCACTGAAGAAAGATAACTGGACGCCTAACTAATGGGGAAATGGACCCATTGCCTGTGGAAAGGCTGAACTGAAGGGGCCTCTTCTCTCTGCTCACATCCTTCCCCCAACCTCCCAGGCCCTTTAATGGAAGCTGCCCTGCTGGAAGGACACCCACTCCTCTCACTCTCTACCCTGGGGTCTAAGAATCTCCTTCCAGAAGCCAGTAGGCTTGTCTTTCATGAGGATGTTTCCTTTTCAGAGAGGAGCAGTCAGCTCAAATAAAACTCCAGCAAGACTGTCTAAGAGGCAGAGTTTTTGCCTGTTCTCTTTTTCTACCCCAATCTTTCAGCAAATAGGTTATTCTCTCCACTAACTCCAGGGATATCAAGTCCTTGGTATCAACCTTTCCGCCAGCCACTCCTGCCTTTCCTCTTTGGGCTCGATGCAAAGTTATTACTTGGGGAGAAGTTTTGAGTTAGCACAAGAACTGCACGTATCTGAAACCACAAATCACGCATGGGAGATTGCAGAGAGCCTCCCTCACAGGCATTTGCAAGTGCAGTGTGAAGACCAACACCTGGGGGGTGTCCAAAAGTCTGTGCCTCTGCTGTAGCTCTGACTGTGAAGGAAAGTCGGGTCCCTGGAGGACCTTAGAGAGTGGGGATAGGGGCTGAGAAAGAAGTTACACTTACACGTGACCAGTATTTCCTAAAGGATGGAGTTTTATTACTCCTGGTAATAAGCAGAGATCCCAAGATGAGGTTTGATGGTCAGGAATTAAAAGCAATAACTTTCAACGAGGGGCGATTGTCTGGGGACATTTTTGGCTGTCACAGCTCGCATGGGGGCTGGGGTGTGAAGGCACGCTTATGGCATCTTGTGCGTAGAGGTCAAGAAGGTTGTTTGTCCTACATCCTACAATGCACAGGACAGACCCACCCAACGAATAATCGTCTGGCCCCAAATACCAATAGTGCCAAAGCTGGGAAATCCTGAATTAAAGGTGTCTCTTGTTCTGAACAGCTCTGCACTATAAATGGTGACATGATATCATGGGTGGATAGGCTGGACCACATGAGGGTCCCCCAGGCCTGATTCCTTTAGGATGTGAGAGTGGTGGGACAGCCGGCGGCACCGTGCCCAGCTGGATTTGGTGGCAGGAAGGGGTAAATGGATGGGAAACACTCTCATGCCTGTGGCTCCTGCCCCGGTGCTCAGCTGTGTGTCTCTCTTTAATTTTTTCCCTTCCGTATCTGTGGAGCCCGGCCATCACCCGAAGACACTGCTTCTTGCCCCTCTGGCTCCAGTACCCAAGGTAGGAGCCCCCCAAGGAAAGGTCCCACTTTATTTTTGTAATGACGTGGGAGCACATCTCCAGCTGCTCTGCTTAGAGGCTGGGGGGACAGTGAGGCAAGGGGAGACCGGCTGGGACCCTGATAAAGCCTTGTGATCGCGCCAGCTCAGCCTGGGCTCTTCCCTGGGCTCTGTGGAGGCAGCAAGCGCCCCTGTTTTCATGGTCCTCTCCTTGGCTGCTCGGGCTGTGGGCTCCTGGCCTGTATTCCTGCTTCCTCTTTCAATCCACTTCTCTCTGCTTTCTGTCTTTAAGAAATGCTTCAAGTTTCCGTGCCTAACGTCACCTCTGTGTTTCGGGGATTTGATGAATTTATTCTTAAAGGTTCCTTTGGTCATTTTGATGGACGTCCGGGAGGGAGGGAAGTAGATGTATAAGCTATGCCACATTTTAGAGCAGTCCATTGGCTTTAACACCGGGGAGGTCACTGGTGACCTTGTCAGTAGAGTAGATTGGCAGAACCAGGTTGCAGTAAGCAGAGGAGATTTGAATAAAGAAAGGAATTTTGGTTATCCATTGCTAGGGTACAAACTACCCTAAAACTTGGTGGCTAAGAAACACCATTTATTATTGTCTTTCACTGGGTTCCCCTGACTTGGTTCAGCTGAGTGCTTCTAGACTAAGATCTGCTAAGGGCTGAATTGTGTCCCTCAAAATGTATGTTGAAGTCCTAACTACCCAGTACCTCAGAATGTGACCTTATTTAGAAATAGGGTTTTTACAGATGTAATTAGTTAAGAGGAGGTCATCCTGGAGTAGAATGGTCCGTTTATCTAGTATGACTGGTACCCTTATAAGAAGACGAAAGAAACACACAGGGGGAATCCCATGTGATAACAGAGACAGAGACTGAAATGTTGCAGCTAGGAGCCAAGGATTGCCAAAGACTGATGGCCGCCATTGGAGGCTGGGAAACGGCAAGGAAGGATTCTTGCCAGAGTCTCAGAGGGAGGCTTGGCCCTGCTGACACCTGATTTTAGACTTCTAGCATCAAACCGCAAAAGCGTAAAGTTCTGCTATTTTAAGCTACCCAACTGGTGGTACCTTGTGATAGTATCCCTTGGAAACTAATACAGGATTTCTCATATAATTCCAGTCAGATCTTGACTGGGGTTGGAATCAGCTGAATTTTCTATTGGGCTGAATGTCCAAGAAGGCTTCTTCACTTACATGGCAGATACCTTATCTGGGATGATGGGAACTTCTGGTACCTGGACGGGCATCATTCTTTCTCTCCAGTCCCCCTTTCTACATAGTTGGGGTTTCCTAACAGTCTGGATTTTCCAGTTAGTCAGATTCTTTTACACAGTGACTAGCTTCCCAAGAGCAAATGAGACCCAGATGGAAAGTAAAAGACTTCTTTTGACCTAACCTCAAAAGTTACACAATATCACTTTGCTATATTCTTTCCTCCAAAAAGTAAATTACAAGTCGCGCCTAGCTTAAAAGAGAGGGAAGTAAAACAAGGACATGAATACCATCAGGAGTGGTTCATTATAGGGTCATTCTTATAGACTGGCTAACACAGAAAAGGAGTTGGAAGCCATTCTTTAAAGAAGTTTGATTTCCAAGGAGTAGAAAGGTTGATGGAAAGTTTTCATTTATTTTTTGATATGAGATATTGATATAGTAAAAGTTGAAAATATAGGAAGGAAGAGCTACGAGAAGATAAGATCCAGGGTTCAGTTATAATGTTCAGCCTCACACTCCAGGAAAAACACTTCTTTCATTGTGTCTGGAGAGATGCAGAAGAGGATGGTTAAGATACATAAATGGATGGATGGATAATGGGACGCAGACGTGGATACAGAAGGTTCAGGATGGTGAGAGTCTTGTGCATTGGATTCCAGTATCTCTGGGTCCAAAGAAACAAGATTATCTGCCTATACTGATAATAAATGTGGGATAAGAGAGAGATCTTGAGGAGAGTGACTTTCTGAAAGAGCCACAGTGGAGAATGGAAAACAGAGCTAACTACAGTACACATACACCTAAATACCTCAAGTCAGTATGATATAATAAACTTTGCAGAGGTGGAAATGAAATCTCACGGGGATAGGGGGAGCAATTGTTTCCCTCTATCCATGGCATTCTTGGTGTTATTTTCCCAGTTTTCCAGGCCTAACATGAGTCTCTAGCGTTAACTTGACCTTATTTCTGCAATCAAGATAATGAGAGCTTGGAAAATATGATCACAGTTTCATAAGTACATTTCATTAAAAATCAATATCCTTATATTTGGTAAGCCATAAAAGAAGGGTTAGTGGGAAAGAAAAATGTGAGAAAGAATTTGCACATCTCATCCAAACATACATAGAGAACGTCTTCCCTGATTTTGTGAACCGTTATCCCATTTTCCTTCATCACCTCCAACTGCACTTACAGTGGGAAAACGTGGCCTAAGACATGAACTTTTTCTGACTCACACAGCACAGATTAATTGTATCTCATCATGAAATCGTAGCTCTGGTTGGGCCGTTTTTCTGTGATTGACTTCCTGCATGTGGGTGAAAGGCAGATCCATTTTCCTCAGTGTTAATTTCAGCTGTAAATATGGCCATTTTTGTCAATGATCATAGAGTGAGTTTCTGTGATTAGTCATTTAACTGTATGGCACTTGCAAGCTAAATAGAGTGTTTACAGCCATCCCCTTGCTTAGGAGATGGAGCTTATGTCAAATTACATCTTATGAAAATTACATAAATAAAAATTTGCATCTAGAAGGACCTTTCATGAAAATTATGAAAAGATTGCAGAATTTTTTAATTTGCATTGTATAGTAGCTCTGTAATTGACAAATTATAACTATAGTCCATAATACTTTTTATCCAAAAATTATTCATCAAAACTGCATATATATTGGTTAGTTCATTATGAAAAGTAATGATGTTGGCCATCACATGAATTGTTTTTTCTTTTATCAGATTAGTGACAAAGTACTGTAATGAGCATAACCTTCCGGAATGGATATGATGGAAGAAACAAGCTAGGTCTTGGTGTGGGACAGATCATAAAATGATTGGCTTGTCCTCATGCCTCTTCCAAAGGCCCCAGCACTACCACTCGTCTCTGTTAAGTGTCTGTCTCCTGCTAAGTGTCTAACTTGGTCTGGAATTTAAGAAGCATTTGTTACTCTTGGTCCCATGACTACTCAAGAAAAGATCTATACCTTCAACCCAAACAGGGAATTAACCTGAGAAATTCTAAAAATGAGCATTTCAATTTAAGCTCTTGGATTTGGACAATTGCCTGGAAAGAATCTCATTTTTTTAAATAATCAGAAAAAAACCTTCCAACATCAGGACATTCTCTTTTCTTTAGAAAAAAAAAAAAAACCAGAAGGAAAGATTGTAAGGTGAAGTGGTATCGTAGTTGGCTATGCCTGAGGAATTTCAATTCATCAGTGCCCAGACAACATAATTCACCATCTCCTGCTGAGCAAAAGGGGCAGGTGCTTTTAAGTCTTACAAACTGGAAGGATAATACTGGTTTCTCTGTAGAGCTGAAATCTGTATTACACGACTTGTTTTGCCCAATTTCCCCAAGTACAAAACATTCCTCGCTTTGAACATAGAAATTTTACTGCTTTTGCCCTGATCCTTGTTTCTCTCCTTTTCCTTCTTCTTTTGCTCTTCATAGGCCATCACTTATTATGAAAATACTTAGCGATTTCTGAAATTAGCAGATCCAACACATTACTAACAACTAAGATACTTCCATGTGTGTTCCTCAGGGACACCCACAGATATCCTGTAAATAGGTGTGAAGTACATTCAATCGTTACATCCTTGACAGAATTTACAGGAAACATTCATTCATTCATACTTAAATCATCATTATTGGACACCCAGTGGACACTGACTCTGTGCTATGCTTCAGGATACGAACTTCCCAGCGCAACACAGGCACTTAATGTTTATTGAATAGGTAGCAGAGCTGCTTCCAAGAAGCTCTCAATCTAGTGCGGGAGGCAGACTTGTACACAGAAAACTACAATGCAATTCCATGAGTATTCTAGAATTGGTAGGAATACCTACAAAGGGAGCCTAAGGAAGCAAATAACCCAGAGTGGGTAAGTTGAGAAAAGCTCCACAGAAGTGGTGAGTGGGCTAGATTTTGAAGGATGAGCGGATGTTTGTCCAGTGAAAAAGAAAATTGGAAGAAGTGTACCTGAGGGTGTGTGTGTGTATGTCTCTGTCTGTGTATGTAGAGGAATCTGAACACAGGCATGCTAAGCAAGGGGCACAGCATGTGCAAAGGCACGGAGACCAAAGTGGTATGGTAGACTCTGGGAAGTGTTTCCTGTGGCTGGGATCCACAAGGTGTCTAGATGAGGGAGTGAGGGATAATTAAGAAGAAAGGTAGGTGCTAGATATTGAAAGACTCTGTGACCCTCATTGCAGAGTTTAGGCTTTGCTACTGAGGAATCAGATGATGCTCTAGTAAGAAAAAGACAGAAATCACATTTTAAACAAAGAACGCTCTGCTTGTTAGGTGGGATGGACTAGTTTAAAGAGAATTAGTGGGAAATATGTAGGCAATTAGGAGACTATTGCCACATTTAAAGTAGGGTTGATGGGGGCCTGAGCTAGGCCTCTGACTAAAGAACTCAGAGGAAGAAGTGTGGTTTGGACAATGTTTCCTTGGGAAGAGAGCACAAGAGTTGTGGGTGAAATGTACTAGCAGGTCGTTTGGGATAACGTGTACACAGGAAGCACCCTAGGGTGCAGTGAGAGAGGGAGCCTGGAAAACTCCTGGGAGCAGACTCTGCATTCGGGCCCTGGACCAGCTGTCTCTGGACCAGTGGCTCTGAAAGTTTAGCATCAGAATCTCCCAGAGGGCTTGGTAAGCCTCCAGCCCAGTAGGTGTGGGGAGAGTCTCAAGAACCTGCATTTCTAACAAATTCCCAGGTGATGGTGATGCCTGACCAGGGCCACACTTTGAGAACCACTGCTTGGGACTATGTAGGCAATTATGTATAGCAGAGAAATAAGTTGTCTTGTGTAAGCCAGCTATTCTGGTCTCCTTACACACAACCTACCAGAATGACCAGGAAGAGAGAAGACATGGAAGGCATGGCTTGCTCGGACGGTAGTGGACGGATAAATGGCCTTCATGCAGACCTACCCTCCTCCAGAGCTTGATCATGACTGGTCCTGTAGCCTGCTGCAGGCGGCCTTGGCTCACTTCCAATCCACCTACCTAATATTTCTTGAGTGTAGGTCAAAGATTCCTCCCAAGTTACCACTGGGGAGTGGGAGAAGGGTGGGCCCATAACTACAACTGGCAGGTCAGGATGTGGAGCTGATGTAGGGAAAGTTAGTAGGATACTTTCTGAGAATGTGCTGTGCGGAACACTAGTTTTGCATAATGTTAAAAGGCGCCATGTGCAAAAAAATGTATCGTGGAGTAACTTTTTAAAATGATGGATGAGAGAAAGTCAACAATTGCCTTATTTCAAGAGAACTTTGACTATAATCTATCATCTAATTCACCAAGCGTCTCTGAAAGAGGATTGTACTGGGAAACACCCATCTCCACCGCCACACCTCTTTCTTCAAAAACCAGGAAATCCTTTATTTAGAAGCATCTCAGGGGATGGGTGTTGTGTTGAATACATCCAAGGAAATGCTACCCTTAAGTTCTCTGTGCAAGAATTTTAGAGCAGTGGCTCCCAAAGAGTAAGTTCATAGGCTGATGCTGGTGCAGGATAGCCATTATGCATCTACAATAATGTTGAAAACATAGGGAAAATGTAGTAGTTTACTAAGTTTTTTTTTTTCAGTTTAAGGGCTATATTCATTTTGAATTTTTGTGCTTCCTATGCGTTTAGTGTTAAAATTTTCCTTTTTAGTGAAATGATGGCGATGGGAGAGACGATCATTTCTCAAATATTTTTATATATGTTTTAAATTAAAAGTTGGCATGTCTCTATGAATCCTTTTTGTTTTAGCTTAATTAAATTGTTTTGTTGCAGTCTTAGCTATCGTTTAGTCTAAACTCAACATTTATAGATGGAGGAAGTGAAGATTTGAGGCTGATATAAAGAAAGGGATAACAATATGTTTATTATAATTTATGCAAATTCTGTATATTGAAAACAGCCATTTCTCACTCAAGGACTTTGTCACACATACTTGGGCATGTCAGTGCCTTTCATAACATTAATTATAATAGGAAGTTGAAAGGTTTGTTCTGTCACAAGCAAAGCATGAAGTGTTTCATGAATTGGTGGAAAATTAGAACCAGCAGGGTGCCATGTGTCCACTTCAGTATTTTGGTTCTAGTCAAAACCAAGACAGTACATAATTGATTATGATTAATAATATTTACTCACAGAGTTCTTTTTGTGGGTATTTCCATCTGAACTGAGAAGCAGTAAAAATTAGGCAGACACCTAGGAATTATCTAAGATCACAGCTGAAATTTTCCATTAATTCTTCAGATCACCCACGTTTATAAAATAATCCTAAAGTTAGTTAATCTCTCTGCAGGAAAGCTTCCTCACCTGAAAAAAATGAAAGGGTTGGACCAATTTCTTCTGAAGTCCTTCCAGCTATAAATTTCAAGGATTCTGTGACTTACCTGGAGTTAGCCAATAAATAAGAGTCTATATTACTTAAACTTTCTCCTTTTTCAGTGACTTATAGATTACCAAAGTGAAATAATGCTTAACGCAGGTCAAATTATCTTTGGGAATCATGAAGGAGAAAGAAAAACATTTTCAAATAATGAACATCTTGAGCTTATATATTAAATACTATTTTTTTAAACTTAAATATTTATCGAGGACATACTCTGAGATAGGATATCAGTTTCATATACCTATCCACCCAAGGCTGTCACTAGGCACTCAGCACAGCCCAAGATCACTTTTCATGTATTTCTAATTCTGTGTTTCTCAAAATGACCATCTAATCATAGTGGCCTGGAAAGCTTATTGAAAATGAACATTCCTGGCCACTAACTCTATAGAGATACAGAATTTAGTGGTGCTGAGATAGAGCTCAGGAATCTGCATGTTTAATAAACTCCGAAGGGATTCTCATGCACACTTAAACTTAAAAACTACTTCTCCTAAGATATAAATCTTTGTGCGCGGGGCATGGCACTTCCACATGCCCAAACAACAGAGTAGAAGACGATCAGAACAAGAGCAGAGTGAAAGAGGATTAATAGTACCAGTTTTGGGTATTTCTTCTCACTTCGTTTCAGCCAGTGGCAAGGAATTAGCTGCTTCTCTCTTTCACCCCTGGTCTTCTCTGAAAGGTCAGCAAACTTTCCACTTAGAGAATCCTATTCCTGAAAGTAGTTTCAGGGTCACAGGCTGGGGGTGTGGGAGGGAGAACAATGGAGGTTGTGGATTTATTGGGGGAATAATTGCCTTAATTTTTTTTCTCAGAAAGTATATGGAGTTTAGGAAAACTAAGGTGATTCCAGCATTCACGGTATACACTTTCCAGATGAATTTAGACTTTGTAATGTAAGCACATTTCCAACTAAGATAAAGAGCCAGTACATGATAATTCAGTGCAATTTAAAATACATATCCATTCGATTTTAAATATAAGAATTTCATATGCTCTCAAGCCTTGCTCTTTCTACTTTCTTTCAATTTTGAACTCTACTGTGTTCTTGAATTTTTATTTTATTTTATTTTTTTAATCTAGTCCACTGTCATATACAAAATGCTGTTTCTAACCTAAGGCTAGAATGTTCTTGGTGAGCTAATCAATGAATTTTTGCCCATTAGAAAGGGTACTAAAATAAAAAGAATGCTAACCTTTAAATGTATTTGGTAGCTGTTTGAAATAATTTTTTTTTTAAGGCAAAACACCAAGAGGAGAAATAGTCTTACTCCTTAAAGAGAGGAAAAGCTCCCAGGTCCCAGGGAATTGCATGACATTTGGAGAAAATGTTTTCAAACCCTGGAGTATTGATCAGCCATAGCATCACTTGGTACTAAAAGTGTTATTTTTAATTAAGTCTTTCTAGACCACGTTGGAAGATAATGCATATATATAT
>JAQQAC010003584.1:10365453-10377187 GCA_029783875.1 Phataginus tricuspis | reverse complement strand
CATTATGTCTGCTAATCATAATGCCCCTTTTTCCCCCTTGTCCCTCCTTTCCCACCCATCCTCCCCAGTCCCTTTCCCTTTGGTAACTATTAGTCCGTTCTTGGGTTCTGTGAGTCTGCTGCTGTTTTGTTCCTTCAGTTTTTTTCTTTGTTCTTATACTCCACAGATGAGTGAAATCATATGATACTTGTCTTTCTCTGCCTGGCTTATTTCACTGAGCATAATACCCTCTAGCTCCATCCATGATGTTGCAAAAGGAAGGATTTGTTTTCTTCTTATGGCTGAATAATATTCCATTGTGTATATGTACCACCTCTTCTTTATCCATTCATCTACTGATGGACACTTAGGTTGCTTCCATTTCTTGCCTATTGTAAATAGTGCTGCAATAAATATAGGGGTGCATATTTCTTTTTCAAACTGGGCTGCTGCGTTCTTAGGGTAAATTCCTAGGAGTGGAATTCCTGGGTCAAATGGTATTTCTATTTTGAGTTTTTTGAGGAACCTCCATACTGCTTTCCACAATGGTTGAAGTAATTTGCATTCCCACCAGCAGTGTAGGAGGGTTCCCCTTTCTCCACATCCTCACCAACATTTGTTGTTGTTTGTGTTTTGGATGGTGGCCATCCTTACTGGTGTGAGGTGATATCTCATTGTGGTTTTAATTTGTATTTCTCTGATGATTAGCGATGTGGAGCATCTTTTCATGTGCCTGTTGGCCATCTGAATGTCTTACATTCAGATGTGTCTGTTCAGCTCCTCTGCCCATTTTTTAATTGGCTTATTTGCTTTTTGTTTGTTGAGGTGCCTGAGTTCTTTATATATTTTGGGTGTAAACCCCTTATCGGATGTCATTTATGAATATATTCTCCCATAGTGTAGGATCTCTTTTTGTTCTAGTGATGGTATCCTTTGCTGTACAGAAGCTTTTCAGCTTGATATAGTCCCACTTATTCATTTTTGCTTTTGTTTCCCTTGCCTGGGGAGATATGTTCATGAAGAAGTTGCTCATGTTTATGTCCAAGTGATTTTTGCCTATGTTTTTTTCTAAGACTTTTATGGTTTCATGACTGACATTCAGGTCTCTGATCCATTTTGAGTTTACTTTTGTGTATGGGGTTAGACAGTAATCCAGTTTCATTCTCTTACATGTAGCTGTCCAGTTTGCCAACACCAGCTGTTGAAGAGGCTGTCATTTCCCCATTGTATATCCGTGGCTCATTTATCATATATTAATTGATCATATATGTTCGGGTTAATGTCTGGACTCTCTGTTCTGTTCCACTGGTCTGTGGGGTCTGTTCTTGTGCCAATACCAAGTTGTCTTGATTACTGTAGCTTTGTAGTAGAGCTTGAAGTCTGGGAGCGTAATTCCCCGTTTTATTCTTCCTTCTCAGAATTGCTTTGGCTATTCAGGGTCTTTTGTGGTTCCAAATGAATTTTAGAACTGTTTGTTCCAGTTCATTGAAGAATGCTGTTGGTATTTTGATAGGGATTGCATTGAATCTGTAGATTGCTTTAGGTAGTATAGCCATTTTGACAATATTTATTCTTTTCTTCTAGCCAAGAGCATGGGATGAATTTCCATTTGTTAATGTCCTCTTTAATTTCTCTTAGGAGATAATGCATATTTAAAATATAAAATAAACACTTCTGCAAAAGAGACTGGGAATAAGACATGATGTTCAGCTTAACTGAACCCCTAGCTCAGCAATAGCTTTTGCACAATGCTGCTCAAAATGCCTTCCTTCAATTTTCAGACTCTTAAGTTTATAGAATTGATAGAGTAACTGATTTATTTTGTAGGATGTGAAGCTTCTAACTTGTTATTTCCAGGCTTGGGGTGTTATATGACTGAACCCGTTGGTAATGTGTGCTCTTCCAGCCCATCTGTTAAATTAGAGCAGTTCATGAAGAAAAATGAGATATGGTGTTGCACTTCATGAAACAGGGTGTCTCAGCACAAAGAACATTTCTCACCATAGAGGGAGATAAAATAAGACATAGTGGACTAGAGATGTTCATGTTGTTGAAAGTTAGAAAAAAAATTATTTCACAACTACCATGTCTAGTCTGCCACAGTTTCTCACTCGGGTCTCCTTGTGGTTGCTTTTCCTTGGCTGAGCATATTTCTAACTTAGTTCTGGAATTAAACAGAAAAATAGGATTCACGTTAGACTCCACCTTGGCTTAAACCATTCTATTACTTCAAGCAAGAGAAAATGACAGGTGGATTTACTAAGTTCGTAGGCGTACTACAGCTATGTTTAATGCAATGCTGTGGTGGCAGAGATCAGAAGCAACAGAACATTAAATCTATTTCTCTTTTCTTTTTTCAGATTTTTGACTGAACAACCCAACCTTTTCCAAGGTAAGCAACATTATACTCTTTAATTTGTTGGGAAAATGATAGCATAATTTTATTGGCTTTGGATACATATTTACTGTATGGTCACGCAAAGTCACAAGTGTGACATTCAAATGGTGCCCAGAATTAGGTTTTTATTGGCAGTGTTAGTGATGAGAGCACCCTATGAAGATGGCTTGATGATTTGACTAAGCAGTGGACCAGAGAGAGAGAGAGAAAGAGAAGGAGACACGTATACTCTTTTCCTTGATTGATTGGCTCTCTGTGAGACAGCAGACTCTTCATCTGTGATGTTCAAAGACAGAAGGTTCCTTTATGAGCAGCTTGTAGCAGGGCCTGCCCCTCTACTAAAGCCTACTTTGGATGAATTAATAGGCAGAGAACCCCCAGCATGGCCCCAACGCCTCAGCTCAGGTGGGGGCTTCCTGTCCAGGTCCAGCAGGACCACATTAGCCAAGCTGTATAACTTTCCAAGGGTATCTGTCAAAACTAGCAATTAAGGATGTGTTAATCTTATTAAAGAACACAATAGGAACCCTTTTTGTTAAATTTCATTAAAAAATCAGGATATGCACCATCTGGTTTGTGCATACAGGAATAAGTTTTTCAAAAGGGCACGTTTCCAAGTTCTATGCTTCATATGCTTCAGAAGTAAAAACCCATAAGCAACTCTATTTTTAATGAGAGCAATGCTAAAACTAATAAAACTGGGGTAGACTTCCCGTATGTGCCATTTTTCCTAAGCTACGTGTGTTTGCAGTATGTTTGGCTGACTTGTCCTGTTTAGAGGCTGGGCTTCCAATTGAAAAATATTCAAGTTCTCCATGAGTTAATTGGAAAATAAAGACATCATTGTAATAGAGCAGCTGGAACCTCAGGTATTAATTATGGCTCCATCTAGTATAAAGTCTAGTAAATTATCTCCTGTTATTTATTATATTATTTTTTAGAAACTGTCAGTTTTCAAATCAGAGATAAGAAAGTTAAACTTTACTATGTATTGTATGCTTTTTAAAAATGTCATTTAGAAGCAATCACTGTTTATAAACAATAAATAGTAACAAAACTGTGACAACATACAGATTTACTATTGGCATTCTATATTGAGTCCTTAAAATAAAATTTATTTAAATAAAAAAGGCTTATTTAAAGTTTATGGGAATATAGCCATCTCACAATATAGAATAGCTTTCTACAGAAATGTCTTTGGGTCAGAAAAGCTGCTTAGAAGAATAATTCCTTCAGCTTCCTACATAATTTTTTAAAGTCCTATACAGTAACAGACATGACTTGTGAAGCAATATGGTGCGGTCCTTAACCTCTCAGTAATTGGAGGCATCTTCTGTATGTATTCCACAAGTCCAGCTCAGGCCGATGAAGGAAGCATAATTACATTACAGGCAATCTCATCTAAGGTAATTACAATTGTCGCCATCAATCCAATTAAAGAGGATAACCAGCTCTACTGAAAAACAGCTTTCAAACTAACTCCAGGCTTTGGGATAAGGGTGTGATTGAGGATTTTGAGAATATTCATTTGTCAAAATACTGTTGCTAATAAAAATGGATAATGATGTTGAGAGAGAAGGGTAGTGAGAAGAGATTGAATATTGATTGATAGACTTCCTTTTCCAGTTACTAATAAATTTCTTAGTTATAAGCAAAGAAATCAGTGTAGATTCTCAACACCAAGCTACAGGCCACACAACATCTTTATGGAAGGGTTAAGATAGCATCACAATATCACGGTGGTCCACTGTACCCATCAGGCCTCTCATCCTAAATCAGCCCTCCCTCCATTCCAATATTCCTTCTGGGAGCCTCTGTCTTGTTCCTCTTAGAGATATGATAGCCCATTTCCTGAACTCTATCCCTGTCTTTGTACTTGATGGAGGAAGTTGGCTCGAGTTACCTCCCTGGAAGCTCTTGCACTGGTTTTTTGTGGGGTCAGTGTGGGAGGCAATAGGGAATATCACTAAGCATTAGAGATGCATGATGGTGAGTGGATATGATGCGCTTCTCAACCACTTCACCTTTGTCTCTCAGCAGGACCCAGAGAACAAGAAATGAAAAATGATGTTACTGTAACTAGGATTGAAAAAGGGCCCAAGAGAGATTGTATATTTCTTCGACACAGAACTGTATGGTGTTCTATGTGCAGATACTGGTGTTTTCTTTATGGTTATTCAGATATGAAGATATAGGAGATAAGCCTCTTAGTCAGGAGATGCTATGTAATATCAGTGACTCCCTTGGCATTCTTTAAGTTACATTACCAGCAATCCTTAAGTATTAGCATTCTTTGAGCATTCCACACCCTGGCTTTTCTGTTCTATATCCAGAACCTTCTACCTATCTTGGCCATTTCCTTCTCGTGCCTTTTTCATGCTCTCTCCTTGCCACTCTCGGATACCTCTTCTCTTTGTCCATGTAGGTATTTCCAGGCCTGCTTTAAAACTTATCTCCAGAGAACCAATTCACCACAGAAGTGGAGGAGGGAGCAGAGAAAGGACTAAGTGGGTGGAGAGCTGGGCTCAGGTTTCAGCGGGCTCCTAACCAGCTCTGTGATTCTGAACAAGTACCACGGCTAGCTGATTCCCAGTTTCCTCATCTGTAAAATGAAGTTTAACATCTATCCTGGCAACCTCATTTTAATGTATTTCTCAAATGAAATTATTAATGTGGAAAAAGCCCTTCATAAAATATATAGTTCCATACAAACATGAGGGATTATGTATCCATTATCCATCTATTTATTCTTTTAAGCCCATTCCACTCTGGTCATTTCGTTCTGTCATTTCCCCCAGCCCTTGCAATATAAATGGTACTTTTTTAAATGCCCCCTTTTATTCCTTGGTTTATTGTTTCTACAGTTCCTATTTCCTGTTGAGTGTTTAAGAAACCCGAAGACCAGCACCATGTTGATTATTTCTTTTCTCTTTTCCCTAACTTTAATTCATTGTCGTTTTCCTGCCATAAGAGGATTTGTTGAGGTACAGTATTTGTTCTCTCCTTAGTTTTCCTCCCACCCCTGCAAGCAGACGGCCCAGCTTGGACCCAAAGATAACATGCTGCAGTGGGAGACAATGAGCACATAGAGGGCAGAGTTGGACGGAAGGCCAGAGGCCCTTCCCGATGCTTTGGCAATGGCTGAGACCATGGCCAGATGCTGGGAGACAGATGAGGAAACTGAGAGTGCATTTCTGATGTGTCTGGCAAAATGGAAATCAGGAATGAAATTGATTTGACTTTTTAAAAATGAAGAAATGGGGCATTTCTTGCACATCTGAGTTTGTGAACTAAAGCTTTACATAAAGAAATGCTCGATATGTATTTGTTATTCCAGAATGTAACCCCTTAAAGGATTCAAGAAACCATCTGGTCAGATAAAAATAAAGACTTGAGAAAAGAAGAAGTCTAGAAAATGTTGAGCTATTTAACTTCTTGGCAGTAGAGGTGGGTGTCCTTCCCACTGTTTATTCAAAGATGACTAAACAAGGATATGCTAATATTTCAATGACAATAATGGAAGGAAATAGTCCAGGCGCATTACTGGAATTTGAAACTTGGTGATAATTGAATTAACTTGTGAATATTCAGGATTTCCACTAAGAAACTATATATGTTACAGCTAAAATGTGTGTGTGTTTTGCTTGAAAATCGGAGGCTTATTTGTTGAATTCTGTCTTTTTTTCAAACTCTCCCACTCTTGGTGGATTTTATGACAGGGAGTTGAAGGTGGAGTAGAAATAAGGAATTGCGTACGATGACAGTCATCTGTTGCCATGTAACAAATCACCCTGATGCCTGGCAGTGTAAAACAGCAGGCATCTATCATCTCACACAGTCTCTGAGAGTCAGGAATCTAGAGGCAGCTTATCTCAAGGCCTCAAAAGGCTAGGCTACAAGCAAGGTGTCGATCCCGAAGGCACTTGCACTCCAGATCCCTGACATGGCTATTGGTAGGAGGTGCCAGTTCCTCGCCGCTGGGGCTCTCCATGGACCACTGGAGGATCCTTAGGCAGCTGACTCCCCCCGGGGTGAGTGATCTGAGACAGAGAGAAAATGAGAGTGAAAGAAGGAAACCGAAAAGTCTGAAAGGATTTTTCTCCCATCATCTAATTTTCTGACACCAGCAGGGTAGCCAAAAATTCAATTCAATCTGACACCAACTCCCAGAGTTCGTGCAGTTAGTTCAAGGGCTCAGTTCCACAAGACTGCCTGCAGTTCAGACACCAGGCTAACTCATATTTCTGTTCATCCATCTACAAATTCTGGGGTTCCCACTCTCCCTCCTCTGCTTCAATGATTTTGCTAGAATGACTCATAGAACTTAGGAAGGTGCTTTACTTACTATTGCTGGTTTCTTATAAAGGAAACAATTCGGAAGCAGCCAAAGGGAAAGGACACCGAGGAGAAACACTCAGGGAGGGGGTGGCAAGGTGTGGAACTGCCATGACTTCTCCGGGTGCACCACCCTTGAAGCCCATTGCTGGGCTCACCAACCTGGAAGTTCCACGAACCCCATCACTTAGGGGTTTTTATGGAGGCTTCACTTAGGAGGCATGACTCATTAAATCCCTGGGCCCTGGTGATCACTCAGGCTCCAGCGCCTCTCTGCCAGAGGTTGGAGGTGGGGCTGAAAGTTCTAGCTTTTAATGAAGGCTTGTTCTGATGACCAGCGCCCATCCTGAAGCTCTCTAGGGTCTGCCGAGAGTCACCTCATTGGAACAAAAGACCCTCCAGTGAGTCTTATTATTCTGTAAATGAAGCATTTTAGTTGCTCTGTGCCAGAAACTGCAGGCCTCTTGTGACCTAGCCTCAGGACTGGCATACTGTCACTTTTGCTGTACTCTGTTGGTCACACAGACCAACTCTGATGCAACGTGGTCTGAGTGCCAGGGAGCAGGGGTCATTGAAGGCCATATTGGATGCTGACTTCCCATCTGCTGTCGTTTTTCTTCCCTATCTACAGATGTTTCAAAGAAATCTGGTGTCCCCTTGACTGGGGTTTGCATATAGGTTAAGAATGTGATTTCTTGATTGGATGATGATATGGTTTGTGTTCATTTCGCTAACTTGAACATGCGAGGTGCAGAAATAAAAGCCTGCTCCTGGCCCTCACTAGAATTCTCAAGGCCTACGAATAGGCCACGAATCCAAGGCAGACTCCTGAAGGTAGCCTCTGTCAGTGGAACGATTGATTACTAGGTACAAACCAGAGGATCTGGGATCTGGAAGTATTCTGGCTGCTGAGTTGTGCTGTAACCCCATCTCTAAAATCTGAGGTTCAAGAGAGATGAGAAGCTCAAAGAAAATTGTTTAAATCAAAAAATAAGGACCACATGGAATCTTTCCATGAAAATGAGGTCAGGGGCCTTGGGATACGTTTAGTTGATTTGTAGGAATTAAAAGTTTATATTTCTTGTTTGAAAGTATCTTAAAATCGTATATGCCTCCTCAGTCAGTCACCACAAACTCTAACTGACCTTCAAAATGATATCTCCAGCATGACACTTTGGAATTGACTGGTGTGATAGATCACAGATGATCATTCTAACAAACATTATAAATTCCATGCTCCCTCAGTTTACAGCTGTAGAAACTGAGGCCCAGAAAGGTTAAGATACTGCCCTAAGGTCACAAAGCAAGTCAGTAAGTTCGGCAGCAGATTACAAAAGAGAACTCCTGAATCCTTGTTCCTTTCTACACATATACCAAGCAGTTGGGGGTACTTTTCCTCTATTACTGTCAGTAAATATATCTGCTTCTAACAAACACACACACATGTCAAGAAGTAGAGCATTATTCGTCATTGGTTTCAAGGGGAAAGTGCTGGTGTGTTTAAAAAAATGGTTTCATTGAACAGTACAGACTTAATTAAGATGTAGTCTCCTATTTTGTAAATCTCACAAAAGAGAAATCTTGTTCTTACAAGAAGACGCTTCTTTGGAGAACCATGCGGTAGGGGCTTGACATCTGCTTAGCTTGAAACGTTTGGTACTGACGCAGCATCCGAAGGGGGTTCAGTGGCGTTTCTCCGAGGAAGCAGGAGCCCTGGTAGGTGGGTGGCGGTCCTGCAGGCAGGCCGAGGTCCTCCGGGAGAGGCCAGGCTTAGGCCAAGCTTCTGCCGAGCATTTCTCTGGCCACTCTGCTTTCCTGTGTCTTCTCTTTGTCTTTTTCTTATCCCTTTTCAGGATGGTTTGTACTGTTTTTGATATAACTGAGGTCATAATTTGGCCTCAGAGAGCGTAGGATAGTCTCTGTTCTCAAGATTATTATTTGAAAAATTTCCAGCTTACGTGTAAACAAAGATTCTGCTCTTCTTGCAGTCAGGATAATGTCATGGAATGGCTCCTCTGTGTGCCTGTAGACCTGGACCCTCTGCTGTTTCCTTCAAGGGGCA
Source organism: Phataginus tricuspis (assembly GCA_029783875.1). Classification (NCBI taxonomy): domain Eukaryota; kingdom Metazoa; phylum Chordata; class Mammalia; order Pholidota; family Manidae; genus Phataginus; species Phataginus tricuspis. Next base: position 10,368,413 of record JAQQAC010003584.1, on the reverse strand, counting down.
TCACGGTGATTTATTTGGATGATTTAAAAGATGCAAAAGTCTTTAATCCATAGAGTATTGATTCATAAACTTCTCTTCCTTATGCTCTATTACTAACAATTATCTTTCCCAGATTAATCTAAGTAACCTGCCAATGACCAAGAACTAGACTAATTACCTATACTATAGTTGGTTTTACTTCAAGAGGAATTTTCATCAATTCAGTATGAACTCCCTCCTTACCTCTTTTAGAAAGAGAAAACAGTTCTGCGATACCTGATTTGCCAAATTTCTGTTAAAATTTTGGAGTTACCAGCTATTATCGAAAACTGCAAAATTACCAGCTATTATCTAGAAGGAAGACCACTTTTGGGGGTTTGTAACATTATTCTTTTCGTAATTTATTTTCCGCTGTTAAATAACACTGTGTCACAAACTTGTAAGCATCAAATAACCTCCTATGCTTGGGTATAAGAATATATATATTATTACCGACAAATGTATGTTATTTACAAAGTATAGATGTATGGCTCTTATATAAGATTTTTTTCTGAATCTACATTCAGCAAAGTATTTCAATCTCCTCCCCACCCAAAATCAATATTTTACTTATCTGACATAAATATATTAGAATCATACTTTCAGCACTTTGCATGTTTCTGGTACAACCAAATGAATGAACATTTGTATGTTGAATCCTTTTCCTTTTGAATTCCATTCAATCCCTAATTATTTCCTAAAGGAAAAACTATAAATTGTATGAAAATCATCAGAAACACATTTACTCCTAGAATTATTACCAAGCACTTTGCTTTTATTTAGTCTGTATTCATATTTTTATATTTTATTCTGGTTCACACTTTCAAAAGAAAAATTAAGCAAACTTAAGGATATAATGTGTTCTTGTTATCATCGTTAAACTCACAGAAATGCTAAAAGCAATAGTTTAAAATTGTATTGGGACTTTTCAGATGCCAGACTTGAATTGCTCCGATAGCTACGCTAGTTCTGCTGAATCACACTATGCAACAAAGAGAAGTAGACATAAGATTACTGACTGTACTGTATGCATTTATGCATTTATATTATCTGCATAGTCTTTTGCATAGGGCTTAATAAATAAAATTTCAAATAAATTAAATATGAAGGTATAGAGGGAGGAAGGGTGAGTGTACACCATGGCCCAGCAGGGGGGAAAAGACTGTTGCAATGTATATTTTGGGCAAAATTCGCGAGTTTATCACTACCATCATGTTCCAGTGTATACAGAGCTTGGTGTAAGTACAAATGTGGATTCACTAGTTCGGAAACAGAAAACAGAAGCCTTTCTTCAGAGGGCATTTTATCAGTTTCTTCCTATTTGAGTATTCTGTAGCGTAAGCTGCCCCTCCATTGAGGAACAACTCCCTCAGACATTTGAGGGTACATAGGCAGGTCTTAATTGACCCCAAAGGAGGTCTTTGAAGCTCACTGCTTTTAAAACTTACTTAAAATGGAAGTCTTTCTTCACTAAAATGGCACATGTATGTGGTATGTAAATCATAGGACTTAACTAAATCTTAACACTTGCAACCCAATTAACCTGACTCCACCCCCTCCCTGCTCATGCAGACACTCCAGCACTCTGGGTTTCACCCTCCCCGAGGCCTCCTGGGAGTTCCCAGGTGATGCCTTACACGTGATCAGGAGCAACTTTGACAGCATCAGTTTACTTGAGGCTCCACACCTTCCCACTGCTTCCTGCTGCCTCTGCGGCTTCAGCCGCCCTACTGCCTTAGGCAGCACCCCACCAGGCACTTTTATACGCTCAGTTCTGCCTAATGGCCTTGTCTTTCTTTTTGCCCTATCTGGCTGGTTCATTATCTCCCTATGGCCGCTTTGAAAATAATCCAGACTGTCCCATAGCGTGCAGGAGAGTAAGAAGAAGAGATCTCTTCTATGGTTAAACAGGGGTCCTGAAGAAGTGTGGCTTGAATCCCAAAGAGTTGGACAATTTCGGTTCTTTCAAATGTTGCTTCTAGTCCCTGTTATCCCCAGGACCTGGCCATGTTTCCAGGATTCTGGGGCAGGGACTGATGTGGGTTGTAGGCACCATGCCATAGGCAGACTCCCTACTCCTTACCAATGCCTAAGATTTTACATGAGCAAGAGCATCTCAATTGAGTCTCTCCTCCAGTGGGATGGCTTCTTTCTGCGAAAATACTTAGTGCTGCCTCCCATCCCCCCACCTACCCCACCAGACCTCCCCTGGGCCACCGTGTAAGTTCAACATACCTTGCAATAGCAGACCTTTAACCACATCCCCCACCCTCAAGAAAACTTTGGGTTCCATATGAAAAAACTTTTCTTATATCCTCACTACCAGTGTGATAAAAATTTGCAGACCTGTCGGAACCTTACCAGTGGAAAGTAACAGGCTGTGCAAACTACGTCCCCGCTACAACATACACTGATGGTTTTTCACTCTTTTGAAGAAATAGTTTTCATAATCTGCTTCCTTCCCAGATATTGTCTTACTCATTCATAGTATACTAATTTCTTCTCAGTACCATTTGTTTTGCAAACTGTTAATAGCAATACTCTGTGCTGAAATATTAAAGAAGAAATTTTCTCAGCACATACTTATTTTTCTACTGCTGAAGAATATAGTTGATAAACTATACATGTGCCTTATATGTTTGTTTCCAATGTAGAGTCCAGGATGAAGGGAAGAAGGACAAGGAAAGGAAACAGATACTCATATAACTCACTTCAAAGTAGATTAAGTTACTTAAGGAATGAGTATGCTGGATGGCAGTTAAAAAGATTTTTAAAAAGCTAGATGTGTTCAGAACATATGCCTTCATATGGCAAATTGCACAGAGATGACTGAGGCTCTGTCGTCATCCCTAATGTGTGCAGCCCCTGAGTGAGGGCTCAGGAAGCCCCACCAGTATGGGAGCAACAAGGGAACCTGTGTCAAGATTACACATAATTGATTA
>JAQQAC010003584.1:10255689-10355708 GCA_029783875.1 Phataginus tricuspis | reverse complement strand
CACACAGGGGGTATGAGAAGACACCTGTGTGGTACATGCAGTAGACATATAAATGCACATAGATGGGACCTGACACCCTCATTAGTTCCCAGCCTATGGTGAGAAAATACCCTAGAACTAAGCGAGCCTGTTCCCATCTACATGGCAGTGTTTTCTCAAGCCTTCCCTTGATGAGCACATGTGCATGCATGCCTGTGCCCCCCACCGCCTCTAGCAACAGGGGAGAACCCCACCAGCTAAAATCTGCAGTACTCACATCATAAATACTTGTCATAAATACTGACTTTTTGGTAGATTGAACATAAGGAGAGCCAAATGTCATAAACCACAGTCACAGCCGGAAACAGGAATGTGGGAATTATAAGCATACATGTCCCAACTCTTCTCCCAGGACAGAATCTTTATTACAGCTAAATTAGCAAATACGTAAGCTCAGTGGATCAGCAGTAATGACTCACTTTAGATCTTCCTGGGCAAGGAAGTTGAAAGCTGTGCACACAGAGCAGCTGTGTCAGATAGAGCCATGCTGGGGCTCTGGGCAATTTCTGGGAGCCCCAGAGTGTCTGAGTGCACAGCCACAATTTCTCTCACTTCCACCTGTTGCTCTTCGATGTGCCTGTGCCTTAGAGAACAGAGAAGTGGCTCTATCCTCTGCACAGAACGCGGTCAGGGAATCCTGATTCCATTCAGCCCTCAGCCCCACGTCTTCTTTTTCTGTAGCTGCAGGACCTCCCTTGGCCTTCCTTAGCCTGTTTTCTCACCTGTCAGATGGACATCATTCTATTCATTCCACTTTCTTCACAGTATTGTTATAAAGTGTTACCGAGGTAGCACTTTGAAGCATGAAGAGTTGATGAAAACAAAGAACTTATTAATCATCAAGCCTGACGCTTTAACCTCACCTCCGGTGTCCAGGGACTATGAGAGCTGGGGGCTGCTGCCTCCTCGATAGGGGTGTGGGTCCCCAGAGAGTTCTGGTAATGACTTGGAAGTTCCTAGTGACACCACTGAGAGGGCTGATTCAACAGGACCAAAAACTCACCCAGGAATCATCAGGGTAAATTGCTGGTGGTTGAGGTTATAAATGACTTCCTGACCAAAACATTTTGTGGTGGCTTTAAACCAGTAAGCCTCTTGAATCTATGCAGGTCAAACCCAGCCACTGAAAATGTGAGACGGATCGCTGACTCAGCTATCCTCATTCACAGAGAATCTCAAAACTTGGGAGTAAGAGTAACCCATCTCCAAACGAGACTGAAATTCTGTTTTCATTCCGTGAGGTTGCCTCTAATATTGCTTCTGTCCTGCACGTGAAAGAGGAATGTACTGGATCCAAGAAATCCAGCCTATCCCAACAAATCAGCGTAGACCCTACCAGAAAACCAGCCCAAGTCTGGAGGAGCTGAGTTTGTCTTTAGCGCCCTGGGCCTTTTAATGCCTTCTCCAACTTTCCATCCCCTTGCCTCCAGCTCTCACACTAACTAGGAGTGTGAGCAACTTACTAAGGAAGGGTTCTGGGAGGAGCCAGTGAGGGAGAGGGGAGCAGGAAAGGGAAGGAGAAGTCCTGGAGGTGTGTGAGTTTAGGCAAAGCCCCCGCCTGGCTTCCTAGGGAGCTCTGGAACATAAGTGACACCTTAGGGTTTCTTCCGCTGAAGGCTGCAGACACTGGCTTTCACGGGCTTGTACTGGTCAGTCATTGGTAAGGCCAGCCGGGGGAAGGGGTGTGACCTCTCAGCCATGTCCCACACTCTGTAATTACAGACCAGGGCCTCCAGACAGTCAGTCCTCAGAAGAGAGCTGCAAGGATGGCTCTTATCAGTAAAAGGGCACAGACACCGGAGAAAGGGTGCGTGGAGACAGTAGGAAGGATCCCAGGGGATCTAGAAAGAGTTCAGAGTTTATTACCTGCTCTAGTGCCAGCTCTTCCCTCCCGAACTACCCTTCTCTCCCGTCCTCCTCTTTCTGGCAGAGCTGTTTTCAAGTCACAGGGGAAGAGTTGGGCCCAGTCATGTTCCTTTCTGCTCCAATGTCTTTGGTGGTCTCACTGGCTGGGTTTTGCCCAAGCTGCACCTTACGGCGGATGAGCCCCTCCATGACATGGGCAGGATGCGCTCTCAAAGCTCTTCTGTTGCCCAGTCTCACCCCTATGTGTTAGTCGGGTCTTCTGTTATTTGTAGTTAACATGATTTTAATAATCACAACACAATACTTAGCATTTCCTGGGTTTTTATTTCTGCTCAACACTAGTTTACGCACTTCGTTAACTAATTAACCTTGCATATTTCCTCACGATAACCCCCATTTTATAGGGGAAATTACCATGCTTACTTAACATGTAAGACAACCAAGCAAAATAATGTTTTCTGATAACGAATACATCCTAACGGACATGCCGGCCAACAGAACAATCATCCTTAGGAGTATACTAGGATGCACCACCAAGCAAATAATTAGTAATGGCTTAGAAAATGAAAGCTGCTTTGATCCAAATGGTGTACATAATGCAAGCAGTATTTTGTGAAGAGCGTGTAGTCCAGATCAGCTCAGTTTTCTTCTGTGACAGAACAGTAGCCGTGATCAAGAAGGGAGAAGGTACCGATGTGATGTATGTTCTTTCATCAGTAAAATATTTTCAAGGGCTTATGCCAGGTGATGGAAGGGAAACAAGAAACTGCCCTATGTCCTGCTTCAGAGAACTTGTAGCCCAGAAAGGAAGATAAGACATATAGTAGATAGCTATAATGTTTTGCTTCAAATCTGGCCCTTTCTATAATCCATTCTTCACACTGAAGGGAGAATAATTTTTAATTTTTCTATAAAACAATCTGAGGGTGTCAAGATCCTGCTTTAAAAGCCCCTTGGTATCTTCCCAGTGAACTCAAAGTCCATCCTAAGGCCCCTCGTGAACTAGTCCTGCCAATCTCTCCAACCGTGTCCCTGACCAGTACCCACAATCCTTTCTGTCTGCAGAACTGTTTTCATTACCCAGCAGAAGTTGAACCTGGCTCTCTCACCTTCCGACCTTCACACCTAGTGTCTGGCATATTCTTCTTGTCCTTTGTTACCTGTCTCCACACAGAGGTCACATGCTCTTGGAAGACTTCCTTGATCTCCCAGGACTTTGTTGGGAACTATACACGCATGCTCCCATAGTTCTGGGTGTTTCCCCATTTATAGTACTTCACCACCTTGCACATTTCTTTTAGCCTAAAGGGAAGAAGATAAAAAAAGAAGTTATTAATAGCATTGACCTGGGAAACTTATCAAACACTTTCTGGTAAGGAGTATGTCATTTTTATATCACCTTCTGAGAAACTTACAAATACATTCAGCAAATTTGTGCATGATATTAAATTTGATAGGTGTACCAGAATTCTAGATATGGGGAAAAAATGGGAAGCATTCTAGGAAGATTAGAAAATGATTTCATCAACAAAGTTGAAATGTAATGTGGCAATGTCAGGTCACTGTACAAAGAACACAAGTCCGGTAACACGAACATAAAATGGCTGAGCGTAATATAGTGGAAAAACACTTAGAGTGCACAACTAAGCATGAGATAAATGTGAGTCAGCAATGAAGTACTCTTATAGGAAGAAAATGCAGGACAAATTCATATTTCCCAGATGCATTAAATGAGGTTTGATGTATTCGGTTGGGAAGGGATTTTTACCTCTGCTGTGGTCCAGCAGAGTGGGGTATTCACTTTTAGTTACCAAGGCATAAACTAGTGCCATACATTTTGAGGAGATACTGAAAGAAATGAGGTTATTTAGTCTAGACTGGAGAATGGAATTACTGTTTCTGAGAATCAAAAATGCTGCTACATTACATTTTTAAACTGTTCCAATTAACAACATGCTATTTAATGAACATTATTTCATTTGATTTTTAGAACAGCTTTTCAGGTTAAATATTATTATCACCATTTCACAGATTTTTTTTTTTTATGAGAAGGTTAAATTGTTCCTTTGTGTGCAGGAAAAACCAAATGGTCTTAAGAATCTAGTTGACAAATCGTTTTTTTTCCCGAAGACTCTTTGGGGAAATATCTTGCTCATGAGGAGAAAAATAATTCCAAGCCAAAGCCATTTACCTAGCTTATGGCTTTAATTGTTATATGCTATAATAATTTTTAAGTGCTTCAAGTGAATGAAGGCAGAAACGCCGACAGCAATAAAATATTTCGACAAGTCAACACTGAAGGTGATAAAATCTCTCTTTGTTTAAGAAGATAAGTCATCCTCTACCGAGCATGGTTTAGATGGGCGAACTCCCATTTTTGGTATTTGCATCTAGATCTGTAAAATATCTGTTAAGAATACAGACAAAAAATCAGATTATTTATAAATTATATGCATAATTATGTACTACTAAACTTTATACATTTATAAAAATAGAATCAAAAAAGGTGCAATGAACTATAGACCAATACAACTTTTTGTGTTTTCTTCCTATACCCCAATATAATAATTTTCATGGCTCTGAGGTAACCACACTTTTAAGACAGTCTCTGACTGAAGATTTCTCAGGGTTTGAACTGTCAAGGGACTATGAAAAGCCAGGAGAAGGGGTTGGGAGAGAGAGAGGGAAAGAGAGGTGAGAGAGAGAGAGAGAGAGGTTAAGCATTAGTGGAATTTTTAAATATATAACTTGTGCCTGGGATCATCATCTCTCCAAGCAGACAATGTTCTCTGCCAGAAGACTCGTCCAGTAGGCGGTCTGATAAGATCTGGCCCCTGGGAATGCATATACGCTGCTCACAGCAAAAGTTAAAGGAAACGGCAGAAAGTGCTGTCACGCCTCGCTGTCCCTGCATGAAATCAGGATTCTGTCTAAGGCTAATTTCCTGAGGAAGCCCAAGGACAGAGCAGCAGGCATGGGGTTCCCTGGATGTACTGACATGATCTGTGCATGACAAATGAGTGTGAGTTCTCTGAGTGTGTGGCTGCCCTCCAATGGGCAGAAGCGCTCTTCTTAATCCGGGTGGCCAGGAAATTGTGTATGGTCTTTCCAAATGACTGTCTTCATCAGATTCCCAAAGACTTGGAGAAACTGGGGCCATTCAATAAAAGCCTCCATTTGTAACCCTAAGAAAGGAAAGTAAGAGTTTTCAATATTTCCATCTGACCAGGAAACCAAGAAAGGAATCAAAGCTGCTGTTACTGTTCTGTTTTCCTTGATTGACCTCTGCACTACCTTCTCTGGGCTTTTCCTTGTCCATTTGGTACTCTTTTAATTTTTGAAATGCATAACACATCCCCTTGCTCAGGAGGGTACAGTGTTAAACAAGCTAGAGTTAGCCTTGAATTATCTACCAAAAAAAATCAATGCTTTGGCTCACGGAGATGTTCCACAATGCATGCAATTCTGCATGTAAGAGATGTTCTGGATTTAATTTCCTGATGCAGAAAGTCATTTGACTTTCAGAATGCGAGGCACAAAGGTACACTAACAGTAGGGACATCATATGAAATGAGACAGAGAGTGTCTTATCAAAACTGTTTAATTCTGCAGAGGCAAACAGGTGAGGGAAAGAGTTCAACTCACCACAGCCAAGCTTGCCTTGTTCAGTACCACGAGGGTGATAAGTCGGGCAGTTTTTCAGGTGGTGGAACTGACTTGGGTAGCGGTTGCGACCAACCTCCTTGTGCCCCGGATTTGGGTTGAGCATGGGAGGAGGGAGAGAAAGTGTAAAGAAGCAAAACTAAATTCATCTCTGTCTTTGACGTGATTATTCTCAGATCCATTTATAGCAAATGCTGCTTTGAGATCAGTCTAAATCTTAAAGGAACACCACTGAGAATATTAAAATGCACCCCATAAGCAAAACTCACAGTGAGGTGGAATTAAGCAAATGAAACACAGATCCATTGATCTGTGTTCCAATTTTTTTGTTTGTTAGTTTGAACAGGGTTAAAATTCTACCTCTGTCAATTAGGTTTCCTAATTCAATTTAATTCTCATCTCTAAGCCATTACTACTCCCCATCTCTAAAGTGGAATAGTGATACATAACTTCATAGAGACATTGTGAAAATATATGCTATAATATGTAAAAAGCATTCAGCTAAATATCTGATACATAGTAAGTGCTCAATAAATGCTAGCCCTCCTCTCATCTTCATTAATGATCATCTTAATTAAATGTTTCAATTTGAGATAATTGCAGACTCACATGCAGTTGTAGGAAATAATATAGAGAGATCCTCTATACACTTTATCTAGTTTTCTCCAATGATAACATCTTACGAAACTAAGGTACAATATCCCAACCAGGATATTGACATTAATACAGTCAAATAGAGTCTAATTACATCAGCACAGGGACCCCTCTTCATGCCCTTTTATGGACACACCCAACCACCTCCCCCTCCTTAGGCCCCTGACTCCAGACAACCACTCACCTTCCCCATTTCTATAATTCGGTCATTTCAAGAATATTACATAAAAGGAAGAATATGGTATGTAACCTATTGGGATTGGCTTTTTTCATCCAGAGTGATAATAATAAAATAAGTAAATTTAAAATAACATTTCATTTCCTTTACCCTCCCCACTTTTTAAACATAATTGTCCTAAGCATACCTTCTACATATATTGAGCACTACATCAGATGGTGTTAAAATTTTGTTTCACCCACAAAATATGACTTAGATAGAAGTCACTCAATATTTACCCTTTTTTTATCCATTACAATGTTCTTTCCTTCCTGAATTTCCAACCTTCTGTTATTATTTCCTTTTTTAGCCCTATTACCTTTTTTTTTACTTTTTTATTTTGGTATCATTGATGTACAATCACTTGATCAACATTATGGTTACTAGATCCCCAACTATCAAGTTCCCCCAACATACCCACTACAGTCACTGTCCATCAGCGTAGTAAGAGGCTATTAGAATCATTACTTGTCTTCTCTATAAATACTGCCTTTCCTGTGTCCCCACCCCCGCTACATTATGTGTGCTAATTGTAATACCCCTTTCCCCCCTTATCCCTCCCTTCCCACCCATCCTCCCCAGTCCCTTTCCCTTTGATAACTGTTAGTCCATCCTTGGGTTCTGTGAGTCTGCTGCTGTTTTGTTCCTTCAGTTTTTTCTTTGTTCTTATACTCCACAGATGAGTGAAATCATTTGATACTTGTCTTTCTCCACCTAACTTATTTCACTGAGCATAATACCCTCTGGCTCCATCCATGTTGTTGCAAATGGTAGGATTTGTTTTCTTCTTATGGCTCAATAATATTCCATTGTGTATATGTACCACCTCTTCTTTATCCATTCATCTACTGATGGGCACTTAGGTTGCTTCCATTTCTTGGCTATTGTAAATAGTGCTGCAATAAACATAGGGGTGCATATGTCTTTTCAAACTGGGCTGCTACATTCTTAGGATAAATTCCTAGGAGTGCAATTCCTGAGTCAAATGGTATTTCTATTTTGAGTTTTTTGAGGAACCTCCATACTGTTTTCCACCATGGTGGAACTAGTTTACATTCCCACCAGCAGTGTAGGAGGATTTTCCTTTCTCCACATCCTCACCAACATTTGTTGTTGTTTATCTTTTGGATGTTGGCCATCCTAACTGATGTGAGGTGATATCTCATTGTGGTTTTAATTTGCATTTCTCTGATGATTAGTGATGTGGAGCATCTTTTCATGTGCCTGTTGGCCATCTGAATTTCTTCTTTGGTGAAGTGTCTATTCAGCTCCTCTGCCCATTTTTTAATTGGCTTATTTGCTTTTTGTTTGTTGAGATGCTTGAGCTCTTTATATATTTTGGATGTCAACCCCTTATCAGATATGTCATTTATGAATATATTCTCCCATACTGTAGGATGTCTTTTTGTTCTATTGATGGTGTCCTTTGCTGTACAAAAGCTTTTTAGTTTGATATAGTCCCACTTGTTCATTTTTGCTTTTGTTTCCCTTGCCTGGAGAGCTATGTTCATGAAGAAGTTGCTCATGTTTATGTCCAAGAGATTTTTGCCTATGTTTTTTTCTAAAAGTTTTATGGTTTCATGACTTACATTCAGGTCTTTGACCCATTTTCTGTTTACTTTTGTGTATGTTTACACAGTAATCCAGTTTCATTCTCTTACATGTAGCTGTCCAGTTTTGCCAACACCAGCTGTTGAAGAGGCTGTCATTTCCCCATTGTATATCCATGGCTCCTTTATCATATACTAATTGACCATATATGCTTGGGTTTATATCTGCGCTCCCATTACCTTCTTTAAGAGTAGGTTTCCTAGCAACAGATTTTCCTAGTATTCTTTCATCTGAGAATGTCCTTATTTTTCCCACTTCATTGTTAAAGGATAGCTTAACTGGATATAGAAATCATAATTGATAGTTCTTTTTTTCAGTTCTTGAATATGATGTTCCAATTCTTCTGGCTTCCATGGTTTCAGATAAGAAATATGTTGTCATTCAAATTGGTGTTCTCTGTAAGTTTTATGTAATTCCTTTATGGAAGTTTTCACACTTTTTATTTTTGTCTTTAGTTTTGAGAAGTTGAATTATAATGTGTCCTGACATAGATTTCATTAGACCTATTCAGGTTTCACTCACCTTTTTAAAATTTATAGGTTTATGTCATTGGCAAATCTATGGAATTTTCAGCTATTACTTGATTCAGTACTCTCTTAGCATCAGGCTCTCTCTTTTCCTTCTGAGTCCTGAAGATACAAATACTAGCTCTTCTGTTATTATGCCATGGGTGTCTTGAGACTTGGTTAAGTTTTTTTTTCAGGTTGCTACTTTTATTTACTTATTTATTTTGCTATTATTAATGTACATTTACATGAGTAACATTATGGTTACTAGACTTCCCATATTATCAAGTCCCCACCACATACCCCATTGCAGTCACTGTCCATCAGCGTAGTAAGATGCTATAGAGTCACTACTTGTCTTCTCTGTGTTATATACTGCCTTCCCCATATCCCCCCCCACTACATTATATGTGCTAATTGTAATAACCCTTTTACCCCCTTATCCCTCCCTTCCAACCCATCTTCCCCAGTCACTTTCCCTTTAGTAACTTTTGGTCCATTCTGTGAGTCTGCTGCTGTTTCGTTCCTTCAGTTTTTTCATTGTTCTTATACCCCACAGATGAGTGAAATCATTTGATAGTTGTCTTTCTCCACCTGGCTTATATCACTGAGCATAATACCCTCTAGTTCCATCCATGTTGTTGCAAATGGTAGGATTTGTTTGCTTCTTTCTGTTGGCTGAATAATATTCCATTGTGTATATGTACCACCTCTACAACTTAGGTTGCTTCCATTTCTTGGCTTTTGTAAATAGTGCTGCGATAAACATAGGGGTGCATATGTCTTTTTCAAACTGGGCTGCTGCATTCTTAGGGTAAATTCCTAGGAGTGCAATTTCTGAGTCAAATGGTATTTCTATTTTGAGCATTTTGAGGAACCTCCATACTGCTTTCCACAATGGTTGAACTAATTTACATTCCCACCAGCAGTGTAGGAGGGTTCCCCTTTCTCTGCATCCTCACCAACATTTGTTGTTGTTTGTCTTTAGGATGGTGCCATCCTAACTGATGTGAGGTGATATCTCATTGTGGATTTAATTTGCATTTCTCTGATGATTAGTGATGTGGAGCATCTTTTCATGTGCCTGTTGGCCATCTGAATTTCTTCTTTGGTGAAGTGTCTATTCAGCTCCTCTGCCCATTTTTTAATTGGCTTATTTGCTTTTTCTTTGTTGAGATTCGTGAGCTCTTTATATAATTTGGATGTCAACCCCTTATTGGATATATTATTTATGAATATATTCTCCCATACTGTAGGATGTCTTTTTGTTCTACTGATGGTGTCCTTTGCTGTACAGAAGCTTTTCAGCTTGATATAGTCCAACTTGTTCATTTTTGTTTTTGTTTCCCTTGCCCAGGGAGATATTTTCATGAAGAAGTTGTACATGTTTATGTCCAAGAGATTTTTGCCTATGTTGTCTTCTAAGAGTTTTATGGTTTCATGACTTACATTCAGGGCTTTGATCATAAGACCTGAATTTGAGTTTACTTTTGTGTATGGGGTTAGACAGTAATCCAATTTCATTCTCTTGCATGTAACTGTCCAGTTTTGCTAACACCAGCTGTTGAAGAGGTTGTCATTTCCCCATTGTATATCCATGGCTCCTTTATCATATATTAATTGACGATATATGGTTTTGTCTACATCTAGGTTCTCTAGTCTGTTCCACTGATCTATGGGTCTGTTCCTGTGCCAGTGCCAAATCATCTTGATTACTGTGGCTTTATAGTAGAGCTTGAAGTCAAGGAGTGTAATTCCCCCTGCTTTATTCTTCCTGCTCGGGATTGCTTTGGCTATTCGGGGTCTTTTGTGGTTCCATATGAATTTCAGAACTATTTACTCTAGTTCATTGAAGAATGCTGTTGGTATTTTGATAGGGATTGCATTGAATCTGTAGATTGCTTTACACAGGGTGGCCGTTTTGACAATTATTCTTCCTATCCATGATTATGGGGTGTGTTTCCATTTATTGATATCTTCATTAATTTCTCCCATGAGTGTCTTGTAGTTTTCAGAGTATAGGTCTTTCACTTCATTAGTTAGGTTTATTCCTAGGTATTTTATTCTTTTTGATGCAATTGTGAATGGAACTGTTTTCCTTATTTCTCTTTCTTCTAGTTCATCATTAGTGTATAGGAATGCAACAGATTTCTGTGTAGTAATTTTGTATCCCTCAACTTTACTGAATTCAGATACTATATCTAGAAGTTTTCAAGTGGATTCTTTAGGATTTTTTATGTACAATATCATGTCATCTGCAAACAGATATAGTTTGACTTCTTCCTTACCAATATGGATGCCTTTTATTTCTTTGTGTTGTCTGATTGCTTTGGTGAGGACCTCAAGAACAATGTTGAATGAAAATGGGGAGAGTGGGCATCCTTGTCTTGTTCCCAATCTTAAAGGAAAAGCTTTCAGCTTCTAACTGTTAAGTATAATGTTGACTGTGGGTTTGTTGTATATGGCCTTTATTATGTTGAGGTACTTGTCCTCTATACCCATTTTGTTGAGAGTTTTTATCATGAATGGATGTTGAATTTTGTCAAATGCTTTTTTAGCACCTATGGAGATGATCATGTGGTTTTTGTCCTTCTTTTTGTTGATGTAGTGGATTATGTTGATGGATTTTTGAGTGTTGTACCATCCTTGCATCCCTGGGATGAATCTCACTTGATCATTATGGATGAATTTTTTTATGTATTTTTGAATTTGGTTTGCTAATGTTTTGTTGAGTATTTTTGCATCTATGTTCATCAGGGATATTGGTCTGTAATTTTCTTTTTTTGTGGTGTCTTTGCCTGGTTTTGGTATTAGAGTGATGTTGGCCTCGTAGAATGAGTTTGGAAGTATTCCCTCCACTTCTACTTTTTGCAAAACTTTAAGGAGAATGGGTATTAGGTCTTCACTGAATGTTTGATAAAATTCAGTAGTGAAACCATCTGGTTCGGAGTTTTGTTCTTAGGTTGTTTTTATATTATGAATTCAATTTCTTTGCTGGTAATTGGTCTATTCAGATTTTCTGTTTCTTTCTGGGTCAGCCATAGAAGGTTGTGGTTTTCTAGAAAGTTGTCCATTTCTTCTAGGTTATCCAGTTTGTTACCATATAATTTTTATGGTATTCTCTCACAATTCTTTGTATTTCTGTGGTGTCTGTAGTGATTTTTCCTTTCTCATTTCTGATACTGTTTATGGGTGTAGACTCTCTTTTTTTCTTTATAAGTCTGGCTACGGGTTTTCTATTTTGTTTATTTTCTCAAATAATCAGCTCCTGCTTTCATTGATTCTTTCTATTGTTTTATTCTTCTCAATTTTATTTATTTCTGCTTTAATCTTTATTATGTGCCTCCTTCTACTGACTTTGGGCCTCATTTGTTTTTCCTTTTCTAGTTTCTTTAATTGTGAGTTTAGACTGTCCATTTGGGACTGTTCTTCTTTCCTGAGGTAGGCCTGTATTGCAATATATTTCCCTCTTAGCATGGCCTTCGCTGCCTCCCACAGATTTTGCTTTGTTGAATTATAGTTGTCATTTGTCTCCATATATTGCTTGACCTCTTTTTTTATTTGGTCATTAATCCATTGATTATTTAGGAGCATGTTATTAAGCCTCCATGTGTTTGTGGGCTTTTTCTTTTTCTTTGTGTAACTTATTTCTAGTTTCATACCTTTGTGATCTGAAAAGCTGGTTGGTACAATTTCAGTCTTTTTGAATTTACTGAGGCTCTTTTTGTGGTCTAGTATGTGATCTTTTCTTGAAAACATTCCATGTGCACTTGAGTAGAATGTGTATCCTGTTGCTTTTGGATGGAGTGTTCTGTAGATGTCTGTTAGGTCCATCTGTTCTAATAAATTGTTCAGTATCTCTGTCTCTATTTATTTTCTGTCTGATTGATCTGTCCTTTGGAGTCAGTGGTGTCTTGAAGTCTCCCAAAATGAATGCATTGCATTCTTTTTCCCCCTTTAATTCTGTTAGTATTTGTTTCACATATGTAGGTGATCCTGTGTTGGGTGCACAGATGTTTATAACAGGTATATCCTCTTGTTGGACTGACCCTTTTATCATTACGTAATGTCCTTATTTGTCTCTTGTGACTTTCTTTGTTTTGATGTCTATTTTGTCCGATACGAGTACTGCAACTCCTGCTATTTTCTCCCTATTAGTTGCGTGAAATATCTTTTTCCATCCCTTTACTGTCAGTCTGTGTATGTCCTTGGGTTTGAAGTGAGTTCCTTGTAGGCAGCATATAGATAGGTCTTGTTTTTTTATCCATTCAGTGACTCTACGTCTTTTGATTGGTGCATTCAGACCATTGACATTTAGGGTGATTAGGGATAGGTGTGTACTTATTGCCACTGCAGGCTTTAGATTTTTGATTACCAATGGCTCAAGGTAATTCCCTTACTATCTAACAGTCTAATTTAACTCACTTTGTATGCTATTACAAACACAACCTAAAGATTCTTTTTTTTTCCTCCTTTTTCTTCCTCCTCCATTTTTTTTATGTTATGAATCATATTCTGTACTCTTTGTCTATCCCTTGGGTCACATCTGTTTAGTCTTAGAAATACTTACATCTATAGGAGTCTCTCTAAAATGCACTGTAGAGGTGGTTTTTGGGAGGTAAATTCTCTCAGCTTTTTCTTATGTGAAAATTGTTTAATCCCTCCTTCAAATTTAAATGACAACCTTGCCGGGTAGAGTATTCTTGGTTTGAGGCCCTTCTGCTTCATTGCATTAAATATATCATGCCACTCCCTTCCGGCCTGTAAGACTTTTGTTGAGAAATATGATGATAGCCTGATGAATTTTCCTGTATGTGGTCTTTCTCTCTCTCTAGCTGCTTTTTAAGGTCTGCCTTTATCCTTGATCTTTGCCATTTTAATTATTATCTGTCTTGATGTTGTCTTCCTTAGGTCCCTTGTGTTGGGAGATCTGTGCACCTCCATGGCCTGAGAGACTATCTCCTCCCCAAGATTGGGGAAGTTTTCAGCAATTACCTCCTCAACACTTTCTATCCCTTTTTCTCTCTCTTCTTCTTCTGGGACCCCTGTTATGCAAATATTGTTCCGTTTGGATTAGTCACACAGTTCTCTCAATATTCTTTCATTCTTAGAGATTCTTTTTTCTCTCTGTGCCTCAGCTTCTTTGTATCCTTCTTCTCTAATATCTAGTCCATTTACCATCTCTTCTACTACATCTAATCTGCTTTTAATTTCCTCCATTATATGTTTCATTTCAGATATGGAATTTCTTAATGATTGACTCTCCATCTTAAATTCATTCCTGAGTTCTTGAATACTTTTCTGTATCTCTATAAGCATGTTTATGATTTTTACTTTGAACTCTCTTTCAGGAAGATTGGTGCATTCAATTTCATTTGGCCGTTTTTCTGGGGTTTGTGAGATTTTGGTCTGTACCATGTTCTTTTGACATTTCATATTTCTATGTTATGCCCTCTATTGCCCAGAAGCTCCAGTCTCTGGAGCTGCTCAGCCCCTAAAGTGAGGTTGTGGGTTGTAGGGGAGCCAAGCTGGTGCTAAGGGGGAGGAGAGATCTGTTTCCTGACTCCCGTCTGCCCTTCCTGTCTCCAGTATCACAGCCAGTGGGCTGAGCACACAGGTTTAAGCCTCTGTGCTTGGCATCTCTAGCTGTTGTAGGTGAGGCCTCTCTCTGGCTGGCATGATGCCAGAGCAGTGACTGCCAGTTTGCGAGCCAGTGCTGTCAGGCCAGGAGGAAGGCTCAGCAGGCTGCGTATCACAGTGGGGGCCTCAGAGCTGAGTAGCCAGTCAGGGGGATGGAGCACCTGAAGCTCCCCAAAGTTCCCAATATGCTGGGCAGAGCATGGCCAGAAAACCTTGTCCCCGTGCGCCTTCAGCAGCCCTCTTGCTGCTAGGAAGCCTCTCAGACTGCCTGCCTTTCCCTTGTCCCAGAGCTGCCGGGAGCAGATCCCGTACTGTACAAATGGCCGGAGTCTGTCTCTCAAGCACTGTGCCTGTCCAAGCTCCCCATCCTCCAGAGCACCATACAACGTAGGTTTCTGCTTGCAAAGCAGATCTCCAGGGCTAGGTGTTCAGCAGTCCCTGGCTTCCACCCCCTACCCCGCTCCATTTCTCTTCCTCCCGCTGGTGAGCTGGTGTGGGGGAAGGGCTTGGGTCCCGCAGGATCAAGGCTTTCATATGTTAACCTGTTTTGTGAGGTCTGCTCTGTTCATGAGGTCTGTATGCACTCTGGTGCAGCCTTCTTTCCTGTTGCTGTTTTAGGGTTAGTTGTATTAACTATATTTTCACACTATTTGTGGTTTTGGGAGGAGTTCTCTGTCTCACCTCTCACACCGCCATCTTGAATCTCTCCAACTTGGTTAATTTTTCAGTCTATTTTCTCTCTGTTCTTCAGAGTAAAAAAGTCCTCAGGTTTCTTGATTCTATCCTCTGTCATCTTCACACTTTTACTGAGCCCAATAGGCAAGTTTTTATTTTGATTTTACATTTTTAAGCTCTGTAAATTCCACTTGGTTCTTTTTTATAACTTCTGTTTCCTTTTTTTCTGTTTGTCTCAAGATAACTCATAATTACTGTCGGAACATTTTTATGATAGCTGCTCTAACATCTTTGCCAGATGATTCCAACATCTGACTCATTTTGGTTTTGGTATCTTTAAACTGTCTTTTCTCATTCATGCTCTGGTTTTCCTGGTTCTTGGTATGATTAGCAATTTTTTATTGTATCTGAACATTTTGTATATTTTGAGACTCTGGATCCTATTTAATCTTAATTTTTGGCAGACAGTCCCCACTGGAGCATATAGTGAAGGCCAGGTAGCTGTGTATGTTAAGCTTCCTGCTGGACCCCACCAGTACAATACTGGAAGAAGTGGGGCACCCTACTCATAATGCCCTGTTATAGATGGGTGGGGTGGGCATTCAGCTCCCCACTTGATGCTACTAAAACATCTCTGGCAAAAGTGGAGCAGCAGTTTGTGTGCCCTTTTGTCTTGAGTTGGGTGGAAGACCACCACCCCACTGGGCCCACTGCCACCAGGGAGGGGGAGGAGGAGGGTTGACTTACATCACTTTGTCACTGCAGGGTGGGAGCAGAAGTTCAGCTCCCCACTGGGCCCCACTGCCACCATGGGAAGGGAGGAGAGGACACGGGGTGCCAATAGGCCTTCCTCCAACCCTCACTGACTCCGGGTGGGAGAGGAGACTGAGTTACCTACTGCACCCCATGACACATCACAGGTGGAAGGGCAGGGGGAACAGGAGTACCAGCCAGCCTTGTTCAGTCTTTTTGTCGCGAGTCAGGCGTGAAAGTCTAGTTTATTGCTGGACCCTGCTGACCCGGTTAGTGGAGGAAACTGGATCACTGCCTGTGTCTGCCAGGTTAGAAATAGAAGATCTGCTTACTGCCCATCAACACCACCAGGCAGGATGCTCAGAACACTGTGTGGGATGGAAGATCGATGCCCTGCTTGCCCTACTGAAACCTCATAGGTGTGATGGTGCAGGTTTGTCCAGGCTATCCTTTTCCTGTTTTTTGCTTGTTTTGTTTTGTTTAGTCTAGGGGAACAGGTCTTTTTTCTACATTGCCTGTTGGCTTTTGAAGCCCCCTGTGAAGAATAAATGGGAGACAATAAAAAAATCCAGAGAACACACCACTTTGTCATTTCTTAAGTACCAATGTCCTTCTGCAGTCTGCCTGCTTCCATCTTTCAGAGATTTTCTATGCTTATTGTTCTATGATATACAGGGATTTTTAGCTATAAGAGAGAGGATCTGACAGTAATGGGGCTACTCCATCCTGTCTTAGCAGACTTCCCTATTGGCTTTAATATACTATATGTGACTTATTTAAAACAAAAGTCCCTAATGATATTTGTCAATTTTAGACTTTGATTCCCACCAGAAGATGGAACTTCAAAGACATCAGACATACAATAAGTGAAAATATTTTAAGTGAAATCCCTTTAATTGAAAGATTCCATTAGAGGGATATGTTTTCATATGCAATTTTCATTTAACATCCTTACTTTAGAGAAGCTCTTATCAATGAGGATAACGTCTTCTAATTATTAGAATCACAGCTACAAACATGTGAATAAATAGAACCACTGAGTCTTTAAATGTAACAGTGAACACCAGAAGTCTGTTAATAGTATGGAGATACCTTGAGCTGCCCCACCTGGTCATCTCAGGGTGTCGTCTTCTTTGAGCATCGGACTATGCTTCTCCACGACAAGCCCCATGTGGACTATTTTCTCTACAACTCCCTAATGGAAGCCAGATGTTACAAACTTTTAACTTTCCTTTAGGAAATAATTATACCATTTCGTGGCATATTTAGAAGGCTTGAGGTCCAAACACACTCCATTTATGAAATAAACAGTCCTGAAAATTGAGTGATATCAGGATAGGTTGTATTCCATGAATCTATCTTAACACACTTTCTTTCCCAGACCTTGGGTTATCAGTTCACATTAAATGGGTCAAGCTTCATATATACCAAGTACATATACCTCATATGTTATAGGTGGTGTATGTACCAAGACATGGGATGTATTTATCTTAGTCTGCACTGATTTTTGCATAAGCTCCTTGAATTATTTATCAACCTCAGATTCTTTGTAGAATAAGTAAGGAATAAACAATCTTGATTAAACAGAGAAATGTATAACTGGATTTTTCAGTGGAACAGTTATTTTTCCTTCTAGAATAACATTGCAAGACATCAGAGCTACCTATGAAATAAGTCACACTGGGACTGCAATGCCTTTGCCAGTTCTGTGCCTGTAACAGTTCACCTGAGGCTTCGAAGCCCATCACACATGCCCCCAGCTCTGTAAAGCCTTCTTCAATCCCTCTAGCCAAAAGCAATTGCTTCTTCATTATGTCTCCATAGAATGGTAATATATCTTCTTGTCATTCTTTTGCCTCATAATATAGTACCCATTTATCTGATCCTAACCCTAGATTTTAAACCCCTTGAGATATTGGAATAAGTTTCATTTTCCTATGTAATTGCCATGAAGTTCAGTTAGCCCCTGCAGAGCGTATAGATGGTGATCGACAGATATTTTGCAGTCATTATCAACTTCACCTATACTTTAAACTAGCTTAGAGTACTTTTAAAATTATCTATACCCAGTCCTTACCAAAATCAACTAGACTATCTAGAGGTACAGCCCAGGTACCTAGGATTTTTTTAAATGGTCCCAAGGTATGATGTCACGGAAAGATATCTGATCTTTGTCCCCAATTCCTGGCACAGAGCTCTTAAAACTCTTGAAGTTCGATGAGTGATGGGGAGATAGGAACATATTTGTTCCCATGAAGCAGCTCCTGGCACCCACTACATGGCTTCAGGATGGAGGTTGGTCCCCAGAAAGATCAAGCCTTGATTGGAAGTGTGTAACTTTCAGCCTACCCCCAGCCTCCAAAGAGAAGAGTGGAGACTGAGTCAGTCACCAGTGACAAGTGATTTGATTAACCATGTCCACATAATGAGACCTCCATAAAGATCTGTAAGAGATGGGGTTCAGAGAGCTTCCGGGTTGGCAAACACATCTACATCCCTGGAGGGCATTGTACCTGCAATACCATGGCACAGAAGCTCCTCACGTGGGACCCTTTTGGACTCACCCTTTGCACCTCTTCGTCTGGTTGTTGATTTGCATCCTTTAAAATATCCTCTGTAATGAACTAGTAAAAGGAAGTAAAGTACGTTTCTGAGCTCCGTGAGCTGTTTTAAGCAAATTACTGAACCTGAGGAGGGAGTCATGGGAACCTTTGATTGACAGCCAGTCAGTCAAAAGCCCAGGAGTCCGAGGACTTGTGACTAGCATCTAAACTAGGGGGCAGTCTTGTGAGGTGAAATCCCTAAGCTCTGAGGTCTGCACCGACTCTGGATGGTTGATGTCAGAATTCAGCTGAATTGTCGAACACACAGTTGGTGTCCAGGGAATCAAGGAATTCGTCGTTGGTGTCAGAAAACACCCCACGCCAAGGCGTCAAAATGTGCAGCCCAAATTGATGGCCTGGTTTTTGGCAGGCAGACAGCCATATCAGCAAGTATCCATGACAGACGTTATGCACATTTTAATTAAATACAAGGTGAGAGTCAGAAATTCTCTCCTGGTAGTCAGTAGGCAGTTGCAGTAAGACTGCCCTTGACCATAAAATAAAATCTAAAAAAACTTAAATGCTAAAAAATTTTTTTTACTCATACTGAGGGGGATCATTCTGTTTAGGCATCTCAAACACACAATTGTTTTCACAGAGGCAATCTTGAATATTCAACACATGTATATTACTTTTGCTCGCAAAACTGACACAGATGGGGAGTGAGATTGATTGAAAACAGGCACAAGAAACTTCCAGGGATGATGGAAGTGTTCTAAAACTGGATTGTGGTAATGGTTGTATAAGTTAATAAATTTACTAAAATTCATTGGATTACAAAAAAATAAAATTTAAATGCACTGCAGACAGAATTTCCTCTTCTCTGAATTAAGAGCAGTTTTTCAAACTACAGTTATATTCTTGAAAACTAATGTTGATCATGGATGAACCAGCATAACACCCAACACAGATAAAAATGCCCTTCTTGGTCACTGGTAAAGCTCTTGCAAGAGCTAAGCGTGGGCAGAGAGGTGCAGACTGTTTGCAGGGCTCACTCTCTTTCTCTCTTTTTCAACATGGATTATAGCCATCCCCTGAATTTTGCCAGCCCCAAATTTCTCATCAAGTTGAACCTGGCCTCCTTGTCTAGGATACATTCTCAGACCTCCCAACCTGTGCAGTTACCAAATGCTGGGTGATACCTCTGGCCTGTCCTTTTCTGTTACTTCCTTATATGAGTCCATGCCTCTTAACATCAATATCTCATGACCAAGGCAAGAGACTCCCCCTGACCACAGTGCAGTTTTACTGGCGCCTCCAGACAGGTAGTACGAGGGTCAGAGAGAAGCCAGCATACTAGCTTCTGTGCTACTGCAGCAGGACTGTAGTGCTGGGACCTTCAGTACAGAAGGATCCCTGAGCCCGACTTGATGCATATAAATACAAATCCCATACCAGTGTTTCTGACTGGTATCTCCTTGTTGCAGGACCCCTAATTATTCTTCACCAGGCACATACATGCTCATGGGTGTTGGAGGCTGGGCTGAGATATATGGACACACTAAGCAGTTAATAGTTTGATGCCCAATTAAATCAGTGTTCTTGAAATAATGGTCGAACATTTAAGTAGAAGTGAGTGTGATGCTGTTGAGAGAAAGGCAGAGAAGGGGACCGAGGTGTAATGGGCTCAGAACTCCTTTTTGGTTCTCAGTGACTCCCTTCTGGACACAATTTTTATACCTCTCGTCAAAATAGAAGATTTACTTTGATCTGAACAAGTCCTCTACATAGCCAGTGGACCTCCCGCCTATTATTTCTGGAGCATGTTCCAGAAGACCTCAACTTCACTCTGAACAGCTACACTCCAGACTCCTTCCCACCACAAACAGCACTCTCCCTGAGAGTGGTTCTGAATAATGTGATATTTTGAATCTTTTTGTATCACTACTCACACTCCATCACCTTGGGAGTCACAGTAGCTGGCTCATCCAGTACTCTGACTATGAGCCAGGTTAGTGCCCCAGGTAAGTCACTTGACTGATATAAGACACACTTTGTTCCTAGAGTATCAGTGGCAGAGAGTCCATGGGCCTTCCTCTCTGCTCAGAAAATGGGAACATTCCACATCCACCTTCTGTTATGAATATCTTACCATTTTTCCCAAAGGAAAGACTTTCATGTTGGGAATCACAGACCAGGTAGTGAACAGGTGTGATGCTATGATAAGCTTTTGGGAGGAGAGCAGATATTTTCAGGACTTTTAGGACCTTTCAATCATGCAAATAAAGTTGTTTTCCCACTGGCCAAATGCAAGCCGTCCTTTCTGCCAGTGTCTCAACCTAACTACTACCGGTTTTTGTGGCGAGCACACCCACACCACTACAGCAGTGTCGCTCAGGGACCCACGCTCCAGCACAGCTAAGCCACTTGCCTAATGTAAGAACCAGGCAAAATACAGCAAAGGGTTTCCTTACAGTCCCTAACCCGTCCGAAGTATTCAGCAAACACAACCAGAAGAATATCAGAGTAGAATGGTTGTGCTCTGGGACAGGTCATCTGTAAGGTATATACTGTATAAGCAGATTTGACCAAGAACATAAGGAAAAAAATTGTTGTTTAAAATGTTACTGGTCTGGTGACTGGCTGTCTATGCTGCTCATTTCTTAAATTCATTTTGCTTATGTAGACAAAAACCTAATTTCTCAGTTCCCCAGGCTCTAGAATAAATAGTAAGTTCATAACAGTTCATCTCGGGGATCCTTTTGAGGAATGACAGTATGATGCATGATGAGACCATCCTGTGTGATCAGTAACATTCCCCGGGAACCTGAGCCCCCTGGCTGTGGGCCTCATGCTGGAGAGACAGAAGACTGGCTAAGGCAAGTCAGGATGCGAAATTCTTTGTGACCCTCCGGTGGCAAGCACAGTTAAAACTTATTAGTGTACCTTGTGTGTGGCCCAATAGTTGTGATTAAACCTGAGATTTTTAGAATGATAGCAGACTACTTAAGTCACTGCATTAATAAAACAGACACTAGCACCCCCTTAACAACGTAACCAATGTTTGCATCATTTATGCAATCTTTTTCTGTCCAATGATGTTTGACAATAATCAGATGATAATTAAATGTATAATTAATAATAAAAATGCCAGCATCTGTTAGCTTGTTATTACAGACTGATTTTTCAGTGTACTATTTCAAATGTGTCACCATTAACCTAATTTATATTAAAATCTGCTAAATACAATCTGCTTTCATTAGCTGTTAATTTGGGTTGGCATATGACACCAAGGAGATGCTTCTCTATTCCTCCTCCCTATTTCTCTCTCCTGTCTAAACCAAAGATTCCCCCAGATGTCTTTAAAACCTGGCTGCCTTAACTTAAATGTTCTGTTAGCAGATGGATCAGGTTGGTCGACTAGTTCCTTTGAGATGCAAAGGATCAGTCCTTAGAGTCGAGAAAGTAGGACTTGGTCTCAGGAAGAAGGCTCACCCTTGGCTGCAACCTCCTGATATTATTCTGTCTAGCCTCCTGCATACCTGTGGCATCCCCTCCCTCATATCTATGCACAGTGGTACCCGGAGCTTGGGCCACTTTCTCAGTTGGCAAGACAAGATTCTGCTCCCACAAGGTGTCATTGATGTGAGGTTTTAAACTACATCCACTCTCGAACTCATTCACAGATGAGGGCAAATCTACTCAAAAAGACTCCCTTTTAAGTAGTGAACGGTGGTTTTCCATCAGTAAAGGGCACGTGCACAAGAGGAGCCTGAAGCATCGTATAGTGCCAAGAAAGTAAGGGCATGCTTAAAACAGTAAAAAAACAAGAAGAATTTTAAGCCAACATATTGATAGGGGCATGTGAAAGGGGCACAGAAACCAACTGAAAACGCTCCTAAAGCTGGAACAATTTGGGAAACAAAATAAATAGAGTAATATTGAATTATAACCCAAAATATAAAATAAATATCTATAAATACATACTGTTTTAAGAAAATGATTGAATACCTTAATAAGTGGGGAATTATAGTAAAATGTCTCATGCAGAAGAATTCCAAGAAATGGATGGAGTCACACCACCATCAAGAAGGGGAGCGTAACTTCTCCCTCCTTGGGCATGGGCCGCAAGGACTGACTAACTGCCGAAGAAGACAGAAGGAAAGCGGGGCTGGGTGGGGAGTAACTTTACCGGGAGAAACTCGACCCAACCTGCCTCAGCCAGGTGACCAACAACAGTCATACATCATGTTGATAGTTTGTGCCTTTGATATGATGTGATGAAAATGGCACTCTAGCGGTATGGTCTTCCTCTCAATAGTCCATAGCTCCAATCTTATGACAAGAAAAGCATCATGTAAATCCCAAGAGTGGGACATTCTTCAAGATGACCACTTCTCAAAACTGTCAAGATCATCAAATCAGTCTGAGTAACCGTCACAGCCAGAAGGGGCCTAAAGAGACATGGCAACTAAATGCGATGCGGTGTCCTGGGTGGGATCCCGGGACAGAAAAGGGACATTAGGCACAAACTAAGGCCACCTGTCAGTGTATCAATATCAGTTCATTACTATAGTATATGTATTATACTAATATAAGCTGTTACTAATAGGGAAAACTGAGAAGTCTCTGTAACTATCTTCTAAATTTTTCTGCATATCTAAAACTGTTCTAAAAAATAAATCCTATTTTTTAAAAAGCACATGTGATTTTCTTCTTTTAAGAAATATTGGACACTAGAGATAGTTTCGTGTGAGGAACACACAGGCTGGAACTGAAGCGAGATTCCCACGTACGAGTCATCTCACCATCTGCAGGGGAAGCCCTGCAGATGGGATGAACCAAGGTGTCCCAGAAAGAGAATACGTAAAGAAGCGGGCCTTTCAAGATACAAATATATGTCTGTTATCTTCAAAAGCGTGCTGCTCAACCTTTGAAATCCTGCTTAACTTCACCTTAGGGTGAACTTGTGAAATCATCTGAGCCTGGAGGAGAGCTCAAAGTGCTGTCTCGTGTTCTAGTGAAATTGGTGATTCTCTCACAAATAGGAGATCAGTGCCACTGAAATAGCTCCCAGCACACTTAAGGGACCACCATAAAAGAGGCTGCTTGTTAATTAAAATGAATTTTATACATCCCTATCTTTTGAAAATGTATACATCCATAATTTTATACAGCTATGATATCAACTAAGGCTTAAAAGCCCTAGTCGATATATTGGAGATATTTCCTTCTCTCCTTTATGAACTGAGGGTCGTCAGGGTCGGCTTCCCGGTGCCTCGGTACTTAGTAATAAATTTGCAAGTCAAGAGTTAACTAGTCACCAAAAAGTCCTAATTATATGCACCCAAAGGAGATGATATTAATGTTAAATATGGCCAGAGGCTTGTCTGGGAGGAAAGCTGAAAATTGCATGCTTTTTTCTTTTCTAAGATCACTTCTTGAACAGAAAGTGGTAATAATAATATTACACACCTACGCAATCCTTTATGTTCAAGAAACCTCAAAGTGCTTCACCAATTATACTTCATATCCACAGGGCTCCCATTTCTTGGGAAAGGAAGTCACTAGTGACAAAAATCTGGTCCCCGATGGTCTGCCTTCTCAAAGCCAAGTTAAGTGGAGCAGAGTGGGAGGGGGAGGAGTTGCCCCAGGTCCGCACAGCTTCTTCTGGCCCTGCGGGACACGGCTGCCTCCGCCCCGCCTCTGCCCCGTTCCCACGTGTTTATGCAGCTTGAGGATCAGGGTGAAATAATGAGTGGCCGTCATGAGAAACAAGGACAGCAGGAAACAAGAACCACTTATGGAGATACTGCGGCTTTCAGCACATTTTAGAAACGCATGGGAACTTTTCAAGACGCAAAGCCAAGAGGGAGTGACACTGGAGTTCAGTGACGGAGGATCCAGCCGACACCCCTGGGTCCGTCACTTGCTCTTTGTGTAACCTGGGAACATCTGTCTCTCCACTTCTTCGGTTCTTTCCCTCTGCATCTGTCTCCCTTTTTCTCTTCTCTCTCTCTGCCATTTCCAAATCTCCTAATTCCTCATCCCTGTCACATGCTTATGAAAATAGCTCGCTGGCACCTGGAACTTGGTGAGGGCTAAAGGAGTCTTCTTCTCGGTGAGGCTTTGGTCCGGGCTGGCTGGGCTCTTCCAAAGAGCCCTCGGTCAGGAGTCTGGGGGAAATGTAGCTCATCTGGGGGGAAATGAGGAAGAGGGAAACCCCTTGGCTTGTCACACGTGGACTCCCAATCCTTAGGCAGGCGTGATGGGGCCGTTGCTTCTTCCTCCTCTTGAGCTGCATCCGTCTTCACACCTTCTCGCCCATCGGCTATGCTGAGCTGTTTTTAGTGTCCCCCAAACTCACGTCTGCACCCACCACTCCCTCTGCCGTGAAGCACTGTGCTCCCCGAGCCTGGACCCTGGTGGGGCTCACTCTCGCAAACCCACTGGAACAGGCCTCTTCGATGACCCCCAGCACGCCTTCTCTGACAGCGCGCTGCGGGTGCCTCTAGGTGGAGCAGAGCGCGATCGATGGTCTCTTCCTCTGCCTCCCTCGCAAGCCCCGAGGGCTCCGTCACCTGGGCTCAGCACAGTGTGGGGCGCATGGTAGGCACTCAGTAAATGTTTCCTAAGTGAGTCATGATCTGTTTCTCAGCTTTCTTAATGGAGGCGTCCTGCCTAACTTGGCAACGCCAATGAGACCCAAGCTTTCTGTATGTTAGAGACAAATTCATAGACATTATTGTTCTGCGCACAGATGTGGCATATGCCTATTAAATGGGATTCTAAAGCAGCCAGTGCCAGTAGAGGCTTTAGCTGTGGACACTAACAAGAGTAGAGCAAACCTGAGCTGGGAAGAAATGTAGAGACGTCTACCGTAACCCCTTCTTTTTAAAGATGAGTAAACTGACGGCCAAGTTTAAATATCTCAATGAAGTTCATTCAGAGAACAAGGTAATTTTTTTATACAGAACTCAGGGCTTTTTCTACCCCTCTGTGTCCTGTGATAGAAACAGATAAGCACACACACACACATTCAATAAACAGCTGCTGAGCAGGCAGTGAGAATACAGCAGGGTACATGGCTTTTCGGGCACCCAAAGCCACAGGCTTTTCCCTCGAAGGTTTTTCTGTCTAGTTGGAGAGGCAAGGCGTGCGTGCACCTAGATAAAAGTAATGCAGCAATCTGAGAGGAGGCACAAGGTGCCAGAAGGCCAGGAATGTTTCAGTCGGGGTTCTGGGAGAGAGAGAGAGCACAGGGAACAGCACAGTGGAGCAGACAGAGTGGAGCACGACCTCCAGAGGGGATGGCGCTGAATAGAAATAATGGGGGGAAAGGCTATTCCAGGAGAACAAGGGCGGGAGGGGTTCATGTGATGGAGGACTCTATCCTGTGCTTTTACAGAGAACTACCTTGGATAGTGTTTCAGAAAATGGCAGAGGAGCTAGATATATTGAGAGCTGGAGCTGAAATTGGAGCTAGACAGAGAGAGGAGCATAAACAGGGACAGGGAACATTCCGCAGTCCAACTACCAGAAGGGTCCCCAGGTGCACAAGAAAAAAAAAGGTTAGAATTGCACACGTCTCTGCTGAGTCATGCTGGGAAATGTCTTTTTCTGCGGCCACTGCACTCGTATTGCTAAGACAGTTCGTGATGAGTGCACCCCAGACCGTGAGTGCAGAGGCCTAAATCTATTACTTTGCAGATGTGGCCTCTGCTTCTCTTATGGAGAACATATTTTGGACTAATTACCATGAATGGGCTTGGCTCTCTCTGCTACATCAAGTGTCCAAGGCCTGCATTCTCTGCGCTTTGGAAGATCTGACAAATAGAGGCAAATGTGTCTTGCTTGCACAGGACAGCCTCTCAGTGCCTCCCGCAAAGGCTTTGATGTAGGTTTGAAGGAGGAAGGGACCAGGCTGTGTTACAGGCTTCAGATGTGTTACCCTGCTATAGTGTGTGACCTGGTGGAGCAGATCTTCTCAACCTTTTATGGAGTTGCTAATCACGTGTGGCCTTATTAAAATGCAGATTCTGATTTAGTTGATCTAGAGTGAGGCCTGCAATTCTGCATTCGTAACAGTCTTCCAAGAGACGGTGACCCTAGTCATAAGCAAGGTCATAAAGCATGTCTCTGAGGACAGTCAATTAACCCTCCTTGGTCGAGAGTAGTGACCCTCGTCCCTGGATACACCTTGGAGGGCTTTTAAAAGATATCTATGCCTGGTGCACACCTTTCTGGTTTATTTGCTGTGAAGTAATGAAAAGCATTCAAAGATCAAAATATTTACACCATTCTTTTTTCTCCTACTTAATATTTACTCCTTCAAATATCATTTACTTTTAAACAGTGCATCAGTTTCTGGCGTGCTGTGTGTGGGTCCTCAATGCATGGTTGATAAATGAGTGAAAGGGACACACAGATGTTAAGCACACACAGTTTACACACCAGTCAGCTTTAAAAATCATTGTGTCATGGATAATGTCTTATCATTTGAGTAAAACCATTTAATTCTGATAAAATTGGAATCATCAACTATACCTTCTGATGGAATTAACTGTAACTTTCTGGTCACATACAATCAGGAGGGCTTTTCCATATCAAATAATTTATACTGGTAGGTTTTGGGAACAACTGAAGTGGCTTGTTGGGCCTGGCCTGGCCCGTACTGTAGATATTTCCTTTCGGAGGCCTGCTTAGTGTCAAAGGACCAAATGAAGCTTACTAACATTAGGGGAGGGACTACAGTTAGCATACTGGATATTTTCAGGGACAGAATATGCTGATCTATGTGTCTCTGAAAGGGTAACACATTTATTTCAAAGACAACACAAGAGCATCCACTGTGGTGGAGATGTTGAGATCAGCCCATCCACAGTGAGTGAGTGTGTGGGTGTGAGGACTCTCTGGGAGACCTAGTGGGATTCCAAATCTGTTACATTGCTGGGAGCTTTGATACTCCGAAGAAGAAGGGAAAAGGAAGTTTGGCCAACTGTGTTATGCTTTAGCACCTCTTTAGAAACATCTTAAGAAAACAAGTCAAGTTGTGGAGCTGTGGATAATGAGCATCTTCCTTCCATCTTCTTCCTCTTCTCATCTGTTGGTTCACTGCTGTTGTCATCACAGTAACAATTTCCCACTGGAGGGACCACGTCTCCCTCTCTGCAGGCACCCAAATAAGCATAGGCTGTCATGTGTGATTCACAAAATATCTAGGAAACAATAAAACCCTCCACAATTGCTCCTTGTTCAGCCCACACCTGGCCTGCTTTCCCAGTCTTCTCTTTACATAGACTGACTGACTTGGAGATCAGCTCCACAGTGGTGGCCGAATGGATGTAAGATGTGTGCCCGGGAGTCTGAAGAAGGACATTTGAGGTCATAATGCCTGCCAAGACATGAGAACTGATCGAAACATTTGGAAATAGCTCCGTTTTTAAATAAGTAAAGGATGTTTCTGAAGAAGGAAACATTAGTGGAGTCATTTGGGGGAAAGAGAAAATATCCTGATGGCATTTTCAAGATGTTTAGAGTGGAAAGAAGAAAATCAAATTGCTGTCGCTAAGCTGGATATGTTCCATAAGCAGCATGATTCTGAATCAGAGTATTTCTCTCTAACCTGAAGGGTTGAGTGTATATACTGACCCACACTCCCACTTGGGGCCATGCATTCATGAGATCCAATGCCGAAGGCAGCCAGGAGTTCAGCCTCAGCATGAGAGTGAGAGGAAATGACCACTTGTGCGAGTAGGACTGGATTTACTTAGTCACTAGGCAAGCGTGTCCCCTTCGGCAAAATATGTCACTAGCTGAAAACTGTATCACTGTCCGCTATCCTGTCGGCAGGAAAGCTGTGGTAAGCACATTTCATGAAAGAACAGGATTTTCAGAGACCAAGAAAGGTCAGCATTCAGATTTCATCCAGACTGCAGCTGTGACCAAACATAATCAAGCAGAACTGTGGTTAATTGTGCAGCAACCTATACCTTTCATATTCCACTACATCTCTAGGTGATCATTTTTTCTCCTCATCATTGCTGATTCGTTGACAGGTACTATTTTAGCTTAGTATGGATTTTCCAAAGACAAGATAAAGCAGCATGGTCTGGCTATGTAGACTAAATGTTGTAATTACAATTTTCCTATGAGAGCAATATTGGGGATATAAAGTGTACTTTACAATGTAGTGGGTTTTAACTACCAAGATATACACCTTTCTAAGTAGGCCCTATTAAAACGATTTAATAGTATGTCAACATGTACCAATGCATACATAAAACCAGAATTGTGTAGTTTGTTTTCATGCAGTGAGCTAGTTCTGGTGGGGTATTTCAAGGGCTATTGAAGCACCCTTTGACCTCACAGGATTACATGATTAGAATTGTATTCATCGAAGGTCTTTACTTTGGGGGCTGACAGATGAAATGCCTGATGGTGAGTACACTTAGCCAGTATTGAGTATGTTTTGCATATGTAAATTTTACATTCATATGTATTCCTAAACACAGACACATTGATACTTTAGTGGCAAAATAAATAGATTAAAAAAAGAGGAGAAAATACGAACACGTCCATTCTTAAATCAGCCTAGTCAATTGCAGATCAAACTTAATTCACACATTTTTCATCTTTAAAGTTCTACTGAATGGAGTTTACCTAGTTCAGAATTCACAGTGAGCATGCCCCGTTGTGGACAAAAGAAACTGCCACTGACAGCCATCAGGAAGTTAAATTATGCAGTAGGTCCTAATATCCTAAATTATTGTGTAGATTGTAAGATGATGATAACTTGGGTTACAGCAAGGTCAGAAGCACTGGAACACTCCCTAAAGGTGGAGTAGAGACTTAGCATTCCATTCCAAAGCAGGGATAGAGGGACGTAGCTGAAATACTCCATTCAGTATTGTACATATACTCCATTCAGTATATGGCTCATATTCTGTATAATTTGAGGATATAAATTCCAACAGAAAACATTTGAAGAATGTAGACCTACTTGATGATACAAAATATGCTTCTGTGTGTGATATACATCCACCTACATACTTATGTATAGAAATTTATTTATGTATAAGTAAACAAATGTCTTTCTATATACTTATTTTAACATGTCAATATATTCATGAATCAAACATATTTATAAAAATGCACCCACATGTCTATGTATAAGTATATATTTCTGTATTTATGTGAGTGTGTGTATATACTTTCAATGTACCTGTTTATTTTAATATTTATAATACTGAAGTCATGACCACGAGGAACACACTTAGTGTGAATAAATGGCCGTCCCTGTAGGTCTGTGTGGCTCTCTCAATGACATAAGGAAGAGAAAGGCTCTGGAAGGGCTTGGGTATAAAGGATTGGATACAAGGCTTTATGAGTCACTTAAACAGAAGCATTGAACCAGATAGACGGATGGAAGAGACACATCTCAGAGATGTATATGTGGGCAAAACGCACTAAAAATAAATGCCTGACACAGATGACACTGAGTCATTCAAAGATGAACTGCACGAGCCATTGAAACATTATCAGCTGACAGGAGAGCAATTATCCAACACCAACCAGAGAGGCCTGCACAGGAAGAGGCTTCCCTCAGAGACCCTCACAAAATAGGGGGAAAAAGGGCACCAGCCACCAGTCATCAAAAGAAGGGCTGCAACTCTTGTGCAAATACCTGCAGGACCAACAGATGGCAGTTCACTTTCATAGAAGCCAAATGGTGCAACTTCTCAGAGATGCTGCTGCAAAACAGCTCCTGTAGGCATTTTCCATAATGAAAGAGTAGGAGCTAATAGCGTTCTCCTAAAACTTCTTTTCTTACCAGATTAGAGCCTTGGCTGAAGAACATTTATGTGAAAAAATATAGGCTCTGTGAAAAGCGTTCCTTGTGAACAGAGCTGCTTAGCATGCATCCCTAGGTCCTAAAATAGAACTGGAAGCCAAATTGTTGGCCTCGGGTATCCTGTCTCTACTACCACCACTGATGACATTTACTCAGAACCTGTGATGTGCCAGTAATGTGCTAAGCACTTACAGGCATGGTCACATGTTATCCTCCCAGCACTCTTGGGAAGAAGATTCTGGCATTGGGTTAACTGACTTGTGCAAGGTTACATTGCTAGTTAAGCACAGGATTCAGGAGGAGACCCAGGTTGATCTTACCTAGAGAACTAGCCCATAGGTGTTACGCTGCACAACCTCATCCAGCATGTCCATATATCAGCCCATACATTATGTCAGCATTGCCTGGGAGGGGCTTGTGATGCATGCAAAAAGCACAGCAACATTTCATCCAAGAACCTGCTCTGTGGGAACTCACAGCTGAGTGATATTTGCCTAATTCAAATGTGAAAATATGCTGCCTAGCACATGAGATGCTCAGTATAAATACTAATATATATATATGCAGTATACACACACACAGATACACACAAATAGCTGACCCCCAACTCAGTAGTTAATTGCCGATTTCCCTCTCAATTGATCGAGGTGCCCTGCCTTTATATAGAGGTTTGTATCCCAGGAAGCTTTCATTTCAAAACTCACATTTATTAGCTCATTTTATCTTTACAATAACATTGGAACATAGGCAAAACAGACAGAACAGTCATTTTCTGCACTATACAGATTAGGAAAATGAGGCTCAAAGGAACTGAGTAACTCAAAAACTATACGCTAATAGCAGACCCACCCGAAGTGTAAGTCTGGGGTGGTATTTCTCTTACTCTACTGCATTTCAAGTCTGCTCAGATCATACTTCCTGCTGGGAAACTGGAAAATGACATTCAAATTTGCTGACATGTTATGAGAAGGAACTTTAAAAGTTTCTGGAAGTTCACATTGATTATACCGTGTCCTTGATTCATTAGAACAGTTAATGTTTCCATCTGTTCTTTGTTTACTGATTGCTTGTGAATGTCTTTGTAATTGTCTATGTGCTTTTTTCTAGTTTCTGATCTTATTAATAATATTCAGACAAAGCTTTGCCTTAATGACATGAGGGTAAAGGTCCATTTTCCTTTTCCTTCACTGTAACCTATAAGGCATCAAAAACGAGCAAGCTTCGGCTCATGGGGCCACAAACACTGACATGAAATAAACACAGATCCTGTCCTTAAAGAGCTTCTACCACTGGAAATTAGTCTGTCTGGTTCCCAAACCACTCATGTCTGATCTGGTTGCAGGCTTTAAACCAGAGTTAATCCACCTTTGCATTATGAATCTTGACACCTGAGGAATGTTCTAGAGTAAGGCAATCACCCAGGATCTTTCCATGCCCTGCCCCTGTCTTCAATCCTGGTTTATTCTCAGTGGATCTTCTAGGGCAGACCTGACAATTCTACTGTATCTGATATTCTTCCCATGTTGACTACTGGATTTGGAACCCTTTCCAATGTTCATCGCAGCAATTTTGCACCTTCTGTGTCCTACACATTTTTGAATATACTATTGACAGTACATTTCCAATTATTTCAGTTTAGGACTCCTTGCCTTGACATCTGGTCACAGGAAACCCACCCTTTTACCCCCATGAAGAGCTCACTTTTGTGGGACGGTACCTATATCATAGGCAGCACCCATTGATGTTTGTTGAGTAAATAAATGGCTATAAGCCAAGATATGTTACAACATAAGTCTATAGCAAACAAAGCTAATCTTCCCCATTAGAACCTCAAGAAAATGAAACTCTGAGATACTGACAGATGAATAATGTCCAAACATTAGTTACTTTTAGATCTGGAAAAAATCACAATATGTCAACATTTTGCTAATCCATCTATTAAATGTTGTTGCTCTGTATGTTCTTACCTTCCAAGATGTACATGTTTTGCTAAACTATTACCCAAAGAAGTAGTGTTTCAAGCATATGATACAGCACTACCTAATAAATCTATTTGCATTTTCCTAGTTCTGGCCTGGTTGGTATGGAGAATACGATAAAAATAAAGTAATACCTTGTTTGGGTGCTTAGAGATAAAAGACTAACATTCAAGAAACAATTGGAGAATACATTAGTAAGGAATACTCTGATTTTGTGTTTCGGACAGTGTACTCTAGGAATTCAGAAAAGTGAAAGATCATCAATAAAAGCTTTATGGAAGCCAGGATTTGAACTGAGTCTAGATTGTTCTCTTCTCCTCATGCCATGCCCCGCAGATCACTCAGCAAGAACTGGGGATTCTTTATTTATGACCTCTTATTTTTTTTTTTTGGTATGATTAATGTACAATCACATGAACAACATTATGGTTACTAGACACACCCCATTATCAAGTCCCCACCACATACCCCATTACAGTCACTGTCCATCAGCATAGTAAGATGCTATAGAATCACTACTTGTCTTCTCTCTGTTATACTGCTGTCCTCATGTCCCTCCCCCACCACATTATATGTGCTAATCGTAATGACCCTTTTTCCCCCTATCCCTCCCTTCCCACCCATCTTCCCTAGTCCCTTTCCCTTTGGTAACTGTTAGTCCATTCTTGGGTTCTATGGGTCTGCTGCTGTTTTGTTCCTTCAGTTTTTGCTTTGTTCTTATACTCCACAGAGGAGTGAAATCATATGATACTTGTCTTTCTCTGCCTGGCTTATTTCACTGAGCATAATACCCTCTAGCTCCATCCATGTTGTTGCAAATGGTAGGATTTGTTTTCTTCTTATGGCTGAATAATATTCCATTGCATATATGTACACCATCTTCTTTATCCATTCTTCTACAGATGGACACTTAGGTTGTATCCATTTCTTGGCTATTATAAATAGTGCTGCGATAAACATACAGGTGCACATGTCTTTTTCAAACTGGGTTGCTACATTCTTAGGGTAAATTCCTAGGAGTGGAATTCCTGGGTCAAATGGTATTTCTATTTTTAGCTTTTTAAGGAACCTCCATACTGCTTTCCACAATGGTTGAATTAGTTTACATTCCCACCAGCAGTGTAGGAGGGTTCCCATTTCTCCACATCCTTGCCAAAATTTGTTGTTGTCTTTTGGATGTTGGCCATCCTAACTGGTGTGAGATGATACCTCATTGTGGCTTTAAATTGCATTTCTCTGATGACTAGTGATGTGGGAGCATCTTTTCATGTGCCTGTTGGCCATCTGAATTTCTTCTTTGGGGAAGTGTCTGTTTAGTTCTTCTGCCCATTTTTTAACTGGCTTATTTGCTTTTTGTTTGTTTAGGTGCATGAACTCTTTATATAATTTGTATGTCAACCCCTTATCAGATATGTCTTCTATGAATATATTCTCCTATACTGTAGGATTTGTTCTACTGAGAATGTCCTTTCCTGTACAGAAGCTTTTTAGTTTGATATAGTCCCACTTGTTCATTTTTGCTTTTGTTTCCCTTGCCTGGGGAGATATGTTCATGAAGAAGTCGCTCATGTTTATGTCCAAGAGATTTTTGCCTATGTTTTTTTCTAAGAGTTTTATGGTTTCATGACTTACATTCAGGTCTTTGATCCATTTTGAGTTTACTTTTGTGTATGGGGTTAAACAATAATCCAGTTTCATTCTCTTACATGTAGCTGTCCAGTTTTGCCAACACCAGCTGTTGAAGAGGCTGCCATTTCCCCATTGTATATCCATGGCTCCTTTAGCATATATTAGTTGACCATATATGCTTAGGTGTATATCTGGGCTCCCTAGTCTGTTCTACTGGTCTATGGGTCTGTTCTTGTGCCAGTACTAAATTGTCTTGATTACTGTGGCTTTGTAGTAGAGCTTGAAGTCAGGGAGTGTAATTCCCCCTGCTTTATTCTTCCTTCTCAGGATTGCTTTGGCTATTCGGGGTCTTTTCTGGTTCTATATGAATTTTAGAACTATTTGCTCTAGTTCATTGAAGAATGCTGTTGGTACTTTGATAGGGACTGCACTGAATCTGTAGATTGCTTTAGGCAGGGTGGCCATTTTGACAATATTAATTCTTCCTATGAGCACAGGATGTGTTTCCATTTATTGGTTTCTTCTTTAATTTCTTTCATGAGTGTCTTGTAGTTTTCAGAGTATAAGATTTTCACTTCCTTGGTTAGGTTTATTCCTAGGTATTTTATTCTTTTTTATGCAATTGTGAATGCAAATGTTTTCCTGATTTCTCTTTCTGCTATTTCATCATTAGTGTATAGAAATGCCACAGATATCTGTTTTAATTTTGTATCCGTGACTTTGCTGAATTCAGATATTAAATGTAGTAGTTTTGGAGTGGATTCTTTAGGGTTTTCATGTACAATATCAGGTCATCTGCAAACAGGGACAGTTTGAGCTCTTCCTTGACAATCTGGATGCCTTTATTTCTTTGTGTTGTCTGATTTCCGTGGGTAGGACCTCCAGTACTATGTTGATTAAATGTGGGGAGACTGGGCATCCTTGTCTTGTTCTTGACCTTAAAGGAAAAGCTTTCAGCTTCTCGCTGTTAAGTATAATGTTGGCTGTGGGTTTGTCATATATGGCCTTTATTATGTTGAGGTACTTGCCGTCTATACCCATTTGTTGAGAGTTTTTATCATGAATGGATGTTGAATTTTGTCAAATGCTTTTTCAGCATCTATGGAGATGATCATGTGGTTTTTGTCCTTCTTTTTGTTGATGTAGTGGATGATGTTGATGGATTTTCAAATGTCGTACCATCCTTGCATCACTGGGATGAATCCCACTTGATCATGGTGGAGAACTTTTTTATGTATTTTTGAGTTCGGTTTGCTAATATTTTGTTGAGTATTTTTGCATCTATGTTCATCAGGGATATTGGTCTGTAATTTTCTTTTTTTGTGGTGTCTTTGCCTGGTTTTAGTATTAGACTGATGCTGGCCTCGTAGAATGAGTTTGGAAGTATTCCCTCCTCTTCTACTTTTTCCAAAACTTTATGGAGGATGACTATTAGGTCTTAACTAAATGTTTGATAAAAATCAGCAGTGAAACCATCTGCTTCAGGAGTTTTGTTCTTCGGTAGTTTTTTGATTACCTTTTCAATTTCTTTGCTGGCAATTGATCTATTCAGAGTTTCTGTTTCTTCCTTGGTCAGCCTTGGAAGGTTCTATTTTTCTAGAAAGTTGTCCATTTCTTCTAGGTTATCCAGTTTGTTACCATATAATTTTTCATAGTATTCTCTAATAATTCTTTGTATTTCTGTGGTGTCCATAGTGATTTTTCCTTTCTCATTTCTGATTCTGTTTATGTGTGTAGGCTCTCTTTTTTTCTTGATAAATCTGGCTAGGGGGTTATCTATTTTGTTTATTTTCTTGAAGAACCAGCTCATGATTTCATTGATTCTTTCTATTGCTTTATTCTTTTCAATTTTATTTATTTATGCTTTAATATTTATTATGTCCCTCCTTCTACTGACTTTGGGCCTCATTTGTTCTTCTTTTTCTAGTTCCATTAATTGTGAGTTTACACTATTCTTTTGGGATTGTTCTTCTTTCCTGAGGTAGGCCTGTATTGCAATATATTTCCTCCTAGTATGACCTTCACTGCATCCCAGAGATTTTGTGGTGTTGAATTATTGTTGTCATTTGTCTCTATATATTGCTTGATCTCTGGTTTTATTTAGTCATTGATCCATTGATTATTTAGGAGCTTGCTATTAAGCCTCCATGTGTTTTGGGGCTTTTTCATTTTCTTTGTGTAATTTATTTCTAGTTTCATACCTTTGTGATCTGAGAAGCTGGTTGGTAAAATTTCAATCTTTTTTAATTTACTGAGGATCTTTTTGTGGCCTAGTATATAATCTATTCTTGAAAATGTTCCATGTGCACTTGAGAAGAATGTGTATCCTGTTGCTTTTGGATGAAGTGTTCTGCAGATGACTGTTAGGTCCATCTGTTCTAATACATTGTTGAGTGCCTCTGTCTCTTTACTTATTTGCTGTCTGGTTGATCTGTCCTTTGGAGTGAGTGGTGTCTTGAAGTCTCCCAAAATGAATGCATTACATTCTATTTCCCCCTTTAATTCTATTAGTATTTGTTTCACATATGTAGGTGATGCTATGTTGGGTGCATAGATATTTATAGTAGTTATATCCTCTTGTTGGACTGACTCTTTTAACATTATGTAATGTCCTTCTTTGTCCCTTGTGACTTTCTGTTTTGAAGTCTGTTTTGTCTGATACAAGTACTGCAACTCCTGCTTTTTTCTCTCTGTTAGTTGCATGAAATATCTTTTTCCATCCCTTTACTTTCAGTCTGTGTATGTCTTTGGGTTTGAAGTGAGTCTCTTGTAGGCAGCATATGGATGGTTATTGTTTTTTTATCCATTCAGTGACTCTATGTCTTTTGATTTGTGAATTCAGACCATTTACATTTAGGGTGATTATCGATACGTATGTACTTATTGCCGTTGCAGGTTCTAGATTTGTGGTTACCAAAGGTTCAAGAGTGATTCCCTTACCTTCTAACAGTCAAATTTAACTCACTTCCTATGCTATTACAAACACAACCTAAAGGTTCTTTTTTTTCCTCCTTTTTCTTCTTCCACCTCCATTCTTTGTATGTGATGAATCATATTCTGTACTCTTTGTCTATCCCTTGGGTCACATCTGTTTAGCCTTAGGAATACTTCTATCTATAGGAGTCCCTCCAAAATGCACTGTAGAGGTGGTTTGTGGGAGGTAAATTCTCTCAGCTTTTGCTTATCTGAAAATTGTTTAATCACTCCTTCAAATTTAAATAACCTTGCCGGGTAGAGTATTCTTGGTTCAAGGCCCTTCTGCTTCATTGCATTAAATATATCATGCCACTCCCTTCTGGCCTGTAAGGTTTCTGTTGAGAAGTCTAATAATAGCCTGATGGGTTTTCCTTTGTGTGTGATCTTTTTTCTCTCTCTAGCTGCTTTTAAAAGTCTGTCTTTATCCTTGATCTTTGCCATTTTAATTATTATATGTCTTGATGTTGTCTTCCTTGGGTCCCTTGTGTTGGGAGATCTGTGCACCTCCATGGCTTGGGAGACTATCTCCTTCCCCAGATTGGGGACGTTTTCAGCAATTACCTCCTCAATGACACTTTCTATCCCTTTTTCTCTCTCTTCTTCTTCTGGTACCTCTATAATGCGAATATTGTTCTGTTTGGATTGGTCACACAGTTCTCTCAATATTCTTTCATTCTTAGAGATTCTTTGTTCTCTCTGTGCCTCAGCTTCTTTGTATTCCTCTTCTCTAATTTTTATTCCATTTACTGTCTCTTCTACTACATCTAATCTGCTTTTAAGTCCCTCCATTGTATGTTTCATTTCAGATATGGAATTTCTTAATGATTGAATCTCCATCGTAAATTCGTTCCTGAGTTCTTGAATATTTTTCTGTACCTCAATAAACGTCTTTATGGTTTTTATTTTTAACTCTCTTTCAGGAATATTGGTGAGTTCAGTTTCATTTGGTCTGTTTTTTGGGGTTTGTGAGATTTTTGTCTGAACCGGGTTCTTTTGACATTTCATATTTCTATGTCATGCCCTCTATTGCCCAGAAGCTCCAATCCCTGTGCTGCTCAGCCCCTAGTGTGAGGTTGGGGGTCATTGGGGAGCAGAGCTGGTGCCCTGCTTCATGAAGGCTTCTCTGTTTGTGATGTCTGTATGCAGTCTGGTTCAGCCTTCTTTCCTGTTGCTATTTTAGGGTTAGTTGTATTAATTAACTATATTTTCATACTATTTGTGGTTTTGGGAGGAGTTCTGTGTCTCACCCCTCATTCCACTATCTTGAATCCCGTATTTATGACCTCTTTTATATTCCTCTTCTCCTCCTTTTCCTCACTACCACAACCTCAGTTTATGAATTTGAGCCCCCAAATGAACAGAGTAGTGTTTAAGTTCTGATTTTGCCAAGAAAGGCATAAAATTCTCTGAGCCCATTTCTCTAAATAGTATCAAATGGGATAAATGTGGAAGCGCTTCATAAAGGGTAAAGTTCTACATATATGTATAGGATTCTCACCCTTATTCCCAAACCGCTGTGTGCCTCATCTTCTGCCTGTAAACAATACTTCACACCAGCAAGGCAAGCATTTCCCTGATGCATCCCTTCAATTATATACTTTTTAATGAGAAAGGCTTCGTCAGTCTGCATCCTTGGGCGACACCCTTCATGTCCAGCTATATCAACCAATGCTGTCTGGTGTGACCCTCCCCCCAGCCCGGCCACACACTACCTTGTGCTTTGCCACCGCTGGATCTTGCTCCTGCGTGAACACACCTTGGTGGATGAGAAATCTACATGTCCTTCAAAAATTCCCTGCTTAGGTCCTGGAACTCTTCTCTCATTTCCCAAATCAGTGGTAATCTCATCCTACTCTTAATACTCATAATCTTATTTTCTGAATCATTTTTTTGCCACGTATCGTGTGCTGCTGTACCTTCCCTGGGAAATTGTAACTCCTATATTCAGGAAATATTTCTTATATTCGGTAGTCCCTACTCTTTTTAAGCAGTGCTTTGCATGTAAGAGCTTCGTTCAATTAATCGTGAGTGAACGAATGCTTCTAAGAGATAGAAAGATGAGAGAGAAGAATTTTTAAAAATCGATTGTTTCTAGGAGATATGCCACCTGGCCTTTGTGTCCTTTTCTAAATCTGCAAGAGGCTGGTATCTTAAGGCTTGAAAGTTTTACTAAGAACTTCAGCTGTTTGTGAAGGAGCTCAAGGACATTATGAGATTAGCAGGAACAGGACTTTGAAGTCTGTGCTAGTCTCTTGAAATCCCCAGTCCACTCCCATGTCCACCTACCCTGTCTTCTTTAAAACCCCATCATTCTCCACTTTCCAGCGAGTGTTAAAAATGCAAGTGCAGAATTATATAACGAGATACTACAGAGCACTTTGGAGTCATGTACACCCAGGTCCTTGTGGGGCATTCTCTGCGCCACCTCAAGTGTAAACTGTGCCCTATGGCACTCAGAATAATAATATTGACCTAATAATAGTAATATTTATGACCTAATAATAATAATAACACTAATACTACTTAAAGACTTTACGTATAGCTTGTGTCCCATACATCTCAAAGCAAGACCCAAACAAAGATTCAAGAACTGGCTTTGTGCTGGAATTGGCCCCTTAGTGTCTCATTTATTTAAGGAAGTGATCCTTTTGGTCTCTGCTTTGCTTCAGAATTAGATATACACACCCCTAATGCTATTCCCATCAGTGAGTGGAAGTATATGTGGGGGGTCCTCAGCCCAGCTACAAAAAAACTGGCTTTAAATCAAATCATCATTCAGTGGCAGCAACCAAAATTATTTAAATATTAAACCTACAGAAGCCTAGTATTCCTCGTACATGGAGTGTGTGGTGCCCGCTACTCACAAACACCAACAGACTTCCTCTCCATTTGTACTTACTGCTCCCAATTGCCCTTGGCTGGGAAAGGGTATGATAAAAATAATTCTGTCTTCTTAGCAGATAAACATGCCCGTACACCTGGCAACGCATAATTGAGGGAAGATCGGTTTACAAGGAAAATGCAAGATAATGAGAAATTTTCTTAAATCAAGGCTGAATCACTCTTTACATAGAAAAATTTCAAATAGAACTGTAACCTGAAGCTATTTGCACGTAAGCATGCTTAATGTGCGATGGAATCTGCACATAAAAAGAAACTTGACTCCGCAGGAAATAATAGAGACTCTTCAAATAGGCAATGAAAATAAAAATCACAAAAAGCAGAGAAAATCAACTGCTGGTGTTCATTTCCTAGTATCTACATGCTCTTCCCAAGCCCAGTGAAAATGTTCCCTCATAGCAAGACCTGTAGAAAATAGAGTGATCCAGTAGTGTCTCCTTCATGTGTTGAATGGTCCTTTGACTGATTTGCTCTTTTCTATACAGAGCCTGAAGGTGCTCCAGGAGCCATTTAGGGACGCGGTGCCTCTGTGTAGTTTACCTAAACATTCTCCCAGTTGCAATACTTACTGTCTTTGTGATTCAATGAGGTGTTTTTAAAATATTTAATGTAGGTCACTAATATCTCATATGACTGTTCATGCAACAATATTGTAAGTTTCTTGGTGGTAATAAAAAAGTTTCTTTTGTATGCTGCATTAGTAAACAGACACACAGAAGGCATACTTGTCTGTGAATAAATGGAGAATTAGTCAGGGATTAAAGGTCCCTGCTCCATCCATTCCTGAATCACTGCAATGCATCACTAATGTATTCAACGCGTATTTAATGAAACTCACATTTTTCCAGGCACTGTGTTGGGCTCTAGAAATTCTGTGGTGAGAAAAACATGGATAGTCTCTGCCCCTGAGCTTCTATGTTGATGTGGAATCTTGTCTTCCATGTTGATGTGATTGTAAATCTACCATGGTCCCAAAATCAGCGTTGTCTTCAAATGAGGGAAAATAAAGGATGGTGATAAACTTTCAACTCCAAATTCAACTCTTTTTTCAGTTTAATTCAGCGGTGTTAGATTACCACTTAAACTACTTTTCAGCCTATTTTGTAAAGTACCTTCTTTGTGGGGGACATGTTCCAAGACCCCGAGCGGATGCCTGAAATGGTGGTTACTACTGAATCACACACACACACACACACACACACACACACACTATACTTTTTCCTATACATACATACCTCTGATAAAGTTTCACTTATAAATAAATAAGGGATTAACAGAATTATCAGATTTGCAGTGAGAGATTAACAATAATAATAAAATAACAATAATAATAAAATAATAAAAACAACAATAAAATGTAATGAAGTTATGTGAATGTGGTCTCTCTGTCTCTCAAAATATCTTAATATGCCGTATTCACCCTTCTTATAAGGATGTGAGATGATAAAATGCCTATGTAATGAAATGAAGTGAGGTAAATGACACAGACAGTGTGACATAGCCCTGGGCTACCCTTGACCTTCTGATGATAGGTCAGAAGGAGGATCAGGACCACAGCTGGCAACAGCAGAGAGTGAAACCACAGCTAAGGGAACTACAATAATTAACGATGGATCTTTATTCTTCTTTCTATCCTTCTCAGGACCCCTTATTGAGGAAGATACACGGGCTTGGATGGTTTCTACATCCCAAGCAATTCGATGGATCTCAACCTGGCTACACATTTAAATAACCTGGAATGCTTCTAAATACATTACAGATGCCTGGGCCTCACCCAGAGAGATTCTGATTAATTGGCCCAGGTTGGGATTTGGACGTTCATATTTTCTTATTTAACTTCCCAGGTGATTCTGATGTGAAGCCAAGGCTCAAAACTACTACTGTAATTCCTGCCTCTCCATAATTATATTCTTAAATCTTTCTGAACAG
Organism: Phataginus tricuspis; assembly: GCA_029783875.1. Lineage (NCBI taxonomy): Eukaryota > Metazoa > Chordata > Mammalia > Pholidota > Manidae > Phataginus > Phataginus tricuspis. The sequence goes on along the minus strand of JAQQAC010003584.1, from coordinate 10,314,273 downwards.
AAAGTCAGGAATCTAAGAGAGAATAATATGTGTGCATGTATTGTTGCTATACTTACAAGTATCTGAACAAAGATTACAAGAAGCCCCCAAAAATTACATGGATCAGCATTTTGTTGTTTTTAAGCAAGTATGTTCCTTATTTTAAATATGGCAAATATATTCAGGTTCCTTCAAAGAAGATGAATTAGAAGGTCATTATTCATATTTAATAAAATGTTGTGGGGAGAATGATGGTCTTAGAATTAAACAAGCAAAGCACCACAAATTATTAATGTTTTCTTGATGCTTCTCGATTACAAAACTTCTCTATATCTCTGCTTTCTCATCTATAAATTGGGGACACCAGGCTTTATCTTTGAGAGTTATTTTAAATGTTAAATGAGAATTCAAATACAGTTGATCCTCATTTTTCATGGATTCAGTACTTGTGAATTAGCCTACTTGCAAAAATTTATTTGTAATTCCAAAATTAATACTCTTCACAGTTTCCCAGTCCTTTGTGGACATGCACAGAATGGTGAAAAATTTGAGTTGTCTGACGCGTACTCTCAGGCGCAGTCAAGCAAGACTAGGCTCTACCTTTCTGTTTTGGCCCTCATACTATAAACAGTTGTCCTTTCCATTGTCTATTTAGTGCCATAATTTTTGCATTATTTTGATTTTTGTTGGTAATTTGACTGTTTCACCAAATGGCCTCCAAAGTATGGAGCTGGTGTGCTATCCAGTGTTTCTAAGTGCGAGAAGGCTGTGACGTGCCTAATGGAAAAAATACATCCGTTAGATAAGCTTCACTCAGGCACAGGTTATACTGCTGTTGACCATGTGTTCAATTGCTAATGAACCACTCAACAATATATATTAAATAAGGTGCTTTTAAACAAAAACACACATAAAACAAAATTATATATATTGATTAGTTGACAAAAATTTTGTGACATAGGCTCACAGGAGCCTAACCCTGTATTTCCCCTGGGAGCAATGGTCCATTATTCTCTAATTCAGGGTTTGTGCTGAGCTAAGGTATTTATAGAGCATAAATACCATAAATAACAAGAATTGACAGTATAAAACATCTAGCATGGTGCCTGGCACATAATTCTTGCTAGAAAATGTTAGTTTCCATGCTTTTCTCATGACTTATTAGGATTTTTCATCTTAAAATTGTTTTTAATAAAGTCCAGGTATCAATTAACACATTTATTCTAATTGTAGTAAAAATTGCATGGTTTACTGCTCTGTGAGGACAATGCCATGTGAGCTTCTGCTGTCCGTAACTGAACCTTCTAGAATAGCCAGGCTTCCAGAAAGTCTTCGAACTCATAAAAGTTAGCAAAGCACATGAAACTTTTTAGCAGCAAAAAAGTACCTCAGCACCAAATGCAGCTGATAAAGGCTGATACATAGATGCAAAGAGCCCCTTAAGTGAAATCCTAAGCCTGCCTTTTACAAAAATCTACAAAACATGCAGAGGAGAAGGATGGTCTTCAGCATGGCAACATCAATTTGAAGTAGAAACAGGCATGAAAACCAGTAGACACTCCAAGAGTGTCAAATAATGAGTGACAAAAGGGAAAAAAAGAGAACAGCTGCAACACAAATGCAAAGAATGTCCTGTTATGATGCGTTCAGTCCTAGAGGATATCAGACTGCCATACAACGAAGTATTCTCTCTAGGTCATCCATTGTATTGAATGCTAGAGCTACCCTAAATAAGCTGTGCTGAACAATAGGATATATGCAATCTCTGCAGGGGATCAGAGCATTGGAGAAATTGTATGGTTTGATTTTTCTTCCTCTAGTGAAAAGACAGAAGCAAAAATACAATGTGAACATTTGTAGACAAAAATTGATGAGCATAAAACAAATGGTAACAAGTCAACTGAGTAGGGCTTTTAAGCCCTAATATCAGAATTAAGAATGGGAAGGTGTTAAGTATTTGTAGGTTCTCAATTCCTTAAAACTGTACAGAGTGACGTACTTAGGGTTTCTATATTAAGAAGCAATCTGATTCCCTGTGTGTATGAGTGGCTTTTATGTTCTTTAGCAGAGTTTTAGGGTTTCCTTCAACTTGTTCCCATTCTTATTTTCCTAGTTTTAAACGTTATTACTGTTGTCATGAATGGGATTTTTCTCACTTTAATTTTGAACTAGGGGGTTACAAGTATATAAAGAAGTTTTTGATTTTTGCATTTCCTAATTTTTAAATTCAATCTTCTTTAAAGAAGAGAATATATCTAAATCTTCAGAAAGAGAATATATCTAAAACAATGCGTGTTCTCTTCCTTTGCAACACTTATAATCTTCAGAAAGAGAATATATCTAAAACAATGCATATTCTCTTGCTTTGCAACACTTATACTTTTTTTTGATTCAACAAAACTTAAGCTAGAAGTCATAGAAAAATTTATTCTGTGCAATGACAGAGGACTTCATTTCTTCATCCTGACTTTAATGTAACATTTTTTTGTAGTGTCTTATTATAAGAATGATGGTAGCAATTAGTTTGAGATATTTTTATTATCTAGTGAAATATTATTACTTACCTAATAGTCATTGGCTATTTTTAGAATTAGAAGATGTTAAATTCTTATCCAAACCTTTCAACACCTCTCAATAAATTTGTACATTTTATCTTTTGAACAACAGATGCAATTAATCATATTAATAAATATATTAAACCACCCCTGCTTTCCTGGAGTTGGGGGTGCTCTTACATGGTTATAATGTATTGTAGTATTTTCCCAGTTCTTAGATACCATCAATTATATGGTAAGGAACTTTTCAACAGGATAAATATCTGTTACTCTGTTAGCTATGCATATGGATTATAAGGCATTTCTCATAAAATGTGAAAAAAAATGTCCACCTTAGAATGAAAGGAATAAGATAGAAGACTCCTGAGCTTAAATTTCAAGGATTTATTGTTAATTTTAGTAATGGCATTCATAAGTGACACTGGACAAAGCTATCTTTGTCTAATTCTGGGGTTGGATTATGTGCTCTTTATCCTCTCAGGATTTAATCCATCATTTTATAGCACATGTTATGATATCTTACATAGCTATGGTTCATGACATTAGTCACAGTAGTCTACATCAGAGTACTAATTTGTTTTAAAAGTGAAATTTAATTATATTAGGCATATTCTGTTTAAGAAGGTATAGGGACCATCATTCAACTTCCTTAGATTCATACACACAACAGTTTAGAATATATAATAGAAGAAAATATACTATTTTGCATAACAACAACAAAATAGTTAAGAATAAGCTGAATAAGAAATAGGCATGATTTTTATGAGGAAAACTATTGAAGAACAAAACGGGTATACCTTATCCTTGAGCAGAATGTCTCAGTGTTGTTCAAATTAATGAATATATTTTATGGAATCCAAATTCAAGTACCAATGGAATATTTTAAATTAGAAAAACAGATTGTAAAGTCTTCATGGAAAAATGAACACATGGAAATAGAAAAGTTCAGAACATTAGACATAATAAGTAAAGGTTAACTCAATCACTAAGTATATTTCTACATTAAGGAGTTTGGTACTAGCACATTGTATACAAATAGAACAATAAGATAGGATAGAGAGTCCATTTCCAACTATATGTAGAAAATGTAGTGTATAATAAATGTAACATAAAAATCAATAGAGAAACAGGAATTATTCAATAAAATGATACTGGGAAAGTAACCAGCCATCTGCAAAAGAACAAAGCTGCATCTGTTACCAGATAAAAATGATCCATCAGTCAAATATTTAAAAAGAAAATGAAAATATTAGAAAAATACTTGGTATCATAATTTTTTTTTTGTTTTTGTGGTTGTTTACAAACTTGGAGTAGGAAAGGTTTTTGTGTGCAAGAAAACACTGACTTACAAATTTGATTACAAAAATGAGCTTTTTGCATGAGAAAAATATTTTTTAAATGGCAGTTGCATATTTGTGCCCAATGACAAAGGTATGGTTTAAAATTAAAATATTTATAATTTAAAAGTTCTTAAAATTCAATAAAGGGTGAAGATCATAAGTACACAGGTGTCATACACAAAAAAATACAAGTGGCTTATAATATATGAAAGATATTCAACCTCACTTTTTAATATTTTAATTTATGTATTTTTAATTATGTTTTTACCTAAAAACTAGAAGAGTTTAGTTATATGTGTTGGCAAGGGTGGGTGGAAACAGATACTGTCATTTTAATTTGATGTAACTCCTTTAAAAGGTAACCTGATAATATGTATAGTGAAGTTTGAAATGCATCTACTCTGTGACCCGGAAGTTGCTTTTATAGGAATTCATGTAAAATATGTAATTGCATGTGCCGTCACATACAATGAGTAATAATAACTGTCACTTACTGAACTTTCATTAGAGAACAAGCATTATTCTAAGTGCTTTACTATAAAATCAATTTACTAAATCCACTCAGACATTCTATAAACTATGTATCTATCAGGAGTGCTATTAGCTGCAAGTAACCAACTATCCACTGAAATATGGGCTAAGCAATTTAGAAATGTGTTATCTATTTAAACAAGAAGTTTGGAGATAAGTGATCTTAGATGCAGGTTGGTGGTGCAGATCTGCAGAGTAGCAGTTTGGGCTGTTTGGTGTCTGGGCAGTTCTCTTGACCTCATGGTGTCAAGATGGCTGCAGCAGCTCTGATCATCACAGCCTCACACAGTGTCATGTGGTTGCAGGAAATGAGCCAGTGCTTCCTTAGTCCTTCTCTTTTGAGGAAGAGCAAAAATCTTTCTAGAAAGCTCAGCACAAACTTCCTCTTACATTTCAATGGACAGGAAATATCACTAGCAGCATTTATCTAGCATTTAATAATTACCAGACACCGCTCTGAGTTCTTTATACCCGTTCACCATATAATCTTCACAACATTCTTTATACAGTAGATACTGTTCTCTCTGAGGAGCTAAGAGCTCAATCAACCTGCCCAAGTTTACACAGGGAGTGAGTGCCAGACCCAGGATTCTTAGCCAGTCACACTCTTAAACAATTACCTGTATCACCAGGTCATGTGCCTGTGCTTAAACAGATCACTGACAAAGGGGAATATTGTTGCATTCTTGCTAAGACCAACCACTGTTTATCCTCTAGGACTAAGAGAGGGACTCAGTTTACCTGAGCATGTTGTGCGGCCCCTAAGACTAAATCAGCATTCTGAAACTTAGAAAAGAAGGAGGAAATGGTTGCTGGGTAGGCAGTCAAAAGTGTCTGCCATAGATAAGTACAATTGTTTTCCTCAATGAACAAATAAAGAAACTGAGACAGAGATTAAATAACTTGCCTGAGGTCATGCTTCTTGTAAGGGCTTGAAATAGTTCTTAAAAATTGTAGTAAACAATGCCTGGAAATAATCTAAATGTGTGTGAACAGAAGGCCAGATTAAGTGAATGAAGGAGATTGACACAATGTGATCATTTGTCGTTTTTTCTTTTTCTTTTTTTAATGGGGCAGATCTCTATATAAGCGCATAGAGACCTGTGGTATGTTCTAAACTTAAAAAAATGGGAGTTGCATATTACAGAAAAATGTATATGATGTATGGGCAAAAATAACAGGTAGACCAATGGACATGCATATGGTTGCATAGGCTATATTTGCTTATTTCTGGATTGATCAGCAGGTAGCTAATAACAGGAGGATGTGGACCCAATGGCCAGGGTCTGGAGGAAATTTACTTTTTGACGGACAGTTTTTTGTAGTATTTGAATTTTGTCACATATATGTACTGCTTTTTAAATTAAAATATCTAGCTTATTTAACAAGAAGTTTTGACATCACAAGTGATATTTTGCTGCATCCAGAATGACTCACAAATTTCCTCAAGATCTTGAAGAGTTTATTTTTCACTCTATTTCTTTACACTTGTTTGGACAGTTTAGAAGAACTCATGTTTTCAAACGCAAATTCAACTACTTTGAAAAGCAAGCTTCGTCTGCAGCTTTCATCTGTTAATAAAGTTAGGTTTTGGAGAAAGAAACACAGTCACATTTGCCAAAAGTCTTTTAAAGCAAAAGAGAGCCAGTCCGTTTGGGACCCTCAGTTACAGATAGCAGTTCCTTTTTCTTATTCACCTAATTTTCTTAGGAAGCCAAGTAAAAAAGAAAAGGAGATTTTCTTTCCTAATCAGCTTTAGGCACCACTTTCAATCTTGCACAATTTCTTTAAGAAATATTTACCTGGGAGTTCAACCTCACCCCCACCCCCACCCCCGCCTCCCCAGCCTTAAATTTTCAATATGCACTTCGCCTGGGAAACTGTTTCGTAAGAGATGTGTGCGAAGGCTGAACTTCACTTTTAACATTGTTTTCGAGATGGCCTATTTTAAATGCCTTCTCCTTATATACTTTGACATTTCTTTCTACTTGAACAAAAATGAAATAAAAATCAATGATGATGAAAATACTGACGATCATCATTTCTGCCCACCAGGCTGAATTAAGATTTTTAGAATCCATTTTGGCTTTGACACCTCGGCATTGCCCTGCTAAAGCTACAGTCCTTAAGATTTTCTGGGTGAGGGGTGAAGCTATGGAAACTGCCTGAAGAGCTGGCTTCTCGCATTCTCTCCTGAAGGGAGAAACTCCGAAAGAAAAACAGTATTAGTGAAAAGCCCATTCCAGGAAGTGAACAGAGGAACCGGAGCGCTGGTTCTGTGGGAAAACGGAGACTTTGAAGGTACTAATGTTTGCACGTCCGAGAAGAATAATGACCAGCTTGTGTCCTGAGAAGGTGATGCTGGAGTCCTTTTGTTCAAAGCAAAACCATGTTGCCTAGTTACGGAGAGGTTTTGCTCTAAATGTCAAAAGTACAGGCAGGAGTAGAATTAGAACCTGTGTCCCTAAAATAAAGCTAAAAAAATTTTTTTTTCAAATTGTGCTCATGCCAACTTTTGTTTCTCAAGCACAGTTCTTTTCCCAGTTGGACAATCATCCCAGACGTCTTGCACTAGTCACAGTTAAAGGTGTTCACTTGCTTCTTCATTTCATTTCTGGTGTTCCAAACACCAGCCACGAATGGACCTGGGGCCCCTTCCCAGCCAGTCGCTGCAGACTTCAGCTCTGGTAGGCAGATGCCGAGTCTGTATCTGATTTGCCTCACCTTGGAAGCACAGGTAGAGCGACTGGATTGTGTGTTAGTGTGTTAGTGTGTTAGAGCATACAAGTGGGTGTCAGCAGTGTCTGGGAAGGTGACAGGTTGCATTGCCTCCAATACGCTATGCAAACCAAAGAATGCAATGTCGGAGCAGGAGTGTTCACAGACACACACACAGCCCCCACTAACCCGTCCCCCAGCTCTGACAATCACAGTAACGTGTGTGTAATTGTATCGTGTTCTCAGTCTTTGAGAACCATCTCCAAGAGCAGCAGGGCAAGTAGCAGCGGGATGACAGTGGCAGGTCCATGTCTGTGCTTCTGCCGTCCTCGGTGAGGGCACCACTGAAAAGTAAAATCAGCTAAGTCTTTATGAAATAGCATTCATCTCAGTTTTATCCGCTAACGACAGTGCTGTGAAATCAGAAAGGCCAGAAAATTCTGTTATTAGCTCATCGCTCTTTGTGCATCCTTCTTAGAATTTATCTTCCACTCTCTCTATGTGAGCCCTCGAAATGTGTCCAAATACATTTCAACCATAAGCTGCCCCATCAGGCATTCTCTGTGTGTACATATTTACATTACTTCTTGGAGTTAATCTCTCTTAAACTTGTATTTTAACTGGAGAACACATAGAATCACTTCAACCCAATACATATATTCCGAGTGCCACTCTATATGCCAACTTTGGGTTGAATAGGAGGGCTCAAAAGCCTTTTTTTAAGCAGATGACATTTTCCCTGGAATGAGGGGGTAGCTCAGGGGGGAGAAGGAGCTCGACATAAGTAGCTATTGTTCACAAAACTCACTGACTCCTATGAAGTGGTAGAAGTACAGATATGGCAGATCAAAGGCATGTATTGGGGGAATAACTAATTGTTCTGTTGGGATGATACAACCCTATGCTGCATGTCGGGGCCAAGTAGGCTCACATGGTTAGTTGAGACCATTCTGCAGAAGCCACTGGAGATCTGAATAAAGTACTCATATTTTAAAACAATTTTGGTGATCAAAAAGAATAATGCACATAGGTATTTAATGGTGTCTGGTGCACTATGAGTGCCCAGTAAACATCAACCCCTTTAATTTTGTGAGCGCCTGTGGCATTTGAAGGTTACCTAGACACTGACAATTTCCAGAAAGAATGATCCCAGGACAGGGCTCACTGTGAAAAACGCCAGTTCTGTTCAGCAATAGAAAATTACTTTGTTCCAACTAGTAAGATACTTTATATCTTTCACTCCTTTGGCCAGTAAATTGTTTATTCTGACTCAATTCAGTCTCGTTGGAACTGAATTACCTTATTTCCTGATCCTGAATTAATCACGGACCGATCTCTGAGGGAACAGATTCAGGATTTTGCCATGTTTTGTTTCCACAGTAGTAATGGAGTTGGGAGCTTTGAAAAGAGAGATTTGTATGTAAACGATGCTGGGACTTCTGGTGTCCAGAAATAAAAACCTGTGAAGCCTCCTGTCAAGGGACGGGAGCACCTGGAATACAGTGATCACCCTTCTTCGCCAAAATTCTGGAAACAAAATCAATCGAAGGATCTCAGTGCTTCTTTGAGTTCAAGGCAGCCTGTGTCCTGTAATTTGAAACTGAACTGCTGGAATCTCCAGGATATTCTAGTGGCATGGCTGGGAGAAGAGAAAAGTAGTTTGAAAATATAACTGTACTTCAGAAAATCCAGGCCCATGGATGGGATACTTCAAGTCATCTAACCCAGCTCTTCTGTTTGGAGACGCGGAAATGCAGCTCCGGGAATGGGATGTGGTTGCCTGCAGGCCCCAGACTGTAAGGAGCATGCGTTGTACCAGAGCCGGAGCGTCTGGACTCCTGAGTCTGTTTGTATTGTGCTGTCAGACTCCTTCATCTTGACAGAGTAGATATTTTTCCTATGAATAAAAAATCTAGAAATCAGTATTAGACCAAACCTGAAGAAAATGACACTGGATATAGTAATAGTGCCTCAAAGCAAAACGGTTTTCAACCCAGGGTATTATACCTACTGCAGATATTATTAAGTGTTTTGTTGTTGTTGTTGTTTAACTAATATACATTTATACCCATATATACACACACATAAAATGTGGACACTTGCTTTACATTATGTTACCTACCTTACACTTTACAAATACAGTCATAAGTACAGATAAATTTGCTCTGCTTGGGTTATTTTTGAAGATTCCTCACCTTTATGATAGCCGACTTCTCCTTATAGAACATTTAGTGAGCTCCTACTGTATGCACCAGGCAAAACCATAGGTGGTGGTCTCACTCAAGAAGCCTCTTACCTTAAAAGGACAAATAATTATTTATACTCAGCTCGGTGCTATGACAGGAACTGAACCATTTATCGTGTATCACAGCTACAAAATATTAAAAAGCAAGTAGCTACTCTTGTAGCTAACATTTACGTCGTTTAACTAACAGTCCGTCCTCACTAGGACATGGCACTGGGCAGGTCGTTCCACGTCCCTGTGAAGGCCCTTCCTCAGGAGCAATGCACTTCCTCCCGTGGTCCTGGCTTCAGGTGTCCTTTCTTATTTGTGCCCACTGTGCCCCTCTTCTGCCATCTTCACCTGAACCGCAACAATCCGTGGCACTTAGTCACTTCCTGGCATCAAAAGTGAACATCTAATTGCAAAGTTTTCAAGCATTGTCTCTGCAGTTATTCACAGCTCGCCCAGTAACTGGACAGATAGATGCCGGTGCTGGGCAGGCCCCGTGGATGACCCCGGCGGCCACAGCCGCCACAGAGCTCCTGCTGCGAGTGTAGTGGGAGGGCCGTTCCACCTCCTGGTCCAGTGCGGGTGGGAGGAGGTCAGTGCAACTTCCAGGCTGAGTGTCCCCTGGAAGATCCTCTCACATCTCAGAAGCCCTTTATGCTTCGTATTTTAATGTCTTTCTCTGTCATCTGTCCCCCCTAGCCATAGTAAATGTATGTTGCCTTGGTGGGGTTATTTAGCTTCTTTTATTTAAATCATGATCATGAATGATTCTTGGTATTCTCAGCCCTCAAGTAGGAAGAGGGGAGGATGAAAAGAGAACTATTCTTATTCTTCTTTTTGTAGCTTTATCTCCTCACCTCTACTCTTCAGTGTTATAAACGATTTCCATCTTCCCTTTCAATCCGTCCTGCCTTTTCTTCCCTTTTCTATCTTTAGTCATGTTTTCGTCCTCTATTTTCTGCACCTCTCTTCCAGTTTCTCCCCCATCTCTGAACTTTTCAGGAAGATGGAACAGCAAGTGGCAAAGACTAAGATCACGGTTAGAGAGGCCGGGCAGACCTTGCCTCAGGCGCATACATTCGGTCCCTTTTTAAGAAACATTCATCCTTGGTGCCTAGCCCAGAAGAACTAGTCAGCATTAGATCAGTTTTAGTGCTCACATTTTTACAGATGAAGAAACACCCTTAGGGAATTAAGTTTGGCAACAATCCAGCCAACAGTATCTGGTATCAACTCTGAATTCCAGGGTTTTTCCTATTATTAGGGCTTGTGTTCCAATTCTTAGATTTTAAAACCCTGCTGTCCTAAAATTAGGTGCTCAGTCATATATGGATGGTCTCAGCATTATCAGAGTTCAGATTTCCAAAACACTCACAGTAACATTTTTAGCCAGAAGGGAATTTTGTGTGACACCTTTTTTTGAACTTGCAAAGATGCTTCTGTTGACAAACTGCTACTTGAATCTCCGCTCCGAAAGTGTTTGCATTTTCACCAAATTGTTAAGAAGAGCTGTGAGTGAAAACAAGAAATAGAACTGTCTTCATGCCTCAGGAAGTTGGGCCCAGGCATGTCTCGATCTGTAATGGCAAAGCCAGTGCCCTAAGAAAAAATCTGTATTTTATCCCTGTTGAGTAATGGTATTAGGAATTATATTTAGCATGAGTCTAGCTGGGGCAAAATTGTGACATTTATGAGATAATCCCAGGCTTAGTTGCCAACTCCTTTATTTTCATTTAGGAGGAGATTTGGGGAGGCTGCACCTAAGGGGATAGAGGGGATACTTTCCAGCAAGGCCAGGCCTGTGGGTTTGGGCATCTTTCAGAAACCAGTACTGAGAAGGGAAAGCAAGACAAGGACTATCAGATTAAACACCCACAGTGTGCAGAGTACAGGGCCGAATTTTTCTGCTTTTATAGAATTTTTTTTTTCTTGGAGTTTTCAAAATACAGCTAAATACACTCCCACTATGACCTACCTGGGTCAAGTCCCTGCTCCTTTGATTCTTGCTGGCTAGTCTCCACATTTAGGGAATGTGTGTTCACATGCACAGCAAATGAAGCTTTGTAGTGTGAATGCATTTTAAGCATCTGAACGAAGAGTGCTTTCTACATTGTCACCATCATGATCACGGCTCTTCCCTGACCCTAAAAAAGCTGCCATAGAGGATGCCCAGCTACCCCAGGGCTGCCATGCTGGAGAGACACCAAGCACACAGAGAGGCCACTCACAGGCACTCCAATCAAGGTCCTAACTGGGCTCAGCCGTGGAGTCACCGCAGCCCAGCCATCCAGTATGGGAGTGCAGAAGCCTCCAGGTGACTGCTGCACCCGGCCTCCCCGTCATCCCTAGCGTTTGGATCTTTCGAAAGCACCAAAAGCTCTGGAGCAGAGCCAAGCCATTGTGCTCCATCCAAGCTCCTGACCCCCTGAATCTGCGAGCACAGTCAGGCAGTCGATTACACTTCTTCATTTTGGGGTGGTCTGTTACAAAGTGAGACTCATTTGAACAACCACCATCATCGTCATTCATGAACTTGTCATTTTGAAGTTTTGATTTTCTGAAACACTAAATGATTGTGCAGACACCGGGGCTATTTAACAGCACTGGTCACGCGCAGTGTGGTCTAATTTCGTGTGGAGCTGTAAGCACTCTAGCACGGCGGGCCTCCTGCTTCATTAGAGAGCCGCGTGAAGGGGCCTAATTCCTCAGATTGGGCCGTCCCGTGGGAGCCCAGACAGCTCCCCGAGCCAAGGCTCTGACGGAAGTGTCCGGGGAGCGCACTCAGCAGGTTCCGAGATGAGGGAAGTTTTTCCTTCTCTGTTGTTTCTCTATGCTTATTTCTATTTCTATTCTTATACAACAGTGTTTTAATTCTTTGCTTTAAGATTTTCTAAAATATAATAAATTAAAATTTTTGTGAAATTTGATTTGAAAAAGTGAATGCCTTAGTAGTACAACTGTGAAGTATTCCCTTATTCCCAGGAATACTCAAAAGTACCCCTGCTACCAAACAACTGGCTTTATTTCCCCTTCAGTGTACCTTGTAGCTTAGAATATACTCTGTTAAAACAATAAAGTAAAACAGTACCCAGTATTAATGGCTCTGAAATAACTTGAGTCAGTTTTTTCTGTGTCATAATCTAAACATCTAGTTGATCTACCACTGGGAAGCATGAAGACATTCTGCTGTTGATAACATATACACTATTCCAACATCTTATGTATAAAGAGCTGGATAATATATGGGCTCTGTTCTGCTCCTAGCTGCTTGCTCTGGTTTCATACATCTCAGAAATTACAAAATCAATGAGATAAATGCCACCCTGCCTTCCTTCCACCTCTGCAAGCTCCACTTCAAGAAATCAAAAGCTTATTTGAACCTGCAAAGAGACTCTCTGCGGACTGGGAAGGGCCATTCTCTTCCAACACCTCAGTATCATTGCTCCGTGACCTAATGAATAGCTCCCTTTTCCTGGCCATGACTGGCCTCTCTGCCACTGCAGCTTCGTCCGTCCTGACCTCCCCGCTCTTGCAGCGAGGTCTGGCGTTTCTGAATGACTGCTGTTGCCTGTAGCTCCCACCCTGGCCAAGTCTTGCTATCCTATCTTCCTATCCATGCTATCCTAGCTTCCTCTGATTGAGTTCCCCCACTTCTTTCAGTCCTCCATACACCCTTAGCCCTCGTCTGCTAGCAGGAAATACATTACAGTTCAGTTCTCCTTGTAAAGCACCTCGTTTTGTTCTCTACCACTTTTTTATTTTTAATTCAAACTTATAGAAAAGTTGGGAAGTACTACAGTGAACATCTGTGTAGAGTCACCAATTGTTATCATTTTCTGCCTTTGGCTTTATCCACATCTTATTTTTTTAAATCCACACCTTTCGATCTCTCCTCTTTCCTTTTACCGAACTGTATGAAAGTAAGTTCAGAGAGCCTCGGGGCCACTTCATCCCTGACGATCTGAGCAGGGATCCTCAGAACAAGGGCATTTTTGAAGCCCTTCCTGGCACCCTTTCACTCCACCCAGATGGGCTCCTTGCCTCTTCCTTTGGCCTCCTCCTCCCCATTTCTCATATACACACCTTGACCTGAGCATCTGTAATTCCCGCTTCCATGGAGTTGTTTATAAAGCCGCATCTTTCCGCTCAGCTTTCAGCCCCTGAGGAGGGGGCTCCTTTTCTCATTTTTCTCTACATCCTTGGTGCCTGGCACATGGCGCATGGTCGTTAGCTGTCAACCAAATAAATGAATGGCTGAACGAGGACCGTCCTTTCCTGGTTTCCTTTCCCAGAACTCCAAAGCCCCTCATCCCCTTGGCCATCTGTCGTGCCTCCCCCGACAATCCAGAGACTTCCTTTCAGACCTCTTATCCCTCTCTTACCCTAGCCTTGCCCCTTTTACTATCAAAAGATGACCCAGCCTGTCTCTTCACCCATATGTGTCAATTCCTTCATTAGCTTCCTTCTCCTCCACATCTATCCTTTCCTCCTCAGCCAGAGTCCTTCTCAGAAAGAAATGTCTTTCTTCCTTTGCTGAGCAACACTTGCATTTGTGCTTCATCACGTCTGCTCTGTGTGGTGTAGAACGAACTGTCATGAGGTCTGATCTGGACTTGAATCCTAAGCTCTAACATTTGCAGCTGATACCAGCCTCTCTTCTTCCAGAAGACGTGGAATGTATTGTTATCATAGGTGACTGAAGTTTCGATAACTTTTGTGGAACAACTCTCTGTCATACACTGGACAGTCACTTTGCATCCATCCCCATCTTTGCTCAGTCCTCCAAAGCATGTTGAGGTCTCACTCGTTCCGCACTTTGGGCATATTGCTCTTGCATGACATGTCCTCAGCACTCCTCCAGATGCAGAAATTTTGCGCATTTTTCAAGGTCTTGTTCAAATAGTGTTCTTGCTGTGAAGCATTCCTGGAACATAACCCCCTCCTCTTGAATAAAAAACAAAATTAGTCAATCCCTTCTCATTGCAACCTTAACTTCCCATGAACATTGTTACAAAATACTTATTACATTGCATGTGGACACCTGTCACACTCACTACTCTGTGAGCTGTAGTGTCTTCTTCTGTCTTACACATATGTACTAGCCCTGCCACTAAGAGTGAGATCCATTATCTGAGAAACGACTATACCTTATAAAGTCTCTTGAGTGAGAAGGGTCTGGTTTCTGTGTGTCTGTCCTTACGTGGTTACTGGTATACCTGACCGTAAAACCACGGGGAAGACTCCTGGAGAGTCTTGGTCAACGCACAGCAGAGAGCCAGTGAAACATGGGGAAGCATGGAATAATGATGTCTTCCTACTGTGATAAACTTCCTTCAAATAATGCTTAGTAAGTTTTCTGTTCAATGGTGAGTGCAAAAAATATCAAAGGGAAAAGAAGTTAGGGATTTGAAGTTTGAAGAACAAAAGGAATATCCAGTGCCTCTTTTCTGCACATAGACACACACTGCAATTTATAAGCCCATTCTCCTCTCTCTTTGCTTGTTCTTTTTAAAAGAGTTGCTTTTAAATTCCCAAGTCCAGTGATTTCGATTTTTCTTCCTGCTGTGTTAGTTACCAAGCATTGGCCAATCCTATTTTTTGTAGTGAGAAATATTGCCCAGTAGTATTTTATAAGGATATGGTTTCCATTTAATTACTTTCAGCAAGTACATTTTGTAAACCAAGTTTGCATTTTTGAGAAAACAATGGTACTGTTGAGATAATAGCTTTGGATTTAGATTATATTTTGATAATAGAATGTAGAAAAAGTATCTTTGTGTTTTTATTCCATTTCCAAAGAAATTGGTGGTGGGTTTTCCTTTCTAATTTAAACATTTCCCTGCAGTACTGATAAATCCAAACAAATCTCATTATACACAGTGCATAAGAACCAGAAAATGATACTGAATCAACTTGAAAAATGAAACTGACTAGTTTTGGCCGGATATGATAGTTCTGAGAATTTTTGCAGTACCTACCATTTTACTTGTCACTATACAGGGCAATGCAGATTTACAAGAGAACTATCAGAAGTGGCCTATGCCCTCAAAGGTATATACAAAATGTGGATGCAGGTCAAATGATAAAACAGTGAAGTACAGCATTTATTCCTGTGTCAAGGGTATAGAAGTTTTAGATGCAGCCTCTAGGGTGTGGTATAATGAGAAATGCTGGGGCGCTAGAAAGAGAAACTTAAGCAGGAAAGCAGGTAGGATTTGAAAATGTAGGGGATTTCAGACAAAAGAAAGGTGATCATGACCACAGGTTTTGGGGAGCACGAGGAATAAATCAGCTTGGCTGGAGTACTGGGTAATGTAAGGACATAACATATTTGGGGCCCAGAGATGGGAAGCTTAGGTTGACAAAGTAAGGAATCTGGACAGCAGGGATCTAAGTAGTAAGTGAGCAGAAAAAAAAACGTGTGTTTTACTACCAGGAAGGATAGATTGGAATGGGAGAAACTGGAGGCAGGAATAGCAGTTCAGAGTCTATTACAATATTTTAAGTTTGAAAACATGGTGGTGGTGGCAATAAAACGGAATTGAAGCGATGTGACAGAAGCTATAAGGCTTGATAACTGGGTCAATATAAGGACAAGCAAGAGAGAAAGAACTTGAGTGACAGAAAGGAATGTGATACCAATGTTTACAGTAGAATAAGAAGTTGGGACATTCTGCTCTGAAAACAAGCGTGTGCGAATATGTTTATAAAACTAACTACTACTATTTATTGAGCATTTACTGCATTCCAGGCAGTCTGCTAATAACAGTAGCAAATATTTACATTGGGAGTACTTTGTGCTGACACTGTTCTAAAACAAACATTACCTATATGAATTCACGGAAGACTTTTAAAATCCTTATGTGATATTATTATCTCATATAATCCTTATAATATCCCTACATGATATATTCATCTAACTTTTACACAGGAGGGAACCAAAGTAGAGAGGTTAAGTTACTTGCCAAAGGTCACGCACAAAGCCAGGATTCAAAACCAGTGAGGCGGGCTCCAGAGTCTGAACTCCCTGCTGCCCCACAGCGCTGTGGAGTGTTCTACATGCCTTAGCCGGTCCCACCGGCCCGGCAACGGGACAAAATGACTTGCCCAATCTTTCCCATTTCACATACCCAAAACTGACTGACTCTTAGAAAGTGAAGTGCTGCGGGGATTGTCCACTACTCCCTTGACTCTAGATCGCAAAAGGGCATGAAAGAAGGCAGAACTAGTTATTTGTAAAAGCTCATGGAGACTGAAACCCTGAAAGTACTACAAATAGTGAAGAAAATAGGGTTAAGTCCTGAGTTTTTAAGAAAAATAAATGCAGATGATATTTTAATTAACTTGAAATAATTATATTACCAATGTAATTTATTCTATCACCAAGTTGTATTAAAATGTTTATTGGCAATCCTGAGTACCTGTATTAATGACACCGATAAAAACGTTTGGATAGGTTTTATTTTCCTAATCACACCAGCTTCTCTTTCTGGTTAAATAATGATGATTATATAAATTTGGTATGAAAATTTCACACGACCTGAGTTGCTTCTTTAAATTTTTCCACTCTAGGCAATGTATTAATAATTATCAGAATAATTCAGTGCAACCTCATAAATATCACCTAATAATACTTAATCACATTGATAATGTAAGTGGTAAACATTAAATGACATTCAGAAGTGTTCCTACAATTTTAACGAATCAGCTGTGTTATTGGAAAGACAAGGAACTTTTTCAAATGGGATTTTAATTGCAAGCCAACCCCTTTAGCATCTGATGCCAGAAGCAGAGAGATCTGTCATCTCCCTAGCTGCTGTAGAAAACACAGAGAAGCACTAATGGGCATTTCATGGGATCCTGAACGACATGTGCCCTTAGCTTGGCAATCTTCCCTGAGCCCCAGAAAATCCCCCAGTGGCCAGCTATTCACTTGAGCCACATCCCTAAAATTACTCTTTGCAAAGAGAAAAAAAGAACTAAATTATTTGCAGGAGTAGAATCTGTACCCAATCATATAATGCCTGAAGCTAAAAATCTGTTGCATACTTTTCTTCTTTCTGAAATATTATTAAACTCAGGCATACATAATTATATAGGAACCACCAGGCTGTGAAGGATGAGAAAATATAACACAATTATCTCTTCACAAACCTCGACTGAAATCTGACAGAAATCAACACGAGCTGAGAATACTCCTCCCACCGCCCCTTTTCACTCTCCATCTTAACCCCTGCTTTCAAATGGCTGTCTACTACCAGAACCAACGATTGGGAGAGCTGCCTGCACGCCTGTCACGCAAGGGCTGGGCTGGTCCAGAAAGCATTCAGTGGGAGATGTCACGTTCAATCCAGGGATAAGGTTTGCAGGGAAAGCTTGTTGTTTTGATGCAGTGGCAACGCTGTAGGCTTCATAATTAGCTGAAAACCAGCCCAGAATATGGGGCAGAGCCAGCTCTGCTCAGGAACTTGCAGTGAGGTGGGAAAAGGAAGAAGGAGAGAGCCTGCATTCGGGGGTGGGGTGTGGATTTAGCACCAGGATAACTGGGGGAAGAAAGACAATGAAAAGAAACCAAGGAGTTAATTTCCCAACTAGCCTAATGTCTGCAGAAACGACCTTCTGTGCACATAGGAAAGCTTGCAGGCATATTGTATAAAGGTGTCTGTGGGAGAAGTAGTGATACACTGCCATTCCTGAGGCTATGTCTTCGGGCTGTGCCCTCTGTACTCTGCCTTGTTTCTGGGCACTTCTGCTTCTTATCTCATGGTCTCCCATCTGGTTCAGTCTTTGCATCCTATCCTTAGGGCAGTTGCATCTAATTTCGTCCCCGCATGCTCTCTGTGTATCTCCCATCACTTCATGAAGCCTGCAGGACAGCCCCCCCTCAACACAAAACCAGTGCTGGCTCCTGGGATCCCATCCTAGTAAAATGCCTCAGAGGGCCCTTGGTCTGACCCCATATAAAGAGAAATAGGTAAAATGTACTATTGGTAGCAGAATCATTTCCAAGTAAGAACTCAGTGTCTGTTTCAAAAATCGGTTTTAGGGTAATTTTCAAATCTCTGAAGTATGTTCAAGGCTGGCTTTTCCTCTTAGTAGAAGGGAGAATGGTAAGGAAGAGTTGGAAGGAAAGAAACAAATTGTGGAAAGAGCCTCTGATTCCTCAGCCACCCGCCTCGTTATCATCAGAAGTCACTGAGGCCACATTAAACTCTTGTGACTCAACTTGAATAAAGCATAGGTTTGAGAAAGCTTGATTCATGTCGAAAATATCATCAATGAACATTCTTCAATTAAAAGGATAACTTGATAGTCCCACCTACGAGGTCACATTCTGACGGACTCTGCTTTCTCTTCCCCTACTTATAGCCAGGGGGGCTGGAAGGGTAAGGATTCTGTTTACCACTCACCATCACTTGCTAGTTTTGCCTTTTAAACCCAAACATTAAATTACATGTTCAGAAGCAGCACAAGCCTGTCAAAAGCAAGCTTTTGGGGAGGGAGGGAGCTGGACAAGGCTGGGCCTTCTGTAGTCTCAGAAGGCATTGTGTACATGAGGATTAAGGTGGAGCTAATTATAGGAGCATAGTATGGAAGGGACACTGCTTTGCAGCTGCCCCTTTGTTGAGGATTCAGATTGCGTCTGCATCCCTTCGCCAGCAGAAGTGGGAATTCCCGTTGGTGGAGGGTTACTGAATAATTAGCACCTGCCAAATTCTAGGTCTCTTGGAAGACCTCCTGGCTCAGTGATCTAAGCGAAAACGAATGGTGTGCCTGCACATGAGCAAAAGAGCAGGCTGACTTAACATAATATCGTATCAACAAGACAAATACAGAGCAGGATTAAGAGAGGTCCAATCGGGGAGCTAGCCACAGTGTCACAAAGCCATGTGAACGTGTTTCCCTAGGCCATTTGCTTTTTGGTATTATGAGCACTGTTATTTACTAACTAGCCTGTATAATTTAGGTTGACTTAATTCTCCAATTTTCTGGTTCTTCCTATGCCCCAGAATTTCCCCTCAGAAGTTATATGTTGAAGCCCTAACCCCAAGTACCTCAGAATGTGACTGTATTTGGAGATAAGGTGTTAAAAGAGGTAATTAAGTTAAATTTAGAGGCCACAGAGTGGGCCCAAATCCGGTCTGACTGGTGTCCTTATAAAAGGAGGACATTTAGACATGCAGACACCAGGGGCGGGCACACACGCAGGACAGACTGTGGGGGCAGGAGGGCAGCCATCTGTAAGCTAAGGACAAGGCCTCAGGAGAGACCGCACGGGCTGACACCTTGATCTTGGTCTTCCAGCTTCCAGAATTGTGGGAAAATATATTTCTGCTGTTTTTACCCAGTCTGTGGTATTTTGTTACAGTAGCCTTAGCAGACTAACACACTTCCCTCCCTAACAGGCATTAATATCAACTAGCATTGTGTTTTTCTATTTGTAAGAGAAAATCTAAAATAACAACAACTTATAGACAATCAGTGTTTATCCTGTATGGCAATTCCGTGATCATCAGGGTTCAGCCTCCTTCTGTCTTTCTGTTTCACTGTCCCAGCACTGGCTTCTGTCATGGTTCTGGGCTCATTTGCCCTCAGAGCCATTCCTAACATTTTCCCTGATCTTTCCAGTACTGCAGAGAAGCTGGTCTCTGCAACCTGTGTTTGCCTGGTTCCTGAGATCACTGGCTTCTGGCTGCATCAGCCAATAGGAGGCATTGGCCAGAGTTTAGAAGACAAGAGGAAGGAAGAAGCTCTTCTGCCTTGGGCTGCCTGTTTAGAGCAGCCGCTGGGGTTGTAGCTCTGCAGGACAGGTCCATCCTGTTTCCATTAATACTGGGTGACTGTGTTCTGTGCTCCTGCAACACTGCTTCTTTCCTTTTCCTTCCACTGTGGCGTTGGTAGTGGTACCTACTGTTGCTAATATCTAGGTCTTACCATTCTGTTTGACTTCTCAGTTCTTCCAATACCTATGCAACCCATTTCCTGTTTTGGATCCTATCAGTGTTAAATACAAAGAAGTGCGGCTTTGTTTTCCTGCTTAGACTAGGCCTGGTGCAAATTCTGTCTTCATTCAGTATCATCTCATTGCCCAAGCTCGCTGCTGGGACCCCACCCATCACGTCCAGAGGAAGGAAGGAAACTAAAGAGGAATAAAAAGATACTACTCTTGGCCAAGTCAGCTCTTTCAAGCAACCTTTCTGAAAATCACATACAACATTCCTGCCTATACCTCGTTGGCCAAAATATCATCCCATGACTGCTTCTAGCAGCAAAGGAAGCTGAAACATGTAGTCTACTAATTGAACCCACTCACACGATGAATAAATTAGGATTCTGTTACCAAAGATGATGGGGAAAGTGGATATTGGGTGACAAATAGCTCTTCCTGACACTCTATGTTAAAAGTTCTTCCACATGACCATATTTGACTCCTTTCTTATTAAACTCCACGAGGTCTGATACTTTTAGAGATAGCTAGTCCATCCTGGCAATCTGAGGGACCAATGCAAGTTATCTATGCAAACAACAGATGGGAAATTGTGGTTTGTGTAACTTGAGGAATTCTGACCTTGAGTTGTTCTTCCCGTCAAACTCAGGTAGCCTCTCACTTGCACTTCTGCGCCACAGTTGAGAGCAGGTACTAATTACCTGATTCTACTGATCCCAGATAGCTTGAGAAGTAGTGTGGAATCAAACAGAAATAGTGCGAATCCAAGAGCCAATGAAGCGTGGGTTACTCTTCAGATTTTCTATGGCTGCTTAACAAAGACCCCAAATTTATATCTTGAAACTTTGTTCAGTATGATGGCTCTCTGGGGAGGCTAGACTCCAATGGGAGATCTCTCTTGAGGCGTCTCATGGGGTCACAGATGGTGGCTGGGGCTTCATTCTTCTGAAAGTTCTGCTGA
Organism: Phataginus tricuspis; assembly: GCA_029783875.1. Classification (NCBI taxonomy): domain Eukaryota; kingdom Metazoa; phylum Chordata; class Mammalia; order Pholidota; family Manidae; genus Phataginus; species Phataginus tricuspis. The sequence continues at coordinate 10,293,008 of JAQQAC010003584.1, read as the reverse complement.
GCTGAATGTCCAGGAAAACTCACACCCCTGCCTGAAAGTAGCTTTTGGTTAACGACTGGAAGCACAGCTGGGACTATTGACTATATTGCCCACACATGGCCTTTTCATGCGGCTGCATTTCTCACAACACTAAAGAGAGAGCATCCCAAGAGGTCCAAGCAGAAGCTGCCAAGCCCCCTCACACCCTAGCCTCACGCTTTTCTAATGTTGCTTTTACCACATTCTATTGGTTAAGCAGATGCAAGGGGAAAGGAATTAGCCTCCATATCTTAATGGGAGAGTGGCAAAAATCACCTTACAGACAAGCATGTGGGAGCGGGAAGTAATGTTACAACCATCTTCAGAATATGCAATTTGTCATAGTTACTAAGAACCAGGAAATTGGGGTCCATCCCTGTGCGACCTTGGTTTAGATGCCTTCCCTCTCTGAGCTCCTGATCTTCAATTCCTAAATGAGAGAACTGAGCAAGACACTTTTTACGGTTAATTCATGCTAAAAACATTCAGTATTTGGCTCGCTGTGAACATCTGTATCTATCTAGCTATCGGTCCTTACAACTAAGAGATAGAATCGAAGGAAAAGTTTAAATTGCCAGCAATTCGCATGATGTAGCTTTTATACAGAGAATGTAAGAAATTAGATGATCAAAGATTTTTCACAAAAGCACACCAGGTTTGAAAGCTGTAGCTGAAGCAAAGAAGCTTTATAATTTCACTAAAATAAAAGCCTCAATAGTAAAAGGAAGTGTGAAAATGGGGAGTATCCTTTCTCAATGAGAACCACACTGTGAACATTAATTTTCTCCTGCAAATCTCAAAGCATTTGACACATTCACTAGCCTAAGGTTTTACTATTTTCTTTTTATTGGAGAGGCACCACTGGCACAGAGAACATAATTTTATCATAGAAAATTAGAACTGAAGGGGACCTCAAGGTCATTTTATCCAATTCAGTGATATAGGGCAGAAGAGTACAAATTATATACACCCACTGAGATCATAATCTAGAGATTAAATGATTTCCCCAGCATCAAACAATAAGTCAGTGGCTGAGCTGCGGCAAGAAGGTGAAGTTCTCAGCTTTTCAGCCGCAGACTAGCAGAGGTCCTTTCTTAGGAAGAAGAGGCCCCTGACAGTGAAAATTCCTTCCTTCCTTCCTTCCTTCCTTCCTGCCTTCCTATCTTTCTCAATCATAAGAAAGGATAGGTTATACATCAGGAAGTGCTATCTAAATTATTTCATTTGATCCTTACGTCAACCCTATGATACTGCTGGATACTACACTGTCCACATTTTACAACGGAGGGACATGGAGCCCTGCATATGAAGAACACAGCTAGAACGCAGCCAAGCGGATGGGAGTGGTGAAGAACTGGTTTCTATTCCAGTACTTTCTCTTTCCCTGTAGCCATATTATTGTTCTAATGGTTGATATTTATTCAGTCTTTTCTATGTGTTGGGCTCTGTATTAGGTTTATTTCCGATAGTTCATTTATTCCTCACAATAGTGTTACTGTGTGGTAGCTGCTATTATTAGATTCCCTTCCAGATAAGTCAGCTGAGGTTAAATTAAGGTCCCAAGGTGATGAAGCTACTTGGTATCAGAACCAGGATTAAAAGCCATGATATATGATTCCAAATGTCAAATATTCGTACGGCATATTATCAACTAAAGTGCTCATGAACTCTAGTCATCTGAGAAGGTGACTCCATATCCACACTTTTAAACTCTTGAAAAATAAATGATTTGATTAAAAATCTGTCCAAGATAATAGTCTATATTTATGCACATAGAATTAACTTCCATTCTCTGCTGCTGCAAATGAAAGCGATTTGACTAACTTTTGTGCTACAGATAGTCTTTTTATGATAAAGATTCAACTGATGCGAAATGAAAAACAGTGAGTTGAGAATCAGAAGACCAAATCTGGGCCTAAACTCTGCGTTTTGGGGCTGTGTCACCGTGAGGGAGAGGGCAGTTGTCTCATGTATCAAATGAAGGGATTGGATTAAGTAGTCATGAAGATGATTCTGAGATCTGAAAACATGGTGTTGTTATCCATCCATATTTTCTGGCTGTGAAAGATAGGAAATACTTCTTTGGCCTTAGACCTTCCACTCTCCCAAGTGTATCTCTTACATATTCACTGGGACAAAAGACGGAAGAGCCTGGTTTCCCAGAAGCTCCACTCAGGCTGTCAGGCCACCTTAGGTCCCCTCCTGCTGATTCTCAGCCCCGCCAGAGAGGCAGCACGCTGTCATTTTTGTCTTAGCTCCACAGCTTCCCTGTCTTCTCCTCAAAGAGCGTTACACTGCATATTTTTTAAATTGATAAAACAAATTTGTTCGTGAAAAAGCCTGCAAATGCTGAGACGTGTGAAGGAAAAATAATCACAAAAATAAAAAACGATGTATCTGTGACATTCTACAGATACTAAATCATTTTCCTAATCCTTGGCTTGTTTGTTCCTCATGCCAATCCCGGTCGTCACAGAGGAGAACACTGGGGATCCAGGTAGTTTAAGTGATTGTTCCCTAGTGATTTACCTAGATTACCTCATAGCTGCATGCGATCAAAAGGCAGAAATGGGTCTTAAAGCATCACTAAATCCAGTTGAGTCCATGCCAAAGATCAAGGGTCCAAAAATCACCTGACAGTCCTCACTGTGGAATGGCCCCCCTCACCTGCATGAGACCCTGAAGACATTGTACCGGAGAGTAAGCAGACCCTCTTCTGTGCTGTCCAAGTAAGATTATGGGGCCTGGCTTCCTCTCTCCATGACAAGGCATCAATAATTTGCCTTTATCACCAGTTATTATCACCTGCCCTCGGCAGCAACAGCGTGTGCTCAGAGTCTTCATACTATTTCTTATGATACAGAGGTGCTCTCTGAAATGCACCCCCATATCCCAAAACCTGTTTCCTAGGCATATCTTATGTTCTTCAACTGAATCGACACTCTTCACTTAACTCGAGTTCTTGTATTTTATGTCATATCACTTACGAATTCTGCTGTTAACTAAGGAACAGGATGGAAATACAATCAATAAATACACTTTTATATGAAATTGTGGGTACTATTTAGTTAATGTACTGCCCTTTCTAAATGACTTGCATGCATTAAAAAAGACTTTCTATCCTTACCCTTAATGAAATGAGGCTAATGACATAAATGGAGTTACCTGGACACATCAAAAAGCCAGATATTTATTGGTAAGGTAGAGCCTTGCTCACTGCCCTAATGACTCAATATAGACAGTTACTAGATGCTATAATAGAAAGAGAAAATATATATGCAAACCATACATCTGATAAAGGGTTAATATCTAAAATACACAAGGAATTCCTGGCCTCAGCAGCAAAATAAATAAATAACCTGTTTAAAAAATGGACAAAGAACTTGAATAGATGCTTCTCCAAAGAAGACATAAAAATGGCCAACAGATACATGAAAATACACTCAACATCACTAATCATCATGGAAATAAGGAAATGCAAGTCAAAACCACAATGAGATACAACCTTCTAGGATGGCCATTATTAAGAAAATAAATGTTAGCAAGGATGTAGAAGAACTGGAAACTTTATACACTGTTGATCAGAATATAAAAAGGTGTAGCATTTGTGGAAAACAATATGGAAATTCCTGAAAAAGTTAAAAATAGAAAAATCAGATGAACCAGTAAGCCCACTTCTGTGTATTTACTCAAAAGAATAGAAACCAGTTTCTTAGAGAGCTATATGCCTTCCTGTGTTGATTGCAGCATTACACACCATAGCCTAAAGGTGAAAACAGCCTCAATGCCCAATAACAGATACATGGATAAAGAAAATGTGGTACATGCATACAACGTAATATTACTCAACCTGAAAAAGGAAGGGAAATCTGACACGTGCTGCAACACGAATGGTCCTTGAGGACATTATACCGAATGAAATAAGCCAGTTACAGAAGGACAAATACTGCATAATTTCAATTAGATAAGGTGTCTAAAGCAACCAAATTCATGGAAGCAGAAAGTAGAATTGTGGTTGTCAGAGGTTGTGGGGTGGGGAAGGGAAACCAGGAGTTGCTGATCAATGGGTGTGGGGTTTCAGTCATGCAAAATGAAAAAGTTCTAAAGATTTGCTATACGATGTTGCGCTTATAGTTAGCAATACTGTACTTAAAGGTCTGGTAAGAGGGCAGATCTTATGTTATGTGTTATTTATTACAATAAAAAAATTGAATGAGTGAATAAATGGGTGCATGAATGCCTGTTTCAGACCAACCTTTGTCATTCAATCACTGTATGACATTTTACATAATATTTAAATTCTCTAATCTTTAGATAGTAGTATCTTATACACAGCAATGATGTGAGGTTGAAATGAAATGATTATTTGTTACAAAACATTATAAAATGAAAGGTGGGTTTATTATAGTTACCATAAACTGTGTTAGTATTTTCCCACCTGAGGGAGAAATCGTCATGAGGAATGGTTGATGATGACAAAATTTCTCAAGTGCAATAAGTAAAAAAAGATTATTTATTATAAAAATTAATCTCTAAGGAAAAGCTTTTAGGTCTAATGACCGAGTTGTTACAAATAATATTCAGTTTTTATAGAAGCCAGGTTTCAGCTCCATAACATTATCTTACTAAATGTCATTGAGTAAGGTGTGATTTATGGAATAAATATAAAACCCTAAAGGGTAAAGTTAGGTCAGGTCTCTTCTCAATCAGTTGATGTGTCAGGAGACAAAGGCCCCACAGTCCGACCCAAGCAATGTCACTTTTGTGTCAGTTATGTCCGCAGAATTCACATCATTCTGAATCTCATCTTCAAATCACAAAAGAAAATACATAGAACATTGATGACCTCAGTGACTGGCTTCCCTCTTTATATCACCATTTCTGAGGCTTGGTTTACTCTCCCTGTATACCGAGTCTTGGATGGTTCCTTAGAGGATGGCTTAGCCATATCACCCTGCACAAGCAAATGACCGATTAAACAATTGCAAAACAATTGGTATTGTACTCAAAGAATAATACAACTCTGCCAAGTAATAATATCCTTCTTAAGCTGATCATTTTTTGACATGAGTTCATTTCGCCTGAGCAGCACCTAAAACTCTCCTCACAAATATCCACTGAGAGAAATTAAGATGGAAACCCTGGACACCACAGAAATATCATTTGAGAGAAGGAGGACAGGTTTTCACAGCAAAAAAAAAAGCATGCTCAACACTAATGCTAAGCACATAAATGCTGCTGATTGATTTCCTGAATACAGGGAACTTGCTCAGGTCCAATTCCCATAGCTGCATCCGAACAGCAGCCTGTGAAAATAAATGATTAGCCTGTGTGCATATTTTTATGTCAAGATCTCCACCTAAAATGGTGATGTCCAAGTTCTAAAAATAGAAAAGCCAGGAGTTTGTGAAAAATCTCAAAATCCTTAATTTACATTGTGTGCTATAAGCTCTGCATTTGGAAAGCAAAGCACTTGCTGTGTTTAGTACCTACTGTTCATCTGACTGTGATACGTTTTAGTTGTTTATCTTATGTGTGTTCTTTTCAGAAAAAAACCAACCCTCAACATTTTGTTTGGTTTATATTGATATTTGCTCGGTTTTTATCAACAGACACCGTACAACTGTGCACACCCAAAATGGTTACTCTGGTTATGAGTATTACATACCTAAGTATGGCTGGACTAGCACATGAATGATTCATCCTTCTCTGGGAGTCCATGGCTGAGTGAGTGAAATACTGGCTGCACAAAGGAAATGCCTTGTGTCTTCATTGAGTTCAGTTTTGGGAAGGTGTAACTGATGTTACCTCTTTGTAGCCACATGCATTTGGTGACACTCTTAAGGTTTAATGCCTGGTGATAGCAAAATCCAAGAGGTACTGAAGACACACAATAAAGAGACAGGATTCTTTAAAGGGATGAATATGTTTTGTATCGATTGATATGGAGTCATCTTCAGAATGGCAGGCTCAGTGGTCTTTACACTTAAGGAGTTTTAGCAGAAAGCACTGTAGGCTGCATTCCTGTCTCCTTAAAAGATGCTGATGTCTCCCAAAGGCCACATCAAACACTGCATGCCCTAAGAGGGTGGTCATGCTTGTATTATCTTCATGTGGGTTATGCAGTTTTATGGAATATTCCCCGGCCTAATAATAAAAAGGCAACAGCCATAATAACAATTTATCAGCATTTATTGAACGTTGACTACCTGTTTGGTGTTTCCATAAAAACCATGGAGGTATGTACATCCATATTATAAAATGTTTTTCTTGTTAAAAAAGATTGAGATAGGGACTATACCCATTGCACAAGTAGTATTGAAGCACAGAGATGTGACAGAATGTAAGCTCCATGGAAAGAGGAGTTTTTGACTATTTGGCACACTGCTGTGTTTCCTAGTCTGTAATATGCCTGGCGTCTATCAAGGGCTCAATAATTACTTGTTGAATAAATGCATGAGTGTAGCAGTTATCCAATTATAATTGAAAGTTAAATATTTAGCAAATTATAAGACCTTTTAATATGGGGATTCCATTTTTTATGATTTGTATTAGATTTATCACAAGTAAAATCAGTTTCAGTTATTCAATCTAATAATTGTGATAGAAAAATGAAATTTATTCCATTCATCTATTTATTCATTCATTCATTCATTCACTTAAAATTGACTTTTAAAATATTCATTAGATGGATTCTATATGCCAGGTTTAATGCCAAATACCATTAAAGGTCATATCGGAACTACTATGTTGCTGAACAGTCCATTGGAGGGCTTGAGGGGTAGGGAGAGAGGACTTTGTCTGCTGGTCCCCTTCCATATTTATCAAAATTTGCCTCATATGGAGTTAACTCCCCTGCTTTCTGAATTGGACCACACAACCTCTTCAAGAGGCCACGCAGCAAGTTACACCTACCACAGCTGACATAGTTCTTTGAGTCCAGAAGTAGCGGGAGGGTCCCTGACACACCTAGCAGGAGCCTCAGACTGAAAAGCTATGGTAGAACATGTGCCCCAGGATCTTGGAGGCAGGTGGGCCCAGAGGACCTGGGCTGAGCATCTCAGGAGTCTAATGTGACCTGCAAGTAAAACTGACTCCAGGGAGGTGGTCCATGTTCCTGGTTTAACTTTGCAACCCCTTGAGACTCCACTCAGTGCTGCAGGAAGAACTCGTAATGGAGGAAAAACACAGCCTGATTAAAAGAAGCATATCTGAGAAATGGGACAGAAATTTGGAGGAGTGTATTGATTACTGGCATGGAGCCCACTGGAGAGCAGGTGGGTCTGGATTTATAGAGAAGATAGAAATGAAAATATTGGACATTATTTACTTCTTTAAATGAAAACATGGATAGTTACTCTCAGCTACTGTCCAGATAGAAGAAGTAAATGATGCATTCCTGCACAGTGACAACATACTTTACTAAGAAGACTTCACTTGTTATCCACCTTGCCCCCAGGAGAATCAGTCATATTGAATATCATTTGCAATGGTTCACAAATAAAATTAAAAGTAAGTCATGAATTGGGGACAAAAGGAAAAAGCGTCAGCATTCAGATGTTTTCAAAGGGTCATTTAACTAAATTCCAACCTTCTGAAACTTTTTAAAAGTGCTTCAGTTACAGTTTCTGCACATGTGAAGGGTTAGGCATTAACCATGGTTAGACAAACTTCAAAAAATGTTTAGGGGAAAGATACACATGATTACATGGTGTGGGATTCTGCCAGGAAAGCTGTCTTAAAGAGGTTTAGGGCATTCTCAAAAACAGTGCGTTTACCCAGGTTGCTAATGTTATGGCTGAACAAAACAGCAAAATGGTATCACACAAATTCACTGCTGCCAAACGTGATGAGACTGCAGGGTAGCTCCACTGTTGTTCTCTTCATGCCCCCAGTCAGCCACCCTCCTGGCCCACTGACTCTCCAGTCACAGCTACCTCTCAGAATATGACCTCATCACCACTTCAACTAAAAATGTGTGTGTCACATTTCTTGAATGAACCCACAAAAGATAGCCCTATCAAAACTGTAGGTGACTTAAAACTAGTATTAATTATGACAAACAGAATACCCGAGAAGTATGTGAAAGACTTAAGCAATGGAGCAGATTCAGAAATACAAACTTTTTACAGAGCTAAAATGGACATTGCTAAGCTTTCATCCTTCTACAAATAATTCTGAGCATCTGCTATATGCTTGCCACTGTGTGGCCCTGTGGCTATTCAGTGATGGGCAGGACTGATATATTTTCCTGCTCTTTAAAGCACTTCCAGTCCAGCAGGGCCTCTCCAGAGGTCAAGGTCATTTAGCAGCAGAATTAAAATGTGCGAGTGTTTGGACAGTAAAAATAGTGTTGGAGTCCCTGACTTACCTGGAGGATGTCTTCCAAGTCCCAAGAAATGACATTTAGGCTGGAATCTAAGGAAAGATTGGGAATTTGCTAGATGAGGCAGAGTTGTAGAGTGTTTCAGAAGGGAACAGTATGTGGCATGGTTTATTCGAAGAATTGGAAAATGCAGCAAAAGCTAGAACGTGAAAGTTCTCATAATCCACATTAAGTGATTACATTTCACTGTAAAAGCAATGGGAGCCCATTAGCAGTTTTAAGCAAGAGAGTAGCATGATCAGATGTAAGTCTTAGAAGTATCAACCTGGAAGCATATGGAAAACAGGCATGTGTAGGAGAAATCCAAGCAGGAGAGCCCGATGGTAATAGTAAGAGTGGAGAAAAGTAGAAAGAGATTTATGAGGTGGAAGCAACCAGATGTGCTGAGTTACTGGATATAAGCTATGAGGTGACCAGGAGCTCACTGATGATTCTGACATTTCCAGCCTGAGTATCTCATTATATGATCATGCCATTCAGTGAGATGAAAATATTGGAAGGGGTAGCAGTTTAAGGAGAGAAAATGATGACTACAATTTGGGTCATGTGGAATTTGATGTCCCTGTGGGCTATCCAAGTACAGATGAGAGATGCACAGTTGGACATTAGAATCTGGAGCTCGTGGTTGAGGTCTCAACTCATTAAATGAGGTACAATTTGAGAGTCTATATAGATAATAATTAAAGCCATAGGAGTAAATGAGGCCAAGGAATTAGAGAGAACATAAGAAGTAGGGTTTGAATTACAGTTAAATTCACAGGGTCAACAATGTGATGTGATGGCCGAAAAGGTAAAGTAATGACAGTATGTGTTAACGCAGTATTTGGCTCAAAAATAAGGTAGCACAGAGTCCTGTTCTCCTTGGAGTGCATGAGACCATACTGAGCATCGTATTAACTGTTGGGTACCACACTAGAAACAGATTCAGAAGAGAAGGTCCAGGTGATGAAGAGACAGAAAACCACGACAGAAGTTGAGAATTACTGAGGCAAGCCTGAATGTTCAGCCTAAATGAAAGATGTTTCTTCTTCAAATATTAAAAAGGCAATCATATAGGTGCTGGATTAAAATTATTATGTATTCATTTATTCCACAACTATTTATTAAAGGCATGGAGATAGTACATTCCTTGTCACAGGGGTTACTTAAGCATAGGCCTGGTGAAGACCTGGTAAGGATTTTGTAGAGAGAATGACAGAATTAGATAGATGAGTGGGTTTACAGATCTTTAATGTACTTTCCAACCTTGACATTCTGTGGTTCACACTAACTGGGGATGAGAGAAGGACTCATATGAGACAACAAAATTTTGATGGACAACTGGAAAAAGACTCGTTTTCTAGTTTTGAGTCAACCATTTAATAGTGTGACTTGGCTGTCTCACCAGACTGTTGCCTCAGTTTCCTCACTGAAAGAGGAGGCATGGACAAAATGTTTGCTAAGGCCCTTAAATTCTGTGAAGCTAATATTCTTGGCTAGACTTTCTACCCACATGTAACCAATACACTTCAATTATGCAAATGTATCATATGCATATGTTGGTTGGCTGAAAGGACTTCAAAAAAACGAGTTTTGGGGGGGAAGGCAAAGGAAATTTCTTGGCTCATTGTGCAAGTTGACAAAAACTGTAAACCAATTCTGAGTCATGGATAAGCCATTTTCAATCATGACAAGCTTAATGAATTTAATACCACTCAAAGACCCATCCAGGAAAAGGAGGGTCTGGAAGGTGAGACTTTGCATTGCAAAACCTACCAGTGATATTTTTTTCACCCTCATGATGCTCCACAACTCTATTAATATTCAGATTTTTAAAACATGTATCTTCTCATTTTTGTCACCCTTCATATTTCATTTTTATATGGATATGTGAATATCCCCAGGTTCTGATGACCTAGTCAGAAATGGCTAAAACCTGAAAGGCGTTACAGGAAGGCAGTTGCAGATAGCATGTGACTGAATTCCATAGTAAACCTTGTTTTGGTTCTTTCATGAATGAGAATGTATAAAATTATACCAATCACATGGCGTTTCCTACAGAATTTTGTCATGCTTAGCCAGTTGGTTATAGCTTAAAATAGAGATTCCAGCCTTGTAAAGTCAGCTTCTAGCTTCTAGTTCAATGAGGTGGTGGAAACGAACATGAAAAAAATAAGCAGGCCACAGTATCTTCTCCCTGATACCGCAGTGCAAGGGATTGCCCTGGGCATTGGATAAGATGACTAAGGGCCTCTCCTCTCTTCAGAGGCTTCTGTAGAGCCCCAGCCGGCCTAGAAGCTCTAAGGGAGGGAGAGACTTGGCCTCTGTGGAGCCTAATTTTCTCTGGCCTGGCTACCACCTGCAGCTGCACTACCAGTTGATTTGGGAAATGAGCTGGATGGCATATTTCAGAGCGAGGTCCAGACTCCATTCCTGCACCTTCTCCTTGGTTTGCCTCTCCTCAAATCCCCAGCTTCCACAATCGTCGGATACAGTGAGCTTGCTGGGGCACACAGCTTCCCTGTATGCATGCATTTGCTCCTCCCCATCTCCTCCCTAGTCACAGCTCTGCAGGGGGTTCCTGGGCAGCAGGAGATCTGCTATGGGGCAGGGAAAGCAGGGAGTTAGAGCAGAGTGTTTCCCTGAAATATACTGCCTGGGCAGGCTGGTTCCGCTGTTAAAAAGCTCCTTCATGGCCATATGCCTCCATTCCTCTGTTAGGTGGAATGTTACTCTTTCTACGTAGACAGAAGCACTGGCTTCCCTTGTCATTTACACCCTGTGCTGCCTGGCCACCTGCATGGCATTTTGCCCATTTATGAAGTTATAACTTGTATCTATCACAAAGCTCAGAGCCTCAAAATCCAGGTGATTCTTCCTTGTGTCTTTGAGAAGTCAGTGTTCCCAGAGGCTGGCTCATCATTAAATTATTGTGAACCTTTGCCTGGTCTGTCTCAGGTGTAGTGTGCATGATAAAGATAGGGAAGGGGTAGCATTTGGACTAGTCTTTCATGATGGTTGGAGAAAAGAGGAACCACAAATCTTAAGAGGTATTTTAGTTGTTATATAGACAGTAGCCACTTCCTTTCTTGATTTCAGACTTAATCCACATTTTCCACAAGGAATTCCTCATTTTCCCAGGAATGAGGGGGAGACGGGTGAAATCAAAGATTGTCCATTCCCATTCATATGTGCAGAGATAATCTCTAGGCTCCACGAGTGTTTTTCTTGGTTATTCCCCTGGGAGACACAATAATTACAAAGCATTACCGTGTAGCACCTTTACCACACCTTCAGAGTCCACGAAACACCCTTTGGCACAACACAGTGGGTTCCAGTGGCACCAAACTTAAGATTTCCCAAACTACAAGCAAACCCTGTTCTAAACTTGCTTTGCTAGGATTTTGTTTTAGTTCTAGTGTTTAGAAATGAACGTTTCGGAAGAAACTACGGTTTTTTTAACATTTCATTTTGTAATGATCTTACTTTAAAAAGCTACAAAAATATACGTAGAGTTCTATTGTACCCTCCCCCCACTTCCCCCCTTATGTTAATGTTTTATATAACCACAGAAAAATAACCCAAACCAGGAAACTGACAGTGACACAATAACACTAACTAATCTGTAGACTTTACTTGAATTTAAACACCAGCGTCCTTCTGGTTTAGGAGTCAATCCAGGACGCACCTTGCCCTGAGCTGTCCTGTCTCCTTAGTCCACTGTAATTTGGGACTGCTCCACGTGACCGTATGACACTTTGGAAGAGTTCCAAATCATTATGTTAGAATGTGCCACCGTTTGGAGTTATCTTTGTTGTCTAATGATTTCAATGAAGTTTAACATTTTTTTCAAAAATACCAAAGAAACAATAGTGAGCCCACCTCAGAGCATCATATAAGAAGGTATTTGATGTCACTATGTCCTATTGCTGATGATGTTAGCTTTGATCGCTTGGTTAGGGTGGTGTCTCCCAGGTTTCTCCACTGCGAGAGTTACTGTTTTTCCCTTTGAAATCATTATTTTGAAAAGCTAGAGTCCCAAGACAACATCCAAAGCCCATGGAACCCATCATAGTAATCGCTGCACCTTAGGGAGCTTGAAACAAAGGGAAGGCAGGGAAGCTGAAACATGGTCCGTCTCATCTCTGTCTATGTTTACTGAAGGTGGTCGGCAGCATAAACATTTCTTCCGACTTTACTACTGTCACTGGCTGCTTCAATCCCTAGTCACAGAGCAAGACAGTGATCCAAGGACCAACTGTTCCTCTCCTGATAAACAAGAAGGACATGAGTCAGATCATCCTCAGTTTGAGCCGTAGGTCTGTGGTCTTGGACTAGTTTTTGTTTCTTTTAGAGCTTTTTAAGTGTTATTTTTATTTTTTTTAATGTATGATTTATTTTGGTATCATTAATCTACAGTTACATGTGCAATATTGTGGTGATTAAACTACCCCCTTCATCAGGTCCCCCCCACCAACCCCATTACAGTCACTGTCCATCAGCGTAGTGAGATGCTATAGAATCACTACTTGTCTTCTCTGAGTTGTACAGCCCTCCCCGCGCCCCCCCAACTTACGTCTGCTAATCGTAATGCCCCTTTTTCCCCCGTGTCCCTCCCTTCCCACCCATCCTCCCCAGTCCCTTTCCCTTTGGTAACTATTAGTCTGTTCTTGGGTTCTGTGAGTCTGCTGCTGTTTTGTTCCTTCAGTTTTTTTCTTTGTTCTTATACTCCACATATGAGTGAGAACATTTTTGGACTAGTTTTTAACCTTCTCTTCTGCAAAATAGAGTTAATAGTATCTACCTTGCCTTTTTTGATTGATTTAAATATTAGAGATTATAAAAATAGGTTTCCTATGTAGGGCAGGGCCCATAATAGGTACTTAATGAAAAGTATTAACCATGTCTGATGGGAAACAGGGTGGATATCTTCAGTGTAATAATGGCCAGCTGTCCATATTTATGAAATCCTCATTAGCCTGCTTCATCCACTCATTCATTCAAACACATCTATATTGAGTGCCTGTCAGAGGCCAAATATTGGTTGTAAGGATGGAACTTATGCTCTAGTGAAAGAAAAGCCAGTAAAAAAAAAAAAAATGGAAGACAAAAAATGTGAAGTTCTTATAAAAGAAAAATGGAAGAGGGAACATATGCAGATGGAATGGTAAGAGAAAACATCATTCAAGAGGGACATTTACAACGAAACCCAAAGGATGGCAAAGATTGTTCTGTGCAAAGAGCCAGAGGAAAAGCATTTCTAGCAGGAGGAACAGTAAAGGCAAAGTCCCTAAGATGGGAAAGAGCCTGAGATGTTTGAGAAAATGCAAGATGGCCCAAGTGACTAGAACACAGTGAAGAATTTAACAGCTACCTGTACTTAATAGCCAAAATTCTTCAGAAAGCTTATTCACATATTTTTTTCCTCTTAGTGACCACTTAGAATTCTGCTCAGTGTTAGGCATTTTTCCAAGGCATTGGTTTTGTTAGAAATGTGTATGTCCCCCCAGCCCAGCCCTTACCTTAATTCTACTCATAGCTGAAAGTGTTATTTACTCCACAAAGTTTTCCTTCCTCCACTGTGAACATGCCAGAATACTGAATGTGCACCCACTGACTGCCTTCGCTTTCCCACATCATCCATGCCACACAGGTAATGATCTTGCTAAGGTCCACTTGCTGATTACACAATTTTCTCTGCTTAAAAACATCCCTAAGCATGCTGCAAACATAGCATCCTTTCAGCACAGAGAGTAGAGCTGTGAAAACAAGGTTGTCTAGCACCTTAAATATTGTCACGTTACATTAAAAACACATTATACCTCATTCTCCAATGCTCAGAGCAAAGCAGAGTCCTTGGCTGCTGGAAATTCTTGGCTGGCTGAACTGGAAAATGTGTTCAGATTTTCTTGGGGTCTCTTTACAGATGTGACCATATTTATGAAATCCTTATTAGCCTGCTTCATTCATTCATTCATTCAAAAACATCTATATTGAGTGCCTGTCAGAGGCCAAAAAAAAATATTAGTTGTATGGATGGAACTTATGCTCTAGTGAAAGAAAAGCCAGTAAAAAAAAAATGGAAGACAAAAAATGGGGACACCTGGATGGGCCTATCTCAGTGCATACCAATGACTATGTATTTTCTAACTGTGTAGCAATGGCCCTGACACCTCATTCTGGTGTCTTACTGCTCTGCCTCAAAAGCATTTTATGAAGTTTGAAATCTGCAATCATAGGCTGAGAAGACAATAATTACAAAAGATTGATTTTGTGCAATTATAAAAGGCTTTTGTTTAAATGGAAATCTGCAAAAAGGAGTAGAAAATACCTTTCCCTCACCCCTAGATATTTGCAGTTTTAGGAAGAACAGTAGTAGTAGTATAGGTTGAATTGTGTTCCCCTAAAATTCATATGTTGAATTCCTAATCCCCAGGATTTCGGAATGTGACCTATGTGGAGACAGGATCTTTTCAGAGGTAATCAAATTAAAATGAGGTCATTAGGGAGGCCTTAATTCAATATGACCAGCTCGTTGTAAAAAGAGGAAAGTTGGACATGGAGATAAACCAGAAGGAAAACAATAAAAATAGACATAGAGAGCAGACCTACAAATCAAGGGGAGACCTGGAAGGGATCGTTCCCCCACATCCCTCTGAAGGAACTGGCCCTGCTGACACCTTGACTTTGAGCTTCTGTACTCCAGAATTGTGAGACAATAAATGGCCCTTGTATAAGCCACCCAGCCTGTGGCACTTTGTTACAACAGCCCTAGCAAGCTAATGTGAATGTTTATCACCTGAGATAGAAGAAAAACATCACATAGCTAAAAGTAAAAGGGGTCTTCTATCCCAATACATTCCCTACCCATTATCACCACCAAACCCCCTGTCACTATAAGGCAGTGATTCTCAGCTCTGTCTGTGCAGTATTAGAATCAGCTGGAGAGTTTCAGAAAAAAAAAAAAAAGACTCTGAACACCCAGATCAATTGAATTAGAGTTTTTGAGAGCAGAGCCCAGGATCTGGCATTTTTAAGAAGTTTTCCAGGTGATTCCAATATGCAAGATAGATTTGGAAACCTTGCATTAGTTCAACTCAGTGGTCCTCAAGGTGTGCCCCGCCACCACCATCAGCTGCATAAGAGTCAACCGGGAAATTGTTAGAAATGCACATTCTCAGGCTCCACACCAGACCTACTGAATCAGAAGCTCTTGGGGTGGGGTTCAAGAATCCCCAAGCTCTCTGATTGATGGTAATGCATGCTCACCTTTGAAAAACACTGGGGTAGTACATTGATGTTTTACATGGTGGCAGCTGATGAGAATCTGAAAAGGTATGGATCCTTGCCACAAAAAAAGTATATGTGCCTCCGGTTTTTTATTTAATATCAGAGAGTTCATAGTCTGTCTGGTCTATGGATGTCTCAAGGTCAAATGATCCCAGTTTAAGAACTTGAGACCCCTCCTTTCTACCTCTAGCCCACCAAACCATAAATTAGAAGAGAGCCTTTTGCCCTTTCTTAATTGTGAAATAAGTGGACTTCCAAGGAAAAAGTCTCTTCCACATCCCACCCCATGTCCCTCTCCGACTAAGTCAGGGGCAGCTTGGAAGAAACCAAAGCCTCCTGCTCGTGGCCATCAATCTCCATGCTAAGGTTTACAGATCTGTAGCTGAGCTGTGCATTCAACTCACCTGATACAAATGGCAATATTTTTCTTAGGCTCACATGAGTACAAAGAGCCAGCCGTAAAAAGATCAACGCATGTGTCTGTTGTGGCCAGTCAACTGCAAGTAATTTTTTGCAGCAGGGCACAAGAAGAATACGACAGCTTTTCTCAAGTCAGAATCATTTTTATAGGAAAGTGACAAAGATGAAAAGTCATGGCAGAGAAGGTTGGCAATTAAAATACATCTGTGTCCAATTAGAGTACGTGTTACAATTACTGAAATGGTACTGATGTATCCCTGTTACAGGGACAGAATCCAGAAGCCCAAACATGGTAGACTTTTGAGCAGGGCATTGCCTCAGGCAAAAATTAAAGTTAATGTTGCTGGGGATTATTGATTCATTGAATGGCAGCCCTGTGCCTGATATATGCCCCCTGGGCTTAAAATCTTAAATTACACGAACAAGCAGATTACCTAGCCACCAGGTGGCCAATGCTAGTTTGGTGGGCACACTTTATGAAGTTCCTCATGTGCGTCCAAATGTAAATCAAACTTCTATGGATTCAAGCTGATCTGTAATACCAGCGCCAAACCCACATTCAACTGTTTCAAATGAAGGAAAGAGAAAAAAAAGTAATGCATTCCTGTTCCTGTTTGCCTTTTTAGAATCTTGCTGGTAAGATTCAGTGGTGCTGTATTCCCCTTGAATGTCCCTTTCAACAAAGCAGTATTTCAGTCCCCGACAGGTTATGGGGGGAAACCATGTAGGGACCGTTTGGGCAACTTCATTCCCCAGCAAGGTGCCAGGGGTGGCCTCAGCTAAAATCATCTAGAAGGCATTTGCTTGTTTAATTTAGTTTAATTTCATTACTTTCCGATCTAACAACAAAATATAAAATCTATTTTAATCCCCAAAACTAGTATGTTATAGGAAGGAAAAATGAAGAGTCACATGACTGCAGGTCCATTCTGGTGTGGGATTTGAGTGCTTGGATGTGACAAGTGGATTCATATTGGATTGTGTATATTCTGGGACATGTAATGAGTTATTGATCTGTGAGAAACTAAGCTGACATTCTTGTAACCGGGAAGCCATCAGTATATACAGTAAGCATAGCCTTCAGCACTGTCTTGTTACTATCAGGTCGTTGGTGATTTTAATACACATTTTCACACATTTGTTGCAAGAAAGAACATACCCATATTTATAAATGTGCACCCGTATCTATACTCTTCAGTTCCCTCCTCTAATCACCAGGAGATATATTTTTCCTCAGCGCAAGAGAAGTCTTCACTCATCTGCAATGGGACTTTGCTATCAGTTGATGATGGGTTAAGAAAGAGATCTGAACTCCAATCTTCCCAGCCTTTTATTCGGGACTTAAAAACTTGTTTCCAGTCTAAAGCCTCCTTACATGACTTAGCCTTCAAATCCACCGGGTCATATTATCTACTTCAGGTGTTGACTGGAAGTTCTGTAATCTCCACCCACGCCCAGAAGTCAAAGTTGTCTGACCCTAAACTTATGAATGTCTCCTGAGCAACGAGGTCTCTTGCTAAGTTCAGGAAGGAGGAGGGACTTCCTGGGGATTCTCTCAGCCTGCAAGACATACTTCAGGCATTGCTCTCAGGGACAGCCAACTCTCAACAGCTATTTTTAGAAGTAGGGATGGGAGGGGGTGGCATGAGGCTTCTCTGTGGTGAGAAAACTTGGCAAAAGCTCCTAGTGACTTCTCTGGCTCCCAAGATGAAGAGAAAGGAGGGAGGCGGTGGCAAGGATATGACATCTGCTCCGCAGCTTCTCGGAGGCCAAGTACTGTGAGAGGCACCTCACCAGGAGCCCTACCGCGTGGGCATTAATACTCTTATTTTTCACAGAGGAAACCAAGACTCCAAACGTTTCGTTACTTTCTCTGAGTCACATAGGTGGTGAATCTGGCCTTTGAACCACTGCTCTAGGTACTGCTTGCACATTTCATGACTATTCCTACAATACTGGCAGTAATAATGCCGGTCTCATAGATTTTCTATGAAGATTAACATTTGTGAAGTATCTGATTAAGTACTTGACACAATAGGGACTCAATACATGGAAACTGCTGTTTGTTGTAATTATCGCTGTAATCATCAGCATCATCTTGCAAGTCCTACCCAGGCCCCCTATTTCTATATGATGGTATGCTTGCTACTTCAGAAGTGTCCAGTAAGTTTTTGTAAAATTATCAAATTATCAAATAGGGAAAAGGTTGTATTTCCTGCTCCTCTCAAGCCCATGCCGGTTTTAAAGAACATACTAGATGTGTCAGCTACATTCCCCTTGTCCAGAAAAGGAAGGGCAATGCATGTCTGTGAACCTGCTGGAAACAAGGAAACAGGGTGTAGGGACCTGAATATCCCTCCTCACTGCCAGAGCAGAGGGCAGGAAGGCCAGGCCCGTTCACAGGGGTGTCCTGATTGCATTCTGAGTGTTAGCAATGACTCTGCTCTCTTAAAAAGAGCATGTCCTGCCTCGCTTTTTCCCCCGAACTCCCAGAACTTCTCAGGCGACCCAGAGAGCCCACAGTGATTATTTCTTGTTATTTTTTACCTGTTGCCTCTTTTCTTTTCCCACTAACGAAAGTTGTGGCAACGTTTTTTTCCCATTGATTGATGATTGACTAATCTTACTTGGATTCCAAAGTTGATCCTGTTTTTATTTCTAACTTGTAATCATTTTCATATAATAATCCAATAAATATTTGTTAGAATTCAATAATATTTGTTAGAATTCAGACTCCAAGACCCCTTCAGCCCACTTTCAATTGTCCTTTAGTCTCTTTCAAAGTCTTTCTTCCTAATTTGAGAAGCTCTGCTGATTTGATGTTAATTCTAATTAATCTAATTTTATGTCTATCACTGATTAAACCTTCCTCATTTTTCCACCTCAGCTTACCTACTCCTTCCCCTTAGATAAGCCTCCTAGCATCCTCAACACATGTCCTTATCATCCGATTTCCAACACAGCTCTTTTCAGAGGCAGAAACCGTAGGTAGAAAATGCTATGACTGAGTGTCAGGAGACGTGGAGTCCATTTCAACACGGTGCTTACTTAACTCACTGAAGCCAAAGGATCACTAACTTCCCTGGGCATCAGTTGCCCCATCAGTAAAATAGAAGATTTGGCCACAGATGATTTTAGAATCTCTTTAATTTTCCATCTATTCTACCAGAAATCACTTGATCTTTAACATATGCCTGTAGGAACTATGTGCACTTTTTAATTTCCCCTCAAAATAGCTATTTCTAATTACCAAGATATGGGTTTGGTGAAATCCCTTTGGGATTATATTTTTGCACAACCTATGAAATATATTATTTGAATAGTGCTCAGGGTGAAGTGGAGGAATGGTTAATAGACATTTAAATGCAAGCTATTTTAGATGTCCTGCCTCTATCTTTATGTGACCAATGGAAAAGGGTAAATGAGGAAGAGAGAGCCAGTTTAAGCTTAGATATTATTTAACAGACAAAAGGAGGAAATTCTCCAATGGCAAGAACAAAATTTTATAAATGCTTTCTGTTTCTACTGCAACACCTCTACTGATAAAAATAAAACTCTCTTAAGACTTCTTTAAGGCATGGCTACTAACATCTTCCTACCAACAAAAACTTCTCAAGAGGGAAGTGAAAATTTTCTTTGATATAGATGTGACCTAAAAACATGAATCTACAAAACGAGAAACATTTATAAACTTGATTATTCCCTCCTGCCTGGAAATCACCTGTTACTTTTTCCATGCCTTCATTTTTTTCTCTGGTGTCACTGTTTCACATATATGAAATAGAAATACATGGCACGTAGGTATCAAGTCTCTATTGCTGTACCCATGACAGGCATAACTAATCAATCATAATAGTCTTTCCCCATGAATCCTTCTTCAGCTAAAGCATCTTTGTCAACGCATCATCCCATTACAGTTACTACCTGTGTGGATGAAGTATATTACACTTAACTTGCCTCCCATGAACTAAAGACTAAGTAGGTCGCAAGTAGTGTGGTTTTCCAGACTCTGTCATAGTCTACCGTCACCCACAAAGTAGTAGCTGTAACATTCTCCATTGAGTCATTCAGTAAACTTAAATTTAAAAATGGGTATGAAAGCAAAGACAGGCAAAGAGGAAGTGACTATGATTATAGAAGAGGGAGAACATGAAGAAAAAGAGTAACCCTAAATTGCTTTTTTATCCTAATTATCTATACAATTTATTGAACAGCTACTCTGTATCCAGCCCGGTGAAGATAAGAGGGGGCCTACGCCAACCTTTCAAAGCCCTTTATTTCACTTCTTTTATTCAACACTGTCCAATTAGGACCTATGTTTCATCTCTGAAACTAATCTCCATACAATCATAGGATTTAGGGAAAAGAGTATGAGACCTATTATTTATTGCAAACTACTATGTGCCAAGCACTATGCTAAGTGCCTTGCCAGGGCTCTCATTTAAGTCTTTAACAACCTATTAGGATTAATATTGTTCCTATTTTATAAATGAGGAGATTAAAACATCAAATTAAAGTAACTTCTCCCAAGTCAAACAGTTATCAGGGGAGCAGAATGGGGACATAACCCTGGCTTGACAAGTCTCTATGCACTGTTCTTTCTACTCCACCAAATTCCCTCAGAAAGAGACCTTAGACATTCAGCACTCTTTTTATTAACAGATCAGCAAACTGAATCCTGGAAACATAAGCTAACAGCAACAGAGAATAGTGGCTATCCCTCAAAGCCATGCCTAAACATGTAGCTTAAATTCCCTCTTGTATTTAGCATCAATTTAGTAGGAGAAAAAAAAAGGAGGGAGAAAAGAAAAGAGAGGAACAGCAAGAAAATTCAAGATATTCCTACTTTCCAATCATCCTCTTATAGCAGAACATTTGTCAGTGCTTCTAAAAGATGATTAGGATACAGTATGTGTGTGTATGTTTAAAGAAAAAAGATAAATGGAAAGACCTTGAATACAGCCCCATGAAATTACTATTAAGAATAGAATAATTCTTATTTCAAATTTCTATGTACAACTTTTTCAAAAAGGATACTGTCTGTTGATGTATCCTCTGAAAGGATTTCTAAATTCTAAAGCAGGTGTACATATAGTTAATCAAATGTTTAATGTTTACTCTAGCCCATTAGCTTTAGCTAAATGTCATTTATGGCATGGTAGAATTGTATTTTTATAGGCTATATATTCAGTTTATAGTACTTTGGGGCATTTTGTATAATCAATAAAAATATTTTCATGCCTTTTTATAGGACATGAAATATAATTTTGCCTTTTAAAATAAATATAAAGGTGCATAGTTACATATATAAATGTATGATCTTGGCTACAGGTGTCATTTATGTCATAATATCCATTACAAAACACGTTTTTGGTCAGCTATGTGAACTTTCATGTATGTCACTATTCCTATGGAAAAAGAGAAAAGAACCTATCCTGAAGTAACTCACTTTATGACAATTTCCAGAAACTTTCTGTAAGGAAAAAGGAAGCCTGTGAAAGATGGCTCCTACACTTTGAACTTTCATAGAAGTTTCAAGAACTTTCAAGAAGGATTCATGGGGAAAGACTATTATGAATTTTCAAAAAAGGAAAGTAGAAATTTAATACAACTATATAGATAATTCTGGCCAAAGCCAAAAACAAGAAACAAAAAAACCCTCCTTGAAATATCCAAATCAATAAGAGATAAAATAACAATTCAGTCCACTACTACATAACGGCCCAGTTTTCTCTCTTTTTTAGAGAGGAGGGAGAATGGGGTAGGTTCATGTGTGCATATGCTTTATATGTGGAAACATATTGAAAAGTTTTACAAGGTCTTCGATTTTCTTCAAAAGATTAAGATTCTTTCTGCTAATAAAATGAATTCCTGCTCAATGAAAGAATTAAAATTTCTGATAGTACATGGAGGTGTGTAGAAGAAGGAAAATTAGCTGTTTCAAAAATATAAGGATTTTTAATATTTTGATTTCCACATGTACACATACACACACACACACACACACACACACACACACACACTCCACCTCATTTTGGTTTTGTTCTTAAAAATGGAAGTATACAAAATAAGCTGTTTTGTAGCCTACCTTTCTCTCTTAATATATAGTAGATGAATTTCTGTGCACAAAATATCATGTCCCATCACTTCAAATAGTTGTATAGTATTCCACTGACTGAATACACCATAATTTAAATATTCCTCTATCAATAGATATTTAGGTTGTTTGAAACTTATTGCTATTACAAGTAGCCCTAAGTATGCATACACTTATATGCAGGGGCTTAATTCTTTTTTAAAGAATTAATTCACAAAAATGGACCTTCTGATTAAAAGGAAAACACATCTTACATTCAGATACTCAGTGCCAAATTGTTCCCACTAACGCAAACAAAAATGCTCATGTCTCCATGTCTCATCAACACTGGATTTTATCATTCTTTGTAATTAGTGCCAACCTTATTCAATATAAGTGATAACTGATTAATTTGCATTTTGATTACTATTGAAGTCGATACCTTTTTATAGGTTACTTGGTTGCAACTACCTGTTCAATGTCATTTGCCCAATTTAATATTCACATATTTGTATTTTTTCTTATTGAAATGCACTTAATATACTAAGATTATTAGTTCTTTCACATGTGAAAGAATGAACTTGGATATCTACCTCACACCACATAAAATTAATAGAATCATAGCCCTATATGTAATAGCTAATACTATTATATACCTAGAAGAAAGCATGACCTTGGTTTAGACAGCAGTTTCTTGGATGTGAGACAAAAGCACAAACAACAAAATACAAAATAGATACAGTGGATTTCTCCAAAATGTAAAAGTTTTGTGCTTTAAAGGACGCCATCAAGAAAGTGAAAAGACAACCCATGGAATGAGTGAAAACACATATGTATCTCCATAATATATAAAGACCTTTTATGACTCATTAATACAAAGGCAAACAACCCAGTTTTAAATTGGGCAAGGATTTTGAATAGAAATTTCTTCAAAGAAAATACCCAGATGGCCAATCAGCACATGAAAAGCTGTCAACATCTTCAGTCATTAGACAAGTGCAAAACAATACCAAAGTGAAATACTATTCTGCACCCACTAAGATGGCTGTAATGAAAAAGACAGACAACAGAAAGTGTTGGTGATGATGTAGAGAAATGAGGACCTTCACACCTTGCTAGTGATCAATTGTGCAGGCAGTGTGCAAAACAGTTTGGCCGTGCCTTGCCAAATTAAACATAGGGTTGTCCTATAACAATTCCACTCCTAGATATATACCCAAGAGAAATGAAAATATATGTCCATGCTAAATTTTCTGTATAACTGTTCATAGCAGTACTATTCATAATAACCAAGAAGTGGAAACAACGCAAATGTCCACCACCTGATGAATGGATAAACAAATGTAGCATATCCACACAAAGGAATATTATTCAGCCATAAAAAGAATAAAGTACTGATACATGATAAAACCTGGAGACCTTAAAAACTTTATGCTAGTGAAAGGAACCAGACACAAAAGGCCACATTTTGTGTAATTCCACTTGTATGAATTGTCCAGAATAGGCAAATTTATAGAGATAAAAAGTAGATTCGTGGTTACCAGGGGCAGAGGAAGATGGGATGATGAACACCTGCCAATGGCTACAGGATTTCTTTTGTGGGCTATGAGAGCGTACTAGAATTATATGGTGGTAATGGATATACAACTCTATCAATATACTAAAAACCACTGTGTAAAGTAATCTTTGTGAAAAAGAGTGAACTTTATAGTATATGAATTATGTCCTAATACAGCTGCTCTTTTAAAGAGAACAACAATCCTTTTGTTCTTATATTGCAAATGGTTTCTAGTTTGGGTTTCCTCGTTTTATTGTGTTTTTCAATGCAAATAAATTTTTAAATTTTTATAGTAAAAATATCAGTCTCTTTCTCTATAATTTTTGGTTTTGGGTCATATTTAGAAATTCTTTCCCTACCTTGGGTTTGTGGAAATAATCACTTACACTTTCTTATAACCTCTTTTTGAAATTTAAATAGTTGATTCATGAGAAAGTAATTTTTTGGTGGGCAATGAGAAGTAGAATAGGATCCCAGCTTTCCCCCCCACTCCCCCCACAAAAATGGAGCCAGTTGTTTTCAGCTTGGTTATTTAATAATTTATCCTTCCCCATTGCTTGAAATGCTACCATATTAATATTTTGATTTGGCTACTAAAATGAATTGAATTTATTTAAAATTAGCATCTACCCCTTACTCTGTTCTACTGACTGGGGCGCTCTTCTGCATCACTAACACTGTTTCCGTTGCAGCTTTAAAATACAGTCTATTGCACAAGTAGACAAGACAAACCTTTGTCCGAAGCTCTCCAAACTAGTCCTACACTAAAATCTGAAATGTTTTTGAAAGCAGGCTTCAATACCCCCACCAAAAAAAAAAAAAGCATTGGGGTTTTAATTACAATTATACCCTATTTAGAGATGAATTTAGAAGTCATGGACATAGTTACCATATTGAGACTTCTTATGTAAGAATAAAATCTCCATTCACTCATGTTCTCTGAAGATAGATCATCACAGTTGTCTTCATATACTTCCAGCACATTTCTTTCAAGTTTATCCTCAGGTAATCTATATTTAGTTTGTTTTTGTGAATGGGATATTTTCCCATTCTATGCTGTAGTAATGTTTGTGTGGCATTTGGCATAAAGGAAAACTAGTGATTTTTGCATTGTTTTATAAACTATTAACCTTGCTAAACTCTCTTATTCTTTCTCAAAATTTTACAATGCTTGCCTCCTTCTAATATTTATTATTATATTTCATTTATTTGACTTACTGCTTTTTGTAGCACTTTCAAAGTCATGGTATATAATAGTAGCCAATAACTGATATCCATGGCTTTTTTTTCTTTAAAGGGAATTCCTGTTTTTTAAGAACTACTTTTGGTTGGTGAGCATTTCACAATGTATATAATTGTTGAATCACTATGTTGTACACCTGAAACTAATACAATATTCTCTGTCAACTATACTACAATTTTAAGAAACAAAAACAAAAATATTATTTAGCTGAAAAGAAAGGAAACATTTTGTATATACTGATAGGGAAAAAGTTTCATGGTGTAGTTAAGAAACAAAAAAAAAAACTATGTTGGATTTTTATATCAGCGGTTTACATTTCAATCATGTTAGAGAATTACCCTATTCTAGTTTTGTTTCAGCACTGTACCCAAGGGGTATTTAAAGTTTTTAAAAGATGTACTATAGTAGTAGAAATACATTCACCCATCTCGTAATCACCTCTGTGTTATCACACAAACTGTCCACTCAATGAATATGTGTTTAGCCAGACTTTCCTGGCACTAGGGACACCAATATGTCCCTTGCGTTATAGCACTCACTCTGCAGGCTGTTACTTCTACCCTTTTTATTACTCTGAGGAATTTATGGGACGTTGTAACAGTGGATAACTAAAGCAGAGGAACTCAATGAGAGAGGGAGACAAGGACTCTGGCGCGACAGATCATAATGGGGAAGGAAGGGAGGCAGGTGTGGCACATATCGTTTAACAAAGTAGGCCACGTGATTCTGACATGACTACAGGTTGGCCACCGGACTTCAGTAAAGTCTAACTTTATTATAGGGTATTACAGTTTATAAAGCTTATAACATTCATTTTTCACAAAGATTACTTTACTCCTCACAATAACCTCATGTTAAACATTATCTCAACATTACAGAAGCAAACTGAAACTTGGAATTGTTAGGGTTCCAAAGCCAAGCAAATTGTACCAAAACCTATGCTCTTTGCACTTACCCTACTAAATCCATTGAATAATGTAATACATGACTTAATAACTTTCATAATCTTTAGCAGAGGATTCTAGAATTCATTCTTCCCTGATTCTTGACTCAAAAGCTCCCCATTTCTCATTTCAACCAGAGAATCACATGTGAATCCCATCAGGCCAGCCAGCCCAACCAGTGCTTTCCCCTCCCAGTCCCTCTGAATTGCTAAAGAATACCTAAAAGCAGCCCTCTGTCTGAGCCCTGGGCTCCTGTCCCACAATGACTTGTACTGATCAAGGGGCAAGGGAGTGGGTGTTCAAATCAGGGCCACATTCTATGCTGCACTATGAAAATGTTGGCCTTCTATCAAGCCCTCGAGGCTTAAGACCGTTACTAGGAAGTCAGAAACCTTTGCTGGACAGCCATACTCCTGTGGCCTCACACCTTGGGGAACCTGCTCCTTCTCTAGAGTGAGGACTACCTCAGTCCCAGAGTCCTGTCCCTAATCTGCCTCATTTACAGAGCACACATAGGGGAATGTTTGGGCAGAAGGCTGTTGTGTTGTTCTACCCTTGTACAACTTAAGGAATATCTGAGGCAGGGAAGGTCTAGAGGGAGCTCAGGGGACCGGACCAGCAGTTCAGTCTCTGTTAAAAACTGCTGAAGATCTCACTGCTGAAGTGGAATCTTGAGAGCTCTCTGGCATATTAAATATTCATCAAAAGCCAAAACACTTTTTTTTAATGCATTTGACTGAATAATGCAAGTGTAGATTTGTCCCATCTCTACTCTTGGATTGCTCAGATATACATGCACGAAATTACTGTTCTTATGAAGTCAGCTTGAAAGATGAGGGAAGAATCCTTTGTAGTTTATCCCCACCTTTGCTTTCCCTTAATTTAAACATAAACTGAACAGATTCTTAAAATGTTTAGAGAGGGTAATAAAGTGGTGTTTCTAATACAAAAGTTGCTTATGAAGTTAAGCCTACATTCTGTGACAATTCTGCTTAATTTGAAAGGGTTTGTATGACATTAACAAATACTTGAATCTATTTTATTTCTCCTTCCATTAATGGAAAATAATAAAACAGAAAGGAAAAAAGAAAGTAAGTTCCTCCCAATGTAAGTACCTATAGTTCAGAAATTGAAACTGCAGATGTTGCTAAAGATGTTATCTTTTTCTTGGAAATGTGCCATGAAATTTAATTAGATTTCTTGTTTGCCTTCCTTTTCTTTCACTCTGTCACTCTACTTATTTTCTGCCCCCGTTTTCTTCCTCTCGCTCTTCCCCTAAATATTAGGAGAACATTACATGTTTTTATATGGCCTACATTATGTAAATGAAGACTCTAATCACTATAAGAAAAAATAAAGTGACCGTTTTTCTAATCTTATATTATAAATTATGTGACTTCAAAGTTCACCCTAACATTAAATAATAACATGATGCTCATGGTCCTCGCACCCACTTTTCATAACTTCTCTTTTTCTAAATTAAAGGGGAACTGTGCTTGAAGAGTTAAAGTCATAGTCTCTTTTTTCCAGAATTTTTGTAAAGAGAACTGGAAGTGATCTAATCTTTATTGTTATAGCATTTTATCATCTGCCTGTCAAGGTGTGATTTCTTCCTCTGAAATGATTTACTCTTATTATGTTTCATGTTAACATTTCAAGTCAAGCAAAATGGTGATGTTCATGTTGTCCAAGACAATTGAGAGAGAAGCCACTGAAGTATGTTTCTCTAAGCTCATTTAGATTTCAGCAGCAAATATTGATAATCAGAGACTAAGGGTGCCTAATTAGAGAGTTTTCATGGAATGATAATGGTTAAAGTAAGTTAGTTTTTTTAATTTTTCTCATCATAGTGGAAAGACCAACGTTTCCACTTAGAAAGACCAAAGTTCCCTTAACATCTCTAAAATAACATTTTGAGGGATAATTTCACAAAATTTCTTAAAAGTATCCATCAGCATTTCTTGTAAATGTGTCAGGCTGAAGAGATACCACTGAACTGTTGGCTCAAAAACTAACAGATAAAATACAATGAATTGCCAGGTCGATTTTCCTGTGTTTGCAAGATGAGAGTGAAAAATGGGAATAACTCCATAATCCTCTGCTGTATGGTGCCTGTGTTGGGAGAAACAGTCCGGGAGTGGGAAGGATTAAAGCTTCTCACCTTGATGTTTCTGAGCACATGAAACCTGGGAGGGAATATAGGCTAACAGAGGTCATTTCATGGGAACTGGATTTCCTCTTACTTTCTTGTATGTGTTTGGCTCATTTAGATTTTGGTGTTTCTCTGGAAGAGAACATTTCTCCTGTCCACTAACTATAATTATAATAACAATTTCCAATTTGCTGCTGGGCATCCCCTCATGGACACCATGCCAGCACTTTAAGCTCTACTTATCCAAAACCAAACTCAATTATGCCCCCTGCAAACCTGCTCCACCTCCTGTGTCTCCATCTCTTTTTATAATTCAACTTTTCTTAAATTGGGCCAGACCAAGAAAGTTGGAAAAATCTCCCACATTCCTCCCTCTGACATTCAAACATCAGTCCACTCTGCTATGTCTTTTGTCTATATCCCTGCCTTTCTGTTGATTCCACCACCACCAAAGGCATCTTCTGTCCTGACCCCCACACTAGGGGTCTGAAACCTCCTGCTTGTCCAAGCTGTTCGGACCTCTGGCTTGAGCACTGTTTCTCATAAGCACAACCTAGATGATCATCTTTTCCTCAAAAATGTATGACTTCTAAACATCCCACCACCACCACTACCACCACCAAAAATAATCATACTCCAGTGAGTGCCAATTCAGAAATTCAATACAATGGTCTTATCGTGTCCTTCCAGTCATATCTCCTACTACTTGCCTCCAGGAATGCCAATCATGCCCCAGCTCCACCACACCTTTCCACTTCCTCCTACCTTTCTGTCCCCTCAGACCAAGATCACTTGGTTATAGTTCTCTACCTCTGACACTTGTCTTTCAATGTGCTTGGCTCAGCTCAGATGACCCCACACAATGAAGTCTTTTACAGCCTCTGGATAAGCATTTACAGCATTCTGCCATGTATGTCAGTCCCTTGGACATCTGCCTTTCCAGTTAGGTTGAACGCTCTCTCACTCATTATTTCATCCATCAAACATCCCCAGGGTTTCTGTCCCAGCCACTATTCTAGACACTAATGATACAGAGACCTAGTTATCTCTCTCAAGAAGTTCAGACTGGTAAGTGATAAAACATGCTAATAATGCAATATGGTGAGATAAGTGTAATAAGGAAGTCCAGAAGGCAGGGAGTAGGGAGGCAGTGTGATAAGCACCAGACTTGGATTCAGAAGACTCAGGTTCAAGGTCTGGCTCTGCTGCATAAGTAAGTTAGTGATAAGTAAATCTCCTTAGCTTTCTCATTTGCAAAATTAGGTTCTCTATCACCTAGTGTTCTTTATGAATCAAAATAAAATTAAATAGTGAATTTCCATTTGCTCCCCAGATCCACTCTCTGCCCTTTTTCTCTACTCTGTGTCTCTAGAAGTTGACCTCTAAGCAAGGGGGTCTCCTCCACATGGCCTTTATGTCTCCAGATTCTGCTGATTGCTTCTTTCTCTGGCTCTTTAGGTCCTAAGGGTAGTCAGGCCCCAGGGTAACTCTCCCTTGAGGTTTCTCTGCACTTTACCCACACCTTTGCCAACAGTCCCTTTATTAAAGGCTCCTCAAATTACCCAAGTCTTTTGTGCCATCTGTCCCCTGCCAAGACTGAATGATAAAACTATTTTTCAAACTTTAAGTTGCTGTCTAAATGCAAGGTATTTCTCATTTATCTCTGCACAGTGCTTTACACAAAGCAGATTACTGCTATTAATAACAAATGGTGAAATGAATGTATGCAAGGATGGATGAGTGTATGATCCTTCCACTTTAGTTACATTCTTATCCGAGGGATAACTCCTTGTCACCTTGATTGGATTTTGTAATGCCCTGATTTGATTTGCAAGGTCCCCTGTTCCCTTGGAACTCACTATCTCCTAAGGGACACAGTCTGTCTCAGTCCTTGTGTATTTCTAGGGCTTTAACTTGAATGAGTTAACTCTGAAATTTCTAGAAATATCTTCTTTCTATAGGCTGCCCACTTACCTGATATCAAAATGGATTGCTTATTTATCGTTTATTTATACGTTTTGCTCATCTACATAAAAGCTGGCAAATAAGTTAAAAACAAGTAAATTGACTGATCCCTTGTTCCCTGGGAACCAAGAGCATGTTTAAGGAATCATTAGCCCAAAATGAGGCAAATAATTGCCTCCACTGCCCCCTTTGCTAGGCAAAAGCCCATTTGATAAGTCTACCCCCTTTGGTAGGCTTAGCAAATGGGCTGCACAAAGACCATCACAGAACTCAGTAGCCTGATATTTATAAGGACCTGCAATCATGACTGATTAGATTTTCATATTAAATTAATTTATTCCCAGCAACTGTAGACTATCCTTGTCTCCTGAATCCCCACTTATCTCATTAAACAGGAGGTAAATATTTTCCTCTATTTGATGACTTAAAAATGAGAAAACTGACTTATGGAAACTTCCTTTAGAAAGCATACTTTTGAGTAAACATATTTAATAGTGTCTTTGGACACCAAATAGGTATCATTAAGCAAATAATTGCACAACTGGGATTCTTAATTAAAATCTGTGATGAGAAATGAATCTGTTTATTCTGTAATTATGACCCAGAAATTCAGAACATATTGGGGTAGTTTATGAGCATAATTCCAGAGACTTTAATATAGTAAAATAACTCACAAAGCCTTTGAACAGGAATTCTTGGAGGAAAAATACACACATATATACTCATACATACATATATGCTGTCTGTGTCTGTGGGTCCAAATACAATAAGATTTTAAAAGTCAACCTTTAAATACAACTGTAATATTAAAATCTTCTAATTTAAGAGTGTATAATACTGTTAAAAACCTCTAAACAGTCCTTCTGGATTTTCCAGACAGGCTTTTAGCCAGTTTCTTCTTTCAGCTTTGTAATTGAAATAACAAATTCAGACAATGACAAACTGTGAGGCTTCTTTTTAAAGTTTCTCTTAATAACAGAAGTTGGAAGTGATTTTTTTTCATCATACAATTCAATTCATGCTTTTAGAAGACAGTCATCGAAGAGTTCATCCTGAACTATAGTAAGTGAATAGGATAATGTTTAAATCTAACCTGATTGTGAGAGCCAACCTGGTAAAAGAAAGTCCTATAAAAATTTATAGGCCTTAATTGTTTTTATTTGCTGTCAACTGATGATAGGTTCAAAGGCCATAGAGATCTGAGGCAAGGAGAACTTGGGCAGATTACTTGGTGGGACCAACCAAAGGTTAGACAAATTGTAGGTTTCTCCCAAGCCCCCTCCTAGGGCGGAAACGAACCCCATTGACTGGGGCTGGCAGTAAAGCGTTACCTCTTCTCGCCTCGTTTGTGTGGTTCTGCCTCAGTAACACGGTATTTCATACCCAGACTTAAACACTTGTTAGCCAGATGTCTGCCCCCATGTGCTGCCGGGCCTTGCCACTTCATCACAGGTTAGTAGGGCTTTGGGGGTTTCAGACAACTCCTACAGTTACAGTGGAACACCGATAGTGTTCGCTATTGATTTTTATCCCAGAATGTCAACTTCTTACTGCCCCCCATGCACATACTATCCTTCACTCCTTTTCATATTGACTCTCAGTGTCTTTTCAAAATGACTATAATATATTCAATATTAATAAGATGTCCATAATAGTAAACATCCTGAGAAAGCAAAAGGAAAGAAAAAAAAATCTTTTAGGTGCCTTTATTTGGAAATAACCCAGAATCCAATTTTTTTTTTAAGCAATAGGTGGCACTTCGGGTTTCCGTCAATTAACTGGTTCTATACATCTAAAATATACAGACATCCTTGTATGGAAAGCATTCAGTGATTAAGATTCCCCCCACCCCACCCCACCACCAGGAAAGATGTGATCATATGGCCCTAGCCATTAATTGAAACATCTGTAGCTTAATCAGTGAGATTTGTTTTAATATAAATTTACATGCTATTAAATAGGTCTTTTTTTCTCATTACTTATAAGTGATTCCGAGGAGTTACATAGGTAATGGAAGACGTATAATTTACAGAGATTTAAACTACACTATAAACCCACCTCAGAGTTACTGACATTACTTTGTATGCAACAGGCAAAAACTATCAGAGAATTGGAAATTGAAGCGCACATTTTTAACCTAGTGTTGGGCATCTAGTTGTAGGTTTTTAAATGTTTTTATTTCCTGTGTTATCCATGACATATCTTTTCAAATCTATGTCCTTTTCATTTTTCACAGCAAGGTCCTAAAAAGAAAATTAGTTTTGAGAGCCAAACAGACCTGGATTAAACTCTAGACTCCATCATCTACTAGGGCTGAAAATCTTGACAAGATGGGTGATTTAAACAAGCCTGGGTTTCTTTGTTCCTAAATGATGCCTGTCTTTAAGAGCTGTGGTAAGATTTCAGTGCAACTGCTGTGGCTGGCCAGTACCTGGGATGTAATTGGTACCCAGTTAGTTTTTTCTCCCTTGGTTGATTTGAATTTAAACATTGGGTTAAGTGAAAAAACAAGATAAGGCAGGGAAGACTATTTTTAAATACAAATTGAGAAGTGTGTATTTTTTTAAAACAGCTAAAATATCCTAATTGTCTACCATGTTGGCTTACTTTCCTTATCTTTCTCTTTGGTTAAGACATTCTAACATCTAATAGATGTTATTCAGCCCCAGTTGTTCAAGTTCAGAGGTTTGGTTACTGTAACTGTGGATAGAAGGCTGTCAGGATGTACACAGAGTCTCAGCTTCCTTACATCTGTTGGGATGTTAGCTAGCATCCTTGTATCCTAAGTATTCCTTCCCAGGTACATAGAAGTATAGCTAAGCGGCTCTGAGTATCTCAGGTATCATCTTATTTGATCTTTCCTCCAAAAAGTTTATTTTGCTTCTGTTTATTCAAAAAAATCATTGATAAAGGTGCTAGCATTGCTCTCTCTTGTCTGTTTTCAAAAGAGCTAGTACCATTAAAAGCTGTTTGTTGTTCATCTTTCTGATGGAAAAAAAAAACCTGATTCTTTTTCTTTGGCCTGAACACTCCGTGTCCCTCCACACAGTGGCACCTTCAGGGTTATCAGCAAAGTTAAATAAATAACTGATTTGTTATTTCCATAAATGCTCAGTACATTCTCTTTACTCGGAGTGTACAGCAAAAATTATTCATGCTAAGGTATGGTAATCAAAATGACAAAAAAAAGCACATTTTTATCATTCCAAACAGAACCATAGCTGTGGTGACATACTATCATAGTGCATAATAATAGAAATGAATTATGTCAGTAAAATCTTGAGGTTTAAGATTTACCATGATAAATATTTTTCATTACAGTGAAATATCTTAGCAGAGTCACTTTCATATGCAGACTGTTGACACAAGGAGGCCAGCTGTGCCCATGCAGATGCTGAGATTGGGTCTATATTATTAATGATTTATTGTGTCATGGAGAGCTTAGATTAGTTTTGAAAGCAATCCCTTGCCACAAAAGCACTTTCTATAATGTGCGAACGCAAGGAATACTGTATGTGCATTCCAAATGAAAGTAATCACAGAAGTTGTAGCTACCTTTGAAATTTCAGCACCTCTATCTTCTTATTTTGAAACATGAAATGCTACATCCTAAACCATATTATTCATTGAAATTCATAAAAAAATGTTATTTCATATCAACTGGTTAGTGAGTAGTGTATCTGAATTAATAAGGCATACACAAACCGATGAGGGAATGAGGAGAAGGAATGGGACACAAAGGTACTGCAAATCTATTGTGTACCATATGCTCTGACCCCGAGTCTTACATTTAATGTGAGGTTGGATAAAGTTTCTAATCCAAGTGGATTCCAAGATTGCACTGCCTTCAGGGCTTGTAGAACAACACTGGCTAATATTTATTCAGTGCCTGCTGTGTTCCAGGAAAGATGCTCACTTGACATGCATGATCACATTCGGTCTTCATACAGTCCATTTGAAGTACTGTTATCAAACCTGTTTCACAAATGGAAGACTGAAGCACAGTAGAGCTAAATAAGGTATCCAAAGAGAGAAGAAACCTGAATTTGAAGCAAGGCTATCTGGTGTTCCAAAACCTTGATATGAACCACTGCTATTAAGTGTGACCTCACTCTGAATCCCTCTCACAACTAAGAGGTGGGATTCAGATCTACTTAATTACCACCGGTGTGACCTTAGGCAAGTCATTTAACCTCTCTAAGCCTCAGTTTCCTCATCTATAAAACGAAGATAGTAATAGTACTTTGTAGAACTGCTGTAAGTTAATATTTATAAAATGCTTAGAACAGAGTTTTGCATATATTTACCACTAACTTTGTTTACTAACTGTAATAGTTACTGCGTTGTCATCTCACGTGATTGGTAAGCTTTCATTGACCATGAAGTTTCTGTAATTACACATAGAGTTTCTATAATTTTCAGCTAGCTTTTATTCTCAAAACTAGATTGGGAATGAGAAATAGAAATTAAATTCTGAACTTTACTCCTAAATAAAAAAGAAAAGACTGTAAATTAAGTTACTACTCATCACTGATGGGAAATGTATGCAGATAACTCTAAAGCATAATCACTAACTGTCTATAGCTTTGAGCTCCATAAATATTCTTCTGGGTGTGAAAAGAGCCATATCTTTTCCTTCCTTCCTTCCCTTCATTATTCACTCATTCAGCAAACGTCCTTACATGGGTACTGTGCTTGCCGTGGAGACACAGGTGACTAACTTTCCCCTCTAGAGGAGCGTACAATCTAGAGATGACTGTACTGTCTGGTTTAGCGCACAGAAGATTGGGAGGAATTTGTGAGTTCTCTTATCAGATCTGTTAACAGGATCTTTGCCCATTAAATGCCAGGCGCTGTGCTAGGCACTGGGGCTGTCCAGGTAAATAAGGCAAGGTCGCTGCACTGAAGAAGCAGCCAGCAAGGATGATATCCCCAAACAGATATTTCCCCTTCAGTTTGATGAGTCGTGTAAGTGAGTTTTCTAGGAGAGCACAGAAGAGAGGTGTTTACGTCCATCCGGGGCTAGTGGAATGAGGGAAATTTTGACACCTAAGTGAAATTTTTGTTAAAAGGCAAGAAAAGCAGAAATTAAAGTACATGAAATTATGGGGAAAGAGTACCCCAGAATGCAGAGACACCACAAGCAAAGACATGGAGACCTGAAACCGTATGACATGGGGAGAAACTGCAAGTAGCAGGCAATGCAAGGGCCAGAAGCATAAGGTAAGGAGGGGGAAGTCAGGGTAGAGAAGTAAAAAAAGGCTAACAGGTTAAAAGTGTATAAAATCAACTGAAAGGCCCAAATGCTAATAAACTGCAGAAAAAGCATTTCCTGATGCTTCTTTCCCTTAAAATCCAAATAAAATGGGTCATTTTCCTGACGATCCAGATTCTGGGACCCAGGGAAATGATGAGTCCTTAAGAGTAATATTTTGATCTTTAATCAGAAGATAAAGGAAGGGTACCATTCTTCCCATGTCAGTGTGTTGTACACACCCAGCGGATTAAACATAGAGATTGGCTCTGAGGTCTAGACTGAAAACATGTCTAATCCTTGGCTCAAAATGACTGATTAGCATATCCTTCTGCAACCTACAAGTTTTTTATTCCTGAATTTAAGAACTCAGTCCAGGGTAAACTGCAGTCTCTGGGGTGGTGCTCTATAAAGTTGGCCGTTGTGGAATTTCAACAAAGTATTCAGGAATCTAAAGAAATGAATTTTTTTTCTTTGCTGTTACTGCACACCTGGGACAAGTCAAGCTTTGTGCCTCCAGGTGGGGGGCAATTTGATTCTCATCAAGCCGCGGGGCACCCCTTTGCATCTTCTTTCAGTGCACAGGGCCCTCTGCCTGCAGGGGGGGGGGGCTTGCTCCCTAGAAGGGGAAAACACGGAATGACTGGATGCCAGTAAAGCAGGCACAGCTTTCTGGGTCAGAAGTTGGCTGGGGAAGGGCCCTGACTGCCAAGTAACTTGCAGTGATGTCAGAGCCCAGCACGACCAGAACACAGCAGCCAGCCAGCCAACAGAAGTCTTAACAACAACAGAAAATCACAGAGCTGTGTTGCCAAAGCTGTTCCTTCCGCCCCCTACCCTTTTCTTCGAATAGGAAGAACAGCAGGAAGAGAGTTTATATTAAAAAGACTCCCCCTCCTCCTGCCTCCTTCTTCTTTTCGGTAACAAAGTGTTAGCCAGTGAGGACACCGTTCTCCGGGTGAGTCCTGCAGCGGTGCCTGAGGGTGCCTTTTTTGGGTTCCTTTCAATGCTGTCAGTGGAAGTTTTAGAAACAACTCAGCACTGGGTATTTTTTCCTAAATTTAAACACGTAACTTTGTGCTGGGGAGAAAGCAGGAACCACTGAGAAAAGGAAAATCCTTTTTCCGCCCCTTTCTCTCTTTCACGGTAATTAACCACACTCAAATGAAAATTAAAGTTTGGCGAAAAAGCTCTCCTCTTTCTTTTTCTTTAAGTAGGGGCATCATGGTTCACCCCAGCCCTTGAGAGCCCTCAAGGATTCATAATTCAACTGGAAATTAATAAAACACAACCCGTTCTTGGAAATGAAGCTTGGATTAAAATCCTCTTGTTTTGGAATATGTGAATTTTTTTTTTTTTTTGCTTTCACTTGTGACAGTCAATTTTAAATGATGTCACTTCAAGGACATTTTCATCTCCCCCACAACATATTACACGACACACTTGCCTGTAAAACCGTCTCATTAGCCTGCGAAATTATACTGTACTGAATGGCTTTCATTCAAAGTAGAAATGGGATTTTTAGTAGGCAATTTCTGTATTTTATAAAGATAAAGCAATGTTTGATTGCTTCTTCCCAGCTGTTTTGCTTAGTGATTATAGAGAAATTGGAAGGGGGTGGGGGGACAACAAAGGTAATGGGGCGGGTTGGTAAGGATGTGCTTAAAAAATACATCGCAGATTAGGAAACTAAGGCAGAACTTTACGGAGCAACTGTGCCTGCAGCTCCTCGGGGCTGCAATGATTTGTCCTCTGGATGCCTGAAGGAAAGCTGGGAAGAAAGTGAGGAAACGAGAAAAAGAGGGAAAGCGAGGAAAGCGAAAAGGCTGCTTTGCAGGCTGCATCAGCTCTCGCGAGCTGCATGACCGAGGCGCTCGCAGGGAGTTGCTGGAAGGAGCCGCTCTTCAGAGGCGGGGAGAGGGAGGGTGCGCAGCCGAGCGCCCGGGAGGCGGGACGCGGAGGCCACCGCGGGGTCAGCGGGGCCGCGGCGCGGGGCCGGGGGCCTCCAGGCGGCGCTGGCCGCGGGCTCGGGCG
>JAQQAC010003584.1:10131161-10250689 GCA_029783875.1 Phataginus tricuspis | reverse complement strand
GCGGGGCCGGGGGCCTCCAGGCGGCGCTGGCCGCGGGCTCGGGCGAGCGCGCCGGGCCGCCCGCGCCTCCTGCCGTCCGCGCCCGGGGGTGGGCCGCGCGCCGCGAGCTGCCGAGCGCGGGGAGGGCAGCAGGCTCCGGCTCGCCTGACGGATCGACTCGGAGATGGATCGAATTACACCATTTGCCGTGCCTCGGTTTGTTTTGCTCCCGCGCCGTCCCGCCGCCGCCGCTGCGAGGACTGGTGGGGACGAGTTTCAGGATTATATCGAGGACGCCAAGACCTAAAGACCCAGAGGAAATACACTGTATATTGTTTTTCTTTTTTCCTTGCGCATGACAAGATTTCTTTCCTACCAGCCTTTCTTTCCCCCATGAGGTAAGACCGCCTTGTAAAAATTTGCTAACGCTCTGGGCGCCCGGTGAGGCTCGGACCCAGATGCCCAGATGCCCAGATCCCAGATCCGCAGCCGGCGTGCGCGCGCGTGTGTTGTCCCTGGAGAGTTGATTTCCTTTCCAAGCGGCGCTCTCCGCCCGCCGTGCCAGGGACGCGCAGAGGCTGCGGAGATCTGGCGGACATCAAACTGGCGTTGCCGGGGCTGGTGGGGGGGGCAGTGGGCTTGGAGGCCCCTCCGCCGGGCACCCACCTCGGGGGGAAAAGCGGAAGCAAGCAAGCAAAAGTTTCTTGCCAGGCGGCGCCCGCTCCGCGCCCCGCGCTCCCCGCACGTTATCTGGGCACCCCGGGCCGCTTCGGTGCCGGGCACGGCGTCTCCAGCCAGCGCCTGCGGGGTCGGAGCCGACGCGGGACCGTCGGGGTCGGGCAGCGCAGGGCCCGGCTGGAAGCGGACCGGCGAGCCCTCGCCCGCGCCAGCACCCGGGGCGCAGCGCGGCCGCGGGCAGCCGAGCCGCTCGCCGCGGACGCCGGCCACCCGTCAGCGCGCCCCCGGTCGGACGGCCCCGGGTAGCGCCGGCGGCGAAGGGAGGGGGCTCGGGGGTGGGCCTCCCCGCCCCCGGCTCTGGCCGCGGCTCCTACCCGGAGGGCGGCCACTTCCCACCCTTCCTCTCCCCCTGCCGGCCGGGAGCTGCCCACCGCCCGCGCCACCTCCCTCCCGGCGCCCGGTTTCTCCTCCCGGCCACTCTCCCCCGCAACTTTCCGTGCTTTGTTCTCGGGCTGGAAATGATTTACGGAAGCGTCTTGGACAGGGACTCCGCCAGGCGGCAAGAGCCCAGCGCTGAGATGTGTTACGTTCTCATCTCCCCATCAATTATGGATGGAAACAAATAAGGAGGAGTCAATTTTGCATGAGCCCCTTTTCCGGCGGCGAGAGGCGTCCTGCAGCCGGGAGGGAGCCGCCGCTCGCGTCGGCAGCCGCTGGCAGGGGGATGGTGAGGAGGAAGGTAGGGAAACTTTTATTTCCCGTCTTGACAGCGATGATGTTTGTTCCTGGTCTGCGGAAACTGATACAGCAGCCGCCCTGGGTAATTTGGAAGGGCTTAAGGCTTCCTCTGTCGTGTTTAACTCTTGGATTGAAATAAAAGGTCATAAAGGACTTGAAGGTGTGGATGGAAACTGGGCTTGAAAATTTTCTACTAAATAGATTCTCAGGACCGCTGCTGTCAGGTAATTGTTTAAATCCTGAATTTGTAAAGAGCGGAGCGAGGTGCGGAATGAAGTAGCGGTAATAATTACAGCATTAGAGGAACTCTGGAGAGTCCGCCCAGCGCTGAGGTGACCGGTCAGTAAACCAAGTTCCAGCACCCTCACCCCTCACCGCTCT
This sequence comes from Phataginus tricuspis, assembly GCA_029783875.1. NCBI lineage: Eukaryota > Metazoa > Chordata > Mammalia > Pholidota > Manidae > Phataginus > Phataginus tricuspis. The sequence continues at coordinate 10,248,913 of JAQQAC010003584.1, read as the reverse complement.
CAGCTGGGTGATTTTCATAGAAGGGACAGTAGGTCATTATTATAGATACACAGATTTTGTAAGCAGTAATTGGTCCTTATGTCCACCACTACCAGCAAAGGCATTCCCTTAAAAATAACACTTGTGTTTCCAGTTACTTAGAAAAAGAAATGTCTAGGGCAATTTTCCCAAGAACTTCTGGCTACTCAGAATTTTAAGTCTGCTTAAGTAAAATGTATAGGTGCTTTGTAAGGATTATTCTTCCCTCTGCTTGACACTTGAGGCAATAAAGTAGATTCTTTTGTTTATTTCAAGGCTAAATCCTAAGGAAAGGTTTGACATTTTTTGTGAGCTGATTTGGTCTCTGTCCCTCAGAACAAGAGAGATCATTTGTTTGGCAATTTTTTTTCAGGGTTTCTTTCATGTAGAATTGAGAAATCTCAGCTCAAGGTGAAGATTGTACTATCCTTTGGTGCTTTACAGAATAGGTTTTGATGCTGGTTTATTCTTGTTGTTAGAAAGAAATCCCCTCCCTCTCTTAGGTTTCTAACTCAGGAAATTAAGTTGTGTGTAGTCATGTTTAATGTAGTGAGTGACAGGCATATTCTGTCATACTGGCAAATATTACACAAACATTTACCCTGGCTTAGATAAACAGAAATGGCCAAAGAAGCTCTGAGATTTAGGCCTCTATTACCATGAACTTAAAACATCTGAAGGTAAACAAAGTATAGCCCAGCCATAGCTGAATTTTGTCTTCTATAGTTAGTGTCTTTGCTTTGATCTAGGTCCCTGGAAATGTACTTTCAGAAAGACAGTTAAGTAAATAACTCTAAGACTTCCAAAATGTGTTGTTTTAACAGATCATTTTCTTCCATTGGCACATTTAGTTAGATTAACTACCAGCTACTATTTTTTATTGGATCCTACAGAATATTGCTACCTATCCTCATTTGTCCTAGGGATGCTGAATAGATTACCTTTTTTGAGGGACGTTTCTGTGATGCAGAACAGTATGCCAGGAATATTGTGACTTCCTCATCACCAAACAGCTGGTTAACTCGTGTTTGATGTAGATTGTGGGCATTCTGCCCTCTTCCTTTTTTTTTTTTTTTTTTTTTGGTACCCTCTAATAGCACCATCTGGTCATGTCTCCCCTGGTTTGATGGATTTGAAAAGATGGCTGTGACGTAAACCTGTTAGTCCTTAGAGTGAGAGCAACTGAGAAATCCAGTGGACTTCAGTTCACTGGCTGCTTGCTGCACAGGAAGAATTCTGCCCAGTAACTGTGCTCTGAGCAAGTGGGCCCCTGAATCCTTGCGTGGTGTTTCCTATTGCTTGAGAGGCACCCGGGCAAGTAAGCAGGAAGCAGAGCTTTGATTCACAAAAATGTTCACAGTTGTTAAGGACTTTATTGAAACTGAAGAAGTTCTTCACCTCTTGCTGCTCCATCATCATAAACCTTGGTAATTAGCTTTGTCATTGTTCTTGCATGGGAGTTTCACTAAGCTAGGAAGAGTGAAAAATGTGTCTGAAATGGGGTCATCTTTCACCCTTCTGATGCATTTTATGCAGAGTTAAGAGGCTGGCTGGATGCCCAACCGTTATTGGTGTGACCATAGGGGGTGAACGCCTTCCTTAGCATATTGCCGGGTAAAATATTACCTTTTATTTCAATGAATAGACTTTAAGCCTGAACATTATAGATTCATTTCTAGAGGAAGCAAAAGGCCCTTGGGGTATGCCAACCAGTCAGTATTTATTGAATACCTGTCGTTTGCAAGGAGCTATGCTAGCCAATGTTCCAACACCAGGTGAGGGAGACATTGTTTCTTTATGTTCAACTTACTAGTAAAAATGCAAAGAAATAGAAAATGGCAAAATGAATCATTTGATGAGAAATGTAATTATGCACACTTTTTGGGGGGAAGCATGTTATTTCCTACTAAGACTTTAAGGCAAGATTATCCACACCAGTTACAGTGAGCCAACCTTCCTGCCTTTAACACTAATAATTCAATGTACTGTAAGTGTAATTCACAAACTGAAACTGCCCTTTGAGCAGGAGATCTCACTTTCTGAGGCTTATGTGAATGGAGATTTAGCATTAAAATCTACCAAGGGCAGTTTCTTAGGTTGCTGCTTGTTTTGTGAATGGCTGCCAACTTCCAGTTGGAAAAAAAAGTGTTTTGAATTACTCCCATGACACTTGGAGAGACTAAAACTCATATAACTATATTAAGCATACCATAGCCCTTTTCAGTTCGGATGGCTATTGTTAGGCTGACTTTTCCTGCCTAGACTCTGGCCAGCAGTGATGGTGCCCCGGTAATGGAAACTGCTTCCATTCATCCTGACAGGAAAACTAGGAAATGTTCTCACTTTAGAAGTAACTGTTTATGTAACCAAGGGCGATCAAATCAGTGGTGCGCATAGATACCACATGAGGTGTACTTATCTCTTAAACTTCTCTTTTCTATTAAGCTTTTGTTAACTCACCCAGATTAGCATTTTAACAACCCCAAAAGTGAACTTCTGCCATTCTCTCTACTTGGACACACTTTGTAGATCATCCATCATCCTGTCCTTGGCTACAACAGGCTGCTGGCTCCATCACCGTTTGAAGCTACACAGAACCCATCCGACTGTGAACAGCACAGCTGGCTACAGCAATTTTTTCTTCCACACCACTGGCAGCGTTGTCTGGCTGTGGTAACTAAAGTTAACGCCCAGAACGGGAAGTTTCCGTTTGGCAACCTGTGCTGGGCCCCTCACCCAGTTCTGGCGGTTCACCTGCAGAAAGGCCCTGCTGACTTGCAGTGCTGTGGTCCGCAGACAGGGGGACTTGCCCCAACCTGGCATGAGCCACACGAAAGCCTCATTAGGCTTGATACAATTAATCCACCAGAATGACAGAATTTGAAGGAGCCGTTCAGACACCACTCATCCTAGACCTTCAGAATTCAGCTTGTTTGAAAAGGAGAAGCGAGGAATGAAATAGCCTTTAGCCTGTGATCCCAAATGACTGAAAACTGAAAAAAGAGCTTGTCTAGTTCTTTGGAGAACTGAACAGGTCATTGTTTTGTCCCTTTTTACCAAGAACATGTGATGTACGTAAATCTGGGACCCACGTCTAATAGTACCCAGTGCCTTCGATCCCATGTTTTTGTTTGTTTTCTTCTTTTTACTCGATCCAGTATCTGCTACAGTAGTCCTTGCTTGTTAAGGCAAGATGGACACAGATTAGGTGGCTGCATTTGTTAAGTCATGATGTCACGCTTTAAAAAGAAACCTCTTATAATGAGAAGTACTGCTTTTGGAGATTGATGTGGGAAGGAGAGCCTGCCTCGTACTCTGGAGGGAGATAGCCTTCTCACTTCTTTCCCTGACACTTCCTAAGAAATGACCCACCGTGCAGCTGGGAGGATATGAGGGTGAGGGTGACTGGGGGAGAGGAAGATGAGAAATCCAGAGGCAACCACCATACCTCACCCATGTTGTTGGTCTGCTTACTCAATTCCAAGCACCGTACTAAGGTCTTCATCTTGGTTATATCATGTAACCTTCAGAATCCTGGGTCAGCTGGGTTCTTTTGTTATCACTGCTTTATCAGAAAAGAAACTCTGGCACCAGAGAAGTCAGGTCATTTTCCTGAGGTCACCCAGCAGGAGGTGGCAGAGTCAGGGTCTGAACTCAAGTCTGCCTCCCATTTCAGCCCACCTTTCTAGCCTTGCACGGAATGGTTTCTGGGACCACGGACCTCCCTACAATTTACTGACTTCCTGATATTTCTGACTTTCATTTTTCATTAAGAGTCATATTTTGAGGGAAATTTTTATACTAAGCGAAATGATATGTACAGTATGGGTATGCTTCTAAACTAAATCATATTGTTGCATTCTTTCATTTTTATAACTGTTGGCCAAATCATTACGGCACACCCTTCTTTTCAAGTGTTCCTAGAACAGCACCTTCTCCCACCGTCTTCCTCCATGTTAGACTTTCCTGTCCAAATGACAGTTTCATAGGACAAATGGCAATATTCACTACTCTCCACCAACAAGTGCTTCTGCATCGGGGTGCGGTTGACATTCATTTTCCTGATCTTGGCAGGTGAAGATCCATTATGTATCAGTGTCCCATTTTCCAGGGGTATTTATGGGCCCCATCAGCAAAGACAGCGAGAGCTGCAGCTGTGCCGGCATTCATGGCACCACAATGGAAAGTGTGTTTCTGAAATTTGTGCATTATATGATAGGATACATTTTTCTTAGTAAGAATTCAATTCTCAAAGGATTGCAGGAGAATTCCTCTTACCTATGCAAGTTATCAGACCATCATCACCTATATATCAGCATTTTGTTGTTCTTTATTCTGAAATCCTGTGGGAGGGAAAAAAGATATTTATTACCGCTCCATATAATGTTGAAATGTAAGGTTTTCAACATATGTTTAGGGGAAGGAAATTTGGATTTTAAAAGTCCAATATGTTGGTACATGCGTAATAAGGCCTTGGAAGATCTACCATCACTTAGCCTATTACTGGAGTCTGTATTTAAAAATAAAGTCAGGAGTCTCTACTCAGCCGACCAACTGGCACTTGTGAACCAGAACAGATGAAGCCCTTTGAGAAAATAACACTTCCATTCCCAAGAGCTGGCTGTCAGCAACCCAGGGACTCAGAACCCCCCAGCGTCTACACCGGCCTAGGCATCCCTTGTCATTATGAGGGTCTCTGGAAGCCGTTTTGGTGTGTAGAGTTGTTGAAATCTATCAGTACGTCCCCAGACTTCCCCTGGGTAATTAGTAGATCAAGTAAATACATATTTTAAAGCTACAAAAGAAGAAGGAATAAAGAATGTTGCAGTTGTTTCTGTTTTTGTCATTGCTGGAGTAACCATTTGTTCATTCAGCCACCTTTTACCGGGTGTCTGCTCTACACAAGTAGGCGCCAGAGTGGGGGAAGTGGTTCAAAAAGGAGCTGAAACACACTTCCAGAGCTCAACAGTCTTACTCAGTGGTATAGAAGAGACGAGGTTAGCACATAGCCAGAGTACAACGATGAGTGTTTCAAGTGCCAGAAAACGTACACACAGACCTACGGAAAATGAGAGGAGCGCAAGTTATTTCTGGCTCGGGTGGTCAGGGAAGGATTTGTGGAGCCACTGATATTTGAGCTGATCCTTGAACTAGGTAGGATTTAGACAGGTGGACAGTGGGGGGCGGCGGGGGAGGTGGTAAGAGGGAGGGCATTCCAGGCATAGAGAACAGCTTAGGCAAAGGCCCTGGGGTGAGGTGGGGGGTGGGACTCTAAATCAGTTATCCACATTTGAGTCCTAACCAAGGACACACTTGCCTTTCAGGTGTGAAGAGGCAGTTCACCATACAATCCACCAATATTTATTATCTCTGGTCTACTCTACTTAGCCATTCAGCAGATGGCCCCTCAGCTTAAGCCATCAGAATAAATGGGATCAATTTTATGGCGATTCACTAGATTGCTCCGTGATCAGAGCTAAAACTCCCACATTAGGTGCCAACTGGTTCAGCGTTACACAGAGCATCACAGGAGATAACATGATTTGCTTCAAATTACCCAGCAAGGTGGTTCCCCCTACAGAGTTCTTTAGCAAAACCAAACTAGAGGGTTGCTGCTTCCTCGGCTTCATCTTTTTTTTTTTTTCTTTAACTTGAAAAGACTTTAAACAAAGACTCTATAATAAAGAATAAATTGCACATGCATATGGGAGGTTATGGATGGGAGGAAAGGGATGTGGAGCTAGGAAGTGGTAGAGAAATAGAAATGTGTTGAAATAGAGAATGATACGAGTTGGACTCTAGGAGCTCCTTAGGCTTCTGGCCCCATGAAGCTGGATTGCCTGTCACCCCTGTAGTTAGCAAAGTGAGTGACACACAGTAGACATGCAGCAAATATTTTAGTAAATGCATTAAATTGAGTTTTCCTTTTTTATAATATTGCAGATACAGCCCATCATTCCTGGTAAACTGCGAGGAATAAGGTTGGAGCTATGATGGTCTTTTCCTAATAGAGCAAAAAGTAACTTGGAAAGTTACTAATCCTTCTTTTTGGAAAGCCCCATCCTTGAGAGGCCCTGGAGATTCAGCACCCCATTCTGGGTCTGAGCGTTGAGGATAAACTCCCCCATCCATGGCTCCCCACAACCCTACCTACCCAACTCTCTCACCCCCAGCCCATGCACATTCCTACTCCAAGCTAGGCTGTTTGGGTCTGAGGCTTTCCAAGCCATCATTAACCCCTTGATTTAACATAAATTGTAATCAACCTGTGGTTATATTTAATAGTGGAGGCAATAAGCTTCATGGGAAGAAAGACCAGAAGTTCTGTGTCAAATAAACATGTTTATTAGGACACATAATAAAGGGAAAATAAAATGAAAACAATTAAATTAGGGAATGATTAAACCAATTGCTTTGCCAAGAATTGCTCCACTGGTTCAATTTTCTTTGGTATATTTAAGTCTTTTACAAGTTAACAGTTACATGACAGAGAGTCTGAGAGAAGACCCTTAAGTCTGAAGAACCACTATCATTCAGAGAAGAATCAGAAATGATAAAATAGGTCAGTGGGGAAAAAGGATTAATTATATACAAATTCAATATTGGGAACTTTTCAGGAATATTCCAGTGACATGAAGCAGAAAACCTGTTGAGTCTGGTAATTAGTCTGGTACTTTTTGAAGTGAAGGGCATGCTGCCTCCCCCTGCACAGAGCACAGTTGCCTTCCAGACAGGACCTAAAATAAACGGGCCTGGCTCAACTTGGCTAATAATAACAGTTAACACTTACTGTGTGCTTGCCGTGTGCCGTGGCACCATGCCTAGCACTTTAAATATGTTACCTAATTTAATCCTCACCACTGCCCCTCAGAGTATAGGACTAATATAGTTAACAAAGAGCCAGCATTTATTGAATGCTTACTCCATGCCCGATACTCTTGTAAGTGCATATATTAAATGATTTAATCAGCATTCTTTGCAAGTGGGTACTAATATTAATAATAACCTCTTTTTACACAGGGGGAAACTGAGTTTGGGGAGATTAAGTTATTTTTCCAGGATAAAACAGCTCATGAGTAGTGGAACCAGGCAACTTGGATCGATGAGAAGCAGCACAATAAGGTGTTTAAGAACATGCACCAGCTTGTCAGGGTTTGAGTCTTGGCTGTGTGACTGATAAGTTGTGTGATCTTGAGCAAATTACTTAACCTCTCTGAGATCTCATTTCACCACATGAGAAGTAGATGATGATGGTAGCACCCACCTGGTAGGGTTGTGACACACAAATGAATTAATATTTGAACAGCACTTAGAATAGTGTCTGGTGGGTTGTGAGTGCTATATATATGTGTGTGTGTATATATATCTCAGTGTCTGTTAACAAAAGAAAATGATGGCTAGCTCCAGAGACCTTGCTTTTAGCCCTTATACTGTGCTGTCTTTTTCACTTGTGGTTTTATATCTCTTTAACTGACCTGTAGACTGTGAAGCCAGTTTCACACCAGCTACCCTCCACCCCGACACGTGACACTTGCTGCAGATTCAGCCAGACTAGAAAGAGGAATCTGGCAGGCGAGGTCCTGTGGCCTAGAGATTTACCCAAGACCTCAAAGCCTAGTTGAATATTCCTGACCCAGATGTCAGCCCTTTCAGACTCATGATGTCAGAAATCTGGCTTCCAGTGTTGGTTGTGATGGCAGACAAACATAGATGACCATAGGTGACGGGCATGTGTTGTGTGCTGGCTGTCCCTCGGGCAAGAATCTGTTATTCAAATTAAAACCTGAGTAACGCTATGGAAATGTAGGCGCACTCTTAATCATTCCTGTCATCGACTACATCTTTGATCTCTACCAGTGGTCCTTAATCACTGCAATTCACCAGAATCACATAGGATTAAAATGCAGATTCCCAGGGCCCTGGTACCAATGGATCTGTTTTTCTAGGTTTGGAATGGGGCCCAGGAATGTACATTTTCACCAGGCACCTTAAGTGACTCACACTCCACAGTCCCTTGATCACAAAGCGACGCTCTAGTGCAGACAGAGTATCTCAAACATGGATATGCCTGTAAATTGCCTGGCATCTTGCTAAGGTGTGGGTTCCCATCCAAGTAAGGTACTAGACTTCAAGGAATAGTACCTTCTCCTTGGCAGGCCGCTCGGCAGTAGATCCGAAACCTCTCGTCTCCATACAGCACAGGGAGGAGGCATAGGAGCTGAAGGCATCCAGACTAGCTCATGGGAGAGTGAAGAAGGTAATAAAATCTGCTCAAAGCTAAAGAGGCTTTTTTTTTTTCCAGTTTGCAAAAGATTTCCACAGTGAGCAGAAATTAAGAAAGAAAAAGGGCACTCAACTTATTTCTGCTGACTGGCCTGTATCATTTCATAAATGGAGTCCTAGGCCAGTATTCAGAGCAACAGTTTTTGATTTAATGATAAACTGAGATAAGAGTAATCAAACTTCATGCTTCAGGGCATAAGGTGATTGCCTGCTGTGGTCAGGATGGAATTTTTTCCCTTGTGCTTTGCACAACTGACTAGATGCATTAGGGAGAGTACTCAGGCTGCGCTTGGAGAAACAGGGACTGGGGGCCCTTGCAGAAAACTCTGCTGAGTGAGATCGTATGGAAATGGTCTGGGGTGTGATGAGCAACCCCATTGTCATTTGGTGTTTTTTTCTGTTCCATATTAAGATTCTGCATACCATGCATGTGTATTTCCATAAGCGACATATTGAAACTGAGAGTCTACTTGTGTATTTGGAATCAGATGACCTGGACTCCAGTTTTGGCCAATGGCGTGCTCTCTGAATGACCTAGAGAAATCCTTTCCCCTGGGAGGCTCAGTCTCCTCATCTGTGGACTCACAATTATAATAAGCATCAAATAAGACAGTAGAGGTGAAAGTGCTTTGTAAAAAGTGGGTAGGTGCTATTCAAATGTAAAGTATTGCTATGATAAAATGAATTACATTTTATGGAATCACTAATTATAATCAGCAATGTATAAATCCCTACTGCATACGATGGTACCATATGCATAATGACAGTGAAAATGTATTGAGTTCTTAATCGCTTCCAAGCACGAAGTGTTTTGTTTGTATTCTCTTATATAATCCTCATATCAGCCCTTTGGGGCACATACTTTTTATTCCCATTTTATAGATGAGGACACAGATGTGCAAGGAGCATCAGGTAGGCTCCCATTGCTGTTGTAACAAATTACCACAATCTTAGAAGCTTTAAACACCACAGATTTATTACCTTACAGGTGTGGAGGTCAGAGGCCCAAATGGATCCCACTGGGCTAAAGACAAAGTGTCTGCAGGATTGTGTTCCTTCTAGAGGCTCAAGGGCAGAATCCATTTCCAGCTTCTAGGGGCTGCTGTCATTTCTTTGCTTGTGGTCGTTTCCTGCATCTTCAAAGCCTGTCACTCCATGACTGCAAAGTCTGCTTCCACAGCCACATCCCCTCTCTGGACTCTTCTGCCCTCCCCTCCCACTTCCATCCTCTAAGGGCTCTTTGTGGTGGCTTTGGGCTCACCCAGATAATCCAGGAAAACCTCCCTATTTTAAGATCCTCTACTTAATCACTTATGCAAAGTCTCTCTTGTCCTGGAAAGTAGCCTATTCACAGGTTCCAGAGACTAGGGTGTGTGCATCTTTGGGGAGGAGTGGGGTCAGTATTCTGTCTACCACAGTTAAGTAACCTGCTTGGAGCCATGCCTAAGCCTGTCTGACTTCAAAACTCAGGCTTCCAACCACTTACCCTAAAACTTCTTCAATTCAATAAATTCATAGAACTTAAGCGCTAAGGAGGGCCCTGTTACTTTTAGAATAATCAATTGGGAGCTTTTAAATGTAATCATTATAGTAGTAATAACACAAAAATTAACCTTATTGATCTTCACGTCCTACTTTGTACTAAGCCTACTATATATAGTCATTCATTTATTCCTTGTGAGAGTGAATATTATTTACCTGATCAACTGAATTTACTGAATATAGTTGTTTTTCATGGGGTAACTGAATAAAGAAGAAGCATTTTGGGGACTAGGGGACCATTTTGGAAGACTATAGCAATGGAGGACTATATGGAGCTACCCGTTCAGCCAAGAATGGCTGACTAAAGGCGATAGAGAAAGCCCGAACATCCTTTGCGGGCTATGGCACTGTCTGTCGGCCAGTCGGGTGGGCTTCCTCAGGTAAGACTGCTGCCCCGTCCACTAATAGCCAAGACCAACTCCAACTCATGAGGCTTAATGTCCTCAGCTCAATCAGAAAATCGGGAGCTTGCCTTCTGCTAGGTCTCCACAGAGCCGTGGAAGGTCATCAGAGATATCTCCCTCACTTTCCTACCTCACCACTCTCTCTTCTCCTTGCCACACACTTAACTCATCTCTTGAGGTTTAATAGAATTTTAAAGTTTAATATGTGTATCCATCATTGAAAAGGCTATCAGAGCGATCTGAAAAAGGAGTAGGAGGACAGAGCTGTGGTCTGGCTCAACTGTTAGCCAACCAGATATCTACGGACAAAGAACTGGCCTTGCCAGCCTTCGTTTTCTCATTAGAACAAAGTGGGGTGGAGAAGGGTGGCGGAGGGACTGGATGATCTCCAAGATTCTTTCTGGTAGTAGGATTGTGACTGCTATATTTATTTTTGTGTTTAATTACCTAGATAATAGGATCAGATCTTATGGCTATAAAAAAAAAGTGACTCCACTTCATGAATGTGCATATAGCTCTCTGTGTAAAGATACAGACATGCAAATAGTCCAACTTCTCAAATTTATTATTGCCATTTACATTTTACAACACTTTGCCCTTTTCTTTCGGGATCACTTAAACTTCATTGCTGCTAATATAGTTTTTAGACTCAATTTTCAGAAATGCATAGATAATATTTCCAGTTAGCAGTAATCGCACCTCATTCAGCTCTCAGGGGTTGATACACTACCATTGCACAATTTCCCTGTAATTTCAGTTCCATCCCTGAAGAGCCATCCCCCATTGAACACATAGGATAGACATGGCAAATGAGTTTCAAAGCAGAGAGCCAAATCTGTCTGATTGGCAGCAGCTGCTGCAGCTTGAATTGTAGAAATTGGATGTAGGAGCTACATGCAAGGTCAGGGAGAAAAAGAAATGCTTTGATTGATTAGCAAAGTGTTCAATGAAAAAGGGAGGGTGCGTGGTAGTCCCTAAAAAGCAAATTGCCATCTTTGATTCAGTATTCTCTTTAGAGACACATATTTCCCTTTAAACACTCATTCTCAGTAATGGTCTTTGCACAGGTTGATAAGTATTTAATGCAGATGTCATCAGCTAGCCACAACAACCAAGCTTGAACTCTCTGACCCATGAGAAGGAAAATGAGTGACTCCCAATGGAGAAGGAAAATTGGGAATGGTTACTCTTCCCAGTTCCTGTCATTTGCCTAATTTTGTTGCATATACCATCAATTATGTACCACTATTTCTAATATTTTATCAAAGACTCAATAATGTGATAAATGACTGCGCTACCACAGATAACACCTTCACCATAAGTACAGAAGTGTGGACATATATAAAAATACAACACCACCAGACATATACACAAACACATACAGAGGTTTTAAGTGGTAACTTTCCAAGTCAGACAGACTTAGGTTGGAATCCTGCCCTATATGCTAACCAGATGTGAGAAATTGGATATCACTAGTTTCTGCAAGTCTTAGTTTCCTTTTCTATTAAATGAAGAAAATATCCCTTATCTTAAAGAGATGTGAAATCGATTAGAGGTAATGCATGGAAATTGGCCAGCATAGCTCTTTGAACATGATAGATGCTCAGTAATGTTGGGCTGGCCTAAAAGTAACAGAAAACCCAACGCAACATTGTTTAAACAGTGAGGACGTGTGATATTTTAAGGCACATATTAAGAAGTCCTGATGGGATCGCTCCAAAGTTGGTTAATTCTTTTGCTCAACCATGTCATCAAAGGTCTTTTCTGTTCTTGCTGGCTTTCTCAGTCTCTTGTTGGCTAGCTCTTTTCACATCCCCAATAAAACTGTCACAATCCAGGTGAGAATCTAGTAGCTCAAGAGACTAAGTCTTCCTAAGAAACCTGTCCAAGGAACAGACTTCTCAGTCTCCATGGACAGAATCATGACACCTGCTCATGCTGGTGCCTAAAGCAGTGTGGAGCAGGAGAACGGGACCACCACAGTTGACTTGGAGGGAACTGGCTTGCCAGTGGGTACGTGAACAAAATCAGCATTTTGTTACAAACTATTCATATTTATACATTGTTACACAGGCATATAATGTATACGCAGTGTACATTACATAAACGTGTTCATGAATGTGCTCAAGCTATAGAACTTTGGTGTTTGGCCAGAAATACTTTTCTGCTATTATTCAAAAATTTTGCAAGCCTAGAACAGAATTTTCATTGAAACAAGGCAATTAAAAAATATAAAAAGATACAACATTGGAGAACAATGCTACAAAAAAGTGGACAGAATATATAAAATGAATTTGCTTTCACTATGCTTCCGTATCTTTCTCCTTTTTTTTTTTCTGTAGCTTGTTTTAAATGAGAAATGAGATACCCCTGCCAGGTGAACATTTTGCGGCCTCTTGTTTGTTTCCTTGTTTTTGTTTTGTGATGGATTTAAAAATTTTTTTTAATATTGAAGTACATACAATAAAATCCACGCCTTAGTGGATGAATTGTGACATGTGCATACACTCATGTAACCATCACCCAGATCAAGATATCAAACGTTCTCACTGATTTTTTTTTAAACTAACACTGAAACATCTTAGTAAATACAAGCCATAATTATGAAGGCACTTTTGTCTCTTGAGGGGTAGGAACAGAAACACTGACTCTATTCTCTTCAACTCTGAGACATTTCATGATTATATATTCACATTCTTTCATGGTACCTACTTCAAAAAGCCATTAACTCCTGAAGCTCTAAAGTTAAGGTTTCATGTGTTTCTGTTACATATTTTAATTCTTTTATCTACTGAGGAAAATTTTTATCTTTCTTGTCCCTTAATGAAATATATTGCAGATTACCCGAGATGGAATATTAGCATGGCTCTGAGTCCTCCTTCACTCTGTACTGTTTAACCTCTTTCCCTCATACAATAACGCTATAAATCAGTCCTAACGCCCCTAAAATATGGGTGAGGAGGCTCCTCCTTTACCTGTCTTTGTACAACTGGTCTGCCTTTTTAATAAGTTGTAAAACTAACTGCCTCGATTTTCAGTACCTGAAATTTCTACTTTCAGTGTTTTATGGTTGCATTTGTGTTCATCAAAGTGAAACTTCACTCATGTCTTATCAAATGAAAGTAAGCAATAGCCCACTTGTCCTGCTATTCTCTGTATATCCAACCTGCGCTATTTTCCTTCTAAAGAACTATTAGTTTCCAGGAGTCCAAATGGTCCTAATGTCAAATTCTGATTCTACCATTCAACCTCTGAGCTTTGTTTTCCTCACTGGAAAACCAGGATAATATATCTATCTCACAGAGATGTCATGAGAACTTTCTTCAGAAGGAAATTTATGCACAGCACTTAGCATCATCTGACATAATAACTTGATAAATTGTAGTAGCTCTATTATCATTACTATTGTTTTTAAATGCCTGGTAATGTACATAATATTCATTTCTGAAGGCCGTGTCAGTTTTGCACATAGATAGGTTCCATGAAACATATCTGGATGGCTAGGCTACTTTTAGATGCAGAAAGAGACAGCAAAAATACAAGAGTAGTACTAGTACTGGTAAGAAATTCGCATTTTTTAGCAAAAGCACAGTAATGCTACCACATGTACAGATTGCCAATTAGGTCTTAGACCTGGTGCTGGCAACTTACTTCTGCTGGGGATGGGAAGGTCTATTATGTTATGAAGTATTTTCAGATTATGGGTTGTGACACTTAAATAATGGACCAAGTACTTGTGGTGACTTACAGTGCTGACTCAACTTGACCCTGGGTCTTAGCAGTAATTTTCTAGGCACACTCCTTCACTCATTCACGTATTCATTCACTTGCCCATGCAAAAGATCATTTTTGAGCATTTTCAATGTTCAAAGAGCCTTTTTTCTCCTTTGCCTTCAAAGAGCCAAAACTGCACCCAAAGTCAGTTTCATGGATGCGTCACCTGTGCGCTTACACTTGACCCCGTGCCTGGAATGCTCTGCTATAGCTAACTTGAAATTCTTAATAATTTTTGAATAAAGAGCCTCACATTTTCATTTTGCACTGGCCCCTGAAGGTCATGTAGCTTGTCCTCATGGCTCCTTGTCACCAATACCATTTACTTTGTATTGATCTGAGTAGGCCGACCTGACTCGGAAAAAGTCATGTTTTCTAAGGGTCTGAGTTGCCGCCGCATCACATACTCAGGCCGCCTGATTTCCTGGGCCTCGTTTTTCTCTGTTCTAATAGACTCTGGGGTTACTGCTGGTGATCTTTCACACTTCAGGAGAGCACACCAGTGTAAAAGGATGTCAGCCCTGGATTTGGATTGTAACTGTGGTAACCACATTCTCAAAACTCGAATTTAGGACATGGAGGATTAAGAAAGAAAAAGTTTTAATCAGGACTCTTCTTGAGAAGTCGAGCTATGTAGCTGAATCCTTTGACTTCTAGACTAGGCCTGCATGTTCTTTGGCGGTTTGATAGCATAAAATCAGTGACCGAGCACTGGCATGATGCTGCTTATTTCCTTCGGTCTGTCCTTTTCCTCCGTATAGATTTATGCTAATATCCCAGAGGAGACTTAACTCACTCTGGTACTTTTGCCACACTTAGAAAAATCTATATCCAAGGTCTTAAAACTCTAAGATACAAATATTGGCATCCTTGAGAATTCTCTGATTTATAATCCTAGAAGTTTTGTATATTGCAGAGTGACAATTTTGTATATAGCCAACCCTCTGGCATGGGCACTGATCCACTAAAACGGACCCTGCAATGTGTGCCGAGTGAATGCCAGCTCTGGGCAGATGCCATGTAGTCTTAGGTTTCAATGTTAACTTTTAGAAGAGGTGCCAGCGTGCTTACGGTGGTCTACAGAGACAGTCTCCTCGAGGATGCCACCGCTGAGTCTTCATTTACCCAGTGTGGGAACGAAGATCTTCTCTGGTTCAGCCGTTCTGACACCTCTCAGAGCACTGTTAATTTCATTTGAAAACTTACAGCCACTTAATGGTAAGCATGGACTTCAGGTACATTCGTCTTTTTCATCAAGTCGAGGTCACTGGCAAATTGCAATACATACATTTCAAAGAAAAACATCTCTAAATTAACTGAGATTCAGCAATCCTCCTTTATAGACACACCTTCAGTTTCATCTAAAGCCACCTTCTGCTTGAGCAAATTTTAGATCACAAGAGAATTTGAGTTCAAAGTGTCTTTAATCCCCCACCTAAACATTTGCATCAGTAAGTGGGCCTTTTCACTTGATAAGCCTGCTGTGGGGCTGTTGGAGCAAAGAAGAGATAGGGGGCCTTCCGTAGTGTTAAAAGACCACAGACAGCTCCAGTGTAAGTCACAGTACCAGGAGTCAATTAAGATCAAAGCCATAATGCTTAGTGCTACAAATTTCTTCACTTAAATATTAAGCGGTTTTTGCTTTGGCACCGATCAAGACGTGCTAATGTAACTTCTTTTAAACAACTCAAATAATTTAGTCTGTATGTGTGTATGTAAGACAGAAAGAGAGAGAATAGCCAAGTTTTTCGGATTTCAAGAGCTAGAAGTATCATGTCTTTGGGTCTCTTCAAAGTTATCTGGTTCAGGGGTTTATATAGTTGGTTCATTTAATTTAACCTAATTTCGTTTTATCCTGGCAAAGGACATCTTGACTTCTGCCTGTTTTATTGTGTACAATAGGGTGCTTAGCTTAGAAGCCTTGGAACCAAAAGGGAGTTTACGTTTTAGCAACCAAACTACTTCTTCAGCCCTGGCGGTTGGCAAACTGGTGTTTCCATTTGTGTTAGCATTTGAGTGGGCTGATTTGAAAAGGGCCACGGAGAGAACTGAAGTCTGACTTGTTGTTGCCCTAACAACTAGCGGCAGAATTATGGAAGCATCCTTCACTGATAAGGTATTTATTTTAGGACTGAGAAAATGGACCACTGGGACCAAATTCTAAAATAGATTCAGGGTTCCAGCAGCCATATATCTTTAAGAAAAAATATAAACAGTTCCGCTTAGAAATTAGTTTATGAAAACATGTACTTAATGTTTTGCTACACATTCAAGTAAAACCTAGGTAATGCTTAGATTGCCCCTCGTATGGACTGTGGTGCCCTAGGGTGACCACCAACACGGGGCAGGAGGAGTGGCAGAGAAAGCATCCTTACCTCCCGCCGCCGCCCTCACGGGACTTTGAGGAGAAGTTTGGGACTTGAATGAGCCAGGTCTTCCTTCTCCATTTTCCTTTGCATATTTTTAGAGTGGAGAAAGGAGACCTTAATGCCAGTATTGAACAACTAGGGTAAAACCGGTTTTGGCTTTAAATATCCAAGTACACAATTGCAAATAGTTTTCCACGTGCTTTTGCTGGTGTATATTTGCCCGCTGCGAAGTCTAAGCCAGGCTTGCTTTCTCCTATGTGACTGCAATTCTTCATTTTTAATGTAGAAGACAATCACTGTATTACTAGCACCAAGAGAACATTAGTGATTTTTAATTGGCATGGATCTTTGTGAAAATCAGATTGAAGTTCACTCTAAAAATAAGAACTGTCATTGCTGGTTTTATTTTTGCACTTTGTGTTTTGGAAACCCAGGAAGGAAAAAGTAGGAGGTTGGAAGGCGAGAGGAACAAAGTCAAAATTATAATATGCTAACCTGACTGTACTCATTGAATTACCTCCATTCTCTCTTACTGAACACCCAGAATATAACTAGGACAAAAAATGATAGAAGACTTCTTTTCTAGGAAGTTACCATGTAAGGTAAGTTATATATTTCAAGAAACACATCGCATAGGATCCAAGTATCAGTTCTTGGTTCTGTTAAACGGACAGGCAGTAACTGTCTTCACCAAATAAATGCTCTTCTTAATTGGGATGGAGGATGATTTCATTTTTCTTCATGGATCATCTCTCCATCCTTCCTGTTTTGAATGTTAAAAAAATAGAGTTTTATTTTTAAAGAGGAGAAAAACTAATATAAACTACTACATAAAATAATTTATTTTGTCTTCATTTGTTCCCTTTTGATATTTGTCTATATGTATCTCTGTTTTTTTAAAATTGTAATTAGTGGACATACAATCTTATGTTCTGATTTCTTTTCCCACCGAGTATTACAACATAAGCTAAGGATTGCTGGTCTTCATTATTGTCATCTTAATGCTTACATAATATTAAATGAGGCTGGTGCATTATATTTTTATTTTTAACTACTCCATGTTTAGAAATTTAACCTGTTTCCAGTTTTTTCACCATGATAAATAAGGCTACAATAAGCATCTTCCTCTAATAAGATTCTTTTTTATCCATCTTACTTTAGATTATTTGCTTAGGATAAATTACTGGAAGCAAGATTCCTGAGTCAAATGTTAGAATTGTTGATATGCATGGATGGGAGCATGTGGTTACACACTACCACATTGTTTCCTAAATGCTTGTACTAGCTTACTTGGCATGTATAATATACCGATTTCATTCCAACTTCACCAGTGTTAAACATTGTCCTTTAAAAAAAAAAAGCAGCTAATTTAACCAGTGTAAAATTGTACCTTGTTGATATAATTTGCATTTCTATGATTTATAACAGCAAGCCTGATTTTTTTGAGACCGGGACAAGACATTTTAGGGACAAGTTTTATACTACTTGATGCATAGAAAGACAATCTGACTACTTGCTGAGGGATTGTCACAGCATGTCTGCATTCTGCCCAAAGGCTCCCTGGTTTGTGCAATGCTAGCTCTGACAACTAATTTCAGTCTTTAACTGGTCTAAGAATAGAGAGCAAAAATAGCAGTATTTCCAGATAGAATACCTGAAAGTATCCAGGAAGGTTTCTTCCTAAACATGAAGTATATCCGTTATCCAAGCTATGTTACAGACCATCTGCAAACCAAGTGCTTAAAATAAAAGCAATCATTTATTTGACTCATGAATCTACAACTTGGGCACAGCTCAGCCAGAGACTCTTCTCTGTTGCATGTAGCATGAACTGGGGTGGTTCAGCTAGGAGCTGTAGGGTGCAGTTCTGAGATGGCTCGCTCACCGCGGGGGCTGCTGGCTGTTGCCTGTCATCTGGGAGCTCCATTAGGGCTGAGAGCTGCGGCCTCCATTCCTCTCCATGTGGGTCTCTTCATGAAGGTGTCTCCAAGCAGCTTTGGCTTCCTCATACTATGGTGGCTTGGTTTAACAAGTGTCTGAAGAAACAGAAAATGGAAACTGCCTACTTATTGGGTTCTGAGCCCCAAAACTGACACATCACTTCTACCATATTTTCTTCAAGCGGTCATATCCCATATTCAAAAGGAATACACCCATTTTTAAATGGAAACAGTATAAAACTATTTGGGGACCATGTTTTTAAACTGCCATACAGTATTTCTAACCCTTCAAGAGTCTGAAAATCTAGATACTTGTAACACCATGGGCTGGGAGGTATTGTGTCACTAACCTCCACCCTTGCTTTCTAGAATACTCTAGAAGTGAATTCTCCATTTACCTAATTCGCCTTTTCCACAACCACAAATTCAGTCTGGTCTTTCATGGGCTGACTTTCCACTACTTGAGAATCTAGCAATGTTTCTTCCAACCCCCAGCCTTCCTTAGGAAGCCAGGTCTCAGTGCTATTAATCATCTATGGCATGGTTCTTTTCTATTAAGATAGATATCAGAGGTGGGCTTGAGTGTGTGATGCATCTCAAGAAGAATAATGACATTAAGTTCTTCTAATGTGCTGACAGCTGTATTAATAAGACCATCACCTGATTGCTGATTATATGATTTAGGTATTTCTATTACTAGTGCCAGGAAAAGGGAAGTTATTTGAGGCAGTTTCCTTGTCCCATCTTACAAAGAATATTCCAAGAGAGAACTTGGAACATAAAAGACACTGGAATCTCCAAAGTTTAGATTATCACAGGGCAGTGGAAACAGCAGAGAGAAAATAGAGTGAGGCTAATACTAATTCCAACAGAAGTAACCCAGATTAATAGCTAACACTTACTGCAGTTATTTGCCAGGCGGCTTTGAAGGTTTTCTGTAGAGTAAGCCTGTAACCCTCAAAACAACTCTTTAAGATAAGCCCAATTCTTTTGAATTCTTACAGAAATGCAAAGTAAAGTCATTTTTCTGAGGTCACACAGTTAATGGGTGGTGGAGCCAGAATATGTTTAAAGCCTTTTTTCTCATTGGATCATATGTTTATTTTCAGGGGCAGTGAGACAAGGGCCATGGATCCTTCTTTGGGTTTCACACACTCACACCCCTTTTTTCAGCCATTTTATGGGGTTGGGGTGGGGTTTAGATGAGAACTTCCTCTTTATTGTTATGGTACTGGTCACTGAACATGAAATGTTTAAGAAGTAGACAAGTTTCCCAGAGGTGCAGATTTACCTACGTACATGCCTCTCCCACTTATACCCACTCTGCCTGGCCTGCCAGATATTTAAAGGAAAGAATTCCCAAGGAACCTCTCTTTAACTTGAGGCAAAGGGGCCTGTTGGGTCTTCCACCCTCATTTTGGGTCCACGCCAGAGCACCTGAACAAGGAGGGCCTCTGACCGTGGGGACGGGGCCCTGCGACACCCCTGTCCTGTCGTCCCCGGAAGCAACTTACAGGCTTTGATGTCAGGTCAAGGGTGGTAAAGAAGAGACTCTTGCCACTTCAAAGGTGGAGGTAGGAGGGAGAGGTGGAAACCAGCTTCCAAGATTGAGGGAGGCAGGATCTTGGCTCAGTCCCTGCGTGGAAATCCTCTCATTATTGTATTGTTTCATAGAAACTTTTATTTACTTCTTTGCTGCAGTTACTTGCTAGGTCATTAGACTAGAAGAAGGAATGTGGGGGAAATAGTGCTACTCAGAGCTTGAGACAATAATAAAATCAAGCCAAAAGTATGACAGTATTCCTTTCTTTATAAATTACAAATGCCTCTTTCTCCTCTCCTTTCCTTTTTTTTTTCTGCATGATCTTTTTCTGATGTAGTGATAAGACCCCAGACATTAGAATCAAACTGACTTAAATCTTGCTATTCAGGCTTGTGACTGAAGGCAGATTACCTCTTTGTTTCCTCATCTGCAAACTTGGGGAAATGGCGCCAGGCTCCTCCGGGATGCTTGTAGGACGCCTCTCGGCGCTTCTTTCGCAGTCGGCTGCGGCTTGTCGTGGCCACTGTCGCCTGCACTCTGTGCATGTTACCGAGACTCCACGTGTGGCACTCGTGATCAGTGAGCATGTTATCAGGCAGACAGCTCCCTGAGGGGAGGGGGCATGGAAATAGTTCATGTGCTGGCCCATGAACTTATTTCCACTAATAAGACATAGCTCCTGCCTTTCAGGAACTTAGGGTCTAACCAGAAAGTCAAGCAAGTTGGCGGCCAGTGCCACCCGCCATTAAGTCCGTGGGTAAAATGGATGGACTGTCATGAGAGAGAGACGGAAAGGGCTCAGACTGATGGGGGTCCTAAGGGAATCGCCAGTCGGAGAAGCCTCAGAAGGCGTTCCAGGTCCAGAGAACAGCAGAGGAGCAGAGGGCAGGAGGCCCCACGGGGCTGGCCACTTGCGGGAGAGCTGCCTCCATAGAAGTAGGAATGTTCATTCTTTGAGCAAAAGCATAAGCTATGTCAGTGTACCATGCAGATGCAAACCACAACTAAATAAAGCGCTGATAAATAATAACACTTCTTCACACTCGGATAGCACCTTTACGATTTACGATTATTTTTACTCACACTTTCTCACTTGTCCCTTTAAAAAACCTTGGTGAGCTAGTCAGCAGCGATGCCCCCTCACCTCTTCAGCAGAGGTGACAGGGCCGGCCTGGGAGGGAGCCAGGCCGCGGAAGCCCACCCACGCGGGTGGCGCCCTTGCTGCGGGACCCCTCGGTCCTTCACCGCGGCCTCCTCTCCCTTGGGCAGGTGCATGATGCAGAAAGGTACAGTATGCAGAGAAGGTGCAACCGACCCACCAGGGCCTGGGGACTTTTGATTAGAGCACCTCTCAAAGCAGAGCCCCCACCCACACCGGCTGAGGCTTGTACCCTGGTAAAGGCTGCCTGGACTGGAGTTGCCACCACCCTGAAGGCTCTCTGGGCCCTTCCGCATGTACAGCATCAAAGAGGCATATCTCTGTCTCTCCCCAGCCTGGCACAGACACACGGCTCTGGAAGAAACCCAGAGGTCCCTCCTGTCTTTTTTCCCCAAGACCTGGTAGAGTTCTTGCTTACTCTGGTTGCAACCCCACTTTGTCCCTGTAGGCTTTTTACAGAAGATCCCAAATGCTCCCCCTTCCTTCTTTTTTTATATCCTTTCTTTTTACCAAGGAGCTGCCAAGCCTGTGATAAGGGCAGGTGGTGACAGGAAAGCCAACCACACTTTTTCTTCCAAAGATAATTAGGCTAATTTCCCTCAGTCTTTTCCACAATGTTCAGCCCATTTGCATGTGTAAAGCAACACTTTTTTCTCTACTTCTGCTTTCTGTGACTGGGATAGAATTTGGAGCCCAGGTCAGAGGCACCGGTCATTGTAGGAAACCGGCCAGAGTGTATCGCTGGAGCCTTGTCCGTCCTGTATGTCCATCCCCCGCCATTGAAAGTCCACGAAAGCCCGTCTTGCTGTGCTCAGATCAGCAGCTGTATGAGACAGTGCCTTGCACACACATGGCAGCGGATGTCGCGTTGGGGTGTGTGTGTTCATCACCAGTGACTGGTGTGCCCTGTCACCAGCAGCTCACCAGCCATGGGGAAAGGGCTCATTGGAGCTTTATCCCCTTGTCTTTCTCGATAAATAAAGTGTTGCACGCAACAAGTCATTCAAGAACAACTATTAAAAATCTCTGTACCAACCACTTTTTTAGGTACTTATTTATGGACAGGAAAGATAGAGCCTTGCACTGAAGGAACCCACAGCATGGGGCTGGCAGAGGGAAGAGGGAGCTGTGCAAATGAGGAAATACAACATTGTGTGCTGGGTGCTGTGTGTGATAAAGGTGAGCCCAGATTTGGGTGGCAGAGGAGAGAGAAGAGGGAAATCCTGGTGAGAAGTCATCTCTGATGAGGAATTGGCCATGTAACTGGAGAGGGAAGGGCAAGGCGGACATTCCAGGTGGCGGGCGCAGTGCATGCCGAGGCAGAGGGTTGGAGAGGCAGGTCTGGTTTCGGAATTGGGTGAATCCATACACCCAGAGTGCGAGGGGCTGAGAGAGGCGTCATCCGAATGCGTTCTCTGGCCCCTCTTGGACCTCGTGTTTGTAAGGTCGCTGCTGAATGTCACGGTAGAACCTCATTCTTAGTTTTGTCTACACAAATCCATCTTGAGCCTCTCTGCAAATAGCCACTGAGGTGGTAGAGAGATCAGGGGACTTGGATACAGGTGATCCAGTAGCCTCTTATTAGCAGCCTAACCGTAAGCAGTTCTTTAACTTGACTTTATAGTGGAGATCCATTCACTAACTCAGCAAACAATCTCCAAATGGGTACTGGTTACCAGACACCATGGTGGGTTATAAAGATAAAGCAGAGAACAGAACAGATGTAACTTCTGTCTTCGTGAAGCTGGCATGAGGTTCAGTGGAGGTAATCATTGGTGCCTTTAAACTTCAAGGACCAAAACAGATAAGGCATATTTGCTTGGAAAAGCATAAGATACTCTGAAAGCAAAAAACTCACTGCTCAAGCCCTGGTCAGTGCTGAGAGCTGGGGACCCCCTCTCACACACAGAAGAAGTTAAAGAACTACCTCCATCAGCTGCGAAGTACACGTGGGGATGTAGAGAGAGGTTGGGAAACCTCGAGGTCCTGGTGTGTGTGACCTGGGCTTCCCAGAAGCATATCACAAAATGTAAAGAAGAAATTGGAAGCATCTGCTGACCTGTAGGAGGGCCTGTGCCACCTGACTGCTGGGTCCAGGGAAGCTAGAGGCTGCAGTCCACTTCCAGGCAGTATTTCCCAAAGCCACATAATTGTGAGGGAGGAAATGCACCCCTGCCATCCATCTGGGACCCCATCAGCCTGCCAGACCCACATTCATAAGTGCCAGTGGGGACTCATTCCGTGTTCAGTGCCATCAGCCAGTTTGTCCTCAAAACCCGCTTGTGGTTTGGCTGACAGATCAGAGGCAGCACCCGCCATGCTCTGCTGTCCGGGTGCAGGGGGAGCGCCTGCACTTTGTATCCTGGGCGATGCACATGCGATAGGAAAAATTTAATTGTGTGAGTGGGGAATCATTTTACTTTTGATGAAGAGGCTTTTCCCACTGAGGCACCAAAGTCAGAATCATAAAATCTATTGACTCAGCGGGTGCTGAGAGATCAGGAGGGTCTAGCCCTGCCTCTCATTTTATAGTCGAGGAAACTGAAGGTGGAGGAGGGGCCCTGGCTTTCTTTTGGCTTTCCATTGGTTTCTTGACGCTTAGAGGCTTAGAGTCACAGGTAGAATCTGGATTTCTGGACTCCCTCTTATCTCCAGGTGTGTTTGATGTCCAGGGAAAGCTTAGTGGCCCCTGAGGCAATTCATAAAGGGAGACGAGAATAAATGTGGATGAGGGTAATAAAATGCTTGGAGCATAATTATATGCAGCAATAGCTTTGGAATCACACACCCTTCCTCAGGGCTGTGCCCTTAGCCTCGCCCGAGCTTCCTGGTACTCGCCCGATTGCGTAACGTGCGCGGGAGCTGCTAGCGCGGCCCCTGCGTCCCAGGGAAGCCGGGGTCTAGAGCAGTTAACCAGGACAGATGTCTATAGTTAAGTGGCATCTGGCTCCAGAGCCCCGCTTTGCCACCTTGGTGCCTCGGTCAGGCTCCACCCCTCATAGGAGGAAGAGCCCGGCTTTGCGGACACCCTCTGTGTATTGAGCCAATTGAGGAAAAATCGGCAATTGGCTTCGATCTACCTAAATTCCCATTTTGCCTCTGTGGACGCAAAGATTTGAAAAGCTCATAGATATCAGATACAGAATCCAGACAGAGGTCTGCAGGTGAGTCACAGGTGCACTGACACTCGGACCCAGGCTGGACCCCTGGCAGAGCTTTTACCGGCCATAAAATCACGGGTATTGATTGTTCTCGCTCTTGATTACAGCTTCATTTTTAGTGCAGGGCTGTTGGGCTCAACAGAATTCACCAGAGACCTCATTTCCATCAGAAGGACCACACTTTTTCAAGAATTATTTTGAAATAAATGTATGTTTACAGGAAGTTTCAACAATTGTACGGGGTCCCCTGTACTCTTTGCCCAGGAAGTACATTTTTAAAACTGAGTCCAGCTGACTATCCCAATGGAGTGTAGGTAATGGTGACGCTTTAAATCCTTCTGAACAATTAGGAATCGTCCTCTGCATTTGCCAGAGACAAGTTACTGCGTTTTCAAATACAAAGGGCAGATACAAAGGCCATGTTTTTGGAACTGAAAATTCCTAAGACTTGAGCCAGGAATTCTCAGCTTTTAAAACTTAAAACCGTTTCTCTTTCTCTGGGTTCTTAGAGTTTAACCCTTCTGTATACCCTTCAACAACTGTTTGGAATGATGACTTCACCTGGGAACCTCTGATGAGGTGGTCTGCGGACTATAAAACAGGAAGACATGAACTCCTTAATATAGGGTGAATTTCTGTTGTTGGCAGTGGTGATAAACATAGATCGCCGGACTCTTATGACATCTGGGTTCTGCACCGGCTTCACTGCTCTTGGGCCAGAGGTCCCTTCATTCATCTGCTTATTCTCTCCCAACAGTAGTTGCATCAGCCCATCCTTAGTCCTTCCTTGCCTTGGTATCGTTCATACTTGAAAACCTGGAGAAGGTGCCGTGGAGGATGTTGAAAGCTATGGCTCCTCGGCGGCGGCATCGGACAAGTCAGTAGATTCAGAGCAGACATGCTCTACTTCTTCATCCCAGCCCAGAGGGCAGACGCAGGCAGGGACCCAGGCCCTATTATCCTGAACAGAATGTCATGTGCCGGCCATATGGCAGCCCCAGCAGGTCATCTGGGAGAATAAGCCAATGTTCCAAGGACAGCCTGAGTCCTTTGGCATCTCAGTCATCCCTTGGAACCCTGGGCCCGTCCTTTGTCTAGAATGGTTCTTTTTCTGGAACCCAAACATGCCTGGCTGGCACGAAGGGTGTGGAGGAGATAACAAAGGAGAAGGCTTTTAATCTCTCCTGTCACTGGTTAGCCTTGAAAGGCCTGCAGTCCTCCCTGAGGAAGGGACCCACCATGGTGCTCATCTTTGCTGTAGAAATCTTCTGCTCTTTTATTTCTTTTTCAATTGTTAAAGGCCTGTATGTTGTATATTTTCATAAAGCTAGTCCTCATCTTCATCTCTTAAGAAGTTGGTGTGTTTCGTCATCTGCCTGGATAGCACATTCTTACTGCTTACACATGGGGCTCAGCCTCTCCTTGCTTTCTTGGGCTGTTTTCATATTAAATGAGGATTGTTTCCAGGACAATTTAACCTGAAAATGTTCCCCAGTTCGAGTTCGGGTGGACAGGTACAAACCTGTCGGCAAGTTGTCACTAGAATCATGCTCCCCAGAGCCCTGGTTCCGAGCAGAGGTCGAATTCTGGAATCTGCTCTGATTGGCTTAGAATTTGGCAAAGGCAAGTTAGATCCTGTTTTCTGTTTCTTCCTGCCCAATTCCTTTTAAGTTCAGTTCCTTTTTTGAAGCATTAATATTTCACAAGAAGCATTACTGTTGGAGATACCGGTGTGCTTCTGCTTTAAGAAAATCCAGGCCTAAAGTGAAAACTTTGCCTAAGAGCTGCTCCGATTTTCAGAAAACTGCTTTACATAGCCAGCTTTCCTCATGCATGTAAAATACAATTAAAGTAAAGAAAGTTGACCCAACTTTTAGGAAGACATTGATTATAAAAGCAAGGCATTAATAAAGAACACCACAGGCTTCCCGACTCGGCTGTGTGCCCTTTTTCCTCCCATGGTATCTACTGCCACCTTTCTTTTCTTTCTTCCTCCATCAGAATCGGCCCCAAGAAAAGATCTTATAAGTGTAATCATACTGATTTCTGGCTTATGTTATGCTCCAGCACTACTACTTTATAACTGGAAAAAAGGCCATCAACCAAAGAAAAAAATCCCTCCTTGTAGAATCTCAGGGATCAGCCAGCCATTAGGCAGGCTGATTTTGATTTTATTTTTATTTGTTGGGTTGTGGGGAGTCGCTTTGGCTTCCTTCTGTGCCAGTCCCATATGCCCTGCTCTTTAATCTCGCAGCTCTACTTTCATTTTCTTTGTTCCGGGAAAGCTGCAAAATGAACAGGAATCTCGGTGGGGGGTAACAGAAACCACTGCTGCCTGTGGCCGGGGTTGCCCATCTCTCCTGGATCAAAGAGTGGTTTGTTAATGATGTGTAGGTGTGAGAAGAGACATCTGTTGCCATTTGTAAAGAACCTCTTGGTTTCGTAGCACCTGGAAACTCAAGGACTGTGGGCTAATGAGGATTGTGTGCCAACGTTGTAGGACGACAATGGTAGCCTCAAAACTCTAGGTACTTGGGGCAATGGTGGAGAGGTGTTCGTGATGTGGCAGCTGCGCCATGGCAGGGTCCTGTCACATGTACAGCCTCTTGCATGTGTTTATTTCTTCCTCTATTCACTGAATACTGACTGAGGACCTCCTGGGTGCTGGCACTGAGCCTGATGCTGGTTTAAAGAGGGTGAATAAGATGTACTCTCTCCCTCCAGCAGTCCTGTTTAGTAGAGAAAATGTGAAAGTAACGTGACTACCAAGTGATAAGTTCTGTAATAGAAGTATTACATGGTAGCACAGTATGAGTGGCTACCCTGGGAGTAGCAGTGTGGCCAAGGGAGAGGGATTTGGGGTAGCGGAGTAACGGGAAAGGGGAGAAGGGGGTCGGGGAGCATTGGTAGCTGAAACAGAGAAGCTGGCGAAAATCAGATTGGGGAGGACCTTGTAAATCTTGGAAATGAATTTGGACTTCATCATACATGTAGACCTTTGGGAACCATTACATTGTTTTAGACAAGCAAGTATTTGTGCTTCGGAAAGATCATTCTAGTGGCTTTGTGGAGAATGAACTAAAGTCTAGAAGAGCAGAAACCAGTTAAGAGCAGGTTCTAAAACAAAGAGAAAAGGATCAATAAGATGTACTGACAGATTGGAAAGAGAGGATGATGGAAAGGGAGAGATCTCGGATGACTCCCAGGTTTAAAGCTTAAGTGGCCGAATAGGATATTAAAATATCAATAACAACAGCAATAATTATAGTTGTAATTATTGGATCCTTGTAAGGTGCAAAAGGTTTGGCTATGTGCTTTGCATAGATTATTTCATGGAATCATTATCATAGTATTAGTGCTGCAATTATCCTCATTTTAGGTGAGAAAACTTAGGACTTTGAGAGGTGAAGTAGCATGTTCAAGGGCACAGAGCTGATGATCATGCACGAATATGAATGCGGGCACTTTGAATCTGGAGCCGGTACTCTGTAGGGAATTAGTGGGAAGATAAATCAAGGCAAAGTATCTGAAGTTCAGGTTTGCACCTTCCGAGCTGAAATTGCCTCTATTTCACTGAGGTTAAAAGATATCTAGCAGAGAACTGGACAGCTGGATCTGGAGCTGAGGATGTGGTCTGTGCTGGCCCTGTGGGTTTGGGGTTTATCAGTTAACTGGTGGTAGTGAAAAAAGCGGGTGCACTGTAGTCTCCAAAGATCCAGAATGGAACCGTGAAGAACCCAGCTAAGAGTGCTGTGTTCAGACGCATTTGGGAAGGTTGCTGAAAAGGAGCTAGACAGGTAAAGCTTGCCTAGAGAAGGAGGTGAGAGACAGGCAGATAACCCAGGCAGCCTCAGGATCAAGGTAAATACTGTTTCTGACAGGCTCGCACATTAAGGGGAAAGCACCTGTGGAGGAGTGGGGGCTATGCCAGGATGTTTATCTGAGCAGGTAGTAGAAGTAGGGGACGCCCCCCCGGCCCTCAGACAGGAGATTGTAGACTGGGAGAAAAAGTGTTCCTGCACTTTCAGTTTACCCTCCTTTTATTACATGAAGAAACCCAAGCCACAGAAGGAAAGTGACTTGCTGGTGATGACACAGCAGGTGCGTGACCCCAGGTCTCCTGGTGCCTGGCCCTTCCTCTCCTGCTCCCAGTGTCGGTGGGAGAAGAACCCCTGACCCGCTCCCTGTGTTTCCGAGCCCCAGTCCTCCGCAGGAGCCTCTGCTCCCTCAGAAGCAAACCCTTGCAGGTTCTGAGGCATCAGCAGAGCCTCAGCTGTGTGGAGGGTGAGTCGGAGCGCTGCTTTGTCATTTCCTCAACACGCCACGGGGCAGTGTTTTAGGTGTTTAATTATAACGAGTCATTAACAGAACAACACTGGAAGCTTCTTCCTCCCTCACCAGGGCACCCAAGTTCCCAGAGAGAGGAAAGTCTCAGAGTCAAGGGTCTTTCAGCCACTTCTTGCTGGCCCAGAGTAAGAGAGCATGTATTTATTAACACATGGCACCTGGTCCCCAAGGTTGTGGTCCCCAAGGAGAGGATTGGGTAGGGGTGGGTGGGGTAGCAGAAGACAGTCCTTAAATGAGGGAGCTGATGCTCTTCCAAGAGACCTCATCAGCCAAGAGTTGCTTGGTGGGCTTGGTGGGCTTGGATGTAGCTTGGATGTAGCTACCCACATGGCTCAGAGGCCCTAGGTACCCCACTTCAGCTCTCTCTGGGGTCCTCTGGAATCTGTATGTGTTCAGTAGTGGCTCATCCTCTCTTCCTCTCACCTTCATATATTTCCAAGGTTTTGCCGTCAGCCTGCTTGTCAGGCCATTCTCATTAAGTCCTGATGTTAGGCACTGATTAAAATCCACAGTCCTACAGCAAACACGTCACCTAGGATCTGTAGACCTAAACCTCTGTACCTGGCCTTCCGTTACAACCTGTAGGCCTTGGTGGGCTCCAAGGAACAGCAGCTAACTTGCCCCTCTTTGCTCTTTTTCAATCCACCTAAACACATTGGTCCTTTTCTGGTTTGTAGTGTGGGGTTGTCGGGTGGTAGACCTGCAACCCCTGTAGCTCCAGGCCGCATTCTCATAAGCTACAGTGTGAGGCGTGTGCCCTGGGACTCCACAGACTGTAGAGTGAATAGTGCCCCTTAAGCCACAGCTCTGGTTCCACTCTCATTCTCACCTTTAGTTGACAGTTAAATGCTCAACGAAAAGAGTGAATGGTAGAACCGAGGATGTCTTGGGTCTGCCGCCAATTGTTGTTGTTTGTTTGTCTAATGGTATTAAATAAACCTAAATTAGACAGGAGTCCAAAATGCTAATCTTGCCCCAAGAGATTCAGCAAGACTTGCGGTGATTGAGGGCACACGATTGGTTCTTTAGTTTCTTCCTCCATTCACAGTTGTCTCAAGTATTGACAAGTGTGAGACATGCTTGTCCCAAGGGACTAAGAAGAATTTTCCTTAGGTTCT
The DNA here is from genome assembly GCA_029783875.1 of Phataginus tricuspis. Taxonomy (NCBI): domain Eukaryota; kingdom Metazoa; phylum Chordata; class Mammalia; order Pholidota; family Manidae; genus Phataginus; species Phataginus tricuspis. Next base: position 10,219,255 of record JAQQAC010003584.1, on the reverse strand, counting down.
GAAGAACTTAACTAGGCCAAGGACAGGAGACAACAAGGGACATCCAGAGGGAAAGTTAGGAGCAAAGGCTTGGTGGGAGGAGGTGGCATGACACATTCCAGGGCCAGAAATAGGACCAGGGTGGTAGAACCCCAAGTAGAGGGAGAGAGGCTCAAGGTAATACTGAAGAGAGAGGCAGGACCCAACGCAAAGAGCTTTAAAGGCCCTATGGCAAAGATCAAGGCTTTCTCCTAAGAGTTATAGGAAGTTACTGGAGGAGTATGAGACTGTATGATAAGGTTTGTATTTTGAAAAGATCATTCCTGTCGCGTGTAGAAATGAACGGGAGACACTCTGTGTGGGGCATACGGAAGGATGAGTAAAAGATCAGAAGAATCTGGTACAAGGGAAGCCAAAAAATGGCAGTATCTTAAAAAAAACTGTGAACAGCCAACTGTGTCCAAAGCTACCGAGCAATCACATGAGACAGGACTGGAAATCATCCATTGCGCTTAGCTCCCTGGAGGCCGTCAGTGTCTTTATGGGAAGACATCGCTGAGAGGAAGTAGAAGAGTGAGTGGGAAGTGAGGAAGTGGCAACAGCGAAAATAAAAAAAGCTTGTTTTCAGTGTCCGTGAATGGGAGAAAAGAGGTAGATGGTAGCTGGAGAAGGTTCTGGGGTAACCGGAGCTCTTTTTTGCCTTTTTCTTTGAGGTGAGAGAAACCTGGACACTTTTAAGTGCCGATGGATAGTATTTAATACAAAAAGTTTTAGAATATACTAGAGAGAGAGAAGTATATCCATGTTTTTTTTTCTGTTTCAGGAAAGACAGAAGGGGTTGGTTTTAGAGCACATGGAGAGGAGTTGGGGAGTGAAAACTCTTAAACAGCAGAGAAGGAGGAAAAACTAGAAGCAGATGCAGTAAGTTGATAGAGCTGGTAATGGGACAGGGTAGGGATTGAGAAGGTTCCCATTTTATGGCTTTTATTTTCTATGGGAAATTATTTTCTGTGGGGCAGGTGAAAGAATGTAGTTGGGTGACGAGAGAGAGCACAGATGAGGGCCTTGGAGAGAATGGGGAAAGTTTAAACTTGTTCGTTTGGGGGTGGGCAAATCTAGGAGAAAAATGTAGGATCCCCACAGCATTTTATGGAGCTCGTTTTAGTCGGTGCTCAGAATACTCTGTACTACCACCTCGCCCCAGGGTGCATGCTCTGATGCTCAGCTGTGCTTGGGCAGGCGTACAGGGCAGGCGTGAAGGCAAATGGGTGAGTTCGTCTAAGGTAAGAACTTTCCAAGGAAGTTTGACAAGGATACGAAGGATGAAGGTGTCTATAATCTAAGCAAAAGTACTATTGAAATGATTGACTATTATTATTACATTTAAATGGATACAGTGGTATATCTTGGGGAAAGCTAATGGATTAGAAGAAAGGAGAGCAGTCAGACTGAAGGCCCTGATGAGAAGGAAGGGCAGCCGTGCCGAAGCGGTCTGACGAGCTGGAAGGACAGGAGACTGGGATCAAAGCATGCAATAGTCGACTTTGTGGCTTTTGAGGTGAAGAAGCAATAGCTGATAACAAGTCCCAGAGCAGCCATGGACTAGGGCTACTAATGTCTTTGAAGAGTCTTTCTTAGAGAAAGCGACTTGGAAGTTATCAGCTAAAAGAGAGGAGAAGAGGTAGGACCCCAAGTGAGCAAAAATGGTTTTGTAAGAGCACATAGGTCCAAGTCTGGAAGAGTCTTTGGGAGACTAGGAGGACCACCACCACGTTGTGATCACGAGGTAGACGGAATATGAGAGTATAAACAACTCCTCTTCAAGAATTGGCATCTGCAGAAGAGAACCAGGGGAGAGCTTTTAAATCAGCATGTGCTCTTTCTGGTTTCTTTCGGGTGGGCACAGAGTAGGCCTACTCCATTTCTAAGTTCTCATTTCCTTTGAACTAATATAACTTTCAGGGAGAGACAGATTATATGCCAGTATCTCTACCTGGGATTCCTTAATTTCAAGTTTGGCCATTATGCTGTACCATAAAAAGAACTTAATATGAACCAGCCCTGTACAACTCGCCCACTTCAAGAACTCCCTTTCAGTATTTCTTTCAGTTTGAGTCTACTAACAACAAATCTCTGTTTTTGTTTGTATGAGACATCTTTACTTTGCCCCCCTTCTTTGGAATATTTTCACTGGTTAAAAGTTTTCTAGCCTGAACATTATATATTTTTAGCACTTTAAAAATGTCATTCTATGGCCTACTGGATTCCATCATTTCTACTGATAAATCATTGTTCTTGCTTCTTTGAAGGTAAAGTATACTGATTTTTAACCTTTTTTTTGGTCCTTTTTTTCAACATGACTATGATATGTTTCCATTGACTGATGTGTTTAAAAATGTGTTTTCTTTGTATGTAGAAGTTCTTAGAGTTTCTTGAATGTGGAACCCAAGTCCTTTGTCAGTTAAGAAAAAATGCAACCATTATCTTGTCAAACATTGCTTGTGTCCATTTCTCTCTCTTTCAACTCTCAGGGACTCACTCCCATGTTAGATCTTTTCCCAAGATCCTGTGTGTCTCTTACTCTCTTCTCTGTTTTCTCCAACCTTTTTGCTCTCCATGTTTCTGTCTGATATTTTCTATTAACCCATCTTCCAGTTCACTAATCTCTTCAACTTCAGGAAATATGTTGCTAAGCGCATGTATGAAAAAGCTTTATTTGTTGTGGTTTTTAGTTGTAGAATTTCCATTTGGTGCTTTTGACTAGGTCCCAGTTCTCCAGTAAAATTCACCATCTTGTCATCTTTCTTCTTAGATAAAATAAGCAGTTATTTTTTAAATCTATGTCTCATAACTCTACTATCTGGGTTTCTTGCGGGCCTTTCTATTATCTTTTTTCTCTTAGTTCTTGAAATATCTAGTAATTGCTGTTTGAATGTTGAGCATTTTGTATAAAGAATTATAGTCTCTGGATGATGTCATTTTTCTCTAGAGATTCACTTTCTGTTTCCTCCAAGTAGGTAGGGTGGGAGGAGATTATATCCTTCCAGGGCAGGACTTGGTCTAGCTCACGTTTCTGTCCTTTCCTCAGGGTGTACATCTTCAGAGGTACAATGAGAGCCCTTTGCATATTTACTAGGACTCCTCCTTCTTGAGACTGACACAAATTTGGCTTTTCTTTATAGCTACAGTCTCACCTTTACACAGCTTAAGAATTAGCAACCCCCCCCATAATGTGAAATGAAATGCTAAGTGTGGGGCTCATTTCCTCGTATCTCCCTTCTCTCAAGGATCCTGCCACTCAGGCCCTGGAAGTCTTGGCAGCTCTAAACTCCTCTTAAGATATTTCCTCATTTTATTTAGGCTTTAACATCAGGAATGTATGGGAGAAGCCTATATATACTACTAAAAAGTGACAAAAACTTATTAAAGTATCCCTGTTCTCTGGCTGAAAGGAATAACCCCATGTACATATGTTCTTTATTATAAGCTTGTGCATGAGGCAGGTGGGTCCCTCCTCCACCATGGAAGCATCTCTGTCTATGAAGCTGTGCTGTAACCCTCTAAGAACACCCTGACCATTGTAATGATGGCATACATAAGCAATTTTGCAAGTAGTTGTACAAGACGAAAGAGTAAATCTTTCTTCCTCCCTTTTTGGGGCATTTTTGTCCAATAAGATGTAACAGTAAATAGTCATGATAATATTCACTAGATAAAATTTACTAGAGATTTACTATGGGCCAGGTTCTGTGTCAGATGCCTTAAACAGATGATCTTATTTAATCCTCAAGGAGCCTATGAGGTAGTAAAGGTAATGAATTATCCCTTATTAGCACTTGAGGAGACTGAAGCTTTAAGAAGTTAAGTCAATTTAAACAAGGACCCAGAGCCAGGAAGTAAATGGCACACACAAGTCTGAACTCAGATTTTTCTAATCCCCAAATCGGTGTTCTTTCCCAACATTTTGTCCTGCCTCTTGGTCTGCCTTCATTCAGCATAACTAGTTTCATGATGTTACTGAGTCCTGGAATCCTGACGTAACTTCCTTAAATAAGGTAAAAGCTAAATAGTTTGAGGGGTTTACATGCAAATCCATCTCCTTCCTGATACACTTCTCTCAGGCATTTCCAGGTCCTTCCCTGCCCTACTCCACCTTACTCTGATATATATATTTTACATTAAATACTTGCATTTATAATTTCTATGGCAAATTTGAAGGTAATATTTTTAAAATAAAGCTTTATGCAAAGACAGGAAGCAATTAGTGATGGGGCTTTATTTTTAGGTGATGAGATTGGTCGGGGGTGGGGTATGGGAAGAAATTGCTTTCTGCAGTGTCAGATGAAGGAGTTATAGGAAATGATAGCTCAGCCGGCAGCTTGGTGCTTGCAAGTGAGTCAGCAGCGATTCCTTTCTCAGTCTCAAAGCTGGAATCACAGCTGGGAGAGACATGCTTCCTGGTGAGGGCACCTCCCTGCCCTGTTCTCTAGGGCATCGAGGTTCTGCCCCCGTGATGGGAACTATTCAATGACCTGTCCGGGTGGAGAAGGATTCACAGAATTATCTTCTTGTTTTCACACGGATATTTCTAAGATTCTCTAGGATTCATTGGTGTCTCTGACTGTTTTCCCTGATACTCAACAGAGACATTAGTGACTTTCCATCCAGAGGATGAAGTTTGGGGTGGATGTCGTAACAGAACCGAGGGCTTAGGGCAACATTTCGTATTTTTATACTGCTTCAACTTTCCAGGGTCTTTACCAATGGCAAAACCTTGTGGAATAGCTAGACAGGAAGATGCTGCTTCAGCCGAAGGCGTAGACTGAAAGAGGTCATCTGTCGCGAAGGAAAATAATGTGCATGTGGCAAGAAGACTAGAACCAGAACATCACGGTTGTGGAGTTAGGATGGTCAGATTGTTGCTGATTGATTTTCCTTTCTTTCCCAGGTTTGACAAGTAGGCTCGGGTTGTACAATTTCATTTAAAAATAATCCTTTAGTATTTTTAAATATCCATTTGTGAAAAAAAGTATTAGCCTAATAGCTTTAATATTTTAGGAGATCCTGCTTAGATTCTTCGGGTCAGCTTGGTCATATGCATAGTGTCCAGTTGGAAATGGGTGAGGAGGACTCACATAGCTCAGAATCTGTATGTACCCACCATTTAGGTCTTTCTCACCCATGGAGTAAGTAGAATTAGCCGCATATTATAAATAAAGAGAGTAATGCTCAGAGAGACTTCCCAGCCCAGGGAAGTGGTGGAATTTTATCCAAGCCTAAGTTAGAATGCCACCCAAGTCCAAACTCTCTTAATGGGAGTACAAAATGATGCTACCCCAGGTTCCACTCCACCTTGCTTTTTGCAGGGTGTTTTAAATGTGTTTGTTTACTGCTGGATTAATCATCCATTAAGGAAAATTGCATTGCTCTATTATTCTTTTTCAAAACTAAGATCTAAAACTCACATACACTTGGCCTCTACTTTAGTTAAAAAGACAAATATTAAGAGCATTGCATAGCGCACATGGGTGTGCATCTGTATGTGATGTTAAGAAGATAAAAGAGTCGTAGTAAGTACCCAGTCGAGTAGTTAGACTCCCCCAGAGTTTGAAGTGATTCTCATAATCTCCCCTAAAATTCTTAGGCCTATGAGACACAGGGTGAAGCTATATGTTTTACTGCTCAGCTGTAAGTGACAATTACAGTTAAGGAAGGGGGTGGTATTGTTGCAAAGTAGAGCATTTACAGTTTCATAAAAATACCCATTCCATTGGCCCGGCAGCACTCTAGTTTATTTTTTAATAAATTAATAATATTTAAAGATGTTTTTTATATTTTGACAGTTAATATTGTGCAATTAATGCTATAAGCTTTGTTGAGACACTGACATACAATATACTGCACATATGTAAGTGACCAATTTGATAAAATTTAGCATACGCATGCACACCTGTGAAACATCACTTCAATAAAGATAATGAATATATCCAGTACCCCCAAAAGAGTTTTTCTAATACTGTATTTGGGGTGGGGGGAGCCCCCATCATTTTATGACATCATCTAATTTGAAGAAAAAAGCATGGATGGACTCAGGCGATGTGAGTCTGGACCCTATCTGGCCCTAAATAGCTCCATGAAATGCAGTGAGTCCCTTAATTTTCACAACCCTTAGTTTTCTCATCTGATAAATGAGGGGGTTGGACTAGATGGTCCCTACGGCCCCCTACGGTTCTAAAGTTCAATAAGGCTGAGTACAGGCATACTTAGGATATTGGTTTGTGTCCAAATGGCTTTATGAATAAATGTGGCCTTTCCCAGTGGGCTGGTATCAGCTGTGCCATTCATCCCTGCTTGCTTTGCTTGATTGATCGGTCGTGAAATCATTTCATTTCCTTTAATTCTCTTTCACCCTGATTCAAGGGCATTCATGTCATTGCTTCCATGTTGGTCTTACTAAGCTTGGGGAACTGTTCTGCTAAAGAATTTAGGGCCAAGGCTTGAGTAATGTTGGGAATTTGGTAATGTCTTATGCAGAGGTCTGATGGGGGCGACGAGAGCATCAGCTCCCCGGAGATTTGTGAGGCGGCGTGGGCTTTTTACGGGGGTCAGAGGCAAGCTGTACTGGATGCATTTCAGGGCTGGGAGAAGGAAAGCAGATTGGGGGTTCATTAAAATTCCAATCCCAACTTTGCCCATTTTTGCAAGTCAGCAGCCAGCATTTCTATCTGTGGTTCTGGTGATCTTGCTGGGATGACATACATGGTTACCTCAAGAACTCTTGCAAATCTGCCTAAAACTTCAATATGGTTTGATGCTTCAATCAGGGCTGGCATATGCTGCCATCTTTTCCCTGTTCTCAGAGATCCCTCATCCCGCACTGCCGGGGCTCCTGGTGGGAGGGAGGCTTGGGAGAGGGCTGGTGCTGAAAACGGAGCTGATTACAGATCACTGAGTTTTGTCACAGTCTAGACATTTGTCTAACCTGTTTCCATTTTCCAGGTAACTAAGTGGCATTTCTGAGGAGGGGCTGCTGTGACTTGTGCTGGCCCACCATGAGGCTCTTCCTACTTTGTGCCTACATGCTGCTCCTGGTGATTTCCCGGTCGAGGGCAGTCAGCTTTCCTGAAGATGACGAACCCCTTAATACTGTTGACTATCACTGTAAGTAGTTTAAAGAACATTCTCCTTTTCTTAAAAGGAACTTGTTTTGGTTTTGATTTTCTAAGTGTATTTATTCTTAGAAAGAGAGTTTTTCATACGTCTTAAAGTTGTTTTGCCTATTAATTTCTCCATAAGCTTTTCCTAGTGTTTGAAGAAAACAGGACAGTTTCGTGGGGTGCTTTAATAAAGCAATCGTATATAGGTTACATGTGTTCAGTTACAACTAAAAGACCATTTGCTGACATTCACCATCTTTTATTCATTTATATTCAAGACCCGAAGAGAGGAATTTAGTTAAAACCCTTCTACAACTAGTCTATACAGTTAATCAATGCTGTATATTGATTCTTCAGCTCCATAATCCTGACTGATGGTGGAGCCCATTTTTACTTGCAGATTCAAGGCAATATCCGGTTTTCAGAGGACGCCCTTCAGGCAATGAATCGCAGCACAGGCTGGACTTTCAGCTGATGCTGAAAATTCGAGACACACTTTATATTGCTGGCAGGTAATTTTCCTCTCGTGGGTTTATTAGATTAAAATTCTTTTCTCTTGTGGGGCTTGCATTAATGTGTCTAGTTCATGAAAAACTAATGTGTGATTGTGATCAAAAATTGCAAGTAGCCAAAATATTCACCGAGAAGAGTCAGTGTTGGGTACAAGGAACAAAATGCAAAGCCAAAGCCTTCAGCAGGGCTATTTTATTACTGCCATTGAGAAATCATACACCATTCCTTATTCCTAAAGCAGCAGGGGGAAAAAAAAATCTTTCTTTATTCTTTTTTAACTTGGAATTATTCAAGCAAATATTAGATGTCTATGCTAATATCAAATAGCAGTTTGACCCATGCCTGAAGAGAAGAGCTTTCTTTGCTCCCTAACCAACATGATATATATAAAAGCATCTCACTAAAGAAAAAGTATTCTTTGTTGACTTTGGTGGAGACAGAGAAAATCCAAATGATCTCCGGAACACCATAAAGGCAGATCTGTAAGAATAAAGTACGAAGCAGCTTAACATTTTTATGCATTCACATGACATGACTTACGGCCTTGTTTCCAACAGGGATCAAGTTTATACGGTAAACTTAAATGAAATCCCCCAGACAGAAGTCATACCGAGCAAGGTGAGCGAGCGTAGTTGGTAAATGTATTCGCATTCCCTCAGAACTTGGAGAATGCCCCCTTCCTCTCCAAAAAATTTTCAGTTAAAATATTGAACTTTGGTTTTGCTTGATTAATACAGAAACTGACGTGGCGGTCAAGACAGCAGGACCGAGAAAACTGTGCCATGAAAGGCAAACATAAAGTGAGTGAGACAGACAGGAGCCCGCCCCAGTCAGTCTTCCTGTGGGCTTGCCCCTGCCGCGCCGGCCTACGGGATGTCTAAGATTAATGTAATTCCTACTCTCTTTAGGATGAATGCCACAACTTCATTAAAGTGTTTGTTCCAAGAAACGATGAGATGGTTTTTGTATGCGGTACCAACGCATTTAATCCCATGTGTAGATACTATAGGGTAAGTACACTTTATATGGTGTGCTTTCTTTCCTCAATTTTTCTTCCATCGCTGAGGGGTTGTTAGAGTTGAATCCTTTCTGCTATAAACCAGTGGTTTATTTGATCTCTGATGGTATGGAAGAATAAAGACAGAACTCTTGAAACAGAATTTCAGTACCAATAAAGCAGTATTAGCTTCAGACAGGTACATTGAACAGATGTAACAGCAACTATTTCTTTTTTCTTTTGTAGTTGAATACCTTAGAGTACGACGGGGAAGAAATTAGTGGCCTGGCAAGATGCCCATTTGATGCCAGACAAACCAACGTTGCCCTCTTTGCTGGTAAGAGCCTTTAGTGTGACGAATATAAATGATGAATGACATTGAAGTTGCAAAAGGAATTGAAAGGAAGAAAGAAGTTCATAACTAGGATAGCTACCTTGATGATAAGTGTTTCAAAGTCTAAAGGCTATGAAAAAATTTCTAGGAAAAAAGGAATTAATAGTGAACCTATTATAAGTATTCTGACACTTGGCTCTGTTGTAAACTAGGCTGTGACCCTGAATAAGCTGCCTAACTTTTTGAGGTCTAGATCCCTCATCTGTAAAATGAGGTCATTTTGTGAGCCGACCTGTGACAGGCTGATTATGAGAAGGTTTAGGTTTCTTTGTGTATGTCTGGATAACAGGTAAAAAGCCCTCCAAAGGGGATAACACACGGTATAGGATAACACACCACAGGATCATTATGGCTGTTTTACCCAAATGATAACTTTGGTTTCAGATGGGAAGCTATATTCTGCCACAGTGGCTGACTTCTTGGCCAGTGATGCTGTTATTTATAGAAGCATGGGCGATGGATCTGCCCTTCGTACAATAAAATACGATTCCAAATGGATAAAAGGTACCTTTGAAGAGCAGGGTTGTGGGATGGCCAAGTGGAAACAGGAGCCACGGGCAGCAGGAGACTCAGTGCATGACTTTTTAGTGTTTATTTATTGTACATACGAGCGGCTTTGGGTGTGAAAGGGAGCATTGACAGGGAATGAGGAGGTAGTAGCCATCTCAAGAAAGTAGATTCATTCAGGATTTTATCTGGGAGACCTCAAAAGAAAAAGGGGGGGAATCTCATTTATGTGTATGAGTTGCCTAACTCTATACATTCTTAATACTCCTTGCCAACTCCCATCTACCTATCACCTGTCCTGGAAAGTAAACAGCAGGAATCTATTAGCTTTTATCTGCAGGGTCCCTTTGTTCATTGGAGTCTAGAAATCAAGATTTCTTATGCTCAATCTAAGAGGTTTCCTTCCCTAGTTAAATAGGTTAATGAATAAATCTGTTGAAACAAAGACCTTTCCGACCTTTCCTGTAGTTCAGTTCCCTGTAGGCTTTTTACAGTCCATTAGCTGACAGTAAAGACTCTGGGTTCCCTGAAGCTTCAGCACACCCATATCGGGACTCCCCAGGCTTGCTGGCTTATTGGAGTGCCCTTTGGCTAGAGGGTAGCTGTGTGACTTCTGTCAGTCATGCCTAGCAGGCAGGGTCTTAGGCTGACTGAATTATCCTTTAGGAACCAGTTTGTTTTCGATTTTTCTTTCAGAGCCACACTTTCTTCATGCCATAGAATATGGAAACTATGTCTATTTCTTCTTTCGAGAAATTGCTGTAGAACATAATAATCTAGGCAAGGCAAGTATATGTGCTTGTACTCCATGGGACTGAGCCCAGTTTGGTAGACCTATGGCCTTTGCATGTTCCCCAGCACTCAGTGAATTCAGGGCCAAGTACAGAGAGGTGAGTTGATTAGAACAAGAATGATCACTGGAAAACACTGAACAATGGCTAGTGTGAGAACAGTTGCCTTGGGCCTTGAGAAAGTTTCATTTTCTCCGTCATGACAGACAGTGTTCCACAGAGATCCTTGAGCTATGGGTGCTTCCTTAACTCTTTAGAAATCTACTGATGGTTTATTCTTTCTCAGCATCAAAAGACAGGATGGACAGTAGGAACCCTGTTCAATTTTGAGTGCTTCACTAAAAGCCCATATAATTGTAAAGTATCCCTAGCCTTCCATGCTGAGTTTAAGGATGGCATATTCCATTAACAAGAGGAGAAGCAAAGTGGTAGACAAAGGGCCGGAATGGTTTCCACCCAGCCAGGTTTCTTGGGGAGCCTGTTTCTTGGGGAGAACAGGAAAATGGCCTTTTTGTCTCACAGGTTAATCTAGTTTACATTGTCAACTGTTCAGATCCCTAGAGAGAAGGCTGCTGGATTCTTGGGAACCAGATATATCTTTAGCATGCCTTGCCCGTCCTGCAAGTAGCAGCCTTTTATTTCCATCTTCTCCCACACTCACAGCCACGTCACTCTGCTCTTGTCCCTTGGGCAGGCTGTGTATTCCCGCGTGGCCCGCATATGTAAAAATGACATGGGTGGCTCCCAGCGGGTCCTGGAGAAACACTGGACTTCGTTTCTGAAGGCTCGGCTTAACTGTTCTGTCCCCGGAGATTCGTTTTTCTACTTTGATGTTCTGCAGTCTATCACAGACATAATACAGATCAACAGCATCCCCACTGTGGTTGGAGTGTTTACCACTCAGCTCAACAGGTGAGAAGACGTTCTGTGCTTGCCAGTGGGGCCCGGGTGGGCCCGTTGTCCCTTGATGATTTTTCTGATGGTTTTCCCCTTTTCCAGCATTCCGGGTTCTGCAGTCTGTGCATTTAGCATGGATGACATTGAAAAAGTATTCAAAGGACGGTTTAAAGAACAGAAAACTCCAGATTCTGTTTGGACAGCAGTCCCTGAAGACAAAGTACCAAAGCCAAGGTAAAGGAACAAGACGAAAGGGTTCTTGTTTTTCACAAAGCCCTCTGGTCCCTGGAAGCATCCATCCATCCTCAGCGAGCAGCCGGGCTGACGTCCCTTGGCAGGAAGGGGCCGCCATGCAGCACTACAGACAGAAAGTCAGTGAATAAAACCCAGTGAGCGTGAGTGTGCGGAATCTGCTGGAGTTGGGCATAGCATGGCTCCCCTGGTTTTGTCCACTGTCCTTTCTCTTCTGACCTCTTCTTTCAGAATGGACACTTATTCCTTAGATACAATTTGTAAGGGGGGTAAAACTCTGTTTTCCTTTCAGGCCTGGCTGTTGTGCAAAGCATGGCCTTGCTGAAGCCTATAAAACCTCCATTGATTTCCCGGATGAAACCTTGTCATTCATCAAATCCCATCCGCTCATGGACTCTGCCGTCCCACCCATCGCTGATGAGCCGTGGTTCACAAAGACTCGGATTAGGTAAGACTGCAGGAGACCGCGGCCCTCTGCCATCCCCTTCCGGCTGGCCTCTCACTGACTTGGCCCACGTCCTCCGGCAGGTACAGACTGACGGCCGTCGCCGTTGACCACACTGCTGGGCCCTACCAGAACTACACCGTCATCTTTGTTGGCTCTGAAGCTGGTGTGGTACTTAAAGTTTTGGCAAAGACCACTCCTTTCTCTTTGAATGACAGCGTATTACTGGAAGAGATTGAAGCATACAACCATGCAAAGTAGGTATATTTTACAAGAATGCTCTTCAGCACTGCCCTCAAATTTCCGGCTTGTATTTCATCTAGTCATTTCCTTTCGGGCCTCTAAATTAGCAGTGGTTTGGCATATTAGTGTTTTGGGGCTTTTTTCCTCGCTGAAATAAATCCTGGGTTTGTTGTCTTTCTTTCTGCACACACTGGGGCTAGGAGGGGGTTCAGTTGATGAGTTTACAAATAATGAAGCTCTCATGTTTTACCTGTGGAAAATAAAAGTATTTTAGTAGCAGCCTCTTACCTTGCCGATATATTTCAGGATGCTCTAATGCAACAGACACTTGGCTGCAAGCTCATGCACACACACACACACACACACACACATAAACAGAATACAATTCTTCTAACCACTGAGATAAAAGATTATTTGGGCCATTAAAACAAACAAGAAATAGGTGAGAGAAATGGAGCAATAGAGACTAAGGAGAAATTTAGAAACACCTAAGCACAAAAAGATTTAAACGCATTAAAGCATCATCCTTTTTCTTCCTTATAGTCTAACATGGTCTTATAGATATTAGTTTCCTTCAGTCATCAGAATGGAAAAGTGGCCTTAAAAAACCCTTTGTCCAGCCTGAAATTTAACCAACCATGCAGAGCAGAAGAACAGTGGGGATAGAAGCACATAATTATTACTTCCCAAACTGTGTGCTCACCCGGTTTGTGACCAAGGATATTCCTTAAGACCTCCCAGCTCTTCAGCAATTGAAGCCAAACCCAGCTTGCCTTGCTTAGTTCATGTAGCATTTGACTTACTAAACATACAGCTTCAAAATGTATCCCACAATATAGGTGTAATGCTGAGAATGAGGAGGACAGAAAGGTCATCGCATTACAGTTGGATAAAGATCATCACACTTTATACGTGGCATTCTCCAGCTGCGTTATTCGCATCCCTCTCAGTCGCTGTGAGCGTTATGGATCATGTAAAAAGTAAGCTGATGTTTCTTTACTTACCCTGAGTCTTGAAGCATCACAACTTTTGATGATGAGAAAATTCAAGTTGTGTTCTGTTTGATTTTACACAGATCTTGTATTGCCTCTCGGGACCCGTACTGTGGCTGGTTGAGCCAGGGGGCCTGTGGTGGAGTGACCCCAGGGATGCTGTAAGTACGCTTTGGTACATTAGCCAAGATCCTCTCCAAATCTGCATCTGTCTCCAGGGTCTCCAAGGCTAGAAATTTTAGAAAACATAAAATGATGCAATTTTTTTTTTTTTTTGGTATGGGAGAATTAAAAAGAAAATCTGGAACTGGGAAGGGGTATTGTAGAATAAGGGAAATAATTGGAGAGAAAAGACAATTCTCTTTTGCTCTGTTAATCATTCTAGTTAACAGATGTTTAACAGAAAAACTCACTATAGCAAGCTCTGTTGAAGACGTCCATTTCTTCTCTCTGCCCATTCTTACTAATCGGTCTGTGTCTTGATTCTGCTCTGAGTGTCACTTGTGTTCCCATGAAGGCTGTTAACCAAAGGCTTCTTTGCTTCCCATAACCACAGCGCTGGAGGGTTCGAACAAGACACGGAATACGGCGACACAGCCCACCTAGGGGACTGCCATGGTAAGACCCAATCTTCCCTTCCCTCCTGGTGCTTCTTTCTGACCACATTTGCACGTGAACATTATTTACAACCAGCCTTTTAATGACTCAGGACACATACCACCTAGCATTTAACTTAAACTTCGCAAAAGCCGAGCTGTTCGGTCACGGGGGTACGTTAGAGAAGAATCTTACTTTTTTTTCCCCTTCACCATTTACAACTTTGTAGGAAATCTAAAGAAAGGTAGTCTAGCCAAGTAGGTCAATCTTTTGATTTGTAGACTTTTCTTTTGACTTTTTTAGTTAATTGGAATTCATAAATTTTTGCTTTCTTTTGGTTACTTTTTACTGATTACTTGTTCCTTTAATTCTTTTAGAAATTTTGCCTACTTCAACTACACCAGGTTACAAAATATTTGGCGGTCCAACATCTGGTTAGTTTTTTTTAATTTTTTTGAATTAACAACCTTTTCTTTCCTTCAGTTCAGCATTTTCAGCCCCTTCTCCCCTCCTTTTGTGCAGTTTGCAGCCCTTCATGTTTCTGCTTTGACTCATAATCCCACTGATGGTACCAAAAGAATTTTTCTTACTCAGCACCTCACCCCTGTGGAGCATGTTAACAGTTCATCCTTGACCAAGGCACATCCCTTAAGAAAAATCAAACGGATTAACATAGACTGCATTCCAGCTGCACGCACATCCACCCAAGCTTTCTTCTCTCTCATCCCCGTGCATTGTGAATGTTCCCTCTGGCCATCTGTATATGATGGATGGCAGACTTTCATTATTTCCCTCTTCTCTCCTCACCTTTCCTAAGACCTGGTAAACAAATACACATTTCCCCAAAATGTGTATTTATCAATTTTAGAGATTTTTTTTTTTTTGAGTGGTTTGCGGCAATCTTTGAGTGTTGTGGTCTCAGTGGTGTGAAAAAGTCTCCTGTTGAATGAAGCTGGTTTCTGTGTATTAAGGCGCCCGATGGGCTCTCCATGGTCCTCTGTATCTGTTTTGGGGTCTCCACCTGTGACCACTGCACTGGTCTGAATCGGGGTCTCCAGAGTTTTAAGCTAAAATCATATGCTTACATTTTGAGGGCAAATCTCCTAGGCGAAAATGAGTGTCCTTCCCAGTCCTGTGGCTGCTTCTCAAAGTCACCAGCAGTCTCATTCCTCAGAGGGGAGAAAAGGATGGCAGATCATGCGTCAGAGCATCTTCATTCAGCTTGTAAAGGCCATTTCTTTGCATGGGTTGGTGCTGACTCTTTGGAAGAAGCTCCCTGGGCACTTTGGAAGGCACGGGCCAGTTCATCCCTGGTGCGGTGCTCTACTGTGGGTGGGGAGCCCTCAGTGCAGTGAATTGTCTGCAGATGGATGGAGGTCCAGGGTCAAGCAGGACTACCTGCTTTATCAAGTCCAAAATCAAGAGTTTACATAGGCCTTAACTAGGTCTGATGTAGTTATACCGTAGGCTCCCCAGTGAAGGATATACAGTTTCCAACTGTCCATGAACATACTTTTAAAAAGATATGCAAAAAGAAATGAAATGATGTTGTCTCCCAGAAAGATGAGAAAATAGCAGTTTTCTCTGGGATTTGTATTACCTTTTCCATGAGTGTCATTAGTCACCAGAGGGGCTTCAGTAGGAGGGTTTTGAGTGCCCTTAATTCTGAAATCTGCTTATCACGTCTGTTGTGAATTTGTAGTTTTTATTTTTCCCTTGCAAGAAAGGGATTTGGTACAATCTCCTTGGGTGTGTTTTTTTTTTTTTATGATATCCCAGGACAGGTTTTCTCATAAAATTTACTTAAACTTAAAAATGCATCAGACCAGTCAGAAAATCTGCTGACACTCCCCACATTAATAAAAATCTGTTTGCCACCACAGACATGGAGGTATCTTCATCTTCTGTTACCACAGTGACAAGTATCCCAGAAATTACACCTAAAGTGATTGATCCCTGGAGACCTAAACTGACGAGCTCCCGGAAATTTGTAGTTCAAGATGACCCAAACACTTCTGATTTTACTGATCCTTTATCGGGTACCCCAAAGGGTAAGGCCTCACCAGGGCACTCATCTCTCACTGAGTGGAAACCTGATTCCTGATATCTCCAAGAAGCATATGGACTTGAGGTTTTCCAGAGGTGAACAGAGGAGCTGCTGCTGTGGCTATCACCTCCTCCCCCAGCTGCAGTCGCTTTTCTGTGGTTATATCAAAGTGCATTCCTTAACAGACGAGAGGTGGGAAGCTGTTAAAGGAACACTTAGTGAACCAGCCACTCAGACAATCTAATCTGTGTTGGTTTCTGCCTGAAGAGGCTGAGAGTCTGCTCAATATCAGAGACTTTCGAGGGTCACCCCACCCACATAAAAAACCAACTCGTTAATTGCAAAATATCCTGGTATCAGGTGTTTTGTCTAGGAGCCTTTCCCAGCCTTTTATTTAGCTTCAATTCCATATGCAGTGTGGTGAGGCTATGGAAGGTGCTCAGTGGCTTGAATGCCACAAGCAATAAAACTTAACAGAGTGCTTGTCCGTGACTATCATTTTGAGCCCATAGAAGCAGTTATAAAACAACTGCCTGTTGAGCTTATCAGATGCATTACCCCGGGGAAAAAAAAATCAATTCTTCAGTGTTTACTAAACTATGATATCAGGTTTCCAATCAGTTTTCATGGCAGTGCATTGTCATTTATGATTTACATCTGTTGATTTTGGTTTTATTTGTTTTCATTGTAAACAATTTTATAATCATTCCTTCTGGTTTGTTTCCTTTAGTAATGCCATTTCCTTCCAGTTTTCTTTCATTGCCTTTCTCAGTGCCACTTGTATTCCATAACTCCAAACACTGATTAAAAACAACTAATGTTCAAAGGCCTTAGCACTAACCTAAAGCAACAGAATCTTCAAAATCACTCTGACTTACCTTATTCTGGGATAGCTGTGTTTCTAGCATGTAACAGACTTGGATACCTCTTAAACTAACATTCCTTTGACGCAGTTAGATGTCTGTGGTTGCATTAAAAATCCCAATAATTGTAGACTAATTCACTCTTCTTCTAATTTAAATATTTCTTAAATAGCTCAAGATAATTGGTTGATATTACTAAACTAGTTCACAGTGTATTTCCTTAGACTGTCTGGATTTCTTTCATAGCAGGCAATTCAAGAGTGCTTCACTGCAAGATGGAATGAAAAAAAAATTGAAGCGAACACGGAAGTCTGTATTTGTAGCTAACAATGACCAAGCAGATGCTTTTCAGTCTATGAACAAATTATGTGTTTTTATTCTAATTAAGATAGCATAATTGTATTAGCATAATTATTTTAGCATAATATATATTTATGCCAATTCACACGTTTCCCTGATTCGAGCAGGGATCTTCTAATCCTGATTTTATGAATTATGAGAAAATCATGAGGCAAAACATTTCATGAGGTTAAAAATTGAGAAAAGATAATACCTTTTAACTCTGATTTTTGGGTAGAAACTTAAAATTTCAAATGTCATGTAACAACTATTTAAGAGGGGTTGGGGTAATAAAAAAAAGAAGGAAATACAGATCAGCGAGAGATTAGTCATCCTGCCATTTGCAGCAGTCATATGTCTCTGGGGATCCTATTGTGATTAAAAATATATATATGGAATTTTAGAGTCTACCTGACCCTCCAAGCTAAGCATATGGACATGTGAAGGTAGTGTTGGCTCAGTGGAAGCCACCTGCTGGCTAATACTGTTTTAAAGAAGCCCCTCACTCAGACTCTTTCCCTGTGTGTCTGTTGCAGGTGTACGATGGGAAGTCCAGTCTGGGGAGTCCAACCAAATGGTCCACATGAATGTCCTCATCACCTGTGTCTTTGCTGCTTTTGTTTTGGGGGCGTTCATTGCAGGTGTGGCGGTATACTGCTACCGTGACATGTTTGTTCGGAAGAACAGAAAGATCCATAAGGATGCAGAATCTGCCCAGTCTTGCACAGACTCCAGTGGAAGTTTTGCAAAACTGAATGGTCTCTTTGACAGTCCAGTCAAGGAATATCAACAGAATATCGATTCTCCCAAATTGTATAGTAATCTGCTGACCAGTCGGAAAGAGCTACCACCCAACGGAGATACCAAATCCATGGTAATGGACCATCGAGGCCAACCTCCTGAGCTGGCAGCTCTCCCCACACCCGAGTCTACACCTGTGCTTCACCAGAAGACCCTGCAGGCCATGAAGAGCCACTCAGACAAGGCCCATGGCCATGGGGCTTCAAGGAAGGAAACCCCCCAGTTTTTCCCTTCCAGTCCTCCACCTCACTCCCCACTAAGTCATGGGCATATCCCCAGCGCCATTGTCCTTCCTAATGCCACCCATGACTACAACACGTCTTTCTCAAACTCCAATGCTCACAAAGCTGAAAAGAAGCTTCAAAACATTGACCACCCTCTCACAAAGTCATCCAGTAAAAGAGATCACCGGCGTTCTGTGGACTCCAGAAATACCCTCAATGATCTTCTCAAGCATCTAAATGACCCAAATAGTAACCCCAAAGCTATCATGGGAGACATCCAAATGGTCCACCAGACCCTCATGCTGGATCCTGTGGGACCTATGTCTGAGGTCCCACCCAAGGTCCCAAACCGGGAGGCCTCACTATACTCTCCTCCTTCGACTCTTCCAAGAAATAGTCCAACCAAGCGAGTGGATGTCCCCACCACTCCTGGCGTCCCAATGACTTCTCTGGAAAGACAACGGGGTTATCACAAAAATTCCTCCCAGAGGCATTCTATATCTGCTATGCCTAAAAACTTAAACTCTCCAAATGGGGTTTTGTTATCTAGACAGCCCAGTATGAACCGTGGAGGGTACATGCCCACCCCCACAGGGGCCAAGGTGGACTATATTCAGGGAACCCCAGTGAGTGTTCACCTGCAGCCTTCCCTCTCCAGACAGAGCAGCTACACCAGTAATGGCACCCTTCCTAGGACGGGACTAAAGAGGACACCATCCTTAAAACCTGATGTGCCACCAAAGCCTTCATTTGTCCCTCAAACTACGTCTGTCAGACCACTGAACAAATACACATACTAGGCCTCACGTGTCCCCTTTCCTGTGTGGCTTTATCCTGTCCATATTGTTGAGAGGATGATGTTGTAAGGGTATCTTAAGACCAGACTCGCTTATATTTTAAGAGAACCAGGTGGCCAAAGAAACTCGTTCTAACTTTGGCTGGCAAAACAGAGTTTGCCACATGTAGCGACAGCAGCAAGGCTTCTGTGCACTTGCCTCAAGATGAAGGTGCTGGGCATTCCGTTTCTTTTGTTAGAAGCTAAAGATATGTGGAGCTCCGAGGGGCTGCCTCAACAGTGTGAAGAGCTGATCCCATACTCAGAAGCATCTGTGAGCAAATACTTGAAAATGGGTTCAATTTAGACTACCATTACATGTGGTCTTCCTATTCAATGTGAACATTTTAGTATGTATGCATTCACCTTGCCTCTTGCACAAATGTCGAAAAACAATGGTAATGTCTCAAAGAAATGAACTTACAGGTTACCAAACAGTTTGCTAAAAATTCAGTCTGACCCAAACTGTAGCATTTTTTTTCACGTGTGGCATCTTTTTCAGGCCACCAATGAACTGTGTTGTGTGTGTGTGTGTGCGCACGCATGCGTGTGTGTGTGTGTGCACGTGTGTGTGTTGTACCCACTAGGATTTGTTTAGGTGCCCATTGCATCTTTTTGTGCTCTGGAGTTGTTTACGTTGAGCATGACTGAACAAGAGACAATAACGTCTTTCCACAGCAGTCCATTGGGTTCAGCTTTGAGAAAGAAAAAATGTCAAGGCTGATTTGACCATCAGAATGAATAACTTGACTTATGTGGGACCCAATGCCGGAATGTAAGAGTTCTAAATAATTTTGTGCTGCTATTCATTAAAACTTCTATTCGACCTTGCCAGCTTAAGGAGATAGAGATGTTAAGAGGTATCCTTGATTTATCCACCAGTATTCAGTAGTAAAATTTACCTGTCCACTGTGAGCCCAAGTCTGGATCACTCTATTTAACCTTAGACACACTGAAAAGATTTTATTTTTATTGTGTTTGGCTTTTCCCATTAAGTAAGATTTCTCTTCCTTTAACTCCTCCTACCCCAAGATTTAAAAAAAAAAAAACAAAAACAAGAACAGAACAAAACAGAAGACAAAAGAAGGAAGTGTGAAAGGAATTGTAATTGGCACAGCAAAAACAGTCTATGAAAACCAAACAGCGGTGCAATCATGTTGTCTACATTGTGTTATATGAAAGTTTTTCCTAAGTCATGCAGGTAATGACAATATACTGTAAATATTATATGTGAGTTTACCTGAATGTGTGCATTTTGTGCCTTATTCATGGGAATGATAGAAGTATTAAAACATGTCAAGTGTCTTCAGTATAGCACATCATTTACTGAGTGCCAGTCGTAAATGTTTTTCAGCCAGCACCTGAAAAGGCTTTTTAAAAACCACAAAAACAACCTAGAACAATTAATTGTAAAGCAGACCACCCTGATAGCAGCATTACATCTTTTACCATGATAAACATTCCACTCCTGCTTCCCTAAGGATGAAACAGTGAAAATGTGAAGTCAGATGAGGTTACCCAGGTAACAGGACACCTGAGGAAACCATATAGAGTCATTTATTCATAGTTTTGCAGAAGCCACTTAGTTGATTATGTGCAACCCTGATGGCTGTTTCAGTTAATATGCTGCATACCACACCACGGTTTGTTGAACCTCATCTAGAAGGTATCAAAGGCAGAGGAACACTCCTGACTTAGTCAGAGAAGTTCAACTGATTTCTTGTGATAACACTTGATGCTATAGATCACTTGGGGCAAGATGGGTTGCAGAAGACCAGAGCATTTTCATACAGAATGTAGAATACTGATACAGTTACTCTTTTCCTTTGACAATATTGTTTTATAAAGAATGTGAGTCCCTGAGATCTCTGGAAGCTCAAAAGTAGAACTTCTGTTCTTGAAACACTTCAGCTTTGCAACTAAAATATTACGGATTAATAATAAATTAAACCAACCAGTGATAAACACTACTCAAACGCTACTCAGTCCACCGCGGACAAATGTGTTTGACTTCACCTTACCAATATTAACCCCGGCGTGCGGAAAATGGAACAGTAACGCTTATGTGAACCCAGATAACATTTTGTAACATTGTGCTACCTTGTAGTTTGTAATGTGAGTTCTATCAGTATTTATGTTGAAATTTCTAACATTAAAGATCTAGTCTCTATCCTGTTAATTTAATTTTTAAATGCTTTATCCATTTGTGCAAAGGTAAACACAGATTGTATCTTTTTTAATGGTACGGCATAAAAAGTAACCCTAAAGTGAGGCGGCTCTATACTGTTTTATAGACTGCTTTAACATGTATAGAAATCTTGTAAACTTGTATTGTGGATGTGTAAATAATACGTACTTTGGGTTTTTAACACCGCATGTAAAGTCAAAATAAAATATACAAATCATTATGTACTGCCTCTTGACATAGAAGACGTTTAGTATTATGTTCGTAAAAATATTTTTAAGGCCATCAATGCCAGGAAAAGTTTCTCTTAAAATGTACCAAAATATTCTTATCTGGAATATTTGCCACCTGGTCATGCTTATACCACCCTTCTCTCCTGGGAAGGCCGATATCAATGAGCAGAGCTCCTGAAAAACTGAGAAATGATTCAGAAAACTGTGAACTGTGCTGCATCAACAGTCGAATGCTTCAGGCAGACATACCAGGGGTCACCTTGTCCACCTATCTAGTTCCACAGATGTTTTTAAAACTCATGGTTTGTATTCCACCGTGAAAATTTTAATGTCATTTTAGCCAAAACTGTAGCAGTCAAAAGAGTTTCCCTGTGAACGTTTCTTGCTATTTGGTATATGGCTTTCAATTCCATGGTTTTAACTGAACAGGACATTCTAAGAGGTATCTTCCCCAAGTATTGGAATGGAAGGTAAAATCATAATTCCATTCAGTTCTTCCGTTAGCACGGAGGGCGTTGGCACTGCTGTCTTTGCTCCCGTGGGTGTTGAGGGTGTCATGATGGTTCTGGGAGCGGCAACAGGCGTGCCTGCAGCAATCCCTGCACTCGGTTCTCGCTGCTGCTCCCCGCCAAAGGCCACCTGCACCTCCTCTATGGCCACGTTCTCGTCCAAGAGCCCTGCAGCATCTCTGCAGAAGCCTGAGTTTGCCATGTTCCCGTCTTAGGCCTTGTTCTCTTTCACCACGTCATCTAACTAGGGATGTTGCATTTCAAATATTAGTTCTGCAGTATCAGGGGGCCTTTTTCCTTCCTAGGATGGCATGCTCTAGTCTAGAGGTATGAGGAAGAGTGAGCAGGAGTCCTTTCCTGAGGGAAAAAGATTGGTAGAAGGCCTCTTTGCCCCTTTTTACAGCAACGACTGCTGCAGCTACATAGGCAGCAAGGCAGTGCCTCCTGTCACGAAGCCTGGCTTCAGCTTTCTAAGCCTTCCCTCACCATTCCAGGAAAGCTGGGTCAGCCAGTACCCGCTTGCGGTGCTGCAGAAGAGGGTGCAAAGCGACTCCCGTCTCCCTGACTCACTGAAGTTGCTTTGTAACTCTTAGGTCATGACAGAGGAAGGAAGGAAGAGACAAGGGAAACGTATCTTCAATCTTGTTTCTTCTTGGGCGTCTTAAGCATTGTATTCTCTTTCATTTACGTTGCCTATTTCTATTAAATTGGTGTTTCTTATACCTTATGGTCATTATACCAGTTTTCCTGTGCTCAGTGATTTTCTTTTCCTCCTAAAAAGTACATCTTTCTTTTCTCTCTTTACAGTAGACCTTAGCCTTTTTCGATTGTTGGCATCTTTGATAGGTTAACAAATTATACAGACTGAGAACTGAATTTCATTTTCCTTTCCAGGGGATTTACAGACCGCTAAAACCACATCTATGAGTCCTCAAGAAAAATGCTTGGATGCCATTTGAGGGAAATAGGGTTTGGAAAATTGGAGTGTCTCATAAGGAAGACATTGTAAAGGCAAAAAGCAAATGAATTACCCAGGATAGGCCACCAGTACTCTGGTTTCAGCAATCCCATTGATTGGTGTTTGAGTCTGAGAAATGGCAATTTTAAAACCAGGTGGAACACCTGAGATGTGGTACAGTCTAAAAAGCAAGGACGTCCCATGAAACGTGGCTTATATACTGTATGGCGTAGATACTGGCCAAATACCAGGAGGACTTGCCTTTCTGCAATCTAAGAAGCCAACTTCCTTCCCTCCTCTCCCAGCTCATCTCCTTAATCCTCCGTGTCAGAGAAGGGCAGAGAACAAGGTGTCCCAAATAGCCCTAGGTCCAGGTCTGGGAGCTGGGTGGTAATCCCAACGGCCACTCAGGTGACTTTGTAACACTATACCTCTCTCAACTCCACTTTTCTCATTTTTGGAAAGAGATGGTTTGACATCCATTTCTCTGACAGTTCTATGGCACCTGTCAACTACAATTCCATTACCTATTTTATGAATGCTATGCTTAAATATTAGTCTTTCAATAGCTTGGTTTGTAGGCTTTTTATGGATATGTGAGGCCTGTTCCCTATTAGATGTGAGATATGTGTGAGAATAGCAATAAAATAAGGCCCTATGATAAACGATGCACTTTAAGCCATTTAGCTTGGGTCTGTATTTTGATGTTTACCCTTTTTGCATATTTAATGTTCAAAACATTTAAAATCTCTGCCATGTTGCATTCTTTATCGAAGAGATGTGATACCATAAACAAGGAGGAAATGGGCCTATAATAAAATCATCTTTAATTTATGGAGGAATCAAGAGTAAGGTGGATGGGTGAGGGGGGTTCAAATCCTGGACATTAAGACCATGAATCAACTAGAATTCACATATAAAGGAAAACCGAATATTTCTAGACCCTGCCTCATCACATAATTCTTTTTAAAATTAAGTATTGATCACTGGTTGATAAATCTCTTTGCGGTATGCACTTTGGTTTACCTTAGCTTCTTCGCTGGGTTTGGGTGAAGGAGAGTATCAAAATGTGGCATTCGTTACATCTGCACTGTCACTTGGGACTGTCCTTTGTTCGTGTGAGATGGACTCATCTGTTCTCCTGTAAAGACCGACTCAAGGCCACTTAGAGTGGTTGTGAGAGAGAAGATGTGTCAGTGTCAAGCAGCCCTGACTAGTGGAACTTTCAGCGTTGCTGGAGAGGTTCTAGATCTGTGCTGTCCAATATGGTAGCCACTTGATACAGTATTTGGCTTCTGAACCCTCGGAATGTAGCCAGCGCCCCTGAGGTGCTACACTGGGCTGGGCTGGCCTAGAAAGCCACCAGCTGCTGCCACAGCTGTCGGAGGTCAGGCTGCAGCTCTCAGCGCAGCAATTCCAAGGGGTATTTGATTCCAGTTAAAAGATGAGACATGCCTTGTACATTTTGCGTATCTAACCTTGTAGATATGCTTTGTGTATCTACCCATAGAGAGCTGGGCTCACAAGTGATCACCCGATCATTCACGTATCTAGTTTGAGGGTTTGGGTTTGTTTTTTTTCTTACTTAGAAACTATGATAACAAGCCCATCCTTTGGTACCTGAGGGAGATCCCGCACTTGGCTTGGGTGGATAGGTTTCTTAGGCTTTAACTGCCACTTTTGAGCCCTGTTCAGTTCATCATCAACAAGCTTTTTGTTGGAAAGGGATAAAATTTGTCATTCCCATTTTCAAGGTACAGAAATTGAGGTCAGCGGGGCTGTCACAACTATGGAAACATAGATGACAGCCAATTCACAAAACAGCTAATTCACATATTCCACACTCATGCCCCGTGAAAACTCACTCCATGAAAGGGCTGAAAAGGAGTATCGGTACTCGATCAGAAAAGATGGCCTCTCTCCAGCACTCCATGTATAATGAGGAAAAACAAAAAAGGTAGACCAATTACAGTTTCCAGGAGTACATGCCAAACATCCAGTGAAAAAATGAAACATTCAGTGAATCAGTCACATGTTGAGCCATTGTAAGGAACATGCCAAATCAATTATTTGGGGAAAAAAAAATCCTTGGATTGAGTTGATGCAAGGTAGGCTGAAAACAACCAAAGAGGATGAATTTATAGATATTAAAAGAAATGAACCTGATGTGTCCAAATTGTACCCATCTAAGTTTCTGGGCATCCTGCCAGATCTACATCTGTGGACTGTCAGAGAGCCTCAGGGGAGAATTCACTTTAGTTCTTAGTTTAGAATTCCTTCACATTGAGCTGGGGTTACATATTGGGAGTTAAACACAGTTGTAATTTTTCCACCCACTTCCTAAGGATGGGGGAGCTATAGGAGTCAGACTTGATCTCAAAGGAGAATGTTTCCTGATGATTTGAGCTGCCTTGCCTTCTGTGAGGCATAGAGTAAGCATATAGAAAATTGTCTACCGAAGGAGCAAATTCAATGACGGCTCCAGAGTTGTATCCTAAGTCAAATGGCAGGGCCTGGTCAGACATTCGCAACTATTAATGCAAATACTAATGCTAATAGGCATAGCAGAAGCATATACCGCTTCTTAGCATTTGCAAATTATGCTCCGAAATATAAAGATTATAAAATTCTTTAAACAACTGTGAAGGAGCATTCCGTGGGCTTGGAGAACAGCCTCTGGAACTGTAAAAAGGAAATGGAACCCTGGGAGGAATTTTGCAAATTTGACAGACTCGGGTGTTAGTGGGATTTGAGTTAAGCTCAAAAGTTGAGTGACATCGCAGGGTGAGAGACAGGACCATTCCCTGGCCCAAGCATTCTAGATGTACCTGTGGCAACTCAGAAAATTGACATCAAAACTTAATATTCAGCCTGACTTGACAGCCTCTTCAGACTGCTCAAGTTAAGGCTGCCCCCTGAATAAGTAGTGACTAAGCCATTATTTCCAATTGCCTAGGCAACCTACCTCCAGAGAGGTGGAAACAGTTGAACTCTTAATGTTTGCTTAATTTACGTAAATATTTATCATAAATCTATTTAATGAAAATAGCAAAACCCTCAATGGAAGAAAGCAATAGAATTCAAATTGTTTTAAATGTCAGTATACCTTTATAGGAGTCTAGAAAGAAACATACAAAACTATTAAAAACTGCTTATAATCATTAAAACTAATGTATCATTTTGCAATGTGCTTCATTCAAACATCAATTTTGGAAAAGTCTCTCTAGGTTTGATTCAAAAAAAGAAAACATATTTACTGGAAATATCCTCTAACTTTACTTAGTTATCTGGTCTCAAGGAGAGACGAAGTCTGCTCACTACCAAGAACAAACTCCCAGAAGATCTGATAGAGTGAAAAGGGAGACGTCCATGATCGTGATCGATCTGATGTCAATCGAAAATGTCTATACAGAGTATTTCTTTTTTAGCTGGTGAGGCGGGACTGAACTGGTAGAAAATGGAAATTGCAAAAACATCAAAAAACAGAAAAGAGGCTTTTGAGGGACAGAACTGTGACAGGCAGAGTAGCCCTCCACAGCAGACGAGCAGGCTGACCGTCCAGAGCAGGACAGAGTCAGAATAGAGAAGCTGCCCCAGCCTCAGACCTCTCCATCTCTCAGAGGGCAAGGACACGGAAACCTGTACAGCCCCATTTTCTCCTCTGTCTCCCTTCTCTGGATTCCAGGATGAGGGACAGCAAGGAAGCAGATGACTAGAGAGCAGATAGCTGTGAGGGCAGTGAGACTGTTATGGTAATGATAACTGGAAAAAAATGTGAAATAATTAGGCACAAATCCTTGCCTAGGTGACAGCATATCAGGAAAGCCACACCCCCTTCTCCAAATCCTCGACATTCCCTTCCCTCCCCCCACTTTTTAAAAAGTGAATTTTCTCGATTTAACAAGTTTTCCTTTGAAGAAGTGACCGCCCTTCCTTCTATTGTAGCTGCAGGCCACCTTAAAGAGTGAAAGATGTTTCTGGCTGATCCTAGCCAGTGCACCAGCCAAAACAGAATCCCACCTCTAAGCTGGCATTTAGGGGCCGAGCTGTAGATCGTCACGTCTTCTCACCAGCGTTCCAATGGTTTCCACTTACACTGACTGCCAACGACCAAGACAATTCAATGGGATGGTCTTGTCCCCTGAAGACAAGCTTAGGGCACAAAAGAGAGAAATGAAGCCCACAATAGAGAAAATTGCTGAAAATGTTTTAATTAGTCATGTAACTGGACTTCTGTCTCTTGATTTTAGACTGATCACCCCCTGCCAGGGAATGAAGAGCTATCTCTAAGGGAAGAGTACTTTTCTCATCTTTACATATGCAATCATTCCAGTTGAATAATTTTAATTTCTAAATCTCCAGTACTTAACACGGAAGGCCTGGGCACACTGAGGACACACTTGCTCCAACCCACGCTGCTCTAGGCCCTGTTCATATCAAGAAGGATCTGTTCAGGCCCTGGTCTGCCCAAGTTACTGCCTTGTGCCTGAATTAAAGGGGGCCAGGATCACAATTTTATTGTATTCTTTTTTGAATGGTTCTGTGTCTTTTCCAGCAATGAGATCTTTTCCTTCTTTTCTTCTCTTTTTGACTCAGACCCCAGTACATTCAGGGAGCTGATTAGAAGAAATATGTGAAAGATTCAGATTAACTACATTTGACAGAAACCTGTAAGGTAATCCCTATGTAAATTTGTCTAACAGCTGTTGGTTTTGTTCACCTCTAATTAAAAAACAGCAGAAAAATCATAGGTCCTAAGAACAAACGACATAGAACCAAACAAAAATCCTTGGCAGAAGTATTGAATATTAGAGCTTTTGGGAGGAAACTCCCTTCAGTGTTGGGTGGAATGAACATGGAAAAGAATCAACTCCTCTCCAGCCTGCAACAGGAAACTGCTACCACTTGGATGACAAAAGTCATGGGGAAATGTGACATGTTGGGAAATGCAAAACATCATCCCCAGGTCTTACCTTCCCTTAGGAGAGAATGAAGCTTCCAGAAACTTAGGAGGGACAAAATTAACTACAGGCTTTCATCCAGAAAGTAAGAAAGGAGTGAAAGATCCTAAAAGCTAAATGAGGGTATGGGAGACCCAGAAAACTTCTCAAAGTGCAAGCAACGAGTTGAAAGATAGAGGAGTACTTAGAGAACACTCTATTCACTTAGAGAACACTTTTAGAGGACTGTTGCCCTGACATGCCAAACAACAAAGTATGAGTTAGGCTAGAGAGTTCTGTTAGTCAGTCTTAACTGGGCTTTTTCATAAACTTGAAGGAAGTGGAAAGAAGAGTCGAACAGGAGGGAAAACTGAGAAAATTTGGGCAGTAATAGAGAATATTTAGAGATTAGTAAGCAAGATAGTAATTGATTGCCTGTACTTGACTTGAAAATATGGCCATAATATGCTATATGATCCTATTTTGGTAAATAAATGATACATCTCCCTACATCACATAATTACATGTAGTTTGAATGCTTTATGAAAGCACTGAGAAAATTATTAAAGGATAACCATCAGGTATGAGCATTTGTTACTGGGAGTCAAAACTGTACAGTGAGTCAAAGCGGTAATGAGAATAATACAATGTGGGAGCGAGAATGATCATAGTAAAGAGCATCTGTGATGTCACCCCGTTCATGTATGTCCGTAAATATACATACATAAAAGTACTTACGTTAGCAGAAGGAGATATGTGAGGGAACAGCGGGGTTGGTAGCCTACCTAGCATCCATTCACCCAGCTTCACTTTCTTCTAACTTGCTGTGAGAGCTCACCCACTATAGAGGCTGAAAATACCAGACTTCTCTTCCAGTGAGGACATGGGAAGGTAACCTAATTCTGCCCAGAAGAACCTGAGTGAAAGTCTGGGAAGGCTTCAGGAAGGTTTCCTTCCCTAATAGAAGGAGACTAGATGGGGAGAAGCTTGCCACCTTGGATGACGGCAGGGCAACAGGGTGTGCAGATCGGCAGGTGCCGTCCTGGCAACATGCCGGTAGAGCGGGAGAAGCAGCCACATGCTGAAGATGGCAGAGCGAAGAGATGGAGAAGCCTCAGGTCCTTGATGCCTGTGTAGAGCTGCTGAACAAACCAACTGTGAAGCCCCCCCCATATCTGGATCTCCTATTAAGGGAGAGAGAAAAACATTCTTATTGTTCCATTGCTGACTGGATAGCATTCCTTCCAGCTGAAAGCACCCTGTAGAGAAAATGACAGTTCCTGTGGCCAGGATTCTTACATGCCCCGGTCTGCTTGCCCACGGCACACATGTGGGCAATACGTTATTACTGACTCTATAAAGACCTCTGCCCAGTGCTCTGGGCTGCACGACTGTAGGAGAGCAGAGGCTGGGGTGGTGGCAGCACCGAGGACAGAGACTGGGATGGCTGTGATGGCAGAGAGGCCCAGAGGCAGAGAGCGGCTTGCTGCGTGCAGGCTTGTCCTGAGGCAGACGGCTTCTAGTGCTTGACTGGCACTGTGAGAATAAAGTTGGGTATAAACCCTTTCACCCCAAGAATGCTCCGTTATCATTTCTCAGTCTCACTGAATCAAGAGTGAACTTGCTTGGGGCTAAAGCCCGCTGGCAAGACACACCCCAACTGAGAGAGTCACTGTGACATCGTGATTGATAATAAGAAATACATATTCGGTCTTTATCTGGTTCCTGACTCAGAGCTCCTCAGGTTTTAGAACCCTTGGAATTTCCTGCGAAGAGAAAGTTTGAAAAGGTGTGATATTGTGTGATGTTGATGAGGTGACTTTTGGAAGCCTCCACGTAACTTAGGGATGGGGGTTGGCTGTCAGTGGGGCCAACAATGATTAGAGGGTTGGATTTTCAGTTCCATCTCTTGATTTCCGGGTAGGGGAGAACCGCTGCAGGTTGAATTGCTTGTCAATAGCCAGTGATTTAATCAGCCATGCATCGATAACAAAGCCGCCATAAAAAAAAAAACAAAAGAATGGGGTTCAAAGAGCCTCTAGGTTGATGGACACCCAGAGCTTGTGGGCGTGGCACACCTGGAGAGGGTATCCAAGCACCGTGGCCCTCCCCACGCGCCTTACCCTATGCATCTCTTCCACCTGGCTGTTCCTGAGTTATATCCTTTTATGAAAACCGGGGATCTAGTAAGCCAAAATGTCTCTCTGAGTTCTGTGAGCAGCTCTAGCAAATTAATAGAGCTGAGATTGGGGATCTTTGGAATTGCCAATCTATAACAAGTTGTCAGAAGCACAGGTAACAAGTTGAACTTGAGAGTGACACCTGCAGTGGGAGGTAGGCCTGTAAGACTGAAAGCCCTTAACCTGTGGAATCTGAGGCTATCTCCAGGTACATAGTGTCACCAT
Organism: Phataginus tricuspis; assembly: GCA_029783875.1. NCBI lineage: Eukaryota > Metazoa > Chordata > Mammalia > Pholidota > Manidae > Phataginus > Phataginus tricuspis. The sequence goes on along the minus strand of JAQQAC010003584.1, from coordinate 10,189,152 downwards.
TGAGTTGAATGTTAGGACACCCAGTAGATGTCTGTGAATTACTTGGCATGGGGAAGAACCCCACACATTGGAATTGTGCTAGAATATTAGTCACCAAGATGCTTTTAAGGTGGTTACCTTATAAGAGTATGATGAGGTGGGGGTCTTCCTCCATAGCTCATCTATCTGCCCATATATAATTTGTTCTATATTAGTGGTTTTCGATTCTAGCTGGGTATCAGAATCACCTGGGGAGCTTTTCAAAAATACCAATGCCTGGGCTGCATACCAGAACAATTAAATCAATTAAATCATGTCTCTGGGGTGGACCCAGGCATTGGTATTTTTAAAGTGCCTTCCACAAGATTCTAATGGGCAGCCAGCATTGGAATCCCCTGCTCTGATGGTGCATCTTTCCTATGGGGTGTAAAAATATTGGTGTATTCATCATGTATGTGTATGACATAAACTACTTGTATTAGTTTTCTATTACTACATAACATATTAGCACAAACGTAGAGGCTTATTAGCACACAGTTTTGTAGGTCAGAGAGATGTGGGCAAGCTGTACCGGGTTCTCTGCTCAGGGTCTCACAAGGCTGAAATCAGGGTCTTGGCCAAACTAGGTTCTTAATCTGGAGGCTCTTGGTAGAACTCCACTGCTTGCCGTTTGTATGACTGAGGTCCCATCTCCCTTGCCAGCTGTCAGCTGGGGCCACTGCTAGCTTCTAGAGGCTGCCAGCATTCCTTGTCATATGGCCCCGTTATCTTTAAGCCAGCAAGGTGTGGGGAAAGTTGGGGTTCCTCTGGCCAGGATCCTCACTGAACCCAAAGCACTTGATGATGTAACTGGCTTGCTGCTAGGCGACTGCTTCCACACCCGCAGGCAATAAGCTATTATTGACTGAGTCCCTAGAGAGAGAGCTCGGCCCAGTGCTCTGGGCGGAGGCAGAGACGCTAGTGCTCGACGGACCGCCGGGAGAACAAGCTGGGTAATAAACCCTTTCACCCCAAGAACATTCCACTGTCATTTCTTTGGTCACACTGAATCTATAGCGAACTTGCCCGGGGCTGAACCCCACTGGCAAGGCACAAGGGTACAACAAGCCCTCATTCTTTGAATCTCTATGAATCCCTTTTGCAAAAAGCTAGACAAAAACTTGCCGCTTTGAAAGTACTCACTTCAGCATTTTAATAATCGTGTCAGAGCCATATCACAAGGTCAGCTGACTTGGGGGCTTTAATTATATTTGAAAGCTCTTTTAACACCACTACCTATCTCAGTATTTGATTGAATAACGAGGGAACGGGAACCTTTGGGTGGGGCGACATCTTGAGATTTCTGTCTACCACAATACCTCAAAATACAATGGCTGATGATAAAAAAAAAAACATTTATTTTCTGATAGTTCTGCCGTCTGGCAGTGTGGGCCGGGCTCAGCTGGGACCACTCGCTCTGCTCCACAGGGGGCTGGCTGGGCTCCCTCCTGCCTTGGCTGTCAGTCCGTCGGTTGGTTGAGCTGGCTGTGAGGTGGCTGCTTCCGGCCTCACGTTCTTGGGCCTCAGAGTATCTGGGATGGCTGGATCTCTATCATTACCTGGTCTCTCTCTCTGTCTCTCTGTCTCTCCAAGTGCTCTCTCATCCACAAAGAGGCTAACCTCGGCTTACTTCAAGGTGCAGAGCTCTAAGACAGCGGGAGGGGAAGCTCAAAGACCTCTTTAAATAGAGGCTTGGAAATCACACAACATCACATCTGTCATTTCCTTTTGGTCAAAGCAAGTCACAAGGCCAGCCCAGGTGCAGGGAGCAGGGGAAACAGACTCCACTACTTGATGGAAAGAGCTGTAAAAAATTCATAGCCATATATACTATGCCATCATGAGTGCTTATTATTTATGATGTGACATTAACAAAGAGGTGTTCTGATGGTTTTAGAGGTGCGAAAAGCCCAAGTAAATGGATGTGAGTTATACTTAGTGATAGCCCTGACTGAGAAAGTCCCAAGTGGTTGACCAAAACTGTATGTTAAGGTGTGAGTATCAGGTGCAAGTCTGACCTTTCAAATCTGAGAGTGGCTGCAAAATCATGCAATTTGATGTCCAGCACTTTAAAGGGCCTGAAGAATCAACGTGGTGTTAAAAAGTGCAAAGGGGAGCATTTCTCTTTCTTAGTTTGAGGATAGACTTGTTTGCCATTAAGGACCTGGGAGTTCTTTGTGAGTTTACACTTTACTGAAATGATAAATAATTGAACATGTTTAGTTTGAACTAGTTTTGTGGGGACGCATTGTCTTCTAACACTATAAACACCCTTATACTGGGTAAGGTGGGTAAATCTATTTATTTCCATTAATAGAAGGCAGCCACATCTATGTTTGGACTCAAGAGTCTTTTGTTCATTGATGTTCCCATTGTCACTTTTTGAAAGCAGCAATAGCTTAGATGTACATCAGAGTTTATACCACAGCAATTGATCTGCTACATAACCACCAGAATGATCTTTCTAAAACAAGCCTGGGTCCCTAAAGTACTGCCTGATTGCTTAAAAGCTTCGGTCATTCCCTATAGCAAAAATAATAAGTAATAAAGCCCAACCTCCTTAACCTTGTATACAAGGTCCCTCTCAAAGTGGTCTCCATGATGGGACCTCCTTATCGCCCATCATTTCCCTAAATCATGGTTAGAAGCCAGGATTGTTCATTTGGTAGCTCAGTTATTCATTTATTCAAACGAGTATGCGCTGAGGGCCTATTATGAGCCATATATGGTCTTCTAGTTTTGATATTCAAAGACTAACAAAGTATTGTTTCTCCCCCATTGAAGCCAAGGCTTACCGGAGGAAGGAAGAAGATAATAAATGGCAATTAGAGTGCCCACAGCATGATAATTATGATTGTCGTCCAACCCAGACATCCTTTTGCAAACATTCATTCATTCAACGTACGTTTAATGAGTGACTGCTTCCAAGCAGTATGAAAGTACCCCGAGAACCCAGTGGGGGTACACTGAGCTTAAATTTCTCACTTTAACTGGGCTTCAATGATGAATTAAGAAACAAACAAAAAACACACAAAGGTGCAGGACAGTTTACCCATCGTCCCTTAAGTAGCACTGTCTGTGCAGGGGAAGAGCCTCCAGAGTGGGTAACTGTGCAGCGTACTGGAAAGCAGGGCTGTCCTGCAGCCGGTGAGGAAGGACCCGACTCAAGTACAAGCCCGGCTGCGTGCACTGCTGAGGTTATGAAGTGAATCCGTTTTCCACTGAAACAGGTAATGGCCGACTCAGGGGCAAAGGACAAGCTAATGTTCTCTAAAATCTATCTCCCTTCTGTGCTCCCATATTTCCTACTTCTGGTTCTTGGAAAATGGGGAGAGAAGCAGGAGAACTGAGTTAAGGAGATAAAGTAAGTAGTCTTTGCTCTGTGGTCAGTTTGTTTATTTTCCCCATCAGTTCCCCTCCTGTCAAGTGACCCCCAGAACAGGACTGAGTTAGAGCTGGGGACATCTAGGCTTAGCATATCTACCCTCTAGCAACATTTCTCCTCCTTTGTCCTTACAATAAACCGAGAGCTGGGTGCTTTTAACCTAATTTTACCCTGCAGAGATTCAGGAAGGTTAAGCCATTTATCTGAAGTTGCGCAGCTCGCAAGGTCTCAATTCAAATGTTACCTTCTCACAAGAGGTTTTCCCTACTTAAAACAGCCCTTCCTCCCAAGCTCTACCATCACCTTTTATCTCCTGCATAACACATATTGCTGTCAGATACTCTCTTATTTGTTGGCATATTATGTACTTGTTTTATCCAACCAGAATGTGTGCTCCACAGAGGCAGGACTTCATCTCATCCACAGCTTTACCCTCTAGAACATACTGATATTCAGTAAGCATGTGTTAAATGAATTATAGAAACTCTCCTTCAGTCCTGTGAGCCTCCCTTTACACTATGGGTCTCCCATAATAGCCTGGGATTAGTTCCTTTCCGTTTGCATCAAGCTTTTCAGACCCAGAGTTTAGATCATTGCATTCTATGCATATCAACTCTTCGGATTCAAAATAGGGAGTCTCAGACTGATTTTGATATTTTAAGAGGTAAAGTAAAAAGCCTAGAAGGAAGTAGGAGGAGAGAGAGACAGAGAATGGAAAGAGACAGAGTGAAATTCTCGGGGCTGAGGCTGCAAGTAAGAGCTGCTTGTCAACAGTCAACAAAGGGTTAATAAAGGAGCAGCGTGCCTGAAGCTTGTGCAAAGCCTCAGGGCTCCCTTTCTGATGGCCTTTAACATCAGGGTCCTCTGGTAACTTACAAAGAATGCAAGCACTGCAAAAGTTGCTGACCGTCTGCACCTTAAAGCAACATCAAAATAAAAATACTCACAACTGAATAAATAACCCTTGTAGAAGTTCAAAACCAAACAATCCACTATCTTGAAAAATATCAGGGTATCGTATGTAGTGTATGTTCTATAAATACTATACAATCTATTCCCTTGTGGAAAAAAATGTCTATGTACTCTTCTCAATTTACTGCTTGTAACTACAGTATACACCTACATCATTTCATATTTAAAATATTTTTAAATTTCAAATGAAAAGATTTCAAATTCATATGATCCTCCTATACATATAGTAGTTATTTTCCCTGCCAAAAAAAAAAAATCAATTTTGGACTTAAAAAATTCTAGGCAACTCTTTAATTTTGTTCCATGAACTACTCTGTCTGCATAAAACTACTGGATGTCTACATGAACCCTTGTCCTGGGCTTTTCTGTCTAGGAAAGATGGAATTAAGTTAAGCTCTCACTTCTCCATTGTGTGTTCCCTGTTCCCCACTGTGAATTTCCCATGGACGTTATTGTAAGGACATTCCTGGGAGATTTCCAAGAAATCTTAGGGTTTGTAGTTCTCCAGGCTGTAAGTCCTTGAGCTGGAGAACCTCGCACTGTGCTTGGCACATAAATGGAACTCAAAAACAATTCCACTGGCTAGCTGGGGGGACTCAGGGTTTCCTCAAAAGGGTAAATGGTTTGCTCCTATTATGTACTTTTTTTTCCAAAGAAAAGAAGTTGTTGCTCTGTTAGAAGTCACTATAACTTTGTTACTATGTTAACGGGATAAATATAACTTGCCCCTTAAAAACTGTTCCTTAGTGAATGCAAAAGGAGTCTTAAAGCCACCGGACTCAGCATGTACCAGCGCGGCTGTCTGGAGGAAAACACCACAGTGTAAAATGAGAAGAACGCTGCACAGATGACAACATGGGACCAGAGCAGGTCTGAGGGGCTCCTTTCCTGGCTGTTCATAACTGAAGCAGTGACACCAATCGCTGCTGAGATGAGCACCTGTAAGTCATAAGGTGACATGCTTTGGGAAGCCTAGATAACTTATATAGTGTTTTTATTCTTGTCAGATAGTGGGGCTTTTTTTTGCATCTAAAGATCCTTGTAAATTCTGTGGAGATATTGTTCTGCCAGAAATCCTTGCACTCACTGAAGAGTCACCTGACCACATCATTTTAGAAGAGAAGAAACTCCATGCAGCGTATGTCCCAAAGCTGGACCTCGGTGTCTTTCGCCACCATGACTGTGACGACTCAGCCCGCGAAGGACCATATCCGACCGAAGCTAACTTGCCCTTCGGTGAGGCTCTGGGCTTAGCACATCTGCGCCAGCAGCTCTGTGGCCAGGCCTGTTCTCCAAGGGTGGTTTTAAATGGGGCAAACTCACAGAATCTGCCTTGAAATTGGGCACTGTCAGTGGTCTGCTGTTCCCTGAATCAACCTCAACTTTTACGTTTGTGCCGATAAAGTTTAAACTGCTTCTTTAAGAAAAAAAGTACAGTGGTACATTTTGGTCTGTCCTCTTACATATTCTTTCAAACAGATTCTGTCACCGCCTTGAAATGAATGACTTTTAAAACCCGGTTGCTGGTCCAAACAAAAGTAACAAAGGGGCAGAAAGAAGGGGGAGGGAATATTACACAGAACATGTAACTCGAGGGGTTTTGTTGTAGTTTTGTGACTATTTTATTGTTAAACAATGCAGCATGGTTTAGGTCCCCAGCACACTGAACTGGGGTTCAGGACGCTGTCCTTTGCTGTGTGAACTTGAACCCTCAATTCCCTAAGTATGAAGAGGTTACATCAGCTAAGCTTTAACATATTTCAACTCTTGATTTGTGAGTTCAGTCAGGGTTTGCTGGTTGGCCTGGGGTTTCACCAAGATCTCGGCCATTTACTAGCCTAGAAGCTGTGCAAATCTGCTCTTGTCTAAAAAATAAACTATCATCGGTTTCTTCATTTGCTAAATGAGTACAATAACAGCATATATCCGTCTAGGGGAGTTTATGGAGAGGAAACGAGTTTCTATACGTAAAGCCTCTTAGGCAGCATTGGCAATAGGAAGTCTCCTCTACCTGTAAGCTATTGGTATTTTAATTTTTATTGTTATTTTGTCTTCATTGAGGAAAGCTACACTAAGGCTTCTCATTGTGAAGGGGAGAATGCAGACCGGATGATTGCTTGAGTGTTCATGTAGGCATGGGCTTGAGAAGCAAGAGTTTGTAGAGAGGCTTGAGTTTATCGTATATGAATGATGAAATGAAGGCCCTTGAACCTGCAAAAATTTCCACAAATGGAAACCAGAGGAGAGGAGAAGACTGTGGAGTCATTTCTTCCCAGATAAACAAGTTAGGCTCCATCCAGAGGAAGCACTTCAAGTGAAGCCTCCTTTTTTTTGTGTGATCAGAGTCTGAAATAAGCATCTCAATTAGATTCATTAAGACAGTTATTACTTGGTAATTGAATAGCAACAGATTGCCAAGGAACACTTACTGAGGTCTATAAGTATGTAGGAGAGAAATCTTCTCCTTCTGTAATTCCATCAGCTATAAACCAGTGTAATTAGATTCTTACTAACACATTCAAATTGAAGGGAATGTTGAGGCATATAATTGGCACTTAGAAAGATACCTGTATTACATTAGGGTGCTTCCCATTTACATAGTTATTAAGTGTCAGTTTAAGTTGTTAAATAATTGTGACTAGTGGACAGTAGTAGGACAAGTAGTTAAGCAAGAATTAAATTCTTAAACATATTAATAAATTAGGGTCAGGTATATTTTAAAATATAAAATGCAACTTTACAGTGTCCATAAATTTGCATTAATACACATAATATTTTAATGTTTCTCATGAATAGATTGAGGACTCTGAATTATTTTCTCAATTAGAATAGATTCATTCACTCATTCATTCCTTCATTTACAATCCTCTTTTGAACAACTACTATTTATAAAAAAAAAACATGTTATTTACCATCAATTTGATAATGGAGGTAAGATAGTTATATAAAAAAATCCATAATTTGTAACACTAACCAAGTATGCTGGGAAAGCCAAAAACAAGAGAAAAAACACATTCTTTCAGTCTTTCCTTCTCATGGACACAATCCTCTCTAGGATTTTCAATTCCTAGCAGCGACATACAACTAGATATTTCCACTTCCCAAATCAAAGTACATGTTTCAGAGGCAGACCCTTATTCCTTATTATTTTTTATGCAAAATGGTGACCAGGTGCTACGTGCACAGCAAGTTACACTAGATCTGATAAAACATCAGATAACTTCTTGTAATGAAAATGTTTTTAATTTTTGGAGAAATTACAGTTAATGCACTTGTACTAATAAGCAACCAAAATTTGGATGATCTAGTTTGTCTTCTATTAAAACCAGTCATAAGAAAATCTAATTACTTTTTCAATATGAGAGACCAGGATCGCAGAAAATCCGTAGGGAAACACAGGAACACAAACACTAAAATGACTGCACATGTGAGGTTGTTGTGAGAGGTTTGAGCTCCTCCCTTGATTAAAGACTGGTGCAAAGAAGTGCCACTTTGTCACCAAAGTACCTGACCGGCAAAGAAAAGCCAGCAACTGTCCCTGCCCCCAACTCCCACACACACCAAAAAGCAGGGCTTGGTAATAGCTCTTTGTGGTGATTTTTTAATAGTAAACCTTTCCAGGATGTGTACAGATGGCTAACAGTTCTCATTGTTTGCACCATTTCTAACTGCCTTCTTATTTAAGAGGGGACAAGAGAGGAAGAGAAAATCTCTGCTTTATTATTCTGACACCATTTTGATTTTACTATCCAAGCCTTGGTTAATGCCACCACCTTCTATTTATAAATCTAACTCCTTATCTAGCGGAACAACCTCTTTGTCAGAGATATCATTGTCTCCCTCGTCTTTCATGCTCACTATCACAGGCCTCCACTGGATGCTACCTTTGTCTCCCTGTCGCTGAGAAATGGGTGTCACCAAACCTTGGCACTTTTCCTCTGCAACATCTCTAAAGCTCCATCTCAGCTCTTCATGTCTGTTAAACCTTTACCCATGTGTTATCCTGTGTGAAGACATAAAATGGGCTTATGTGACAACTGGAAGGATTTATCTTGAATATAAGGGAGAATTTCTTGACCATGAAACACTGGAAAAGGCTCCTAAGAGAGTCAGTGGTGATGTTTAAGAATGACAGACTCACTTTGGACAGGAACCATTTTAACTTTTCTGAAACCGACTTCACTCATCCGCTTATTTGAGGTCAGTCTCCTCTCCTCTGTGCAGACCCCACCCTGCTCCTCCCTCCAGCTTTTACTTCTGCCTTCATTATTTCCCCCTCAATCAAGTAAGTGTATTTTTCTATTGTTGCTACCTTAACATTTCCTTACAGATTCCTGTGGACATCTCCCTCAAGAGTCACTTAAATGACCATTATAATAGTGGCTAGTATTTATTAAGCGCTTACTAAGTGCCAGGCAATGTCATAGCACTTTGCATATATTATCTCATTTAATCCCACAACCATCATATAAGGCGGCTACTATTATTATCGCATTTTCCAGGTTGGGAAAACTTGACATGAGAGGTTCAGAAAATATTTAAAGCTCCCCTGATGAATGGAACATGGTAATTTTGACACAACAAATTCCTGAACCCTTCTTGTCTTTAGCTGGCTAAGAAAAGGTCTCCTTGTGCCCAAATCTACTGGAAAGGCCACTTGCAGAAGGATCCAAGCTCCTGCCTGCTGTCAGCTGCACCTAAACTCAGCTGATCACCCGTCACAAGTATCAGTGCCATGAATCTAGAAGCATCTCACCCACATTCATTTTGTCAGCAGGTGAAGACTTGGCTGTTTCTTGCTGCTCTATAATTAGTCAAATGTTGCCCTTAGAATAGAAAGAACTATGCATCATTGAATATCATGTTGACGCCTCGGCAGAGACGTCAATGCCAACACCCTGGGCAGCAGATTAAAAAGATGTTCTTGGCATCTGGCTCAGAGCTAGAGCAATGTACTGAGTTAACTATGGATCCCAGCTAGGAACACGAATTTTAGCAGAGGGCGGGAAAGAGAAAATGAGGAGATGGCTCTAATGGAGAATAGTAATTGGAAACTTTTGGATTTATATCCTGAAATGCAGCCTAGGCTTTGGGACTTGAAGTCTGGGGAAGAGATAACATGATTATTACAAAGGAAATGTAAGGATTAAAGTACCATAATTATCCATGTACTTTCCATCCTTGAATATTTCCTTCCATTCACAGTCTAACAAGAAAAATTTTGAAAGTAATTACTTTTTTCTCCTGTTTAATCTTCATCTTCTAAACTTCATTTAAAAAAACTTTAAAACAGCAATCATGGCAATTAGTAAAGTTAAGTGTAACGGGATGTCCTGGCAGGGCAGGGAATGGGGCTCCCAAATTTTAGTGTATCTCCTTACATGGAGTAATTAAACCTACAATTGCTAGTAGGAGAAGCGTTGAAACCTGTCTGACGAACCTGGTTGGTCCCATGCTTACTTTACTTTTGATGGCCTCAGAAGGTCTGAACGTAGTGGCAAGGAGACTGGTGGGAAAGGTCAGGCAAGGAACAGGGCCTAAGTCGTGAAAAGTAACGGGAGATCTGAACATAGTGTGGAGGTGCCTGTAGAATTTGTCCTTATCCAGGGTTCCAAGAATCTATAGGCACATAGCAGAGGATTCCCCGACTTAGTAAATTAAAATAAAACATTGGCCGGTTCCTCTGCGTCATGTGGAGTTGACTGGGGTCACTCTGTGGTAGTCAGCTGGTGACTGGGTTCAACCTGAAGGGACAGAGACTTCATTCACATTCCCGGGCCTTGGCAGAAATCCCTGAGGGCTAGACTTAGCGGGGCCTTCTCCCTCTCTGGGTAGTCTTGGGGCCTCTCTCCATGGTCTGTCAAGCAGGGCAGTTGGACCTATGTGGTGGTGCAGTGGTCCAGGAGGTCATGGAAGAGGCTGCCAATCCTTTTAAAGACCGGGTCTGATTCAAAGGACATTCGACTTCCACGGTGTGCAGTCCCACACAGGTCAGCCAGATTCACTGCAGGGCACGTGGGTCCCACTCTCTGTGGGAAGCATGTCAAAGAAATTGTCTCATCTCTAATCTGCCGCGTCCCGCCACACTAGCAGTACGTGTGTGAGCACGTATTTGCACATGGAAAGAACCTGTCTCTAAATACTTGAGGCGGCTCATGTAATCTTGCCCTGGGAAGCTTATTCCCTTTCCAAGCTAAAAATGAAGTCCTTTTTCTCCTTTCACTTGATAATTGCTGCCCTAAGCACATCTGGCACACCGTTTAGACCTCAGTTAGTTAAAGGCAGGGCTCACCACTCAAGTGGGACAAGCAGGTTTCCAGCTCCGAGTTGCATCTCCGCGGGCCTTGCTGGCCTGAGGGCTCTGAACCTAGTAGGAAGGAAGGAAGAACTAGATCGCTAATTGCTGTGATATTTTGAGGCTGAAGCTGAATTTCTGCAGGAAGTGCTGTCTTCCTCCTTCCACTTTCCCGCCTCACTCCCCTTTGGACTGCGCCAGGGTGGTGAGGGCGTCTGGCGCTCAAGCGCCAGGTAACTCCCGGTTTCCTTGCCGCGGAGAGCGGTGGATTTTCAGTTCCCGCAGGAATCAAACAACTGCAGAGGAGACCGGAACTGCATTCTAGAATCAGAATGGTCTCCCCAGAAACAGGGCAAGGCTGCAGAGTCTCCATGAAATTCAGAGTACAGGCTTAGAAAGCAGTAGAGATGAGCTGAGGTAAGGAGACCAGTTACCCTGGGGGTGGGGTCGGGTAGGCAGTAAAATATGTAAGGGAAGTGAGCCATTGAGGTCTGGAGATTCCAGCCCACTCTGTGCTTATTAGCAGGTGTAGCCGGAAATGTGCACACTACATAGGATTTTATTTTTTAGTGAGTAGAGTTAAAACCTCAGCTAGTTACTGACACCTGACTTAGCAAAAGGCAGCTGAAAACAATAGAAGAGTGATGCAAATTAATCTGCTTTATTCCACTCCATCTACCTTACATCTCCACTCAGTCTGTATTTCAGTCCCAGTAGGGAGACGCAGCAGTAAGAACCCCTGAGCTCCGGTTATAAGCTTTTGTAGAGGCCCCTGGGGCATCCACAAAATAATCCTGTTTCAGGCTGGAAACGGGGGCTGAGCACCCCTAGGATTCTTTTCCCCCTTCGTTGTAAGTGCTTAAATTGTAAACCTGAAGCTTGAAAGGAATGGAAATTGTAAACCTGAAGCTTGAAAGGAGTGGAAATTCTTAATGGAATCACCATTGGTAATCATCTTTTGCTAGTTCCCGCGTTGAGTTTATTTCTCAGAAATACAAATACCGTATTTCTCTATAAATGGTGCTTTCACGAGGAGGAGAAATTAATAAAGAAAGGGAAACTATTTGATCATCTTCTTTTTTTCCTCCAACATTTTATGTTGAAATTGTTAAGCATACAACAAAGTTGGAAGGATTTTAATATTATTGTGAACAACAATATATCCAACAATAGTGTACCGTTAACATTTTTAATATACTTGCTTCATCACTTACCTGCCATCTATTGAGGTGATCTTATTTTAAACTTCAGTTTCAGTTGTAGCATAGCTCAGCACCCAGTAATGAGGTTGAAACTTTTAATAATAGCTGTTGTGAATTCCAGTGTATTGGGGTAATGTGTTTAATATTTTCTTTTCTTTCCTTCTTTTAACGTGGCTTTTTCATAAAGGTAAAAAGAACCTATAATATTTAGATGTATGGTTTATGGACAATAACTAAAGCACTGAGAAGAGAATAAATTATTTAAATTAAAAATGACCTTATTGATTAAACATTCCCATATGAGAGAGAACATGTCGAGAAACTGCAAATATGATGTCTATATACATATGTGTTGTATATGTGAGAGAAAAATACTAATAACCAGTGTAACCACCCTTTTAAGAAACTAAATCTCTCAGATAACATGGTGAAAAGTTAATTCATCTTTTGAAAAGAAAATAAAAACTAAGGGAAAGAGAAGACCATCAGTCATTGTGTAGCTATTGAACACATGGAATACCTCAAATCATTACATTTTTCCCAGCTTTATTGAGAAATAATGGCTGTGGAACATTGTATATGTTTAAGGTATACAATATGATGATTTGATACACATATGGAGCAAAAATAATTGCCATAAGAGGGTTAATTATCACATCCTTCACCTCACATAATTATCATTTTTTGTGTATGGTGAAAATGTTTAAGAGCTACTTTCTTAGGAACTTCCATGTATACAGCACAGTATTGTTAACTATAATCAACATGCTTTACATTAGATGCCCAGAACTTACTCTTATCTGGAAGTTTGTATACTTTGACCAACATCAACTCATTTCCTCCAACCCCCAGCCCCTAGCAATGATCATTTTACTCTGTTTCTTTAAGTTTATTTTTTTTTGATTCCACATGTAAGTAATATCACACAGTGTTTATCTTTGCCCGCCTGCCTTATTTCATTTATCACAATGCCCTCCTGGTCCACCCATGTTGTCACAAATGGCCGGCGTTCCTTCTTTTCTGTGGCCAATAACATTCCATTGTATAAACATATATATCACATCTTCTTTATCCATTCATCTGTCTATCGACACAGGTTGTTTCCATGTCTTGGTTATTGTGAATAATGCTGCGATGAACGAACATAGGATGACAGATACCTCTTCAAGATAGTGATTTCATTTCCTTCAGATACATACCCAGAAGTGGAATTGATGGATTACACGGTATTTTGGTTTAAAATTTTTTGAGAAACATCCATACTGTTTCCACAGTGGCTGCACAAATTGACATTCCCACCAACAGGGCACAAGGGTTCCCTTTTCTCCACATCCTCATCAACACCTGTTATTGTTTGTCTTCTTTTATCATAGCCATCCTAATAGCTAGAAGGTGGTATCTCATAGTGGTTTTGATTTGCATTTCCCTGATGATTAATGATGTTGAGCATCTTTTCATATATCTGTTCGGCATTTGTATGTCTTTTGGAAAATGTTTATTCAAGTCCTCTGTCTATTTTTAAATCAGATCTTTTCTTTTTTGGCTATTGAGTTGTATGAGTGCGTTACTTTATGGACATCAAATGATAGATGCAATAATAGGGGCACTGACCAGGTATATCTTTTATGACATATGGATGTCCTACTGAGAAGGGAGGGGAAAATTCAATGGAAAGCGATTCGTTTATTTGAGTGGCAAGAAATGGGGGAAGACATCAATAGACCTGAATAGGGTGTTAAAGCAAAGCATACAGACAAGGTGTGGAAGAAGGGAGCAGAGGGCAGGAGACTGCAATGATTCAGGGAAGATGTAATAATGTTCTAAACTTAGGAAGTATGCTTATTATTAGAATGGCTTAAAGTTAAGAAAACTGACCTTATAAAGTTTTGACTAAGATGTGGAGCAATGGGAACTTTTATACACTCCTAGTGGACATGGAAGTTGCTATACCATTTTGGAAAGCAACTTCAGAATTTCTTAAAAAGTTAAACATTCCACACAGGTATTTATCCAAGAGAAATTAAACCATGTAAAAAATTTCACAGCTGCTTTGTTGTAATAGCCTAAACTAGAAACAACCAAATGTCCACCTGGTAAATAAACTGTGGTATATCCATACAATGGAATACTATACAAGTAAAAAAGAATGAATTAACTGATACATGCATAGATGAATCAACATGATGAGACAACATAGATGAATCTCAAAATAATTATGCTGAATGAAAGAAGTCAGACTGCAAAGAGTATATATGAATGATTCTCTATCTAAATTCTGGAATATGCAAAGTAATCTATAGTGAAAGTAGGTGACTATGGACTGTTGCCTGGGAACAGGAAGGAGGGATAGAGGGAATTACAAAGAAGTATAAGGAAACTTTTGGAGGTTATGTATGCTCATTATTTTAATTGTGATCATTTTGCGGCTGTATATATATATGTGTGTGTGTGTGTGTATACATATATATATATATATATCAAATGTATCAAATATATGTAGTATACTATATGTCAGTTTTGCCTCGATAAGGCTGTTAATTTTTTTCAATATCAATCTGGCAGATAGAGATAAAAATTCAGGAAAGAGATCTTAGTTGGAGACAGAGGAATCAAGGTCACTCATCCTTAAAACCATGGGTGTGGGTAAATGCAGAGGAGAGGAATGAAAATGAAATCCTTTGTTTCCAACACTGAGAGAGAGGCAGAGGGAACGGACCCATGAAGAAGGGAGGGCAGACACTGCCGTCAAAGTCTCTGTTTCTCGGGTGATCTGTTTCTTTGTTATACTTTAGTAGCTGGACAATCCATAGCACAGTTTTGAGACATGTTCCAAACGTTCTGTGCTCAGTTTAGGAATTCAGACTTCCCGTCTGGGTCATTCTAGCTACACGGGATATACACAAGAGTCTTCTACACGGGGCAGTGGCTCTGATATTGGGTGAACCATACCCAAATGAAAGACGAAACCAGGAGAAGAAATTTTCCTTTTCTTGGCCCAATCAGCTATTTAATTGACTCAATCTCATTTCCTCCTTTTCCTATGACACAGACGACCCATTCCTTATCAGCAGGGATGCCCTTTGAGTTCTGTACCTGAGCTCCTTGCCAAGAGTGGAAGCTGATAGTCGTGACCCACCCCCACCGCCTCGCCTGGTGCCCCAGCTCACAGAGGTTATGGTTGATGGTTCCAGCATCTTCCAACCCACACAACCAGTTTTGTCAACTTTCTTTGTTTTCAGATGATATAAAACTAAACTAGTTAACACAGAAATAGAGATGGCATTGGTCATATCTCCTGCCAGCATTCTCTTGAATTTATGGAGGGCCTAAAACATAGAAACTAAATAGACAAGGTAATTCCTATCCAGAAGTTATATTCTAGCATGGATAGGTACAAAGGAAAAAAACATTAGCAAGATAATTCAGATAGTGATAGGCATAGACATTGCAGTATTACTAGGTTGAGAAGAGAACTCGCTTCAGACAGTGCTGTCAGGGGAAGGCACCGCAGAGGACAAGACCCTTGAGTACAGGCTTGAGTGGGAGAAGATAGTCTCTCCCACCTCTAGGGGAAGAGGGTTCAGGACGGAAAGAAGAGGCAGCAGGGAGCACGCACATGGGCTCAGCCCATCTGGCTGGGGTAGAGGAAGTGAGGTGAAGGAATAGGAAGAAGTGGAGCCAGAGATGGAAGCAGAGATCAAAGTTCACAACACCCTGTTTGGATTTTCCCTAAAAGCCATTTGAATGTTTTGCAATTGGAGGTGGGCTATGGTGATAATCTGAGAAATGCTTATGAAAAGACCACTCGGCTTCTGTGGGAAGTGCAGAGCCCAGTAGCGGGGAGACCAGTCGGGGGACAGTTTTAGCCTAGAGATAATGGCTTAATGTGGTGGAGATTGACAAGCTCCCGGGGGATTCCGATACTGTAGGTCTGAGGTCCACACTCCGATGACCACTCTGGCCATGATTCTCAAACTCGGCCGCCCAGAAAAATCACTGAGGGAGTTAAAAAACCCAGTGCCCAACCTGAACCCCACACCAATTACACCAGAATTTTGGGGGCTGTCAGTGTTTTCTAAAGCTCTCCAGGTGATTCAAATGCACAGACAAGTTTGAGAATTTGGCTGAAGGTACTGATATGATGAATCAATCAGCAATTTAGCCGTGGAACAGGCAGGCAAGAGCAGTTGTGGAATGCCAATGTGTGTGTTTTCAAAGTTACAGCGGAGGGAGGGAGAGGGAAATTTTTTCTGGTAGTGGGGAGCTTCTTGTGTGAAGAGACTCACTCCAAATCCACAGATGAAAAGTTCAGTAAGAAGAGTCTCCACTCTGCCATGTTTTCTGTTTCCTGTTCTATTTAACGAAAACCGGCAGTCTGCATTCTGCTTACTCTCTCAGCCTCTGGGAGCCTCTCCTTTAACTCCTCTCTCTCCTTCCCAGGCTGGAGCCTCTGATTTAGAAGAAACAGAATACAGATCCAGTCCAGCTGCAGTCTCCAGCTCGTAAATTGGAAGTGAGCAAACTTGATTATGCTAATTCATGCAGGGCCGTGTGACAACACCCTGAACTTTGTGGTATATTTGAAATCATAAATGTGTGTGATTGGTTTTCCTCCTTGCCCCACAAGCCTTCATTGCTACACAGCTTCCCTGCTTTCTCACTTGTGTATTAGCAGCTTATGGGTTCTTAATTTGTAATCAATGAGATATTGATTCGTCTTGCCAAAATGCTCCTGCAGGTAAACCTTAACTGACTGTTCCTAAAGACCCAGGTTATAAAAAAGCCATCAGACCCACCAATAACACTCTGAGTTTTTTTTTTAAAAAAACTTCAAGAGACATGAAGAAGCATTCCCGCCTCCTCGGCATCCTTCAGAATTGCTCAGTCTCCTTAAGATCAGAAGCTTCCCTCACTCCCAGAGGAGCTGGCCAACAGAACTCTGACCTCTTGCAGCCCTGTCATCTCCTGCGTGAATTTACATCTCAGAAACTTTATCTCAGCTTCGTTCAGGAGCGCACGCTGAGGAGGGGGGAAACCATCAATTTTTGAGGGAGTCTAGGAGTCAAATGTCTCCTGCTGATTAAGGAAAAGGGGGAGATTTCTGAATGTGAAGAGATTACTGGTGTCCTGCGGCCAGCCCACTGGAGCAGGAATGTCTATGAGGTCACTGTAAAATCGCATCCACGCCTCACCTTATGGCAATGGCCTGCTTGGTGACAGCACAGAAGGGAGGTGACAAGGAGGCAGCAGAGCTGCAGGAGGTATGCCACTGTATCTTTCTTTCTGTCATAATTAAACAGTAACCTCTGACACTAGAATTTAAACATATGGTTGTTAAACTAATGCTTGAGGCTAGTAGGCTAAACAGAAAAGGCAATTTGTAGGTGCACTCTTGGTTCTGGGGCTATACTTTTGGGTTTTAAAGCATGGACTAAAATATTCATTTTTCAAAGTACGGCAAAAATTAGGACTTAAGACCACCAATAAGACCTAAATATCTTATGAATGAGAACCCTTAAAAGGTCCCACATTCACACAGCAGTAATGTTCTAAGTGGCCCTCAAGCCATTCCCAACCAAATGCTCTCCAGATATCCTGAACAGATTAGTGCCAGCATTTGGTCGGGGGGTGGGAGGAGGGGGGTAAGCCTAATTGTCTAGTTACTGCTTCCTTAATTTGATTACAGTTTCCCCCAGTTTGGTCCACCTGCTGTAATAATGGTTATTCTGCCAAAAGGAATTATTTCACGCTGTGCAAAGATTCAGTCAGCGTGGCATATGGTGCTATGCGAATCAGCAAGGATGATGCAAATCATCTCAAATGGAATGAGATGACATAGGCTGATATCATCAAGCCAGGGAACCCCAATCCAGCAAATTGCCAAATAATTACTGGGCCCCGGTAAGTGAAGCTAATCTGATCGTCTTTGTCTTCTCTAAACACATATATACACATGCACTTCTGTGTGTGTGTGACATGACAGCTGCTGGTAGGAAAAAAATTCAAGCAATTTAGGGTACAAAGAGCAAAGTAAGAAAGTCCCATGAAGGCATGCCTGTAGAGATGGCTCTAACAGAGGTCTTGGGGAAATTTAGGGAATGTCATTCCAGAGGTTCCTCCTCCATATGCAGGAGGAGGTTGGGAAACAACTTTTTTTTTTTCACAATTTATTTTATTTTATAACTTACAATTACATGAGCAATATTGTGATGATTAAACTACCCCCTTCATCAGGTCCCCCCCACCAACCCTATTACAGTCACTGTCCATCAGTGTAGTGAGATGAGAATCACTACTTGTCTTCTCTCAGTTGTACAGTCCTCCCCATGCCCCCCCACCTTATGTCTGCCAATCGTAATGCCCCCTTTACCCTCTTATCCCTCCCTTCCCACCCATCTCCCCAGTCCCTTTCCTTTTGGTAACTGTTAGTCCATTCGTGGGTTCTGTGCGTCTGCTGCTGTTTTGTTCCTTCAGTTTTTTCCTTTGTTCTTATACTCCACAGATGAGTGAGATCATTTGGTACTTGTCTTTTTCGGCCTGGCTTTTACACAAATGAAGTTATATCCAGACTTTTGTATTAAGTTTAATTTACCTAAATATTGATAGGATATAGGCAAATAAAATGAAACAAACATACTGGTCTTCAGAAAAAAATGTTAAAGTTTCTAAAAGAGGCCTAAAATTTTGAAAGTGAAGATTATGGATAATGTTAATAGATTGAGAGTCATTACAAAAAAATCCTGTTTTAACTTGAAACAGTGTTTATTCATTCCTGTAGATTAGAAGGAAATGAGCATCTTCCTCTTTCTCCCCATCTCATGAATATTATTATTTCTGCTGTCCAGTTTGGCCTTAACTTTTGTGAGATTTATGGCAACAATAAAATGGAAACTCATTTGCCCTGTGCCTAAACATTTAAGTGTTAATAAAAGCTAACTGTTAAATGAAATTCTTTTCATCCTCCTACTTTGACAAATATTCCTTCATAACAACAAAATAGAAAAACATGTAAAACAATCATTTTTTTATATGACTAACAGTTGGAAAATATCATAGATATCAGTGAATGTAATTATTTTTGATCCTGTTGATGTGTTTCAGTGTTTAAATAAGTAATAAGATACATTCATAATTTATAAAGTTTATGATTTATTTTTTTGTACTTTAGCCAAATCACATATTATATTTTTATAATTGAGATTTTTCACATAATTTGTATTCTACCGACAGTAGTGAGACAAAGAATTAACATGAATATGTTTAGGTCAATGTGCAAATTAAGGTAAACATAAAAATAAAACAATCAAAACTATTTTTGTATGGATTTTTCACACAAGTGGTTTATCATTTATATTATAGTTTATCATTAAGTGTTGTCATGAAGAAGTTTGAATTCACTCAGATATTTGTTTCTTGTACTTATGATTTGCTTGGATGCCATAAGATTCTTTTGTAAATACTTTATCATGACTTAGATATATGCAGATCATTTTCTATTAGATTTCATGCTCACACAGTATGTTATTTTGTATAGCCTGACACATAGTAAATGCCATATAATATTTTACTATTACTACTAACTTTTCAATAAAATTTTCTTTTATTATATCTCTGAATATTTTAAGGCTATTTGTTTTATATCACATATAAGAGGCTGGATAGCATAGCAGTTTAGAACTTGGACCCTGGAGCCAGAAGGCAGGTTTCAAATCTCAGTGACCTCAGATACAGTATTAATCTCTTTGTGTTTGTTTTCTTCACCTATTGTGTTAGTCTGGGCTCCCATTACAAAATACCATAGACTGGATGGCTTAAACAACACAAATTAATTTTCTTATAGTTCTGGAGACTAGAAGTCTGAGATGAGGGTGCAGCATGATTGGTTTCTGGTGAGCCTCAGCTTCCTGGCTTGCAGATGGCTGTCTTTCACTCTGTGCTTACATGGTAGAGAAAGACAGAGAGTAAACTCTCTGGGTGGTGGTGGTGGTTGGATGTCTCTTCTTATAAGGGAACTAATCCTATTGGATCAGGGCCTCACCCTTATGACCTCATTTAACCTTAATTACATCCTTAGAGGCCCCATTTCCAAATACAGCCACACTGGGGATTAGGACTTCTACATATGAATTTGGGGGACACAAAAGTTCATGAATACTCATGAAATGGAGACCTACTTTCATATAACTTTTATAAAGAGTGACTTAAAAGCCTTAGAAAATGCCTGACATGTAGCAAGCACTATATGAATGTTAGCTATTATTATTATTCATGAGCACTGTCCATCTATCTATGTAAATATGTAAATACATATATTTGTGATTGCCTTTGTCTGCCTTCCATAGCTTTCATTTTATTGCTGTCTCTTCATTTAAAAAATTGTATCTTGTAATTTGAAATTGATAATTCCCTTAAGCCTATTATCCATGTCTCTGATAACATTCAATTCAATTTTGTTTTTTTTTTGTTTTACCTTTTGTATTTTCTTTATGTGGATTTCTTCTTTGCCATGAATTTCTCTTCCATTTCTTCTCTTTGCTCTGATCATCACTTTTCAACTTTTTCAGTTGTCATACCAACTTCAGTTCAATCTTTCTTACTTCTTTTAGAGTTTTTTTCTTTCAGAAAGTCTATGAGATCTTTCATCTTTCTATGACTCTAAGAGACTATCTTTTGAACTATTCTACTGTCTGTAATAACAAATTGATTTGTATTTACTTGGTTGTAAATGATAGAAACCCATCTCTAATTATCTTAGTGTAAAACTGAATTTATTCTTGTCACTGAAAAGTCCAAGAGAAATGTAGTTTTAGGATCTCAGCTGATGCCTTCAAGTCTCCATCTATTGGTTAATCTCTCTACTGGTTGTCCTGATAGCTGCTACCAATTTAAGACTCATATTCTACTTCGTAGCAACACAGTTAAGAAGAGAACATTTTTTCTCAGAGCACTGACAGGAAGTTCCTGGGAAGATTCTGATTGGCCCAGATTCAGTCACACACCCATCCTTGAAGCTATCAGTCTGGCTTCATAAATGGTTGTTCTGATTGGCCAGATTTGGATCACATACCTCTGGCAGAAAAAGTGAGACAGAATTATTGGTAATCATACCAAAAGCCACATGAAGTGAAAAAGTGAGGTAGTTCCCCAAGAGAAAAATGGGTGTTATTGCCAAAATTAGGAACAATGTTGACCATCTGCCTATGCTGTGTTCCTTCCTCCCTTTCCCACCATGAGGATCAATGCATAAGGTCTATAGTAGTTCTCTTCTGTTTAGTGATAATTTTTGAGGGAGGTGAGCTGGAATATCACCTTGAAGGGCAGGAGAAGTGGGTTGACTGAGTTCATGGTTTTAGTTAGGTATGCTATCTAAACATGCTCTCACTAAATCTGTTACCGCCATAGGGGGAAGTCATCCTCAAGTTTTCATTTCATTTCCATTTTCTGGGAAAGCAAGAAGTCACTGAGGTTCATAGTAATGCCACTTAAGTCTATAGATTCTCCAAGTGATTATTGCTTCCCTTCCTTTTTCATCTCACCATACCTCCAATAGTTTCCCTTGCATATCAAACTTACAAGGCATGCCTGAGCAGGTTTCTCTTTATGTCCATCTAGCATTTTAGTGAGGAATAAATCTCTATAGAGACATTTACCTATTATTTTGGTAGCCCCTCCAGGCCCTCAGATCATTGGATAGATCTTTTAGGATTGTAACATGTCTAGAGAAATCCATTATCTTCCTACAGTCCAAAGTAATATGTATTGGCTCTTAGTTCTCCTCATCTTATCCCAAATTTCATTGTATTAGACAGTATATTATATGTTTGCTGCTGTGTAACAAATTACCCTTAAACTTAGAAACTTGAAACAATAAACACTTATTATCCATATATTTTAGGGTCAGAAATTAGAGACAAGCTAAAGGTTTCTCATGAGGTTGCAGTCAAGCTATCTGCTGGGAGTATGGTCACTTGAAGACTTGATGGAACCAGAGGATTGGCTTCTGAGATGACACTCAGATGGCTATTGGCAGGTAAGGCTTCACCGCATTGGTCTTTCCGTAGGCTGCCTAAATTCTCATGATGTAACAACTTGCTTCTCACAGTGCCAATGATCTAAGCACACAAACTGAAACCGCACTGTCTTTTATGACCCAGGCTCAGAAGTCACACTCCATCCTTTCTACAATATCTTATTGTTTACACAAGTTAGCCCTATTCCATGTGGGAGGGGATGCTAACAAGGGCATGAATATTGAGGCCATCTTGGGAGCTGGCTACCATTAGCAGATATTACTCAAGGTTAAATAACAGAAATGGCTTCAGAGCTTTGCTCTGTCACTTAGTAACTATGTGACATTTTTGTTATTATAGAATGAGCAGGCAGTATCATCAAAATTTGGAGATCAGTGTGATGCATATCTAGAGATGACTGAGGCAAGTGTCATGTAAAGTGTGTATCAGTTTGCAGTATGTACAAGCAGTTTCCTAACAGCATCTAAGAATATACAAATCTGGGTTTAGAGTCATCATGTTTCCAGGTAAGCAGAAGAGAAACTAGAATCATGCGAGCAAGCACTCCCTCTTTCTCCCCTTCAAACCAAATAAACTGGACATATTCAAAAGCTTCCCTTTCCTTCCCTGAGGCCCTTGGCTGAAGGGACACTTCCCTGTTTACAACACTGTGGTCTTGTAAGACCTGGGGCATGGACACACCCCTCAGTGTCTAGGCCAGAAAAAGTTCCTCCTGACCCCCTATCTGGCCCGCACATACCATTTGCAGGCAAGGCCAGCCACGGAACGATTCTGCAACCTCCCCTTGGCACCTTTGCCTCTCTCTTGGCACCCGTATCCCTCCCCCTACGTGCCTCCTCTGTTTTCTTTCCTCCAGATCTTGTTTTCAGCGAGCTGTCTTTTAGGTATCAACAAATTTCTGGAGGCATTACATTTTAATAGGGCTTACTTAAGGCAAAGACATCTTCAATACCCAAAGGAATAAGTCCTAAACAGTGAATTTTAAGCATCAGGCTAAAAAGCGAGCTGGGTAGGTTCAAAGAGAGATTCTGTAGTGAAGAGGCTCTAGTCGTTGCTGTTGGAATCACTGCTTATAGGTCAGATCTGCTCTGGGAGTTCCGTCTTCATCCCCTTCTTTCCTACCTCACCTTCTGGGCTTAGTTTCCAAACCCATGGCTCTCACATCATTTCTCCTCTGGAGTCCGTTCCAGCTCCCCTGGGCAGCTGCTCAGATTCACTGGCACCTTCCCCTGAAAAATTCTATTCCTATCTCTCTCTCTGCCTTCATGCAGGCTGTGTGTTTTGTGGGGGTGACTTCTTTACCCTTCTTGTTTCTTCCTTTCCTAAATTTCAAAATATGATTCATCCCCTAAACGTCAACATAAATATCCCCTCCTCTGTAAAGACTTCCCCCAAATACCCAAGGGTGACCTCATTTTATCTGCCTCTTAGTATCCCCCAGTACCTTTGGAGGGCTTCAAATGCAACACATACTGTAAAATGTTTAGTTAGCTATTCATGGTGCATTGTGCCATCCCAGAAGGCAGCTCCTTGGTGCCTTGTCAACCTGGTGCATTTGGCTGCCAGCAGAAGCTTTGGTATTTGACACCCAATAGAAACTTCATAGGTTTTTTACTTGTTGTTTTTAAAGAATGGTACATATAGTTTCTTCCATTAACTAGCTCTGTAGTATTGGGTAAATAATTTCCATTCCTCTGGGTCTTAATTTGTTCCATTTTTAAATGAGACAGTTGAATAAGAATTGTCCTAAAGCCTTTCTCAAAGAATGGGTTTGTTTTTTAAAGAACTGCTGATATACATTTGTGCAAATAAATGAATATTGCCTTCTCCAATGGCTCACTTGGCCTGGAACCACAGATTCACATCCCAGAGAGAACGGAGAAGGGGCATGCGAGAAATACTTTCCAATCAAGGTAGGAGAATCCCACACCCCATTTTTACTCCATGAATACTAACCATGGTTGCCCTGTCACTCTGCAGAATGGAGAAGTACTGGATGGTTAAATATGTTTGAATTGCTACATGGCTTCTCTGGATAGCATGGGGGTCCAGGATGGCTGCTAAGGTATCAGAAGATATCATCACACCTGTCCTTCTTGTTGTCTTTGCTTAGATTGTTTTGGTCGGAATTCAGGAGAAACCCTAAAGGAAATGTGAAGCTTGAGAGGGAGCTAGCTTCCTGACCATGAGCCCAGAAGGAGATAAAGACAAGCACGTTCCTCCGATGGTTTCACTTGGTTGCCTGTTCTGTACAGCCTTGGTGGATCTGAGCAAATGCCCATTTCCAAGGGAATGACAGTAGACCTAACTTTGTCTCTCTGCTCACTAGTAAACGTTTTTCCTGTTTTTGCACCTACACTCTGTTCTTTGGTAGATGTTTGGGGGCTGGGCCCACATCCCAGATGGTGCCCCCACCCCAGCTCCTGCCCCCTTCTCCAGAGAACCTCCCCTGGAGGACAGGCGCTGTCTCACCCAGGGAGAGACGCGCTCCCTTCCCAGATGCCTACAGCCAGTGTGGGACATACAGAAAGCCAACCTCCTTGCCTGGAAGGGGCAAAGGGACAAATGTGTTGTGTTCTAGAACCTTTCTTCCATGGGTCAAACCAAGGCGAGGCCTTACCCAAAACCACATCCGTGTGAGGCTTCTCGCCCTGCCCTGCCCTGTGTCAGGCTCTCCTTCCAAGGAGCTCAAGCTGATTCTGCTAGTCTCTCCTCAGTCTGTCATGCCATACAGCTGCCTTCTGGAAGAGCTGTTTTCCCTGGCAGGCAGACTGCTTCACTGCACGGCTGCCCTTTGGAAGTTTTATGTAATCCTAATAAATTTCCTCGTGTATATTTAAGGGGTTAGTGGGTCTCTGGTAGTAGCTCTTTGAGATCTTTGGGGAGGAGGAAATGAGGCAACATGGTGTAGTGGAGAAGTACTGGCTTAGCGTGAAGGGGAACTAACCCCGCTCTACAGCCAGCAGTCACCTGGACGAGGGATACGTTGGTGTCAGCTTAGGGCTCAGATAAGCTGGCTCAGGGTTTCAGTTTCCTCCTCTGTCAGTGGAGAGAGAAAAGATGAGCCCACGTCCCGTCCTGTCCTGCCATTCTAGGAGTTTATGATCCACACTCTTCTTCCCATTTCTACCCAAAAGGGACATGCAGGGAGAGATACGTGGACGGAGTGTGGGGTGGGCCCTAAGCTCCATTATTCATCTCCTGTCTCTGAAACAGAGAAGCCACACGCCTATGTTAGTGATGTTTGTTCAGCACATAGGGCCTTCAAAGCACTGGATTTGAATAAAATGGTCTAAGCATCTACTTTTCAGTGGAGAGCTGGCAGCCAGGCTTTCTCCGTCCACCCTGGAAACCATGCAGTGTCTCCTCTCCTTGGCTCTCTGCACTCACAGAACCACAGGAGAGCCTGTTGGAAAGGGCCAGGGCTGCTCGGCTCAGCGCAGGACTCACCTGTAAAAAGGAGAGTGCTTATTCAATCCCTGTAGACCACAGCATTCATCTGAAGAGTAGAGAGAGTTCACTTGTTTTTTTTTTCCTTTCCTTTTAATTTCCCAGAATGCCTTCACACCCATTCCTTCTTCTGGTCTTACTGGCAACCTTGTAACGCACTAACTTGTTACTACAGTTTCCTTGTAACAAACCTCTATTTGGAAGACAACAAGACCGAGGGAGGGGGTGGTTACGTGACTTGATTTTAAAGTGACAGAGCATTAAAGTCAAAAGCAGTCCTAGAGCACAGTTCTCAACTCCTGCCAAATCGCACTGCCTTTCTCCACAGGCAGAGTTGCCTAAGTGTTCTCTAAGGACTTCCAGTTCCTAGGAAGGTGAATAATTGTTATGCAGAAAGGACTGGTCAGTGAGGAAATAAGCTTGGGAAATGGAGGCTAAGCAGGCTGCTGTACAGTGGGATCCTAGAGCCTCCGTGCTGCGTAAGTATTCCGAGACAGACAAGGCAGTTTAGCTGTACTTGACCGTACAGACCAGCTTGTGTCTTGGAAAGCACCCTGATAAGTTACAGTCTTTGGTGTATATGATACCCACAATTTGGGTATTTGGATGGTTTCTGGTACTGACTAGGCATAACCTACTATTCAAATTATTTCAGTGACCAGTAACCTAATATCTTGTTTGTGTGTGTGTGTGTGTGTGTGTTGGTTGGTTTGTTAGTGTATGTGAGCATGTATACTGTCAAGTTTTACCTGGTTGCCGTAAGATGAGTGTCCTCTGTAGCCTTTGTCTTTGAAAGGTTTGCCACAAAAGTCTTACTGATCATTCCTGCAGAACTGATTCAGGTCTCAGCCTCTCAAAGTTTCCAGTAGGCTCTCTGGGCCTCATGATTTCCAACAATCTGCGCACCTGAGGTACAGCAGTTCTGACCCAGCTTGTCATGTCTTCATCTTAAACTTATCCGAGCTGCCTTTTCTGGGAAGTGCCACAGCCCTCCAAAACAGGTTGACAGCCATCTATAGTTATAAGCATTTAATTGCCCACATACAATAAAATTTCAGGGATTCTAATCATTGTTTCCATGTAGATGTATACTTCTTTCAACTACATACCAACTCCCTGTGTTGGACTCATTTTGTGTACCTCCCCAGGTCGCTCTGCCCACATGTCCTGAAGCCTTGAATTTTGCTCAGTAGAGAGCTCTGGCTGCTACCACCTTGTTTCCTGCCACCACTGGACGAAGCCCAGCTGCCCTAGGTAGACCTTACTGGACCCACAATGGCTCAAGTCCTCCTCATTTTGGGGCATGGATTAAACACCAGGGCATGAGGCTGGGGACTGGCCCTCTCCCAGAAGGGCTAATACACCCAGCAGTGTGTGTGTGGTGGGGGGTCAGTACCCAGTGGTGCAACACCTGACAGGTCTGGTAAGTGACAGTTGGCAGAAAGAAGCCACCAGGAAAACACTGGTCCTGTTCTCCCTTCAGCAAATTGTCATGAGGTGCAGTGGCTCCCCGTGACATCTCTGGGACCCTCAGAGCGGGTGGAGCTACAGCCTGCTCAGAAACCACCACTTCCAGCTCGCTTGGCCGGCTTCCCTTGCCTCACTCTCTGTGGCCCGCAATCATACACCCCAGTGAAGTGTTTGCATTTAGACCCTGCCTTACACTCTATTCTTGGGAACCCAGGTTGACAATTCCATGTACACCAAGGGTTTGCTCTATGTTTAAAACAATCATAATTAAAATCATAGCTCATGTATGCTGAACCTTACTCCACAGACCCTTCACACACAATACTTCCTACTTCCTGTTTGATGAGAATAAAATTGTGATAGGCCGCTGCTTACAATCCTTTGTTTACTCTTAAGGTTCCTAAACTGGATCTTTTCCAGAGTCTCTCCTGCTGAAGACAGATGTAGGACTTCGTTAAGAAACCAGTCACATTCTAGATGAGAATGCTGCCAGGTCTCATCACTGTTGAAGCATGATTAGTTCATGATCTTCCGCCTCATTCTTGTTTGAAGTATAAAACGCACTCAGATAAAAAATGGAAATAGTATATGTACATATGTTGTAGCGGCTGTAGGTTGCCCCTGTGGCCTAAAAGATTAGTTGAATCATAAACTTTAATAAAGCGATTGAAAAAATTGGGTAATTCTCTATCCTTCCATAGTAAAATCATCTATAGCTAAATTCTTATGGAAACGTGGTTCTTTCCCATGGCCTTAGTAATATATATTTCCTGGACTAGAGGTGAGAAGGACTCTTCCGATCCTCATCTAGGGTGATGTTTCTATGAACTGTGAACGTGGATTCTTTCTGTTGTCAGTAGAAGCCCCCTCTTCCCAGAGGGGCTTGTAAGAGTCTGGTAGAAAAGGGTAGGCTGTGCTGTAGTAACAGGCAACACGATTAGTGGCTTATAACAGTAATAGCTTATTTCTCACTCTCCTTACATGTCCATCAAGAGTTGTCAGGGGCTCTGCTCCAAGTCATTCTCACTTTGGAAGCAGCCATCACTGGGCCATTGCCAGTCACCTTGGCAGGTGAAAGAAGGGGTGAATTAGGTAGTAACTCAAAGGCTACAAAGGGAAGTGGCACAATTGTTTCCACCCCCGTTTTAGCGAGCAAGGCAAGTCAGATGGCCACCGCTCATTTCAAAAAGGGTGGAGAGACATAGTTCTACCAGAAGTCCCAAAGAAGGAATATCAGAATATCTGCTCTCCGTCCTCACGACTGTGGCTCTATGCACGGTCACCAAAGGAAGGTATTACATCCTGGGAAAGGAAGGTCAATAAGGCATTTTATTCTGTGTGTTACTTGCCCACCTTGAGGTCCTAGCAGATATCCACTATTCAGTGTTGGGAGGTGGTATTACCATTCAGGCACGATATATCACTACTACTCCGAGATGCGCACACGCCTCCTCAGATTGCCTGGTGCACATTTTCCTTAAATCCCCCATATGAAAGGGAGGAGAATTGGACCTTCCTTCTCTTTGTTGAACAACTTGGAAAAGGGAGAAGTAGAAGTTCACCAGTCCCATTCTGGGGCAGAATGGTATCCAGGAATCATCCCCTAACTGCCCTCCACTGTGCTGGGGCTTCCTTCTCTTTCTGCAAACTTAGCCCTAACAGTAGAATGAGTCCTTAATGATTTGACAGCTGAAGTACAGGCACCCCAGTGTATGTCTGCTCTGGAAACCTTTTTGAGTGCAGTCCCCAAGTTCTGCAGACAGCATCCTGTCAACCTGGGAGTTGCCTTGTTTTCTGTGTTGCTTTCTTAGCAAAAAGCGATTTTCCAGAGGCTTCCTGTGAATGGTTCCTATAAACCAGGATTGAAAGACATCTTGCCCAGAGGCCTTTGGAAGAAATTTCTGTTCTTTCTTCCTCGGGCTGTTAAAAGGCCACATCTTCAGAAGCCATTTTCCTTATCTACCCAGGGCTAAGTAGAGAATTCTATAGGGCAGAGGCAGAAGGAGAATTTTCTATACAAAAAAAGCAAGCAAGATAGAGAGAAAAGAGCAAATCATGAAGAGTTTTTAGGTATTGAGACCTAGAAGCTTTGATACGGGGCATATTTTTAATCACTCAATAAATATGTCTTTGTTTCTTCTTCGACCCCATTAAATGCAGCAAAGGAGAAAGGCACATTTCTCATTTTCTCCTCTGAGGTTATCCCCTCTTTATGCTGCCATGCGCCCGGAGGTCAGTGCATTAGCATCACCAGGAACCCCAAAGGTCCTGCCTCTTTCCTCACCACCTCTCAGGTCCTTCCTGGCTGCTTAGAAAGCAGGCAGCAGTTTAATGAGACAAGTCCCTTTGGGTACTCCTATCCCCTCTAGGAATTCAGTAAGTGCTTTATATAAACCGGTAATAGGATGGCTCAGCCCGACCCTCTGGCTCTCAGACCCTCCTGGCGTTCCCTTGGGAAGGAGGAGCAGGTAGCCGAGTGATGAGGCCTTTAGGAGTGACGCCCTGTGCGAGCTGATAGTCCCTGGAGCTGCTTCTCCTGCCCGTTGTAAGTATGAAAGGAGGGTGGTGGGTGGCTGATCAGAACAGACTTCCTGGTGGGCCACAGAGACATCCACGCCATGGCTCAGCAGAGGCTGCAAGCGCTGGGTCTGGGAAGCTCAGAGTCGCTGCAGAGGAGGGACGAGTGAGAAAGCAGGTGTGCCCGCGCCACGCGGTGAGATGGTGAGACCGCCCGCTCCTGTCAGGAGAAGGAGCTCAGGGGTCCTCTGGGAGGCCTCAGCAACGCCTCCCAGAACTCCAGGAGGTGTCAGGTAAAAAAAGGATCACATCTGTCGAGAATTTCTCTCCTCTTGACATATCACTTAACCCTTGTCTTCTACTTTCATAGATTTATGGCTTTTTTATGACTCCAGCCTTCAGGGGTGCCTGGGTCTCTGCCTGTGTTGGGTTCCTTTTCCTAAGTTGAGGAAGTTGTAAGACCTCAACACTTGTAAGATCAACAACTGGAGTCAGGGAGAAGTTCGTTAAACCCACGAGCATGGGATAAGGGATGAAGAGGGGGCTTGGGATGGAAGTTAGTGGAGAAGGACGAAGAGTGACATGAACAGAGTGTGATTTTCTTTTTGTTTTAAATGGATGGTGATTATTAATATCTCCCTATCAACTGCACAAATTGGGAATTCTACTCCACCAGTAGATGAGATGATTTTATGATATATCCACAAATTCATTGATACCCCTCCCTTCAGAACCCAATTCCCCTTCCCTTGAGTGTGGGCTGGACTTAATGACTTGGCTTCTAACCAGCCTAAACCACCCAGTGAGTGACTTTGGAGGCTAGTTCACAGAAGGCCTGTGGCTTCCCGCTTATTCTCTTTCACTCTCTCACTTAGAGCCCTCATTCTGGGAGGAGCCAGCCGCCAGATCATGGGGAATCTTAGGCAGCCCGGGGAGAGGGGCACATGGTGAGGAACCGAGCCTCCTGCCAACAGCCACACAAGTGCACCATCCTAGGGGGCAGATCCTCTAGCCCCCGTCAACATCCTGACCGCAACCTCACGAGACCACGAGCTAAGCCACTCCCAAGGTTCTGACCGGCAGAAAGTGTGAGATGTATGTTGGTTGTTTTAAGCCTGGGGTGATTTGATAGGTAGCAATATATAATTAATGCAACTGGGATTGTAGTCACCGCGACACAGACAGTGGTCCAAAGCAACAGATAACCAGTATAGAGTCAGCAGCAATATTCCCCTTGTTGGTGTGACAGTTCATTAGCACCTCAGAAATCTGAAGAGGAGGAAAAGGAAAAGGAACCCAAAGCTTTCCATTCGGGGCTTGTCCCTGGCAGAATGAATGTATTATTTTAAAGCATCTCAAGATTTATTCCTGGGTACCTTATCTTGGGCCAAGTGAAAAAGTCCTCAAGTTGAAGGTATGTTCAAATCTGTGGTGATAGATTCTTTTGACCATCCTTTTCGAGTAATTTAGGAGAGATGTTTCCTATTCTGAGAGATTCTTAGGTGGGCAGAATTGGAGCAGAATGGAAGGAGAGAAGGAAGGGTAAAGAAGGAGATAAAGAAGTGAACAAAAGTGGTATCTGTGGTTTATTTTAGCTTGTCTGTGAAGCCTCAGAGAAAGCAAGGACATTTCTTATTCTACCAGCTAGAGAAAAGGTGTCCTCCCACAGTTCAAGATTTTATGAATTTTGTTCCTAAGCTTTTCATACCTCCCTTGATTTATTAGCCTTTCTCAGCATTTTATCTTGTAGACCTGCCAGAAGAACACAGTGGAATGAAACATCTGGCAAATTTTCCCAGAACTTATTATGAAATATCTTCAATTTTCAATTCAGTAAAAAGGTAAACAAGTCATTGTCTGCCCCAGAAGTGATTCACTTTGCTGTCAGAACCCATAGGCCATGGCGGCAGAGGTTCCTGGGTCCCTCCTCGGGCAGGTGGTCACGTGGGCCCTCTCCTCTGCAGTCTGGGTTAGCTGGGAGGGTCAGGCAACTCTTGGACGCCTCACCTAAACAAATACATCTGCTTGCTCGGTGAAGTGGTTATTATTTTTAGTTTCCAAGTAATGTGCTTTGTTGCTGTTAAGGGGTCACTTATGAATTGACGTTATATCAGCAAATAGTAATTGCTTAATTTCAGCAGAAATATCTAGTTTCATTTCCATTCCAATTTTCCAACCACACACGTGCACACACACACACACACACACACACACACACACACACACGCACACTCATGTATACTGCTAGGCTTAAAAAGGACAATGTAGAAAACATGGCCACCTACAGCTGCTTGTAGTATCACATAGCCAGATTCTTTTCAAAGGGAAGAATTCCAGCAAATCATTCCAACATTAGTCTGTCCCGAACTTGAATTAAAATGCACATTATTTCTGAAATCTTTGTATTCATTAAACAGAAAAGAATGCCAAATAACTGAAAAAGAGACTATTAAGCTGGTGAGTACTTGCAGGGATTTTTTTCCGCCAGTAAGGCCTCTTTATAGGTACAACATATTGAGATACTAAGAAGATACACTTGACTGACAGACACGGAGAACTGAACCATAAGGACTGGAAACAAGCACGTACTAGCTTTCAAGTACCTGAATGTCTGCCAAGAGACCGAATGCCTGAGAACCAGATGATTCTACAACAACACATATGGAGAAACTGAGGTCAAATGTGGGAAAGAAATTTGGTGAGCGATTTATGTATGTGATGTCAGTGTGGCACAAATAAGTCAGAGGTAGGTTGTTGGGGAAAGCGGCAAAGATAAACAGCTCCAAAATTCGAGTGAGTTAGCTTCATCTTAAAATCACTGCAAGCAACCCCACTGCAGATTCAGAAATGACCCCCAACAGGACATTTTAACTGTTTCTAGAATCAGATCCATTTTGAATCATCTGAGGCTGTCTCAGCAGTCCAGAAAGTGGAAGGTCTTCTTTTACAAAGAACTTCGGTTCATCTCTGGAGAGATTAAATTACAGAGTCATGAAAAGCAGAACCCATGATTCTCTTTTAAGTATTTTTCCTATCAATCATTGTGCTGAGCACACAATAAGCATTCAATAAATGTTTGTTGAAGTGAAAAAATGAAATCGTTTCCATCATTTTAGATAACACCTTCTACATTAGCCATGTATTTCTTGCCTTTCTTCTGAATGAAGAAGTTGAATGAAGCTGAATAAAGACAGAAAGGGGTTTGAGCAGTCCCTAAATCTCCTTTCTTGAAACAAATGAGCCATCTGGAAGCCCTCAAACCGTAGATCTTTAGTAGTACTGTTCATGCAGTTTCTCTTTCTCTTATTTTGACTTTACCCTAATAAGCATTAAGCCTATTAATGCTTCCACCCAGGATAGCAGGCAAGGGAGAGAAGAAGGAACATAAGCTGCCTTTTGCCTTTCATTTTCTCAGGGAGCCAAATGATGGCATTTTTGTAAAAGCATCTCCCCTCTTTTCCTGTCATCAGCCCCAGCCATCCCCTGTACCTGACGGTGGAAGCGCTTCAATGTCAGGGCTGCTTATCTTGGTGGGGATCTGGTGGCAGGCTTTTAAAGTTGCCCCAAGCTGAGCTGGATGTCTGTAATTCTTAGGGCTACTTATTAAAAGAAGAAGAGCCATGGCTGTCCCTTGGTGCACTGGTGCAGAAAATGCCAGTGAACATTTTCATTTCCAGCTCCAGCTATAGTGTCTTAATTCCTTCCAGTGGAAGAAAGACAGTAGACCAGTAAGCCCTGAACTTCACAGGCTCCATATTCATGCTCAGCTCTTTTGTAAATACTGTCACTTGGCACCAGGATTGGAGGACAAAGACATGAGAGAGTGTCTAAAGCAGCCATCTGAGAGTGCTCCATCCAGTACTGTTTTCTTCTATTACAAATAGTTTTTCTTCTTGTTAAGCCTATTTGAAAATGCTGATCCACTTTTGTTTATAGCTGGCCTCAGCCTGCAGCCAGACAGCCGTGTTGCAGCCTCATCTGTGGGTCAGAAGTCTTGGGGAAGAGTTCGCCACAATGTAAAGCTAAGGCAGTTGATGCTGGAGCTGAGAGCAAATGGCCTGGAGTTTTCTTATTTTACTTGAAAAAGTTTGGCAAATCTTCTTCCAAAACAGTTTTAGGAGACCAGGGCTCAGGAAGCATACGATGAGGCTAAATTTAGCAGCAAGGGGAACTTTGATACCTCTATCAGTCCCCTGGCAAAGGATCAGAGAGGAGAGCCCGCCTGAAAGCCATGGACCAGCTGCAAAGCATTCGATGCAAATGCGTGGGCTCCTTGAGTGGGGGTGCTCCACGGTGCAGGGCTGCTGTCCCCCGGCTGGGCTCATATGCCTGGGCCTCGCCAGCCTGAGGGAAGGGTCCTGAGTGCCAGAGGCAGACAGTAGCTCATCTCATCTCAGTGGCCCACCAAGAGGCATGCAGGCAGCACACGGATTAGCTGGGTACCCTCCTCCCTGACCAGAGAACCCTGGGTTATACTGCGTTCTGTGCAATGCTCAGCCTTCGGGTGTTTGATGTGCGCAGAAATCACGAGAAAGGGCAGCAGGTGCTACGGTTTCATTTAAAGGGGTTCTAGTTAGGGAGGCAAGGACATGGCCTGGAATAGGGTTATTAAGACAATAGAGCCAAACTTACTGGGCATAGTAAGGCAATCCTGAGACTGAGAACTTGCTCCCACATGGAATGAGGTTCTCACTTCCTCTGTGCCCCCCTCAGTAACAGAAGAAGGAGGGGAGTGGGACAAGGGTTCAGTAAGGTGAGCATACTTCCCAGCAATGAGCTGAGGAAGCCAGGCCTGAAGAAAGGGCTCCCAGGAAAGGGTTCCTAGCGACAGGGAGGCCAATACCCAAAGTTCAGCAACTCTGACCCACAGCCAATACCTCTGTTTCTAGTATGTGCTACGACCCCTCGCCATAGTTCCCCACGTCTTCAAGAGAGCTTGATGGATCACTGAATTTAGAGTCCACCTGGTGACCATGCCACTTTGGGCAGGCTGTCAGGACCTGCAGGTCCCAGGACCCCAGAGGCCAAGGGGGACTGAGAAAGTGAGCCAGGTTTGGAGATCATGCTCACAGGTGACAGCTCAGTTCTCAGAAATGTCCAGGAAAGCACTGAAGGCATGGCTGTCAAGATGAGGAGTGGGCTGGGGCTATCTTTTTAATGGTAAAACCAAAGGGAACACAGAAATCTAGGATGGGAGGATTCCTTGTCCCCATGACCACAAGCACTACTCCTAGTGATGGGAGATGCAGAAACCACTTTCTCTGTGAGCACAGTAGTACCCCAACCCCAACAGTGCACAGCAGGGAGGCCTGACCACATCTAGTTTAAGAAATGCTGATGGAGCTGCTTCTGCCATACCTGTATTTCCTATGCAGACTTCCCCAACTCCCTAACTCTTCTCCTCCAATCTTCTCTTCAGATCTCCACGGCCATGCAACAATTAGCAGGCCTAGTGGTGCAGGGCCTGCCAAGTCTGGCAGCTACACCATCAGTCAACAGCTTCACATCAGCCAAGGAGTGTGGGAGGCTGCGATGATTTATTGGATTTATTATTTCCACCAATATGAGTAAACAGGCTAAACTACTTATTTTTTTTTTAAGGCCAGGAATAAAACTGCTACTCCTGAGGTACCATTAAGCTGAAATAAAATGATTGGTGTAGAGTGTTAGTATAATTTCAAGCATAATGTATAATGGTGTAAGGTTAGTTGCTTTCTGCTCTCTGCTATTTTTGCCTTATGGTCTGACACTCTGTATATCATCGGACTATATATATTTTCCATCATTAAACCAGAGAAAATGTTTCTTCTTCATTGTCCTGAGACTTGGTGAAATTACTTCATTTTGATTAAGTTGCTGTTTTTGGGGGGGGTTCTATTTTTTATATATATTATTATTGAGCTGAATTTATATACAATGAGTTTTGATGAATGTATGCACCCATGTATCAAGACATAGACTATCTTCATCAGCCCAGAAAGTTGCCTTATGTCCCTTTCCAGTTACTCCCAATCACCTCCGTCCCCTCCAGGGAAACCACTGCTCTGATTTCAACGGTTAAGTGTGTCTGTCCTTGGACTTCACACAAATAGAAGCATACTGTACATAGTCTTTGGTGTCTGATTCTTTTGCTTAACAAGTTTTAATACACGTCCATGTTGAAGCATGTATAAATGGTTTATTTGTTTTATTACTGAGTCATATTCCATTATATAATAGCGCAATTTGTAGATTCCCTCTCCTGTGGAGGAACATCTGGGTTGTTTCCCGTTTGGAGCTATTGTGAAGAAAGTTGCAATAAAGATTCTTGTGCAAGTCTTTCTGTATGTTTTCATTTCTCTTGGGTAGGAGTAAAATGGCAAGATCAAAGGGTAAGTGTATGTTCAACATTATAAAGACTGTCAAACAATTTTCCAAAGTGGTTACAACATTTTTTATTCCCACCAACAGCGTTGGAGAGCTCTGGTTATTCTACATCCTGGACACATTCTTTTATTTCAGCCATTCTAGTAGACATAAAATGGCATTTTGTTATGATTTTAATCTAATTTCCCTGATGATAATGACATTGATCCTTTTTTAAGGTGACTAGTGGCGATTTGCATATCTTCTTTCGCGAAGTATCTGTTTGAGCATTTGTCCCATTTCATTATTGAGTTGTCTTTTTATTATCTATTTGTAGAAATATTTATAGATTCTAGGTACAAGCTCTTTGTTTTATTGTGAATGTGTTCTCTAGTCTGTGGCTTACCTTTGCATTTTCTTAAAAGTATTTTTCAATAAGAAGTTTTAAATTTTGATACAGCTCAGTTTATCAGCTCTTTTCTTCTCTGTTTAGCATTTTTGTTTAGAGAATCTTTGTATACCTGTTTGGGTGACTTTTTGACTGCAACTTTCTAAAGAACATTTTCTACATGTTCTCAATAACAAAAAATTTCCCAATTATCCACATTCACAAAATTATTTCATTAATTTAACTACACAAATACAGTGGTGTGCCAGTAGACTGGCTTTCTGGGGGGCAGGGGAAGCCCTGATTTATAGTGTTTGCCAATTTCCATAGTGTAAATACTTCCACCGTGACTGACTTCAAGCTGCCAATGGTTAACCACCAGCTTACGAAGTTCCTGAATATTTAACAATTGGCTCTCACCAGCCTTTATGGTTCCATCCTGCATACCACCTGCAGATGTCCCATGAAAACAAGCAACAAGAAGTAAACCTTTGGGAAAGGGTTGTTCCCAGGAACATTGGAAAGATGCTCTATTTGAAGGACACCTGGCCACCCAAATTGGGAGTGAGTGGCCATGAATGACAACAGAGCCTGACGTGACTTCCAACAGTGACTGATATAACCAGAAGCACAGATATGGGAGATAAGAGAGATAAAAAAATAAATACTTCAAATGAGGAACACACTGTCCTGGCAAATGAGTATAAAAACCAGAGGCTCTCCTGATATTCCAATTTTGGGAGAGATCAAGAGAGAACTTCTCCCTGAAAAATACTAAAAAGAGACGGGATGAGAGGCTGAAGGATTCTGTAGGGCTGGAGAATGGACATTTAGACTCTAGACAAAAGGGGCAGAATAGAAATCAACAGGGAGCAGTTCTTGGAGAAACCCAGGGTCCATGCACACATCTTGCCTAGTGAGTTCACTGGAGTAGGAATTAAACATTAAATAGCAAAGGCCCATTGAGACAGTAAATGAACATGTTCCATCCACAGCTGCTACGGCCAGGTGGTATACTCGATGTTGGGACACAGGAAATGGCTATGGACTCCAGACCTTTGAGTCATAAGAAAGAGTCTCAGAGATTACTTTCTTTCCATCAAAAAGATAAGAAAATTTGTAGTAACCTCCTACCATAGCAGTAAGCAGAAGGAGGCATTTCATAGCAATCATTCTCAAAGAATTTTTGCATTGGAGCAGAAAAAACCTAGGGATTTGCAGCTGTGCATGGTTTTCTGTAGTAGCAATAATAGAGACAGAGCAAGGGAATCATATTTCAAAATCTTTATTCTTTCAAAATCAAGCTTTGGCCAGTTCTGCACTGAGATTTTGGTATTTCTAGTTTATATATTTTAAACTAATTTTATTCATTTTACAAAATATGTCATATATGCAAACACAGATTTATCTTAGTTTGAATAATAATAATGAGATGAATACCCTTATACTGACCATCAAGCTTGCATAATAAAACATAACCAATGTCAATACCTGGTGTCCATCTCTTGATCCATTTCCCTCACTCCCTCCACTCACAGAGGAAACTTTTCTTCATTTCAGGCCCCAGTGGCTTCCTAACTTTACTGCCTGTTCAGCCATGAACCAAAAAGATATTGTTGTTATTTTATAATGTATCCTGAAGTTTTATGTGTCCTGCATCAGGAGAGGTTTTTCTGTAGCACTGATATGCCACATTTCCAGAAACAGAAAGCCCATAGTTCTTTAGTACCCACTAAATAGTAGGCTTAAGGCAGACGTGCTAGTGGAGGCACTGGCCTTCCCTGGGGCCCACCCCCTCCAGATGAGTAAGCCGGGGAGCATGGGACCTTGTCCACATTCCTCAACTGTTAGCAGGGACTGAAGGAGTTTTAGACACCCGAAACAAGCAAGGCTTGGTAATAAGCAATGGAGAACCAGAGATCTCCTTGGTCACGTAGGCCACTGGGTCTGAGAGCTTATGTAGAGTCGGGACTGTGGGTACCACTTCCTTTCATATTTATTTGGTTCTGCAGAGAGGAAGGATGAATGGTGAACGGTGGCAGTTTCTAATTTTAGTCCCTTGTGATTCCCAGCTGTATTCCTTGCCTATGGGTAATTTGTTTATTTATCCTTGCAATGGCTGCCTCTTGTTTGCTTGTTTGAACTAGTTTTAATGGGTTTCTGCTTCTTGAATCCTTCAATATCCCTGATGAAGACAAGGCAGGGTTAGGGAGAAAGCAAATGTGATAGAACCTGTTGTGGCCCTCCGTGTAAATAAACAGGGAGGCTAGCCAGGAAAACACCAAACTCTTCAAGTATTTCAGGCAGACAGAATTAGACACAGGGAATTGGTAAGGAGTGTCACTCAGCCAAGGGGTTGGGTCATGTTGGGGGTCCTGTCTGGTGACAGCTGGAGCCAAGGAGGAGGATGGATGCAGCCAGAGAAAGCAGCCAAGGCGAAGTGGAAGGCGGGAAATACCTGGGCATTTTCCTTCCCCGTCCTGCAGCCTTCCGCTAGTGAAATCAGCCAGCAGCCTGCTGACCCCAGGACCTAGAATATGCAGCAGAGAGGAGGAGGAGGAGGAGGAGATGTAAATCGGAGGCCCAGCACTGGTATGGTGTGGAAACCAGGAATTCTTCTCTCACCTTCAGCAGAGTTAAGTAACCATGAACATCACGTGTGTAAAAACAGCCTAAATGCCCAACAATGGATATATGTTCAACTGATCATGAAATATGATGTGGGCTTTGAAAAACAATGTTAAAAAGAATTTGTAATTATATGAGAAAATAAAGATTAAGTAAAAAGAGAAAAATACTGCTGATAAGTTCAATTCATGATTTGAATAAATGCTAAAGATTGTGCATAGGTTTAACTGTTGAAGCTGTACATGGGAAACAACGGAAGGGTGATTATTGAAAGGTAAACGTTGTTCTGTTTTGAAATTATGGGTTTTTATATTCTCTTATTTGTATGCTTTTGTACTGGGCCAATGATCACCACTGAGCATGTATTACTTTTATTCTCAGAAAAAAAGATTGTCCTCAGTACCTGGAATATGGGGTACCTCACACTGGGTCACACAGCTACCAGGAAGGCCATCTGCCACAAGGGGACATTACTCAGGCTTCTGATATATTTACATTCTTCCGAGCACTTTTAGTATTTTTTTTTAAATAATAACCACATGCGTTGGGTTTTCTTGCCTTGTGGATAAAGAAATGGAAACAAACAAGATTAGACTGATGGCAAAAGGCCAAGCCAAAACCAGAGCTGGGACTTGACTGTCCCTTGTCGAAGGCCACCAGGGGAGCCATTAGTGTTCCTCTTGACCATTTCATCCTTTCCTCTTCCAAGACGTGTCGTAGGAATGCTCTTCTTCAGCTCCTGAGAAGTATGGTCATTTGCTTTGCTTTGGCTAATGAAATGTGAATAGAAATGATAAGTTTCACTTTCAGGTAGAAAAATTTTAAAGCCATAGTGTTATTAGTCATTGTCTTTTTCTCCAACTATAAATCATGGTGGCTCATCTGGGAAGGAAGCGTCTGTCAGTGCAGGCCTCTGAGGTCCCCATCTTTTCACCCGCTTTTGGCACGTAGCACGAACAAGACCAAAGCTTTCATTGGGTTAAGCCACTAAGATTTGGGTAATGTTTGTTTGCAAGCCTGACAACCCATTTTGGTCAAAACAGAAATTTTTCTCTTCATAGCACTAAACTGGGTTTCCCATATGCCTATCCATTCTCAAAGATGATGAAACAGCATTTGTAGAAATAGCACATACTGTCCACAAACTTAAAGTTTAGGGTACAATAGCTACAAATACATTTTTTTATTATCTATGATAATTACATAAATGGTAAAAAAGCAATTGTCTAAGTTCACAGAGAGAGGAAACTAACACATGTAGTCTGGGTAAAAACTCTTCACACTATTTTTTGCTCTTTCTCTCCCTTCTTTAAAAAAATTGATTGGTTTCTTTCTTTTTCCTTTATCAAAAGCCATTAAGACAGATTCAAATATGTAGGCGATCTGAAACAGACAGGCCCGAGCAGGGCTGGGCTTGCCACAGGAGGGTGATAGAGGGTTGGGGTCAGGAGATCAGATAGATATAGGGAAATGGAGATTTTGGGGAGCCAGGTTTCTCACTGTTGGGGAAGAGAAGTACAAATATGGAAAGGGAGAAGCTAGAATAAACCCTGTGGTGTTGGATTGGAATTGAAAATATCAGTGAGCAGTCATGGTTTTCAGTATAGTTAGAAAGAGTGGGAAATAAATATAGGATATCTATGTGTATGTGTGTATATACACATGCATAAATACACATGCACATGCACACACCAGTATACATACATGAACATATATACATATAGATAAATGATTGATTCCCAGGGCTGGGTCAAGCAAAGAACAAGGTGAGTCTGGACCATCTCTTTTTGTGATAGATAGTAAAGAAATGATCAAAGAATGACGGAGGCATGCCAAAAGTTCACATATGTAGCAGCCCCCACTGGCCAAACTTGGACAATGTAAGCATTCAAAATAACTAATATTAGAATGTATTACAATATGTTAAATAAAAGAGGAAACCATGAGTCCACATTGATAAAAGTAAACGAATGAACAGATTAATGAGTGGAGAGAGGAAGCTCTTTCTCCAGATAGGAGATCTACTAATAAATGTACAAGTACTGATGGTACTAGAAAACCCTCTTCCCCATCATGTTAATAACTAATTCAGGCAAGAAATATACCAAGGGGTGCTGAAACTTGTGGGCAAAAATCAGGTGAGGAATAGGATTTTTCTTTGTCTCAAAATATCACCTCACAAACATTTATTAAACATAAGGGAAAAAAGGGTTACTTTCCAGTGGAGAAACCTGACAGACACCATCTCAATCAAAGGCTCAAAGCCAACACCACCAGTTGCAGGACAAATAGCCCTGTGCCACTGCAAAGAGCAATGTGCCACTGAATAGGGTGCATGTGGGGCAAGGACAGCGTTTGTGATATTCCTTGCACAGAATATGTATTTGGGACCTAACCATGAGGAAGCACTGGAAAACCCAAACTGAAGAACTTTCCACAGAATGACTGGTCTACAACCTTTGAAAATAGCAAGTTCATGGATGTCAGGAAGACTCAGGAACATTCCAGGTCGAAAAACTAGACGCACGGACAACAGGCTCCGTGGATGGTCCTGGTGTGGCCCTTCTGCTATAAGGGAAGTTGCAGAGACATTTAGCAAAGCTTGAATGGGGCTCTGGGTCAAGAATATATGGGAGAATTTTCTACAATTCTTGCAAATTTTCTTTAAGCTTGGAACTGTCTCTGTGCATGGTGCAATAGGTTCCCAGTAACCGAATAAGAGAAGGCAGGGAGTGGGGAGTGCAGAGGGGACAGTGCCTGGGAGAGGCCACAAGACATCACCCACATTTCAGTATTGCCAACAAAGTCAGCCTCTCGTGAACTCCCACGGTTCTGCTGCAGTGAGTGGGTGATGAGGACTGAGGACAGCGTGGGCGTGGGGGGGTGAAGACGCTTTCCAATTTCCCAAAAGTCTGTTTAGCACAGGCAGGTGAGAGAAGAGGAAGAGGACCAACAGGCAGGCACAGAGGTAAATGGTCGGAGTCCAAGGGAAGCTGTGACCGCAGCAGCCAAGCAGACAGGAGAGACCTGGGGGGAAAGGTGGGAGGCAGCAGTAAGCAGTGACCAAGTGCCCCCCAGGGGGGGTGGGTGCAGGAGCCTTTGCATAGGAAAAGGGGGAGGCGGGCCTCTGAGAAGCCAAAATTAGGCAGCCAGGGAACAAAATGGAATAAAAAGAAGCCAGAGTAGAGAACTGAAGCAAAAATATGTAAAAAACACAAAGCATCAAAATGTGATAACTTGATAAGAAGCAAAAAGTCAGCAGGGCCTCCTAAAGATAGGTGGATTCTTTACTGGTGTTAGAAAGTGAGCTTACAGAAAATTAAAAGCAATTTTGTGCCTGAGAGTTCATGGGAAAGGCTGGTGGATGGGAGGCAGAAATACAAATTTTAAGAGGGGAAAA
This sequence comes from Phataginus tricuspis, assembly GCA_029783875.1. Lineage (NCBI taxonomy): Eukaryota > Metazoa > Chordata > Mammalia > Pholidota > Manidae > Phataginus > Phataginus tricuspis. The sequence continues at coordinate 10,147,051 of JAQQAC010003584.1, read as the reverse complement.
AAAGCACAGCCAGAAAAAATAAGAGAGCATATATACATAGTTGATGTATAAAGATGACACTACCTAGAATGTGATAGGGCATAAAGTTTGAATGACCACAGCCTAGTTTTCACAAGTGGCAGAGAAAAAAAAATAGAGGGATTTCCCTTTAAAATTGCATCCTGAGGGCAAAAAAGAAACCTGTTCAGTATGTTACATCTTTCTGGAATCGGAGGAAGCAGAAGAGAGAGGAAAGGCTCACTCGTTATTCCTAGCTGGGAACGTCAGGCTTCTGCTCTGATGGGCGGGAAGGCGCATGAAATGTTCCCTCCACAGCCTGAGGTCTGTCATGGTACCTGATACAAGTGCCAGCCACTTAGCAATCGCTCAATAAATGTTTTACTATCTGGCAAATAAAGGTTTCTCTCAAAGGGTAAAAGCAAACAGAAAAATGGAGAGCTCTATATTGTGAAGCGAAATATCAGGAATAAATAATTACAGAATGAAAAGTTACATTGAGGCTACCTTTCTGATTTTATTTTAAGGCATTTTGAAACCATTGCAGATTTTTGCCAGTAATTTATCACTGTAAATGGCAGGTCTTGTAACCATTGATAGCCAGTATTAAGAAAGTACCATCTAAAATTTCAAATAGATCCTGACTACAGAAAAGAAAAAAAATAATTCTGGAGAGGGTAAAATGTTTTCCTTTTTAAAAAGGTAAAATGGAAAGGTGTCCTCTTCTGATAGGAAAGACTAAGTTTTAAGGAAGACTTGAATTTAGGGTAGACAGAATCTTGAAAATCATAAAGAATGGTAAACCGTTTTGAAAGGTAAAGAGCAGGCAGAGCTGTCAATTTAATTACTTCCATTGACCTCAAAATGCTGGCAGTTGAGAATAAATGGTCAGAAAGGACTGGACATCAAGTTGTCCTAAAGTCACAAAGCCATAGTCATATCATGATAAGGGACCGTGATAAGTCAGGGTTCTCCAGAACCAATCCAATGTATACAAAGAGATTTGTTTTAAGGCGCTGGCTCACACAATTATGGAGGCTGGGAAGTCCCAGAGTCTGTCAGCTGGAGACACAGAAGCTAGTGGTATAAATTCCATCGGAGTTGACAGGTCTGAGAAAACAGGAGCGCTGTAAATCCCAGGCTGAGGGCAGAAGACCAAGGCTTCAGCCAGCAGGAGGGCGGAGAAAGACAGTGATTTCTCCTCTCCTCCACTTTTTTGTATTCAGACCCTCAGCAGATTGGGTAATGCCCAGCAGTGTTGAGGAGGACAAGCTGCTTTACTCAGTCGACGGAGTTAAATGCTAATCTCAACAGGAAACACTCTCACAGACCCACCTGGAAACAATCTTTAGCTAATACCTGGGCACCCTGTGATCCAGTCAAGGTGACATATACGTTTAACCATCCTAGGGACTGATTCAAAGAAAATGATTCAGGGTGAATTTGAAAGATACCTCGGGTTGTAAACTGAGGTTAAAAACGTACTACCCTATAACTAACAATAAAGGGCACAGAATTATAGATTAAATAAGGCTTTTTATTAAAAAGAAATACTATTCCCAAGTGAAAGATAGAAATGGTTTTCTTTAAAAACTATTCATTCACCAGGCTCTTCTTTCTCAATGATTTAGCTAAGGAATGAAAGCAAACCAGGAAAACTATGAAATATACTGATTTTCAAATACCTTCTCTGGTACTGAGTTTTACAAACCCAGAATTCAAATAAATGGTGACAGGGAAAGTCATGGTGTGAACAAGTTTCAATGAAAACCTGAAATATTAATTTAATTCCATTTTGCAGAGTGGAGAGCTCTCAAGGTGAATGAATCAGTGTAGAACTCAACCTTTTCTTTTTAGAGAGAGTTTACCCCCCCCTCAAGCCCTACACACATTGGACTGGCTTTGCTTTCCTCAAATACAGCTCTGGCCAAAAGGCTGGATGGGACATGCCGAGAAGATGGGGACTCAGTGTGATCAGAAGGTCTGAATGGACTGACTCCCTTGGGACCCCTGTTTCTAGAAGGAAGACAAGACAGACAACAGAGAAGCCAGAATTCCCGCAGGGTCATGTAGTAGTTCTCATAGAAAACCTTTGATGAGATGGGACCTCGAGACACTAAAGTGGAAGGAATATTTTGCATCTTTATGTTCAAAAAGCAATTATTGAGCACCCACTATGCATGAAGCTCTTTTCTTGACACTCAGGCTCTGTTTCCCACTTGGAAAGCTAAGCAAATGCATTGTCGCCAATGAAGTGCTGGTTGATCATGGCTGACATAAGGAAGGCAGGTAGTGAAGGCTGAGATGAGAATGGGGAAATGGCTAATCTCTACTAAGAAAGTGGAAAATTCAGGTGAGAGTGTTAGAGTGCATGGATGGTGCATAGTCTGCAACAGGCATTGTTTAACTGAGGCAAGACTTCTCTGCATTTTGAGACATTGGCTTTCTTTTTAGAGCAACTTCTATACTGCTGCAAGACAGGATAATGGAATAAACATTTGAAGGTCATCCAAGATTTAAAATTTTGTGTGATTATGTTTTCTATCTTGCATTATTTGTAGACTATTTCTATTCTTAAATGTGCCAAATGCTTAAGAGGGACAAGTCACTGAATTAAGTGTCTTGGAGCCCAAAGGGAAGGAGAACATAGCCTTTGACTTTAAGTGACTCATAAAAAGAGATAAAGCAAATGCCCAAATAATACTCTGTTTTTAAATTGATATCAGAACAGTAAAAATAAACCACAATCAACAATCACTTCACACCAGTCAGAAAAGTTCTAGTCTATTGACTGCCAAAATTTCCCCAGATCATTCTTCCTGTCCATGCCCTTTGCAATGTGATTTTGCAGCTCTTTCTGTAACAGTTAGAGTCTAGTTCCCCACCTCTTGAAACTGAGTTGGCCTTGTGGCACTGGCCCACAGAAAGAAGCAGAAGTGAGAGTGTGCCAGTTCTGAGCCCAAACCTCAGGGGGTCTTGCACATTTCCTCTTTCTTTCAGAGCCCTGTGGCCAGCATGAGACCCAGGCCAATCTAATGTGCTGGAGAATGAGAGAGCAGTACGTGGAGGCAGCGTGGTTATCTCATCTAAGGCTGTCATAAGCCATCTCACGGTGAGCAAACCCCCTTGCATGTGAGAGAGCCCAGCCAAGACTAGCAGACCTTTCTGTCATCACATAGCTGTCTGCAGAAGCATGGGCAACCCCAGTTGAGCCCATAAGAACCATTCAGTTGACCTGTAGAATTGAGGAGACCCTAAATATTTAGCATAGAGTCTACTACAGTTTGGTTATTTGTTACTCAGCTTTATTGTGACAATTGTTAACTGACACCAAGGGTTTCAGGAGGTAGTGGTCTTTCAACAAAACCATGAAGAATGAGAAGGACTGTGACAGGCAGTTATCAATAGGGGGGATTTCAGGTCAGAGGAACTGCGTGAATAAAAAACCATGGAGTGAGAAAGCCCACGATAAGTTCATGGAAAGGCAACAACCCAGTTAAATGAAAAGGGCTCAGAGTTTCATGATGTCAACCATACAAGCTGATCTGGAGGGGTGGCTATCCTCTAGACCAGAAGCACTATTGATAGAGAGTTTGTTCGGACACAGACCTCTTAGATGCTGGGGCTACCAAATGTAGTTTGCACCCCTCACTGGGCTGGGCCAAGAAAGTGCAAGAAATGGAAAGAGTCAAATCTTACCATTGCACCTACTTTACACATGCATCTGAGCAGGACAAGGAAGCAAGTATTTTCATGAAATGAATATGACATGACCGGATGGTGGAATAGAGAATTGAAACAAGTGAATACAGGTGTTTTCTCTGAGACAAATTTTTTATTTCACTGGAACTTAGAAGCATTCGGGCTAAATTTTTGTATTGGCTTGTTATTTTGCCAAGAAAATGAATTTAGTAGCATGCAGGTGTTACTAAGATGGTATCACACTGGACTGCCTCAAAAATCCTTGGGGAAGTAGGTTGCATGTGAATAATCAATAAATAACTAATCATTTTCTTGAGAAACTGGAAGAAAAACAAAAACACAGTGTTGACTTCCTCATATTGATTGCTTGCCTTTACTTTATATTCCCCCTCCCACTACACGTAATTGCCAGGATGCGAGGTGACCTTTCTGTGTTTAATTACCCAAAAGAAACGTGTAAGAAATGAATGTCAGAGGAAGAGGGAAGTCCCTATTTCTGAATGTCTTGTCAAAATAACCACCCCCAAGCTCTTTCCTCTTTCTGTGGGTTATGTGAGGCTTGTTTGCAGGGAACAGAAAGTGAAATGGAGAAAGCATATGGCTGTGCAGCCAGAGAAGGTAAAATAAGGTCAGAGACAACTCAGCAAAAAACACGTCTCTGCAAGTAAGAGCCTCAGTGTCACTCTTTGGAATGCAGTTGTTCCTAAATGGTACCTTCCTGGGAATCCTTCAGACAGAATTCTCAACTTGGACTCTTCTATCTGGGAGTTCCCAGTAATTAGATCCCATTATCTTGCCCAACTACATGACCATTTCCAACTTGGTTATTGCATAGACAGAGCCTCTTGCATAAACAATGCCAAAGAGAATAAGGAAGATGTTTCAAGGATAATGCTACTCAGTCAAGTGTCACATACCACTTTCTCCAGCAAGCGCAGAGAAGATAATATTAATTTCCTCTCTCATCACTTTATTTGCATCTGATGCCTTAGGTGTCTAATAAAAGCTACTTTACTGCCCTGTATTATTTCCTGACTTAATGACTGTTTTACTTCACTATTATGGGGCTTGATAAGAGGTGCAGGGAGTGACACAGAGCTTCACTTTGAATCATAAGATTTCTCATTTGCAGTCGGGGCACTGACACAGAGTGGCTCGAACCCCATTTCATAGCCCTCCAGCCAGAGTCTATGATGGCAGGGAGACGATTCAGGGTTCTTGAGCACGTGCATGCCAGGGGACATTGTGGAAGTCTATAGAGAAACAAGTCAGATATTAACCTTTAGTGGGAGTTAAGAAAACAAAGTATAGTGTGGGGAGCAAGTGAAGGGGACAAAGAAAGGAATTATGCCTATGTTAAAGAATCTGGTTTGTACAGGCTAGAGATTATGGCTTTGCTTAGTATCCACTCAGAGAGTACCAGAGCTAGATAGTCTTAGGAATTAAAACCTCCAAACTCCTCATTCCACCAAGGGGAAACTGAGGCCAATAAAGGAGAAGATGTTTGCCATATATAGATCTTTAATCTTCCACTTGAGGATGACTACACTGTAAGCTTTACCTGGAATCATCCATGCTCCAGCCTAGGGACCTGCCCTTCACCACACAACCCTGCATATGCCCACACAAGGTCCCACAGGCCTCGGATTTCTGAGCACTGAGCCATTCACCTCTATCATGCCATCCCCAAAGTCAACAACCCGAAGGACACACATCAGTATGAATGCTTGTGTTGCAACCTCAGTAACTAAACCAATGGCTGCCCATCATGGCCTGGTTCCCCAGCCCACACGCTATTAAACTCAGACTCAAAGACTTGACTGAACTACTTCAAATTACTTTCCCTCTATCTCAGCAGATTGTCTGTTGCTCGAAAGGAAGTGAATATCCTCACCCTTCCTGCACTGGGTACTTTCTTAAGGCTACCAGCTGCTGGGGGAATGATGGCCAGAGCTTTTTTATTTTTTTCAATTTTTTTTCAATTATTATTTTTTATTTTGGTACCGTTAATCTACATTACATGTGCAACATTATTGTTACTAAACTCCACACTTTATCAAGTCCCCCCCAGATACCCATTACAGTCACTGTCCATCAGCATAGTGAGATGCTATAGAATCACTACTTGTCTTCTCTGAGTTGTACAGCCCTCCCCGTGCCCCCCAACATTACATCTGCTAATCATAATGCCCCCTTTTCCCCCTTCCCACCCATCCTCCCCAGTCCCTTTCCCTTTGGTAACTATTAGTCCGTTCTTGGGTTCTGTGAGTCTGCTGCTGTTTTCTTCCTTCAGTATTTTCTTTGTTCTTATACTCCACAGATGAGTGAAATCATTTGATGCTTGTCTTTCTCCACCTGGCTTATTTCACTGAGCATAATACCCTCTAGCTCCATCCATGTTGTTGCAAATGGTAGGATTTGTTTTCTTCTTATGGCTGAATAATATTCTATTGTGTATATTTACCACATCTTCTTTATCCATTCATCTTCTGACAGACACTTAGGCTGCTTCCATTTCTTGGCTATTGTAAATAGTGCTGTGATAAACATAGGGGTGCATCTGTCTTTTTCAAACTGGGCTGCTGCATTCTTAGGGTAAATTCCTAGAGTGGAATTCCTGGGTCAAATGGTATTTCTATTTTGAGTTTTTTGAGGAACCTCCATACTGCTTTCCACAGTGGTTGAACTAATTTGCATTCCCACCAGCAGTGTAGGAGGGTTCTCTATTCTCCACATCCTTGCCAACATTTGTTGTTGTTTGTCTTTTGGATGGTGGCCATCCTCACTGGTGTGAGGTGATATCTCATTGTGGTTTTAATCTGCATTTCTCTGACGATTAGTGATGTGGAGCAGCTTTTCATGTGCCTGTTGACCATCTGAATTTCTTCCTTGGAGGAGTGTCTATTCAGATGCTCTGCCCATTTTTTAATTGGATTATTTGCTTTTTGTTTGTTGAGGTCCATGAGTTCTTTATATATTTTGGATGTCAACCCCTTATCAGATATGTCATTTATGAATATATTCTCCCATACTGTAGGATGTCTTTTTGTTCTACTGATGGTGTCCTTTGCTGTACAGAAGCTTTTCAGCTTGATATAGTCCCACTTGTTCATTTTAGTTTTTGTTTCCCTTGCCCGGGAGATATGTTCATGAAGAAGTTGCTCATGTTTATGTCCAAGAGATTTTTGCCTATGTTTTTTTCTAAGAGTTTTATGGTTTCATGACTTACATTCAGCTCTTTGATCCATTTTGAGTTTACTTTTGTGTATGGGATTAGACAGTAATCCAGTTTCATTCTCTTAGATGTAGCTGTCCAGTTTTGCCAACACCAGCTGTTGAAGAGGCTGTCATTTCCCCCATTGTATATCCATGGCTCTTTTATCATATATTAATTGACCATATATGTTTGAGTTAATGTCTGGGGTCTCTATTCTGTTCCACTGGTCTGTGGGTCTGTTTTTGTGCCAGTACCAAATTGTCTTGATTACTGTGGCTTTGTAGTAGAGCTTGAAGTCTGGGATAGTAATTCCCCCTGTTTTATTCTTACTTCTCAGGATCGCTTTGGCTATTCGGGGTCTTTTGTGGTTCCTTATGAATTTTAGAACTATTTGTTCCAGTTCATTGAAGAATGCTGTTGGTATTTTGATAGGGATTGCATTGAATCTGTAGATTGCTTTAGGTAGTATAGCCATTTTGACAATATGTATTCTTCCTAGTCAAGAGCATGGGATGAATTTCCATTTGTTAGTGTCCTCTTTAATTTCTCTTAGGAGTGTCTTGTAGTTTTCAGGGTATAGGTCTTTCACTTTCTTCACTAGGTTTTATTCCTAGGTATTTTATTCTTTTTGATGCAATTGTGAATGGAATTGTTTTCCTGATTTCTCTTTCTGTTAGCTCATTATTAGTGTATAGGAAAGCAACAGATTTCTGTGTGTTAATTTTGTATCCTGCAACTTTGCTGAATTCAGATATTAGTTCTAGTAGTTTTGGAGTGGAGTCCTTAAGGTTTTTATGTACAATATCATATCATCTGCAAATAGTGACAATTTGACTTCTTCTTTACCAATCTGGATGTCTTGTATTTCTTTGTTTTGCCTGATTGCCGTGGCTAGGACCTCCAGTACTATGTTGAATAACAGTGGAGAGAGTGGGCATCCCTGTCTTGTTCCCGATCTTAGATGAAAAGCTTTCATCTTCTCACTGTTAAGTATGATGTTGGCTGTGGGTTTGTCATATATGACCTTTATGATGCTGAGGTACTTGCCCTCTATACCCATTCTGTTCAGAGTTTTTATCATGAATGGGTGTTGAATTTTGTCAAATGCTTTTTCAGCATCTATGGGGATGATCATGTGGTTTTTATTCTTCTTTTTGTTGATGTGGTGGATGATGTTGATGGATTTTCGAATGTTGTACCATCCTTGCATCCCTGATATGAATCCCACTTGATCATGGTGAATGATCTTCTTGATGTATTTTTGGATTCGGTTTGCTAATATTTTGTTGAGTATTTTTGCATCTATGTTCATCAGGGATATTGGTCTGTAATTTTCTTTTTTGGTGAGGTCTTTGCCTGAATTTGGTATTAGAGTGATGCTGGCTTCATAGAATGAGTTTGGAAGTATTCCCTCATCTTCTATTTTTTTGGAAAACTTTAAGGAGAATGGATATTATTTCTTCTTAATATGTCTGATAAAATTCAGCGGTGAATTCATCTGGCCCGGGGGTTTTGTTCTTGGGTAGTTTTCCGATTACCGATTCAATTTTGTTGCTGGTAATTGGTCTGTTTAGTTTTTCTGTTTCTTGTTTGGTCAGTATTGGAAGGTTGTATTTTTCTAAGAAATTGTCCATTTCTTATAGGTTTTCCAGCTTGTTAGCATATAGATTTTCGTAGTTTTCTCTAATAATTCTTGGTACTTCTGTGAGGTCTGTTGTGATTTTTCCTTTCTAATTTCTGATTCTGTTTATGTGTGTAGATTCTCTTTTTGTCTTAATGAGTCTGGCTAGAGGTTTATCTATTTTGTTTATTTTTTCAACGAACCAGCTCTTGGTTTCATTGCTTTTTTTCTATTGTTTTATTCTTCTCAATTTTATTTATTTCTTCTCTAATCTTTATTATGTCCCTCCTTCTAGTGATTTTGGGCCTCATTTGTTCTTCTTTTTCCAATTTCAATAATTTTAACTTTAGACTATTCATTTGGGATTGTTTTTCCTTCTTTAAATAGGCCTGGATTGAAACATACTTTCCTCTTAGAACTGCCTTTGCTGCATCCCACAGAAGTTGAGGCTTTGTGATGTTGTTGTCATTTGTCTCCATATATTGTTTGGTCTCTGTTTTCATTAGGTCATTGATCCATTGATTATTTAGGAGCATGTTGTTAAGCCTCCATGTATTTGTGAGACTTTTTGTTTTCTTTGTACAATTTATTTCTAGTTTTATTCCTTTGTGATCTGAGAAGTTGGTTGGTAGAATTTCAATATTTTTGAATTTACTGAGGCTCTTTTTGTGGCCTAGTATGTGGTCTATTCTGTAAAATGTTCCATGTGCACTTGAGAAGAATGTGTATCCTGCTGATTTTTGGTGTAGAGTTCTGTAGATGTCTGTTAGATCCATCTGTTCTAGTGTGTTGTTCAGTGCCTCTGTGTCTTTACTTATTTTTCTGTCTGGTTGATCTGTCCTTTGGAGTGAGTGGTGTGTTGAAGTCTCCTAAAATGAATACATTGCTTTCTATTTCCTCCTTTAATCCTGTTAGTATTTGTTTCACATTTGTCGGCACTCCTGTGTTGGGTGATATATATTTAAAATGGTTATGTCCTCTTGTTGGACTGACTCCTTTATCATTATGTAATGTCTTTCTTTATCTCTTGCTACTTTCTTTGTTTTGAAGTCTATTTTGTCTGATATAAGTACTGCAGCACCTTCTTTTTTCTCTCTGTTATTTGCATGAAATATATTTTTCCATCCCTTCACTTTTAGTCTGTGTATATCTTTGGGTTTGAGGTGAGTCTTTTGTAAGCAGCATATAAATGGGTCTTGCTTTTTTATCCATTCTATTACTCTGTGTCTTTTCATTGGTGCATTCAGTCCATTTACCAATTTAAGGTGATTATTGACAGATATGTACTTATTGCCATTACTGGCTTTAGATTCGTAGTTACCAAAGGTTCAAGGGTAGCTTCTTTACTATATAACTGTCTAACTTAACTCTCTTGTTAAGCTATTATAAACACAGTCTGATGATTCTTTATTTCTCTCCCTTCTTATTCTTCCTCCTCCATTCTTTATATACTAGGTGTTTTACTCTGTACTCTTTTACGTTTCCTTTGACTGTTTTTGTGGATAGTTTTTATTTTTTCCCTTTACTTAATATTTGGCATGGTCTGCTTTCTTGACTATGATTTTATTTTCTCTGGTTATATCTTTTTAGTCTTAGGAATGCTTCCATCTAGAGCAGTACCTTTAAAATATCCTGTAGAGGTGGTTTGTTGGAGGCAAATTCCCTCAACTTTTGCTTGTCTGGGAATTGTTTAATCCTTCCCTCCAATTTAAATGATAATCATGCTATATACAGTATTCTTGGTTCAAGGCCCTTCTGTTTCTTTGCGTTAAATATATCATGCCATTCTCTTCTGGCCTGTAAGGTTTCTTTTGAGAAGTCTGATGATAGTCTGTTGGGTTTTCCTTTGTAGGTTTTTTTTCTCTCTCTCTCTGGCTGCCTTTAATACTCTGTCCTTGTCTTTGATCTTTGCCATTTTAATTATTATGTGTCTTGGTGTTGTCTTCCCTGGGTCCCTTGTGTTGGGACATCTGTGGGCATCCAATGGTCTGAGAAACTATTTCCTTCCCCATCTTGGGAAAGTTTTCAGCAATTATTTCTTTAAAGAGACTTTCTACTCCTTTTTCTCTCTCTTCTTCTTCTGGTACTCCTATAATGAGAATATTGTTCCATTTGGATTGGTCACACAGTTCTCTTAATATTCTTTCATTCCTAGAGATCCTTTTATCTCTCTCTGCCTCAGCTTCTCTATACTCCTGTTCTTTGATTTCTATTCCATTAACAGTCTCTTGCACCTGGTACAGTCTGCTCTTGAGTCTATCAATCGATTGTTTCGTTTCTGTAATGTCTCTCCTGACTTCCTCCCTTAGCTCTTGCATATTTCTCTGTAGGTCCATCAGCATGGTTATGACTTTTATTCTGATTTCTTTTTCAGGAAGATTGTTTAAATCTATCCCACCAGGCCTTCTCTCTGGGGGTGTCTGGGTGATCCCTGACTGAACCATATTTTTCTGTCTTTTCATGATGATAGAATTGGTTGCAGGCAGGTGCCACGTGTGTCAGCTGGGAGAACAAAGTCCCTTCCTGCTTGTTGTTGTCCTTGCCCCTCTCTGCAGCCTGTGCTGGTTACCCGCACACTGGGAGGCAGTCTCTGGGATAATCCTGTGAGCTGTCGTGTGTGATGCAGCCCTCAGGTTAGCCTAGAGCTCTGCGGAGGTTTTCAGCCATGCCGGGTGCGTTCTGCGCTGCTTGGTGCCTTCCAGCCCTTGCTCTGGCTTCCGCAGCCCTTCCTGGTTAGCTGCGCGCCCACCAGGAAGAGATTCTGTGTGGTTGCTGTGGGCGGGGCCGCTCTCCTGCTGATCCGCACCTGTGGCAGATCCGCCGCACTGTTTGTGGCGCCGGCCAGGGGGAGCAAATGGCCGGCTGCTCATCTCTATGAAGGGCTTCGGTGGGAATGCTTTACCCTACAGCCTGTTAGGGGGCCCAAAATTCCTTAAGATTCCCAGCCTCCTGGACTGAGTGCACTGGGATGATTTTGTTCTGCTATTGGGACCTTGTCTCTTTAAGATTTTTAAAAAAGCGCCCACTTTTCTTTTGTCCCAGGGGAGCCGGCTGTGGGGACCTGCTCTCAGTCTCTGTCTCAGATCCTGCCCTTCCATTTCTCTAATCTCCAATACACCATGTGTGTCTACACTCCTGGTGCAGATCACCAGGGCTGGTTATTTAGTAGTCCTGTGCTTCCACTCTCTCCCTGCTCTGATTCTTTTCCTCCCGCTGGTGAGCTGGGGTGGGGGAGTGCTTGGGTCCCACTGGGTTGTGACTTTGTATCTTACCCACTTTGTGGGGCGCTGAGTTCTCACAGATGTAGCTGTAGCCTGACTGTTGTACTATATCTTCTGGTCTCTCTTTTAGGAATAGTTGTATTTGTTGTATTTTCACAAATATATATGGTTTGGGTAGGAGATTTCCGCCGCCCTGCTCATGCCTCCATCATCCCAGAATTCCTCCAGAGTGTTTCTTAATAGAGACACATAATCCCAGATGTTTGATCATAAGGCCTGTAGGTCCAACCTTCAGGTGCCAGCCTGAAAAAGGGACAGGTGCCAGTACTGCTCACGAAATGTGATTTCTTCTCTTGCCCACAGAAAAGGCATTGTAGAACTGGGTGGCAATATGGATTTCAAGGACTGAGATAGTGATTCTTCACCTGTGCCAAGGAAGTAACTACATTTACCCCAATCGTATTTTGCAAATAATCATTTGGCTTTGCCTATGGACGACAGATTCATCAGCATGCTAGCAACTTTCTTTGGGCATATTGCACACAGTATTGGGAATAGACTTTAATATTATCTACCTATCATCATTGCCTCTTCAACAAATGTCTCCAATTTCTATGCAAAGAATATCAGTTTTCATGTGCAGCTTGAGAACCTTGATTTAAATCCCTCATTTATTTATGGGCGTATGGGAGAGTTCAGACATGTTTTCATATGCACTGAGATGTCAGAGAAATTAAAGTAGAGGCAGATTTTTCGTATCAGTCAAAGACTAATTACAACTGAGCTTTCCAGCAAACCAGTGATTGTAGGCTAATTTTCAGTTATGAAACAGAAACTGAGGTTAATGAGGCTAATTGTGTTTACCGGCATTTTTGAACAAAAGAAAGGAAGCCAAGTCAGTTTTGAAGAGAGCTCTTTGTAAGGGACAGATTGGGGAAAATTGCGACAGTTGTACCACCATTGGCTGAAACCGCTTAGTGCCGTGCTCGGGAAAGGAACCTCCTTGAACATTAGCTGGCAGTCCAGAAAATCAAGTCCTTAGATAACGAGACTTTCCTGATCCAAAGGGCACTGCTTATGACAGTGATAGCTGAAATCCTGAAAGCAGCGTGACGAGGAAACATTCAAATGGACAGCCCTTGATTCTGTCCTATCTTGCAAGAGGAAGAGACAGGAGGAACTGTCATATACGGATGCCTGATAAGCCAAGATCTGGCTTTGCTACCTTCTAAAAGTTGAGGGAGGTGATAGCAACAAGGAGCCACCTGTGAAGATGCCGCATCTGGCCGGAGTCTGACGCGGCCCTGATGCTGCGGGGCGAGCTGACTGCGGCACTGCCCGCCTCCCCTTGTGATTGCCAATGAATGGTTCATCCATCCTTTCTAACAATTCCATCAAGCAAGAAGATTGGTTGCTACAATTCCTAGGAAAAATCATCAGTCAAGAAGCCAGAGTTTCCTGAGGCCATGAACAGTTTACTATGTAAGAGAACAAGCCTCCACTGAATACCAAGTTCATGGAATAAAGAAAAGTGCTTCTGTGCTAAAGTCTGCTTCAGTCTGGAATAGGAGGCAGCAGGGGCTGCCCATATTTCCCATATGGGCTTTGTCCACCTGCTCTGGAGCGTCTTCCCTTTAGCCATACTAGACGGTAGGGCAGAGTTAGCTGTCTCTGGATGAGGTTGACAATGCAGCCACCGACGTCCAGTCACTTTGGTTCTAAATTGAAGTTCTAAGATCTCAATCTCTAAAGAGGCCTCTATGGAGTTCTTTGGGGGCATTAGACAGACTCTAGTGGTGAAACAGCTTTAAAGAGGACAGTAGTATTTTGGAACGCATCACATTGCCTATTACGATGCTAAACAACATGCCCTGTTTTAAAGGAGGTCTAGGTTTCTTCATCCTGAATTGTTAGAAGTAACTTAATCTATTGATACTTGTCATCATGACAATAATGTGCTCCTGACCCAGCCAGGGTTACCCGAGCACATGCTGTGTGCCTGAGGAGTACGAGAGAGAGATAGAGAGAGAGAACAGGGCTTGCACTGAAGTTTGTTCTCTGTCAGGAAGACCAGACCTACCCACAGTCCACAAAACTGGGCATGAAACAAATCGTATATTTTAAGACTGTCCCATTGTGTTTGATTAAATGCTGCAGTGCAAAATACAAGTGCTGTAAACACTCAGCAATCAAAGCTCATTCACTTTCAGCGAGACTCAGTTCAAACGCAGCCTCTTTGGTCTCTCATCTCCCTAGTCAATGTCAACCCCATTTTCCTCAGGGTTCCCAGAGTACAGGGCTTCAACCTTGGGTTAGCACTGATTTCACCATGCCTTATCAGTATGCTTATCAGCTTCACTAACTTTTTCCTTTTTAAATTGTAAGCTTTTGAGGACAGGGAACGGAACCCACCTTTATATTCTTCACAGCACATAATACTGACATAAAGCAGGCACTCAGTAAACATTTACTGAAAGGAAAATATAAGAAGGGAGTTGTTTGTGTTTTTTAGAGCTTATTGGGGAAAAAGTCCTATATAATATGAGAAATAAGCCAGAGTCACCGAGAGTCAGAGAGATAAGGACTTAGGTAAGAGAAGAAGAGTTTGACTTTTTAAGGAAGGGAAAAAAGACGGAGCAAATAGAAATGCAACAAATTTTGTGGGTGAGTGGTGGGGGCAGGGTAGGGATCAATGATGGGTGATCTGAGGATAGGTCATAGGTGGAGAAAAGCTGAGACAGATTTTGTAAAGCTTAGAGAAATTAGTTTAAGAAGCTTAAGGTTGCCAAAATTCAATTCATTGATCTTTTACATTCCTGTCTGAAATGCATGAAGATAATTCTGGGATGGGCTTATGTGAACTCAGAAACATGTTTATGGCTGTGAGCTTGCAAGTCTGGATGCCTGCTCCCCTGGTCTTTTAAAGCCTGGAGGAATAGGGCGCTTAGGTCAGCAACAAAGGTTTAGAATTAACTCTACGTACAAGAAGTGCTTTATCAAAAGTCAGGCAAAGGTGTCATTTATTGTGGGGATCCAGGCTGCGTCTGTATACACAAAATAGCATGGCTACTATGATTGGTCTAGTCTGACAGGCATATTCATGTGGTCTTGGCTCTTAAGGTCTGATACTAGCTCTCCAGAGTCAACAGGATTAATCAGTCATTTTCCATCGTGGTGGCTTTTCAGATACCGCCACCTGTAAAGGGCACAGATCTCACATTAGATTTTCCAATTTTCCCATGGCATGTACAGCTTCAGTTCAGGGGAAAACCTATGAGCATGCTAGTTTGCAAAGACTACATAATTGTCTAAAGATGGTAGACTGGCTTCTTTTCCTGTGGCCACGGGCCTGAGTGTCAACATCCTCCTTCATCTAAGGGCCATTTGGTCACAATAAGGCTCTGAGGTCACTTGAATTCTGACGTTCTACGCAGCCATCTCCTGAGGTCTCCCCGGCATAGCTGGCACCTGGGTGGTTCCCAGTGGGCACAGAGGCTCAGCTCATGAACATTTTATGTCTACGAGATAAGGACATACTAGTTTTGAATAGAAACTAGTACAGAGTAGCACCCGAATTTCCCCATGTCTAGACCCTCTATGCACTACTGTTTGCAAAAGTATCCCCAAAAGATGCATTCTTGGTATTTTACAGAGGAAGTAGAGGAGGAAGAAACCACCACCCTGCTGTCACTGCTGCCAAAACATAGCCTGACTGTTCCTCCTGTTTTCCAGTCGAGCATTCGGGAAGACTCTTTAGTCTTCATCTTTCTAACATCGAGTTAAAAAGTATTCTGAAGGTCAAGAGAGAAGAAAAGTATGAAAGTTCCCAGGGCAGATCCAGCCCTTATGCTCTTCACAACCTGCCCACTCTTGGCTGTGAGGCCTTGACTCCAACTACCCATCACTTCAAACCACCTGTCGCTCCCTGCACATGCCCCGGGTTTGCCTGCCTTGTTCACTCTGTGTGCGCCTCAGCCCCCACCCTCTGCCCAGCCCCGGAAGGGCACAGCATTCTTGAAGGGCTGGCTCAAGTGCCATCTCTTCTGGGAGGCGGCCAGAGCTTGTCACTCCCTCCTCAACCACCCGTCCACTGCCTGATTTCTCATGTGGCAGGAAAGTCAGTGTTTTGATG
>JAQQAC010003584.1:9932167-10131151 GCA_029783875.1 Phataginus tricuspis | reverse complement strand
TGAATGAATGGGCAGGTGAAAAGCTAAGTGAATTAAACAGTAAGGTTAAAACAGGAAAGGGCTCTCTCCATTTTTACCCGAGTGAAACGTTTCTAAATAGGACAAGGATACCATTTAGCATTCTGTAGATTCTTCCATGGCCTAAATTATTCTTCGAGCATAGGATTAAAGGTTTTGAACTTAGTTGTAGAGGAATCTGGTAACTGATAGGACAGAAAGAGCCCAAAGGGATAAACAGCACCAATGGCACATGGTTACCTCACTGGGGAACAGAGCATATTTGCTACCTTAAAAGAGCGGACTTCTCTGCTGTGTGTATGTGGGGGGGGGGGGGCGGGGAGCAGACATGCACACATGAAGCCCACATACATATGTGAGGGAAACACGTACAGATGGGGCAGGAGGCAGGTCACGAATGAGAAACATAGAGCGCATGGAGGTGGATTTGAGTAGCTAGAGTTAATAACAGACTATCCACAAATATAGAAAGCACTTTCACACTGAAAACTGTCATAACAAAAATCTTAAAACTAAAGAAAGTTTGCAGATTTCTAGAAACAACTTTAACCTCAGTCATTTAAAAAACAAATACAAAATGAGTGCTTGTGATTGCAACATGCAACATTATCTCACTCTTCTCCATATTATCAACTTTATTTCTTCATATGCTTTCATTTTTTTTAAATGCCAAATTTTTGTCTCCCACATTAAAGACAGGGAGAATCCCTCGCTGTGTGGCCTGAGTTCTTCTGTCTTCCTGGCATTAGGGAACCAAGTTCTCAGCACTAACCAGGACCAGACTTCATTAAGGCTGTTCCAGCAACAAACGGGAAACAAAATGTATTGATCTAATGCTTTGGGAGAAGTGACTATAAGAAGTCAGCATTTCCCAGGTCTACTGAATTCCACAGTATAGGAAATCTGTCTATCTGCAATTTGTAATTTCATATACAAGTGTGTAGTTATAATTTCATTTAAAAAGTGAACTGCCATCATTAACATAGATCATTCTGTCAAATAGGATTGTAGACAATGCCAGCAAGCTGTGGTGCATAAAAATTCATTAGGTCTTCTTTATACTAACAAATAGTTTTACTATTGGGCCTTGTTTCTAATGAAAAACGGTGGGTTAAAGATTATTTCTTCACCAAAATAGTATTTTCATCATTTTTTCTCTAAAATTATTTGAAAAACTGTCTAAATACTTAAAGTCTCCCTGTATGTGTCACTATAGATAAAAACGTGCTTTGTCTGAAAATAAAATGCTTTCAAAAGCATTTTTTTTTTTTGCTTTCTAAATGAAGGCAAGAAAGAAAAAAGGAAAACTATGTTTTGTGGGAAGGATGTTTCAAGTTAATTCAATTACAGAATCTCATGATTCAAAGGAACTTGAGAGATCATCTGATAGAAGTCTTCACTGAATCACTGAATCCCAGCCCAAGTGGACATCAGCCACTACGCGGCTCTTCTAATGACAGGAAGTACAAGATAGGGCATCTCATTTGTTTCCGGAGCGTTCTCATTGTTTAAAGTTTTGAGTTTAATCTGCCTCCTTAAAATTCAGTTCTAGTTCTATATACTGTAGCTACAGAAAAGCTTCCTCTTTTGCTATCAGCTCTACCCACCACCTTCAACCTTGAGTGGAATTAAAGTTGTTGAGGGTGTGCCTTTCGAGTAGTCGTATCCTCCCTACGTGATAATATCCCCTTTTGAGAAAATTAGGGCAAGTTCATGGTCAGCACCAATAAGCCGTTGAAAACCTCTAAGGCCGTCTCATCCAATGGGGTGGCCATTAGCCAAATGTGATTTTTAGCACTTGAAACACAGTGGGTCTAAATTGAGATGTGCTGTATGTGTATTGTATGCAGCAGATCTTGAAGACTTGTAATGGAATAAAAGGAAAATATTTCACTAATCTCTCATATTGATTATATGTTGAGAAGTAATACATTGAATCAAATATGTTTATTAAAATTAATTTCACCAGTTTTTAAAAACTTTTTTTAATGTAGTTACTAGAGAATTTAAAATCATAGATTGTCCAGTCATACTTTCACCATAAAACTTACCACAGCCTGTACCAATGTCACCGTGTGTACGCATGTGTGCGTGGAATGTGCATGTTTATGTATTCGTCTGATATTTGTATCCCTTGTCAAGTAGGTGCTTCATGCAGAAGGGACTCCATCTCATTCATTTTTTATTCTCAATACTTACCACAGTACCTAGCATGCTGTAGCTAGAAAATAATTTTGTTGAATGTTTGAACAAATGGAGCTTAGCATTTCTAGGGCCAATTTCAGCATCGTTAGAGTCCCCAAACATGTCTTTCTGAGTTCTGAGGATTCAACTGAGAAGCAATATAAAAATTTGAGATTTGGACGGACATGAGTGAGGATGAAGCCAAGACATGCTACAAAATGCAGAGAGCAAAGGACATGAACTGATAGGATTGGGAAAGGGCAGGGGCCAGGCTAGCCTCGTGTTTGTCACACCCTTAAGAGCAGCGCTGTCCTGTAAAAATACTGTGTTAGGCACATAAGTCAGTTTATAGAGAAAGTCATCGAGAATGTCTTTAAGAAGTGGCATTACAGGAAAGATGTGGATGGTAGGGAGTCATCCAGATGAAAACTGGGAGATAATTTTTCAGCTGTGTAAAGCCCCCAAAGTAAGAAAGAGCCTTGTGTGTGAAGTCCACATTCAACTAAGTACAAGAAGGCCAATGCAATCAAAGTGTGGGAATCGGAAGAAGAATAGCCAAGATGAGGCTAGGGAAGGAATCAGGAGACACATCAAAGAGTCCTACAAAACAAATTAAGAAATCTGGACTTTAATCATAATGACTCACAACGGAAGGATTTTAAGCTCAAGTGACATGATGAACTCTATGGTTTTTGTTTTCGTTTTGTATAGATCATTCTAACAGCCCCATGCAGAATGGACTGTCAGGGTCCCAGAAGGAAGGAGGGGGAGACCAGTGAGGCTATGTTGACAAGCAAAGAGATGTGGCTGTTTGGCTTGAGGGAATGGGGGTGCAGATAGAGGATGAACTCAAAATAAAACCTGTAGAACTTGGACTAGATTGGATGGAGTGTGTGATGAAAAAATAGAGATCAAGGATGGCTCACTGGTTTCTGGCTTCAGCACTTGGGAAGATGAAGATATAGTCACTGAGTAGAAGAAGGCAGGTGAAAAAGCAGTAGAGAGAAGGATCAAGAGTTACATCCAGAAAGCCCAAGAACTCTGTTCTTAGCAAGTTGTGCACACTATGAGGAAAAAGCGCCAGGGATGGGGTGGAGGTCAAGGGTAGGTGAGAAGTAGGTAGTTCTAGTAATGACCCTCCTCACAGATAAGAGGGGGCAGTGCTTCTGAGGAGGACTGCCTATCTTTACGACCAAAGGAACACGTGCTCACCGGACTGCAACAGCATTAAACCTGGAGGCACCGAGACAATCCAGCAGGCTTTGTATTTGCCTTTAGATCTCCTCCTCGGGTGTCTGTAAAAATGGTTAGGACTTCTGAACTTAACATTGAAGAGAAGGCATTAGGTGAAAGTGAGAATACTAGAAAACCATCTTACTTGTAAGCATGAGCCTCCTGGAAGACTTAAAAAAGAAAAACAAATACAAGCTTATTTTGTGCTTTCTGGCTGGAAAGAATGAATTCCTGACCAGGCACATGTGGAAACCTATGCACTCGCCTATACTGTTGGGCATAAAGGACACCCAAAGAAATTAGAACAAGTCTACCAACTTCCCAGAAAATCAAGTATGTCTAAGCCTGTGATGTCTCTGTTAGAGGACAAAGATAGCTCCATGGGAAGAAGGACGCAGCACAAGAACTCAATCAGGTGGTGGTTGACAGATCTTTAATGATTAAAAAGGCGGGTACCACCCTGTATGCATAAGGAGGTCGCCTTTGCAGGCACATTTCCTAGCCTGCCAATCCCAAGTTCCTGTTGTAATGATGCCCCAACAAAACGCTTGGATTCCCCTCTGATTTTGGCCTTCCTCAAATTTTTTAGCAAGATACTCACCCCCAAATTTAGATTTTCACGTCTTCCGGAGACAGAAAGCCGCTCCACCCCCACTCCCCATCACCTACCCGGTATTCTGGCCATAAGTGTTATTTCAAAATATGTGTGCTGTTTTGTGCCCTCCACTAGAGTAAAATCTCAAGTTAACCATACTATCTATCTTCTGTGCATTCGTATCTCTTAAATAAATATATATTTTTTTAACAAATGAAGATTCCAAATTGCCTATGAACAATTACACACATGTCAAGGTCACAAGAAGTACTAGTCAGGTATGAAAGAGCACAGAGGAAAAGTGATTCAAAGGAGACAAAATGACCTAAATTCACAGCCAGTTGTTCTGTATTGTTAGGATTTCACTAATGATTGTATTTGTTCCATCTTGTCAAGGTTGACCTGCCATTTATGCAATCTACTGGTCGACAGACGAGAATTAATTGTGGAACTAAACAACTTCTGTCAAAGTCAGGTTCTTAGTTTGAAAATATAGTTTTCTGTTGCAGGTCTTTGCTGATAGCTTCTAAAATTGAAATTCAGGTGTAAAAACACCAAAAAAAAAAAGAAAAAACCCAACTCCATGTAATCTACATTTGCCAGAAGGAATTTGAAAACGTATACTTTGTTTTATATTTCACATTTAGCTCACATTTATATAACACATTTAAAATGTTTCTGAAACATCTTTATTGGAATAATTTTCAGTAAAATTAAAATAAATAACTGCTCTTTAGTTGGGTTAAAACAATTAAAAAGGGAAAATATGAAAAAGCTATTTTTTAAATAATCCTAGTTTCGAATCCATTTTTAATGTAACAAGTCTTTTTTTTTCTTCTACTCGTGAAGCAAAAGAAATAAATGCCATTTTGGTTATTTCTCAAAGATGTTTATTTATTCGCTTTTAACTTAATGTTTATCAAAGCTATAAATACACATAACAACAACTCCAGAGAGAATGATGGAAACCAGCACTCTCTGTCTTTCATCTTCTCTCTAGTTCCCCCCCAAAAGCCATCTCAACTCTGCTCTGCTTTCAGTTGTTCTGAGGTTATCACCAGGCGCCTAGAAATGTGCTGGTAGCACCGTGTCTTGGTATGTTAAACTTCGAAACTTTTCTGTTGACTTCCAAATACGAAAGGTGAAGGTCTGGTCACTTGCACCACCCTTTTCTCTTGCTCTGATTCCAGTATTTGATAGTTAAATTTCTTTTGTAAAAATTTCTAGTGTTCCTCTATGTAGCTTTCAATGCTCTTCTATTTCTCGTTCCATTGACTGTCAGTATCTTTCTTGATACGTTGTAAATGAAAATATTTGTGTCCTACCTTTCCTCCTATTCTGTACATTCTCCCATCAGTAACCTACATGTTGGCACCTTCGAGGTCGTTTCCATTTACATTCTGTCCTGCATCCACAAGCAAATGTACTTTCTCCACAAATTGATAGTAAACATTTAAAACAACAAGGAAAACCTGCAACGTTATTATGTTATGTAAATTTTGTTCATTGCTATGTTGAACAGCACGGCCAGGATTGCATTTCTTTTCTTGCAAGTCTCAGCTCAGGGTCCAAGTCATTGGTAGGAACAGTTTTGGCATCAAAGTTAAAAGTATTTTATTCCATTATACTCATTCAATTACATAAAATCAAACATTTTACTTGGCTTCATAGGACCATTATGCTCCTTCACTTTTGTTTGTTTCTTTTTCTTGGTGTTTCCAATTTTATTTTTTACTTCAGTGCGTATTTTGGTTTTTAAGGTATCACCAAGTATGTCCAATTTCTTATGAAGAAACTGTCAATGTTTCTATTTAGAATCTATATTCTTTTTTCTAATATGTGGAGAATTTTACTGAATAAGTCTTTGGGGGTCAAAGCCTCAGTTCCTGTTGGAAGAACTATTTTGGAAGCTCAAAATACCTACTACCCACTTTCCTAATCTCCTTTGCGTTTAGGCCATGGCCAAGTTACCTAGGATTTACCTATCTGGTTTCCCTACACAGGACTTGAATTGAGAATGAGTGACTCAAAGAAATAAGGATGATTGCTCTGGATGGGGTGGTGGTGTTGGCAGTTATTGAGTTCCTGTGGACTCCAAGACAATAGTGTGAGCGTCCAGTGTCCAGGGCGGGCAGCAGCAGTGAGGCAAGCTGCGTGGTCAGTCTTCCGTGGACGTGACTCTGGTGTCCCACCAGCCTAATTTTGGCAACTCTGGTTGATCTTCAGCCACCCTTTCTCTTCCACTTTTCTCAGCCTTATACTTTAAACTTACCAGCCATGAGATATACATTTTCTGAGTCCTTGGTATCCAAAAATGTTTCATTCTGACCTATGAGTTGAGTGGGCATAGAATTCTAGGTTGAACATCATTTTCCTCAAAACTTGGAAGTCGCTTGCTCCATTGTCTTTGAACATCCAAAGTTGCTTTTGAGAAGATATGTCACATTCTTTTTTCCTTTATAGGTTTAAATTTTTTTTTTTCTGAAAGGTTTAGGGGTCTTTTCTTTATCCCTGGTGTTCTGATTCGCATGGCTGTGTCTAGGAAAGGATCTCTTTCCATTACTTAGAGTCAGCACTTGGTGTGCTCTTTTGATTGGAAGATCTAGTATTTTGGCTCTGGAAAAAATCTCTTTTCTTGTTGGTCATTTACTTCCCTTTGTTTTCCAAATTCTTTCTAGGAAGCTTATTAATCCAATATGAACTCCCTGGATGTTTCCTTTCCCTACATCTCTTATTGCATTTTTCCCCCCTCTGCCTTTTCCTCTATTTTCTAAGAAACTCCTTAGACCTAATCCTTTTACTGACTTTTTTCCCTCTTACTTCTGGCTTTTGTGTTTTAATTATGAGGAGCCTTTTCTTTTTTTCTTGTTTTTTGAGTGTTTCTTTTTGGTAGCATTCAAATCTTGTTTTATAAGTATATTTTATAAGCTCTCTGAGTTTACTATTTAGGAAGATTTTAAGCAGTTCTCTTTCATTTTGTGAGTTATTTCTTTACTCCATACTTTGTTAGATTATTTGTGTTCTGGCAGTTCTCCTCATTTGCTTTGTGCTCTTTAGCTGTTCATTACTAGCTACACAGAAGACTGAGCAACATGAATGGTGTTCCTCTGATGTTGTGAAAGTAAATCTGAAATCTTGTTAAGACGCAACACAATTAAAATCTGCAAGGTTTTCCTATTTGCTGGCCATGAGAAGTTTGTGAAATTACAGCTGATGTGTGACCAAAGTGAGGTGCTTCTCTGGACAAATATTGTTATAAGAAACTCAACACAGAATGGAGGGATGAAGTCTATTGGAAGCCAGAACTCCAACACAGAAACCAGCATTTTTCCATCTGTGCCAGGCCCCAAGCCCATGATTATATGCTCCTGTTTTCAAAGGGTCTGATAATCACCATCTCCTGCTGCTGATCTTCCCCTATTGCTTCTCTCGCTGGTTGC
The DNA here is from genome assembly GCA_029783875.1 of Phataginus tricuspis. Lineage (NCBI taxonomy): Eukaryota > Metazoa > Chordata > Mammalia > Pholidota > Manidae > Phataginus > Phataginus tricuspis. The sequence goes on along the minus strand of JAQQAC010003584.1, from coordinate 10,123,681 downwards.
AATTGACCTTTAATCTTGATCAGTCACTTGTCAACTACCAGAGGTAAGGAAACTTTGTCTAGATCAGTGGTTTTTAGTATATTCTAGGTCACTGACTGCTTTGAGAATCTGATAAGAACATCAGCTCTTTCCCCCAGAAATACACACATATCCAAATTTGCTTGCATGTAATTATAAGGTTTCCAACTCATCCATAGACCTTGTTGCCCAAAAGTTAAAGGCTATTTTCTATATTCTATAAAGTCGAAGTTTTATAAATTGGAAGATGAATCAATAGGCAACACAAATATTTAACTATGTCAGAAAGGGTCCTGCTACCAGCATTACCCTGACAAAAATAAGCAAAGACGTCTGATAATAGCATTTTATCAAAAGATATTTCTCTGATAATTAGAGTTAAAAAACAAACCAAATGTCTAGGGTGCAAGAGTTATAAATTCCAGCCCCGTTGCAAGGAAATCTAAACCATGTGAAAACGTGCTTCAAAATTAATCCCCAGCCTGATTTTGTGCCTTTGGCCTGAGGATAAACCAGTGTCCTGTCTGGAGACACAAGGGACATCTCTCCATAGCTGGTGTGACCACAGGGCTGGATTTGGTTCACAGAAGAAGCTATGCAGGTAGGAAGTCAACTCCACTGAATAACCGTGGGTCTGACCCAACTCACTGTTCTCTCTGTTTTGTCCCTTGTTCTGTCCGTCTCAAGAGACTATCCAACCTGGTCTGCCTTCTGCTCTTTGGGTGCTGGGAGATAAGAGTCTCATAGTCCAAAATGATCGATAGGGTCTGTCATGGTCAAGGTAGATCTTCTGGGGCAAGAGTCACTGTTATCCTTACAGGTAACATCAAGAGATGTAATTTCTCTCCTTGGAGTCTGCGTCAAAGCAGCAAGATAAAAAACAAGGACTTGATACTGAATGTTTTTGCCCACTTTCCGTCCTACCTGTAGGAATGAGTTCTCTAAAAGCTACCTAACATTACCTTACCTAATACACCTTAACTTGTGTGGATAAGTACATGACCTTTGGAATTGATTCATCTAGGAGCAATCACCAACTTGCTATGAAAGCACATTTTGAATTGCTAATAAAAAAGCCCATACAGCTTACTTATATTAAGGCACAAGTGCTAATATTCTAGTGCATACCTTGCACATCAGAGCTATTTAACCACTACGTTACAAAGGCGTCTGATAGCCTTGGGTCACTGCTGAATGGCAAAGAACCTCCATGGGATTATTTGGCTATAATTTACCACCTTGCTCAGGACTTGCTTGTGCCAGAACCAGGAGATGTTGACCTTTTATAATTGAGGCAATCTCCTCAAAGGTCAACCCTGACAGAAAAGGCTGTAATTGGTGTAGTTGGAATTGCTGAGTCCCAGGGCTACATCCACCGAGAGGAGTGTATGCTGTTCCCTTTCACTGCTCTGTGGACAGCACTCTACTCAGGCCACTTGGGGTTTCTAGGTCACTAACAAGGGAAAAAAATCAACCACACGCAGTAGCCACCACTCCCTGAGGGCAGGGATTGCGTCCTTTCCCATGTCCATGTCTGCAGTATTCTGTCCAGTGCTCAAAGTTCATGAAATATTTGTTGCCTCACTGACTGAATAAACAAATGAACATATGTTCTTATAACACATCGTTATGAAATGCCAGTATTTTCCTGGAGTTTTCCTAGAGGGATTTTACCATGTCCTGAAAACACCAAAGGCTCCAAGTTCCCTGTCCCTGAAAGCAAAACAAGAAGACAGCTTCCCACAGTCTGAGCCCAAGCTCCCCTTGATGAGGGACGGCCCGTCTGCACCTTTATAACCACCCCTCTCGATAGACATGATTCCCATTTACGAACAGAGAACCAGGTTCGGAAAGATGAAAGAACTTGCCAAAAACATATGGATAAGTCCATATGGATCTGGGATTTGAAGTTCCAGTCTGTCAGAATCTGACATGTACGGATTTCTTCACCACAGAGTCCTGAATAGCCCTGTGAGTGACGCTTCTTCAAGATGCCTCCAACTTGAGCCAAAGTTCCCATCACCTCCCAAGACGGGAATGAGGCCTGCACTAGGCTCCAGTTCAGATGCAACAAAATATTTATCTAAAGGTGGGCCTGTAACCCTTGACTGCTAGCTCTCTGTTAAATCAAATTGCACCAAGGATGCACTTCAGTAGGACATGCTCCAGATTCGAGCTAAGGGTGTAGAACAAGAAATAAATGCCTGGACTCTGCAGGCAGCTTCTTAGACGTCCAGCACCGCAGAGCATCTCCCCTGTGAGGGTGATGGGAGAACCCCACACAGTGCTTCTTTTGCAGCTAAATCCTAAATGCATCCAATATCCTTCAGTGAGAATGGCCGTGTGGAATGGGGAACACTCTTCACTCTACCTGCAGAATGCCACAAATGCCCTTGGCGAAGGTCAGAAGCTGAAATCGACAAAGTGCCAAGGGGTAGGCATGGACTCAGCCGCTCATCCAGGAGGCCGCAGAGCTCCAAAGGGAAGGGGGTTCTCCAAGACTCAGCGAGCTGTGTCTCTTCCAAGGTGTAGGTGCAAGAATCTCCCTCAGGGGGAGCTCTCACCTCCTGGCATTCAGGAAGTCAGCTGCTCTTGGGAATACGACCCATTAGCTCCCTTCCTCTCAAATGGGGATGATTTGGTCTCATTCCAGTTCAACCCAAATGCAGTTCAGTAAGCAGTGTCTTGTTTTGTTTTTTTTCCTGAAGATTGCCTGTTCCTCTCTTTTACTTCCCTTGCATGTGGCAAGGAGAAATAAGATAATATACGGGCAATGCTTTGAGCTCCTTGGAAAAGCAGCACTCTCTAAATGCATGATATGAATAATAGCAATATTTCTGTTACCACAAAGACAGGCTGAGTCCATCTTTCACATGTCCTTTTAAGTCATTTTCCTTGTGGCTGCCTCTTCTGGTAAAACGGTTCTGAGTGAGCCATACAAATCTCTAGTTTCAAAATACTCATTGGGGAAAGCACGAGTTAGGTTCTGTATTACCTGGAAGGGGAATATTCTGATGTTTGTTTCTTGAAATCATGGGGCTCTGGTAGGTCGGGAATGGGAGAGCAGCCAACCCTCGGGTAACAGAGTTGTGAAAGAGGCAAATGCTGCTGAAAAAACAGAAATCGTGGAAGCAGCGCCCACCCTGGGGAGAATTCCGGCCCACTTTTTGCAGAATGATGTGGCCCAGAGACAAGAAACCCCTTTCTTGGGACTCATGAAACACAAGTGGTCTTGCTTTAAGAAAGCAGACCAAGGTTCCTGCGGCAGGCAGCCAGCAGCCTCACTCTTTTAGAAACACCCCTGCGATTACTACCCCCAGCTTTGCCGAAATGCCATACCGGTGGTGACGCTGATGATGGTAGCCAGCATTTACCAGAAGCCTGCCCCATCCAGAGACTGAGCTACATTCTTCGTATTCCTTGTCTCATTTTATGTAATTCTCTCAACAAACTTACGTGGTCAATAGTATCACCTTTAAAACTTAGAGATGTGTAGTGCCTTGCCCAATGCAAATTTTGAGACTCAAGCTAAAAGCCATATTTGTGGCTCTTTTTTAAAAGAAAAAGAAAGAAAGAAAAAAGCAGGACCTATGCGGCTGTGCCCTCCATCACTCCTCTCCATCCCCTGAAACATACTTTGATGCTTTTTGCTCAGATGTTAGGCACCATTAGGTTCAAGGAATGGAAGATAAATAAATAAACGTCTCCATCCTGGAGAAGGAAGATCCCACCTCACACGCTGATGTGAGGGCTTGAAGGAAGTCTGTGTATTTGGTCTGCCCCTGGGACAACCACCTGAAGGGCAGTCTGGGAGCCTGTGGCTTCCAAGCCTTTGGCCTCTGCAGCCAGACTCCACTCTCTCCAATGGCTTCCTTCCTTAGGGGGCTGCAGACATAGCTCAAGGAACAGGGGGGAGGCCTGGGCAGTAAAGGACACAGGCTTTGGTGTAAATTAAAGCTGGGTGTACCACCTACTCAACTAGTCTCTCTCTGAGCCTCAGTTGGTCATATTTTAAATGGTGGTAATACTACAAATTGCAAAGGATCATTGAAAGCATTAAATGAGCTTTTGCATTTAAGAGACCAAATAGGGCTTGGCAGCTCCAGGATCCTCAGTTATAGCAGATGCTTTTTCTGTTGCAAAATCCAAGAACAATGTCCAGAACAACCAGACTTTAAGATGAAAACTTACTGGAGACCGGAGAAAGGCCAGCAGGACCACACTGACGCCTGTGAAATCTGTACTACGACCTCCTTCCAGCCTCCGCATTTCTCCAGAACTCCTTTGCCCAGGGAGATTGCTAATAAAATGGGAACAAAAGAAATCATGAGGGAACCATCCATTCAGCCACCAGATAAAGCCAGTGCAAAACCCCCCACGACCCCCCTACCATAACAGACTGGCGGGCCACAGGCAGGGGGCCGAGGGCAGCTGGAGAGTCCCTTATTAAACAAAGCCCTGAAGAGAGGGCATCCATTCACTGGCTGGAGCCCCTAGGGGCTCGGGATTGTCCACCCTTTCCTACCAAACACTCATGTCATCGATGGAGGATTGACACAGCCCTGGACATAATTAACTGCCTTCTAATTCACCCCTGTGCCAGGCCTTGTTCTTAGGAAACTGAGAGTGAATTTGGTATTTTGCCTTAGTGAAGGAAAACAAGTCTAAGTGTGAAAAACACCCCAACTTTCCTATGTGACTGCAAGTGCATCTGGCTTTATTCTTTCACACCAGCCACATTCTCTGTTTTCTTTCTCTGCTATAGAATGTCATTTCAAGGCAGGCCAAATATGATGATTTAAATGTGTATCCCAGGGCTTAAGTAGCGCGATGTCAAAAGCTTTGGTGATGCTGGCTGATAAAGACAGTCCTACCCCCCAGCTTCAGGCCTTGGACAGGAAGCAGTGCTGCCCAAACACGAAACAAATAAGACCTTGTTAATAAAGGATTCTGTCAAGTGTCTTTATTATTTATTTTGCCTTTTGTCACCCTCAATCAGAAGCCTGAAAGAAAATTCTTTCCTGCTGTTCCTGATCTGTTTTCCTTTTCTAATTAAACATGTTCCTCCCTTCATTTTTTAAAGAAAAGGTGTAGAAACAAAGTTCATTATTTTAAGGGAGAGCTTTAAAGTAGTAACAGAGTAACAAGAAATGGAGCATCCTGACATCAACACTGGCATAAATGACAGCAATCCTAGGAGGTCCCACACACCCGCTAAAGATGCTAGAGCTGAGCCCTGGCTCTCAGTGGCCCTTCCTCCTCGCTGAGGGGGCCTGATTCGGATCTGGCATCCACGCCTGCCTTTCACGAATCACAGACACATCCTGAATTGCCCACACCAGTGATGGAGACACCATCTTCCTCGACTTAGAGGTGGGCATGGAAGCCTGTCCTGGACGATAACACGTGGAGCGAGGCCCATTGGAAGACTTCAAGAAAAGGTTTTAAAAAGGATGAACAAGCCCAAGAATGACCTTGCTCTCATTTCATTATGCAGGGTATTCTCTCCTTATTCTTTAAGCCGGTTGGGGCGGAGATTTCTTTTTTGTCACTGAAAACATTCAAACTGAGAGACGATAACTACTCAACTCACTCTGTGATCTCCTCCGTGGAAAATGCTGTCCGAATCAATCCAGCACCCTCACAAGGCAATCTGTGCAGCGGTCACCTGTCCCCTCAGCATTGTTTCCTTTTCTCAAGCAAAGTAACCCATGTTTCTCAAAACTGAATGTGCAGGTGAACCGTCTGGGGGTCTTGTGAAAATACAGATCCTGACATGTAAGTCTGGGTGGCCCTGAGAGGGCATTTCTCTCTGCCGCTGCTGCTCCAAGGACCACGCTCTGCACAGCAAGGGTCTGGACTCCCATTGTGAAAACCGGTCCCATCCTGTATTTTGTAATATTTAGGTGAAGTTACCTAAAGACTGTAAGAGAAGTCCATTCCCGGACTGCAGGTATTGGTTCACAGATAGCTACGCCAGTCAAATGAGCCAATGAGGTGTGAGATGTTTGCTGGGAGCTACTGAGACAGAAGCTTTTTCACCCTCCAAGAAAGCTACTGGAAGAGCCCTCTCTGTTTGATGTGGTACAAGGGTATGGTGACTGTGATTGTATTTCTGCTGTAATGAGTAGACCCACACGAGGACACAGTCCGCCTACAGAGGAGGGCAGAGCTGAGAGAAGCACAGAGAATAGATGAGGACAAAGTGTGAATCTCTGGATCAAGCCTCATGGATGCTTAGGGAAACTTCTGAATTTTTCTTGCTTAAGTCATTTTGGTCTGAGTTTTTTATTACCTGTAATTAAAATAGTCTTAGGTGATGTAATTAGAGTCAAACTAGGTGAGAACAAGGACTGGCAAACTATAGCCAGAAATCTGTTTTTTGTATGGCTCCGGAGTTAAGAATGATTTTTACCTTTTTAAAGAATTGTAACACAAAGGACGAAAGAAAGGGACAAAGGGAGAGAGAGAGAGAAGGAAGGAAGGAGGAAGGGAGGGAGGAGGAAGGGAGGGAGGGATGACATAGATTGCATGTGGTTCCAAAGTAGAGTTGGTAAGATATTTTTATAAAAAACCAGATAGTAAATATTCTGGCCATATTATCATGGCTTGAATTGCTCACCTCTGTTGTAGGAACTAAAAGCAGTGCAGATGATATGTAAATGAATGACCATGGCTGTGCACCAATAAAACTGTATTTATAAGAACATGCAGCAGGCCAAATTTGGCCCATGGGTCACAGTTTGCTTACCCCTGTTTTACAGCCATACTTCCTTTTGATTAAAAAAAAAAGAGGAAGGATAGAAAGAAAAGAAAAAGAACCTGATCAAATACCTTATTCAGTAAACTTGTTTTTGAAAGATCCTTGGATGTTTAGAAATAAATAAATTCTTTTTTCAAGGAGTGATGAACATCTGTGACCAGCCGGACTCTCTACAAAGAAGGAGCTGAAGATCTTGAAGAAGCTCCCCAGAAAGACTGGCCAAAGGCTGAAGCAGTGGCCGCATCTGGGGGGAACAGGGCCGTCTGTCGGATGTCTCCTTTGAGCCTTCTCTGCAGACACGTGAGCTCTGGCATGTTTGCATGACCCACTTGGCCCAGGCCCACCAATCTGCAGGTACGGATGGCCAATAGTTAGAGACTCAGCATAGGATTTATCTGGCCCAACCTCACCACACTTATTCTGTGGTCTCCCTTCAAACCCTCAGGTGGTTCTTACAGCTGCAACCTCTGCAGGCTCTCAGTATTCGTCTTCATGGCTATGTTTCTAAAAGGTTCTTGTCTTTCCTGCTCCAGATTACTGTGGGCCAACAAAGGCAGAAGTGGGCCAGGCCAAGGGACCACCGTGAAAGCATGTGGTTCTACTACAGTCCCCCAAGCCCAGGTACTGAGTCAGAGGCCAAGGGTCCTGTACTGGAGCCACGGCGCTTATACTGTGGGTACCAGGGACTCTAGTGGCCAACACCGAGGCCACACTGGTGCTACTGACCCACTCTTGGGCCTGTTTTGATCCTAGTTACTTATGTTGGTCTCCGTCATCTAGATTTGGATGAAATAACCTTGTCAGGGTGTTTCACCTCTGACAATCTTATCACAGCTTCCTTGACTTAAAATTTAGACATGAGTTCTTTGCAATTGGCTTTGTGGTAGGCCATGGGGTGACCCCCCCAAGATATCCAGACCCTAATCCCTGACCCCTGTGAATGGTGACTTGTATGGCAGAAGAGACGTTGCAGATGTACTTACATTCAGGATTCTGAGAGGGGAAAATTTCTGAATTATTTTGGTGGGTCCTAATTGTAAGTGCAAATGTCCTTTTAAGAAGGAGCAGAGGGAGATTTGATGACAGAAGAAGAAAAGGTGATATGTCAGTGGAAGCGGAGACTGGAGTGGTGTGGCCACAACCCACGGAATGCCAGCAGCCACTGAAGGCTGGGCGAAGGGAGGAATGGGTCTCTCCCGGGAGCCTTAGGGGGAGCCAGCCCTGCGCACATCGTGATTTTAGCCCTAGTAGACTTGTTTCAGACTTCTGGCCTCCAGATACGTAAGAGTACATTGTTGTTTGAAGCCCCTAAATTTGTGGTGATTTCCTGCAGGGGCCACAAGAAGCTAACACAGGCCAGGAGACCATCATCCTTATGTTCAGAATCTCCCACTCCTTCCTTGAAGGAAGTTTGTTTCCTTCTTGAAGCAACTATGTTTCCTTAGGTTCCTTATCATACACGCCCCACCCTTCCTCTGCACATAACCGGATATACCTAAATCCCAGCTTCAGCTAAAGCAAGGAATCCTCATATGTCCATCTTCATGAGTATGTCATATTACTTCTGTAAATGACCCTGGAGTGGTAGCATTTTGAAATGTTCCTGTCAGTGCTTTTCTTCTCACCTCACTCACTCTCAGGTTAAACCTTAGAAGTTAGAAGAGGGAGAGAGATGATCCATTCAGCTTCTGAGGTTCTTTCCAGCTCACTGTTGCTACGATTCTCTCGAAAAGAGAACTTGAAACAATAAGCGCCACCCTTCCCAAGAGTGCACATCTGTACCACACAATGCAGAGTGGTCTTCTAGGAAGAGGCACCTGGTGCCATAGAGCAGGAACCCTAGCCAATCTGGCAGAAGGTATCAAAAGACTTCAATAACCGCATATACACTTTCATCTGGAAAGGTACCTCTAGGAATGTGCTATAATCAAATTATCACAGATGTCCATGAAGATGTGTGTGCAAGGATGTATATCACAATTTTGTTTATTGTTGCAAAAAGGAAGAAGGAAATGAAACAGACAAAAGATCTTGGAACAGGAGATCCCTTCAATAAATCGTGGTACCTCTTTATAACTGAGTGCTATGCAACCATTAAAATGATGTCATAAAAAATTAATGACATGGGAAATCTTCACATGAAATCATGAAGAGAAAGAACCAGGCTGTAAAACAATGTTAATGTTAGGTTACCATTTGTATATACATGAAGATAAAAGATTAGAATGACATATATGACAATACTAAAAATGTTTATTGCTTTGTCAAGAGATTAAGGGTAATTTTTATCTTCTTGCATATGTCTGCACTTTTTATGTTTTCTACAATGAGTGTGTTAATTATGTGATCTAAATGAAAAATGTTAATTATAAAGTAGAAAGAGGCCTGAGAGTCGGAATCTTGAGCTCCCTGGGTAAGCCATTCCACTACCCTGGGACTCAATGACCCCGTCAGAAGAGCTCCAAGCTGCACACAGGTGATAAGGAGAGGTTGAGAGGAAAGACTCTTTGGACCTCCCCGCCGCCCATCCCTGTTTCAATCCGATCAACCGTGCTTTTATCTGCCCCAAACATTGGGCCTGGACCTTTCATTTTGTTTGGAAAAAGGAGGCTAAGGTAATTAAAACAATTTTTTTAATGACTAAGGTTGTTTCCATGGTCCCTTCCAGCCGTAATGCACTTTGATCCTGTGACAGTCTCACAGCGATTTCCCAAAGCATTTAGGAATGATCAGGGATTCAGACCACATCCTGCTTGAATCGGAGGCTCCTTCCAAATGGACCTGGGGAAAGGTAGAGCCCCAGAAAGAGGAATAAGAAAGCTCGTCTGTCGGGTTTCGGCACGCCTTGAATCGGAGGCTCCTTCCAAATGGACCTGGGGAAAGGTAGAGCCCCAGAAAGAGGAATAAGAAAGCACGTCTGTCGGGATCGCTTGGCGCCTGGATTTGCTCGTGCATCTGACTAGCCTGCGCGCGGCGTGGCGCCCTCTGTGGGTGCAGCCTGGGGCATCCTCGTGGCGCATTCCGCCACCAGCCCGTGTTCAGCAGACAGCTGATCATTCTTTGCCTTGTTTTCCTTCTGAATGACAACCAACATCAACAGACTGACATGTAAGTGGAGACACTTCCAGATGATTTGAGCCCCCAGCTGACAAGTTGCCAGCTTTGGTGATTTGAATCTTCCCAGCTGAGGCCCCAGACATCACGCCTCTGCTCCATCTCTGCATTCCTGACCTACGGAACGTGTAAGTGCAATACAGTGGTTGTTCTATGCTGCTAATTGGCAGGGTAATAAGTTTCTCAGCAAGACTGTCATGGTTCTAGGCCTCATCAGGTATGGATTGAGGTGAAACTGCATTAACTTTCGTAAACCAGTTCCCCTGCTCTCGCACCTACCTGTTCACACAGACCCTCCAATCCCAGACAGATCCCCTTGGGGTCTCCAGGGGAGTCTTGGGTGCCTTTTTCTGGCCTCCCCACAGGCCTCTGCTGATATCCAGTCATGTCAACTGGGCATTTCCAGTGCCTGATAAGTGTCCATTCTCTCCTTCAGATGCCGGCCGCCTCTGCTCCCTGTCCAGTGGGTGCTGCCCTGTGCTGGGAGCTCGCTCACCTTCTGGGTGAGAACTGAGAAGCCCTGTAGTCCCCAGAACAAGTGCTCTGCTATCATCATTCCTCACAAAAATCTTCATGGAAGCAGCTGCCCCAGCTCCCTTGGTACCTCATCTACCTGTAAGGATTGCAGGGCTGGAGGGAGATCTGATGTCACCCCACCAATAACTCCATTCTTTAAAAAAGAGAGAGAGAGAGAGATTATGTACATTAATTCACACCAGTTGCTGTTTCAGGAGGCCCAGAGCCAACCAGTTTCAACTAAAGGTGGGGATATATTGGGTCCTGCCAAGGCCCTCCTAACTCAAGGAGGGAGAAACGGCATCCTTGCTCTTGGAGGCCAGGGTCCCACTGATCCCTGCATTGGTCAGGGCACCTTTAGCAGCAGCAATAAACTCGAGAACTTGAACTTTAGCTCTAGCAGTGGGGAACTTGCCCTCCGATCCTTTGATGAGTTAAAATCCAGGACTCAAACCTTGGACCCCTGATTGTTTGGACCAGGTAGTGCTGGTATGAAGGGGCAGGGAGGGGGTTATAACCTCCCAGGCTCTGAGAAGGCCGGGAACTAATAACAGCCAGCACTGACCTTAGGGGATTGTGCCCCACCTGCCAAAGGGGATCTGGGTGGGGCACCAAGAGCTTCTTTTACAGGGAGAGAGAATGAGGTCGGAGGGAGGGGGAAGGAAGTGGAGGTCCTGGGGGGAAGGGCATGAGCTTGGGTTCACATCACAGCTCCTGTACTTACTGCTGTGTCACCTTGGGAAGTTCATTTAACTTCTTTGTGCCATAGGTTCTTCGTTTGTCAATTGAGAATATTAGTAATATAGACATAATGAGAAAATGCATGTCAAATATATAGGCCAGGGCTTGCCACTCAGAGCAGAGCTGTACCCCCGCAACAGGGAAAGGCACCCCGAAGACAGCCGGTTCCCAGGACATCTGATGAACTCATCAAGGGCCCCGCAGCCTGCCCCTTACCTCCTGTACATGGGAAGCAGGGAAAGAAGTAAACAACAGCAATATCCGGGAGTCTCATGCATTACTGGGGTTGGATATTACCAGGAACAAGTGTCCCTAGAGAGGCACTTTTCAGAGACACTTAGCAGGGTTGGGAAAGGGAGAGGCAGGGGAAAGAGAGCAGAATTGTTCATTGGGCATTCCCTTGAGTCATTTCTGCATTCATTTCTAAAGGCAAATACAATAAACTGTCCCCCTAAGGAGTGACCCAGTGTACCAGAGGCTCTGAAAATATGCAGATGGAATTTCTGGGATTTGTGATGTTGTAATCGGTTGTTTTCCCTCTTTCAAGAGGCAGTCCTGAGAGGGCTAGTTGCAAGCTCTTCTCAATGCCACAGATGAGCAACGGGCAGCTGGGGCAGCTGGCAGAGGCTCCTTACCAGTCCCCCAGGCACAGACAGCAAGTGTCGCAGCAAAGCACACAAAGGGAGACAACTGGCATTTAGGCTAACGATGCCACGCAGCTCTAATTCTCTGCCCTCTGACCCTGCACTATATTCCAATAGGTCAGAGCATCCTTGCTTGGCTTCCCTAATGCATATTATCCTCTCTGGTCAATAAAATTCCCCTCTGTCTCTACAATGACAATAGATGTGAAGGTCAGCTTGCCCCTCCAGCTGCAACAGTATCTGAGCTGTCAGTGGGAATTTAAATTAACCATATAGGTAATCATTTCATTGCTTTTAGGCAAAAATGGAAAAGTCTTGTTGCTTTGGCTGCACTCATATTCTCGGAAGGGAAATGGAAAGATCTCTCAGCTCCCAGGGGAAAATATTTTAAAGTGCCTGAGGGGGCTAAAGCTCACAGTGGCCTTAAGTGGTAAATTTCCTAGGAGAGAGACTTTATCCGTTACATCTCTCCTGGTGCAAGACACCTTCTTTCTTAGCTTTCACTGTCAAACAGTGTCACGTCCCATGGATGGGAGCAATCATGATGAGGGTGAAATAAATTTTGTACTGAAAGCAGTGACAAGAAAAGGAAGGCAGGAGGAAGTGAAGAGCTTGATGGAGAAGTGGGAGGGAAGGAAACAGCATGGAGATTTGGGGGCCTGAGTCCTGGCCAACCTGCACCTGACCAGCTGGGGGACCTTGGGTAGATCCATTAACCTCCCGGAGACTCAGGGTCCTTATCAGCAGAATGATTCGATTGAGGTGAAAGGTTCTCAAAGATCCTCTTGGGTTCCAGTAGTTCTTCAGTTTAAAAGTCATTTCAGCTTAGAGTTGTTTCGTGTGCACTGGTCTCATTTTAGAAAGATGGGATGAGAGATGTGGTTTGCCCTCGGAATCCTCAAATCCTATAAAGCTGAGATGGAATGGAGCTCCACAGATTATCCCGTCCAGCCTGCTCATTTAGAAGACAGAGGAACTAAAGTGACGCTTCTACTTGGCTTTTTAAACCGAAAATTCCCCTTGATCGCCCTTTTTTTTCCTTCTCTCTCATCCAAGCTCTTTTCTTGACCTCGTCTCATGGAAGATCTTCAAATTCAGTTTAAATTTTCTCAAGAAGTCTGTGAGAAAAAGAGGAAAGCATCAGCAAGAGGAGATGATTCACACTTCTTTAAAAAGAAAATTCCTATTGTGTAATTTTTACACAAATAATTTCCAAGATGACTGAAGTTTTCATTGTAAAAATCAAAACAGCAAAAATACTAGATGAAAATACAGAAAGATATATATTTAACTTTGCTATGGATGAGGATTTCTGAACATGATGTCAATGACAAATAAAAAATGAGTAGATCAATATATTGTAGTATAAAAATAAAAAGAATTGCCCACCAAAAAATACCTACACACGGTTAAATGTTAAAAGAAAGTCACAGAAAATATGTGCAATTTGTGTGGTTGATAGAGTTAGCCTTCTCAATATATGAAGGTTTCTCACAACTTTATAAGAAAAGGAAGACCACACAATAAAAGGAACAAAAGATATGAATCGTGAGTCAGAGAAGAACATGAATGACCATAAAAATGTAAAACTACTCTACCTCAATAATTTCCAAATAAGTACAAATTTTAAAATCTGTCAGGTATGTTTTACTTATGAAGGCCACAAGGTTTATTTTACTTTTGTTTTTTATGGTAATAATAGCCAGCATTTGTAAACGTGGTAAAATCAATACTTTAAAACAAGTAGTAGAAGTGCAATGGGTAAAACTGGTAGCTGGACCACACAGATAACAATCTTTAAAACTGAATATGTTTAACCCAGGAATTCCACCTCTAGGAATCCTACATCTGGGCCTTAAGTCCAAGGGAATGATCAGGGATGCCTTACGAGAGTCCCTTTCCACGCCCCTTGCAGCAGGGAGTCCCATCTGAGCCCAGGGATAAATGGGCTCATGCCCACGCAAACCACAGGGGCTCCCGCAATAGGCAGAGCTTTCTGTCCATCGCCTTACTGTCATCTCCCCAACACCATGCAAGAGAAATCCCGTGCGTTAGTCTACTCAGGCTGCCGTGACAAACACCACAGACTGGCTGGCTTATGCAACAAGAACTAATTTCTCACAGTTCTAGAAGCTGGAAGTCTACGATCAAGGTGCGGGGGTTGTTTTGGGTGAGAGCACACGTCCTGTATAGCAGTCAGTGGCCTCCTCACTCTGCCTCTACGGGGCCCTTCCTCTGGGTGGGTGTGTGTGTGAAGAGAGAGAGAGATCTCTGGTGTTTCTTCTCTTCTCGTAAGGACACCAGTCCTACCGAATTAGGAACCCACCTTTATGGCCTCATGTAACTTTAATTGCACCCTTAAAGGCTCTCTCTCCAAATGTAATCGCCTCAGGGGTTAAGGCCTTAACATATGAATGTGGGGGGACAAAATTCAGTCTGCAGCAACCTGAGGGAGCCTATTTACTGGGTTACTCAGTTGTTCATTTAAACAATACTGACCAAGCCACTGCAGCCGCCCAGCCCTGTGCTGTGTCTGGGGTGGGTCTTGCCTTTCCTCCCTGACGTGTGAGGTACATGAATCCAGGCTGAGCTTGCATCTAACCCAAATTCTCCAAGTTCCACACGAAGAAGCAGAAAGGCAGAAAACGTGTGTCAACATGAAAACCTGCACATGAACGTGTACAGAAACTTTATTCCTAGTTGCCAAAACTTAGATGTCCTTTGCCAGGCGATTGGATAAACAAACCTTGGTACATCAAGACAATGTCGTGTTATTTAAAGTTAAAAAGAAACAAGCTCTCAAGCCTTGAAAAGACATGGAGGAAAATCAAAGGCATGGTTCTAAGTGGAAGAAGTCCATCTGAGAAGATGACATACTGACTGATCCCAGCCATACAACATTTTGGAAAAGGCAAAACTATGGAGACAGTAAAAAGATCAGTGGATGCCAGGAGTTGTGGGGTGGGACAGCGACAGATGAATAATCAGAGCACGGGGGCTTCTTAGGGCAGTGAAACTAATCTGTATAATATTGCAGTTATATGTCAGCACACATTTGTCCAAACCCACAGAATCTACCAAGAGTGAACCCTAATGTAAACTATGGACTTAAATTCACAATTAGGAACCCACACTGGCTCACCAACTGTAACCAATATACCACACTAACGCAAGATGGTAAAAAGAAGGAAAAATATGGGGGAAGGTGAGGCTGCGTATGGGAATTCTCTGTACTTTCCAGTTACTTTTCTGTAAACGAAAACCTGCTCTAAAAAGATTAAGTCTATTACTTTCTTAAATGGGGGGTGAAATAGACCTGCAGAAAGCATCCTTTTCTGCAACATTGCCCCCGCCCCCCTCCCATGCGTCCATATCAGCTCAGACAGAGTTGACTGACCGGGCTGCTGAGCGTTTAGCACCTGGGACTCTGCCCCCCGTCGCCTCTCCAGGGGTCTCTTCTGTCTGTTCAGTCCAGCACTCCTTACACTCGGCGCGCGCGCTGCGACTCTGCTTGTCAAACATTACGCTGGAGCGAAACTCAGCCTAGGCCGGCACTCATCGCTGTCCAAGGTCAGTACGGAACTGACAGAAATACTCCGTGAGACCCTGGGTGTGGTTAAGTCAGCTCAGGAAACACCTTTGAAAAGGATGACCCCGCCTCCCTACAGCTATTTTCGTTCTAGAAATCACTTAACGGGGCAGGAGGGTTTTGTCAAGTCATGGCAGACGAAAGCTTGGAGGTCAGTGGCAAAAAGGGGGGAAAAAAACTGTAAAGGAAGCTGCTAAGGACTTCAAGTTAGCAGATCTGGCGGTTTTCTTTTTCAATTCATGTAATAGAGGCCCGTTGTCTTGAAGAATAGTGAAATCTGAGTCTTAGCTTTGATGCCTTATGAATGGGGGTCAGGAAACTGTTACATAATCTGACTTTTCTGTTCAGCTCCCACACCCACCGCCCTGCCTGGTCATCAGACCTTCATGTGGACCCAGCAAGGCGTGGCTCACCTCCACATGGCCGGCTGGCAGTGGGGGGCACTGGGCTGACCCCGGCCGTTATCTGCTCTATCCCCTGTGTGCTGGCCTTCTGAACACTGGGAGAGGAAACATTTCATCTGGTCTGAAAGGACACAGGACAGGGACATGGTCCCACTTGCCCATCTCTCTTCCTCAGACAGATAAGGGCATTTGACTGCCAATGCAACGCTGGTCTGAAAGGGAAAGAAATATGACAAAGTAAAAATAGCAAATGATGTCCAAATGAATTTTTGGTGATTAGAATTTATCCTCAGCATTTGGGCCTTTAAAAAATACTGTAATTGTAAAAGTCCAAATTTACGTTCTTAGCTAAGTGCAAGCAGCCCCCCCACCCCACAACTGACAATAATATATGGGGCCTGTCCCCTTAGAAATAGCATGATTGGAGATGATTAACAGAACATCAGAGGCCAAACTAAAGTGGCATTTCTCCATCTCCCACAGAAATGGATATTCTGTTCCCTTGCAAGCGTGAGAGCGCATTACTGTAGCAATAATGCAGCAAATGATATTCAGAGTGGCCTTAAATAGTTAATAGACCTCTGTAAGCACCTAACTTTCTCCTGGAGAGGAATCCAGGCACAGGGGATAACGGGGCTTATAGCTTAGTATCTGAGCCACACAGGCTCCGGATAACCAACGAGAACTCTGTCTCTAGTCCCTTCCTGGTATCACTGCAAATAGGCATGCATGGAGCATCTCCATCTGTAAACTGGTCAAAACCGAAGCTGTGTCTAATCAACTAGAACAAAAGGACATGGAGCAACAGAACCCGTCACTTGGATCACCATGACCTGTCTGCTCAGTGCAGATGAACGTCCCTTGTGGGCCCTGACCACTCCGAGAGTGATGCCCTTTTCGGATGGTACAGTGCTGGCTCACTGGTGCTTCAGGCTAGGCATGTCATTGCGTAGAGGCACCACCTTGCATCAGACTATTCATTCTTAATGTCTGCAAAGCAGTGTTCAAAGATTTCAGTATTTAAATTTTTTAACTGATGGCTCGTTTCCCCTCCAAATTATATGCCAAAGAACAAAATAATTATGTCTGCAAGATAACGTTCATCTGTCCCAAGTGCCACTAAGTTGGTGTCTTTATGTGAAGGTTTGCTTAGGGATAAAGGGGAAACCCTTTTGGTCCATTCCACAGACTCATGTAGTCCTGCTGGATAAATTGTTCCTAAATGACCCCTGCCAAAGCCGTGACCTTTTCTTTCCAGTCTCCATTATCCATTGTCTATGCTAGTGGGTGATGGACTGGCAGGAGAGTGAGATTCTGCAGTGACTAGAAGTCTTACATCTTGCCAAATGTCCCAGTTTTATGGGTCTGGCTTCTTGTGCCAGTCGATTTTATTGACATAATTGTTTGTCCCTGTTTCAGTATATAATTGGCTAATTTTTTATCTGTGACTGTGAGTCACTTATTTCTCTTTGATGTTAATTATATGGAAAACAGTTGAAAGAAGAGTTCTGTTTCTCCTCTCTAATAAGAAGCCTGGTTGAAAGTCAGAATAGAGGAAAATGAGAATCTGATTAGTCAAATGGGCCTTTGGATGATAAATGACGGTCATTGATTGTGTTACAAGATTCGATTTCCAAATGATTCCCAATGCTCAGAGGTGCATAACTGCATGAACTCCATTTGACGTCACATGGTAGGTCAGCAATTGATCCGCTTTCAAACAAGAACAGACCCCAGAGTCTAATCAGAATACCTGCTGGAAAGGTGCCTCAAATTGCATCCCGCTTTACCCAAAGACTCTCTCTCTCTCACTTTGTGTTTATTGAAGGTCTATTCTGATTTGGGAACAATCCAGATGAGAAGTTTCAAAAGCTCAGAACACCTGGCATTTTCCACTTTACATTCAGGTGAGTTGGTGTTACTGAAAACCTGTATTTCAGACACCAAATGGAAAAACCCACAGAAACATGTAGTTAAACTGCTTGAGAGATACTTGTCTTTGATTGTTAATATGTCTGCCTTAAAAAAAAAATTCAGAGCCTAGAGAATACAACTCTTTGGCATTTAAATGTTTGCTATGATATCTTGCTTTTCAGTTGCGTATCTTTTCCTGAAGTCTGCCTACCAATACCCTAAGAAGAATCCTGTAAAGATAGTTCTGCCATTCCCTGGAAACCATATAAAGACATTTTTAATTAGGAAATGGTGATTGGAAATTGAAACCAGTAAGTCTACGGATTTTTTTAAAAACCTCAACCCAAGTCATAATATTCTTTATATCTTAGGTGTAGAAATGTAACCTGCGTTCAAAAATGTATTAACGTTTTAAAGGGAATCTTAAAGTAATGGAATAATTGTTATTACATTAATGTGCAATACAGTAGGACCAAGATGGCCACACGTAGCCGCAAAATTGATAGAAGCCTCATGTTCACTTCATGTAATGATCACACATTCACCTAATTATCATACCTAGCCTATTTTTGTGAGAGCTCACATGGTATATTGAGTGCATGATTGACTAATGGTTTGCACTGTACAGTCGCGAAAGATCATAAGAGTGGTAATTTAGAAGCATGTCAGCACAATTTGTTTGTTGTGCTGAATCAGTCAAAATATTGTTCCCAGTTTCCCTTTAATGGTTTTACTAAAGCAATTTAAAGATTCTGCCATTAGCCTTCCATTCTGACATTTTCCTATTTGAAACTACGAAAGAATTTTAAATTTAGGGTGTGAGTAGAGATAATATGGAGCCACACACAGAAATCTGTTCCTATTTTCAATTAAAGTATTTCTATTAATTTTTTTTCTGTAGATAATTTATATACAGTATTGCTTTGAAATGGGAGTGACTTGATGAAGTATAGCGGGGTTTTGGCTAGGCCAGACTTAGAGCTCAGATATTTCTGATCAATAATTTGGTCAGTAACACTTTTCACCCCCCAAAATATAGCTATTTAACCCCTGCATTATGTAGGGCGACGATGAGCAAAAACACAGTGGGGGAAAGACACGTTAGCGAAAGTCGCAAAAATGAATTTACAATTACAAGTTATAATTAGTGTCGTTATAAAGGGGAGGTACTAAAGGGAGTCAAGAAAGCCTGTTCAAGTGAAGTGCAAGATGACATCTAAAGAAGAAATAGAAAGAGTCAATGAGTTGATGAGGGGCAGTTTGGAATTAGAGGTATTTGGACAGAAAAAAGCTATGTAAGTAAAGGCCCTTTTACGGAAGGAGTATGCAGTGTTTAGAATGTGGAGAAGGCTCATGTGGTTGACGCACAGAAAGTACCTGGAATGTATTGATGAGTGAGGCTAAAGAAATACGTGGAGGCCAGATCAGGCACTGCCTTTTCAAGGATTCTGGTGTTTAAGAATAATAGGGAGCCCCTGAAAGGGCCCTCTGCGCATAGCCACATTTACATTTGGATTACTCCGGCCCTATGTAGGAATGAACTGGAGGAAGCCTGTTAACTAACTAAATTGTCCAGGTGACAGAAAATCGTAGCTTGGATCAGTATGGGATGCTACAGAGACAAGTGGACAGATTCAAGGTATCTAGGAGGCAGAATATGCAGAGTTGGTGATGGACATCATGTGACGGAGAGGTGGGTGAGGAAGGTTATTTCCAGTTTTCTCACTTGCATTACTGGATGGCTGTGATATTTCCTAGCTACATAACCCTGCGAAGGACCAGTTTGGGTGGAGGTATGAATTTGTTTTTGGACAAATTAAGCCTGAGATGCCTGCCCTTAAGATATCCAAGTGACGGATGTCATGTAGACAATGGCTTATGTGGTCTAGAGCCCAAAGGAAAGATAGCGTTATAAATATATTTTTTTATATCACTGGAATATGAATAGTCATTAAAGTAGAGGACATGAGTATGTTTTCCTATGAAGAATATGTACAATGAGAAGAAAATAGAAGCAGGAGTTGCCCTGAAAAACACTAATATTAATCATCAGGTGGAGGGAAATATGCAAGGAAAGGCTCTGGACAAGGAGAAGCCAGATAGCACCAGGAACACATGAGGAGTGTGACCTCACAGTGACCAAAGGATAAGAGAGCCTCGAGAAAAATGGAACACCGTCAATTGTGGATGGATTGCCAGGACATCGGAAGCAAAAAGCACTGAAAAAATACCATGGCATTGGGTGACCTGGAAGCCATTATCAGAACTGTTGTCTAGCACATTGGGACCAGAGACCAGGCTGCAGCAGGTGAAGGAGAGAGGGGGAAGTGGGAAACTAGAGTTCTTAGGTAGAGAAAACCTTGTTGACTTGAAAACTCCTGTGTGGATTCCTAGGAAAAATTAAGAAGGGAAATTGTGGAGAAGTGTTATGATAGTGGAAACGCAGACCAGGGAGAACCAGGTGTTAATGCTTATATTATTTTTATCTGTACCGACTTTAGGTTGAAGTTTGATTAGTATTCTACAAAGCCATTCAACCTTAAACAATTAACTGAAATATGATCAAATCACATTCTGCCACCTTAAAAACTAAATGAGATCATGGAGCACAGCAACCCAATGGATTACCTGGAGTTTGGCCTGTAAATGATTCATCCAGACAAACATACAGTCTTTGGTTCACAGTCATGCATCCATCCACAGAGGCACGTAGTCCCGACAAACAGCAACGACGGTAAGGGGACAGTGTCTGTGAGAAGGGTGTCCACAGAGGGCAGGCAGATCACATAAACGATTGAAAAGCAACTGTGGAAAACTAGAGGAAGTATGCTCCCTCTAAAGAGGCAGCTGCCCCTCTACTGAAGCTTCTTATGGCCATGGGAAAAGCCAGACAGCCAAGATTTTATGTGAAATCTGCCAATAGACCATTTTGTTAAAAATTTAAAGACCTATGGCCTGCCTTCTGTTGCAGGACTACAAACTTTAATTTAATGGATATTTCCTGAGCACATGCTGCAAACTGGGATACGAGCTTATAGGGGAGAAAGATGGCATGACCCCTGTTCTGCCAGAGGCCCTTCTCTGGTGAGGAGACAGTGTGAACAGCTATCACCCAGGCAGAGGGACATAAGTGCTAAAAGCAGGGACAAATCACAAGCTTGCAGCATGCAGGGGAGTGAGCTGTTAATTCTGGCTGAAGAGAGGGCCATCAGAGGACTCTGTAAAGGCCACATTTGTACTGGGCTTTGAAGGATTTCAGCAGCGAGGAAGGGAACAGGGGGATAAATACCTTCTCAGCAGGACCCAAACTCTTCTTTATAACATGAAATGGAACCTTTAGAATCAAAACAAATGCCGGCACAATGTACAACTTTTCTAGGTTTAAAAACCTAGAATGTTTTGTTTTGACGTGGTAACAACACCAACAGAGGCAGAGTACCTCCGTCAAAAGAGATAGTTAATTAGCAAGTAACATCACCTCTTAATTTGCTGATTGCTATTAATGATAAGAATAACAACAAACATACATACTGTTTTATTGTTTACCTGCAGCTTTCACACCCCTTTCCACATTCAGGAATGTGATTTAGCCAAGACTCTCCCAAGCCAGCATGGCTACCTTGGCACCCAAATTACTGGCGCTACTTGAGGCCAGAGAACTGTGTCTTCTGGGGATGCTACACGAAGCAGTGTGACTTGCAAGGCCGTGCAAGGGCTCACCTCCTTATAAACAATCCCCTGGGCTTGTCTTTTCATGAGAGTAGCTGGGCATTTTTTCACATATTCTTTCTCTAGTCAAGTAAAATACGCATGGGAGGTGAGGATGGGGCTGAGGGAAGGCTGACCCGTGTTCAGATTCGTAGGGATAGCATATTCTCATTGGCCAAGAATCTCTGAGCTTCTGTAGTAGTCCTGGGGAAAGGTTTTAGCCTATGACTTCTCTGAGTGGAGCAGGGAGCAAAGAGTGCAGAGTGGGGCCATGTGGCGATGGTGTAGTCCTGCCTCGCCTCCCCTACCTTCACCTCCCTAGTGGACCCTTACTCCAGGGTAAATTCCTGTCCGGCATGGCAGTATGCAAGCATTTTTCATGGTTGCCTGGAGGAGAAAGTCTTATTCCATTCAAAGCGGTGGTTGCAAGAGCCCACAGGTAAGGAACCTGACCGAGCTCTCTGTGCCCGCGGTGCTCACAAGAGCAGGACCACGTTGGTTTAAAGAAAAATTTTGGATTTTAACATGGGCCTGCTCAAAATATTCCTAGTGGTCCCCAATCCACCAGGGTGATTCAGGTGGACCCAGGGATAGGAGGTAAGCAATAAAAATATGGCCACTGGAAGGTGTTTCCACACAGAGGGTGACCAGAGAGGCTTTTTTGGGTGGCAACTTTAGTCACATCTGAAATCAGTCCTCATTACCCACAATCCTGACCCCATAGCTCAGTAGTTCTCAAACATTTCTGCACCCCCCCAAATCACATAATCAATGTAATACATGCAAGTTCGTAAGACCCACCCCAAAGATACTGATGCAGAATGTCTACTACAGTGGGGCCTATGACCTTGAATTTCTAATTCCCTAAGTTGAGGAGGGAACAGGAACTCTTGCTATTTGCAACAGGCCATGGACTTGCCTTTGAGAACCGCTGGTAAGAATCATCTATTTCCTTAAATCACTTCCCCCTCCCGGACTTTACTCAGCAACATGGACATGAACAGGAGAGTGAAAGGGACAGAAGTCTTTGTGGCAGGACCTCCCATTCATGACTACCTGAAATTTAGATTTCTGACGTTATCTTCAAATAAGTTTATTTGTATATGTAATTATAGAGATGAGCCAATGGGATTGGAAGAAGATGACATTCATCAAATACTTTTTAACTTTTGTCCCATGACCAGATCATGCTACCCCTAGGTGACAGTAATTTAAATTTTAAAATAAGTCCTCCAGTTAGGTTTGAAACAGCACAATTCTATTAAATTGTATTTTCTGTGTTGAAAGTGCTAACATCTTAAATGCAAGTATTTAAATTACAGCTTTTGTCATTTTTATTTTGGTGTTTATTTTTATTTTATAATACATGAAGGGCCTCCCAGACATGGAAGTGACTGGGATCTCTCTCAGTCTCTATAGAGAAGACAGCTTAGGGGAGCAGAAAATAAAAGAGAAACTTTCAGAAATGTTGCTTGGTAGGATTTTAAACATGCACCACTAAACTAGGGTTATTTATTTTGTCTCAATCTCAAGCTTAGCTTGGCTTAATTTCTTTCCAGTCATACCACAGTATGATAGGAACATATCTACATGAAGATGATGAAAATAACTGTTGAGTCTCAAAAACTGAACTAGAAGAAAGGTTTTTCTCTAGCGGTCACAAACCTGAGCTATATATACCCACAGAGATTGTAATTAAAATGAAACCTTCATACACAGTTAAAGGTCCAGAACACTTAACTTACTTTCACTGGATGTTTACCATCTATTTATGCTTTCCCTCTCTGACTCTCTCTTTGGTAGGGGTTCAAATCAAAGAATATTGGGGAGAAAAGTTTTCCTCTCCATTTCTCTCTCTCTAAAACACACACACACACACACACACACACACCACACACACACACACACACACACACACACACACACCACACACACACACACACACACACACACCACACAAGTCTTTCAGTTGATATAATTGGTGCATCAGTGGCATAAGCCATTTCCTGCTTCTTATTTCATGACTTAAAGAATTCTGGTGGGGAACTCATTTCAGTTTCCTCAGCAAATGCCAGACGGATACCCCGCTGGATATTTAGCAGAGCTGTACAGTTAATGGGTTGCTGGGCAATTTAGTCAAACTAGTTGTTTTCTGGTGACTTATCTGTAATACTGAGGGGCTACACAATGTTATCTGTCTGTAAATAATTGGAAACCCTTCCTGAGCTTGCAGGGGGAAATACTTTATGGCTAAATGGAGTTGATTCCCCAGGTAGTTCCGTTTTCTCACATAAATCTCCTTGCTGACCTCAAACCAATACCTACCTCTGCTCATCCTTTATTTTCTCCTTAGAGGAGGGAAAACAAACAACCACCCCAGACTTGTTAGAATACAATGGTTTCTTAAGAGCGAACTAGATTAGCTGGTGATTAGTGTTGTTTTAATTAAATAGGATACAAAGATGGAACCCGAGGGAAGTCATTTTTCCTCTGGAGGAAATATATTTAGAGGGAGAGATTAGTACAGAGCCCCTACAAAAGAAGCACTTCTGTTTTGTTGTTTGGTGGCCACTGCTTTTCAGGATTACACTAAATCTGAAGACTGAAGACGTTTAGACAGTTTTTGAACATTTAATTCTTTGGGGTCAATTAAAGTAACAATACATTTGTGCTGTGCTTTAGAACTTACAGAATGACTTGCCACAGTTAAGCTTTTCTTTCTCAATACCCCATCTGGGGTGGCCTTTATCCCATCCACAGCAATTGTGTCCCTTATAATCCTAGTTGAAATCTTCAAGTTCTTCTCAATGAGTTTCCATAGAGAAAAGTAATCTTGCAGAATATTTTGAATTTTTAATTAAATTCTCTTTATGGTGATGTACATTTCCCATTAAGCAATTTAAAAGTAACTGCCACCTGAAAATGGTATCTGGCTGTCTTCTGGGCACAATCCAGTGCAGAGAGAGATAAAGACAACCTTTTGGGAAGCCCTCTGCCTCCTCACGACTCTGAAGGACAGGCAGTTGGAAATTGTGGGGACGCTAGTTATTTTCAACTAGGAAGAAGGGAATTGGGATTAGAACGTGCATCCCATCAACCATTGAGTGGACTAGATTCACAATGTTAAATCACAACTAAAAAGAGGAGCCCCCCCGCGAGACAGCCCCATACTGACGCGTGCGCCTGGTGATACAGGTGTCTCGGGGTGGAGGCCGTCAGGCCACTCAATGTCCCAGCTGATGGGGAGGGAGTGAAGTCCAGCAGCAGCCCGCTGGTTTCTGCTGCTCTGAAGAATGGCTGGGACCCCAGTCGGGAGTTTGTTTTCCATAAAGGAGAATATTTTAGAGAAAAATGAGAATTAATGAAAGGCTTTTTAATTTTTTTAAGTATTCAAAAATATTTGAAGTAGAAGTAAAATAAGCTAGAATTGGGGTCAAAACAGAATCCAGACCCAGAAATAAGTGTATTTTGCTGACGTTGCCCGGAAAGTAGATGTCCCTTCTTCAGAGAAGATTAGCTTTAAAATCACAATGTCCAGAACACACCAAAATCCATTTCTCAGCTCCCGCCTCCCATGTGTCTCTGCCTCATTCTTTTTCCCGAGGTTGGAAGACCGAATGCTGGCGGTCATGGCGGCAGACACATTCCAGATGGAAAGATCATTTTGTTTCTAGACACTGTAACCACGGAGTTAACAAAGGACTTAGCAGTTGGTGAGTAACCCTCCTGCGGGAAGCAGGTGTCTTCCCTTTGACAAGATTGCATTTTATACAGAAGAATTTGAAATGGACTGTTAACTGGTAGTGGGTCCAACAACTTGGGGCTTTTGAAAGGCTTAACTAACCAGCTCGAGGCAAGGAGCAATGATATGAGAAAGGAATGACGTGTTTACTGGTGTCACAATAATTCAGCCATTCATTTTGACTGGAGCATGCAGTGAGCATTACGGCTTCTTACTGCCAGGCTGAGGATCTAGCCACTGAAAGGCTCCACAGAAACTGTTGGTTGGGAAGAGAGTAAATTCAAACACATACACACACACACACACACACACAGAAAAACATAAACTAGATTTTGGAAAATAATTTCATAGTGTGAGCTAGTATTTTCCTTCTATATATAGAAGTGAAACTATATACCACCCTTGTAAAAGGTGAGCTTATTACCTCTGAGTTCATGTTCTCTGCAAACAATACAACACAACGAAAAATTTTTAGGATAACGATTCAAACACCCAACAGGAGTAGAATGGCTAAACACATTGTGATATGGTTGCACCGTGGATGAACAATTAACACACGCATGCACCAATATGGCTGAGTCTCACAGCACAAGACTGAAGGTAAGAAGTCAGACCCTCAGATGTACACATTGCCCCGTTCCACTTTTAAGTACAGAACAGGAGATGCTAGTGTATGTAGGTTGAGAGCAGGAGAGTGATCGCTCCCGAGGTGGGGAGGGGCTGTTAGGGACTGAAAGGGGGCCTAAGGGGCCGGAATAAAGTGCCAGCTATGGAACGTGCTTACGTGAACGTGTTCAGTTCATGATGATTCATCGAGTGAAACACTCACATTGAATTTCCTTCATGTATATTTTACCTTAATTCAAAGTTCAAATATTAAATTCCCCTATTGCATACGATGTTCTAATAAATAAGATCTGATTTCTACATTGTTAAAAAAAATTGGGATAACAATCAGTTGAACTGCTGTAGAAAAATTAATTAGGCTTGAGATTTTATCCAGGACCTGTGACGGCTGGCTGTGTCTACGGTTTAGAGGTCCTGGACCACGAACAGACTTGAGACCCGAGGCATCGGTAACAGGCAGTGAGGGTTTTTAGGTTAACGTCAGACACGTGCTTTCAGTTCCCTTCCCAATAAAATTCTCACCATGATCCCTCTTGGGTTAACCTTAAGTTGGAAACTCACTCTACTTCCATCTCGTGTTGAATGTAAAATTGTGCCTGGTATTTAAAAATAAATTATTTGTGAAAAGTCTGTATGTGAGCTTGGAGGACAAAGACAAATTGAAACTTTCCCCCCCTAGATCCTTCTACTTCCTCTTGTGTGAATATTCATTTACCACACCTTTCTTCCGACTCAGTGGATTGGGAGTTGCTACTCTAACTTGATTTTTATTAAGTAGTAAATTGTATCGCAGGGCTTGGGGTGATAAGGAGCTCAAGCAGGTATTGGGAATGATGATGTCTGATTCCAGCGTTTCTGCTCTTACGCCGTAATCTTAGATAAATCACTTCTCTCAGAGGCCTCAGGTTCTTCATCTGTAGAAAAAGCTAGCTCGGCTGGATTAACTCTTAAACATCCATGAAGCAACAAAAACAGACAAAGGTGTGATAAAGCTAGGTATAATGCAGTAGGGGGAAGAGAGTCCCTAAGATTGGTTGGATTATGGCAAAGAGTTTTCTCACCTATCTTGGAAAAGAAATGATTTCAAATTGCCTTGGGATGGTAGGGGAAGGTTCAGAAGTGGTGACTAGATTTTTCTCAGACTTCAATTCTACCTCTAACCCTGGCCATTACTCATGTTGTCCTCAGTTCAAACACTGCAGCTGTAATAAAGAAAGAAGAAATGCCCCCCCCCCCCCAGAATGGAATGAGTCAAACCTGAGTGGCCTTTGTCCTTCAAAGTCAAGGAAGTTAAGTGTGAACCTGAAGCTCAGGAACCCTGTAATTCAGCAAATCCACCCCACACATCAGTTTGTAGCTGGGATCACAGTATCAGATTGGGCCATATTCCCATCCCCTAGAGAAGAAGTGGTCCATGAAGGACTCTGGCATGTTTGAGGTTAAGGGAATGCTCTCACCCTGAGTAGATATTGAACCAAGCAATACTATTGTCACAAAGGGACCATTTTCAACCCTGTAAAATTTCCTTATTTCTCCTAAGGCTTAGAGTTGGTGTAGGGTACAAGGCTATCAGAGGAGAGAACATAAGTCCTTCTGGGCATATTAATTCAGACACAATATGAAAAATGTCCAGGCTTGGGATGTGAGAAGAGCTGCCAGGTCACATTGTTTCAATCCTATTTCCTCCTGGCAGTTTGACAACAGGCTGCTCCTTGTTACCTGTTCATGAAGATCTGAAAAGAAACAAACAAAAACAGATTTTCTGGATGAAATGCCTCATGCTTGGGACCATTTTAATGAAAAAAGCTACGTTTAATAACACTGAAGTTTAAACCTTGGAGACATTTCAAGATATCCTATCTGGCCCGTTCATTATAATTTAAAAGAAAAAATGAGGGTGACTTGTTCTGATGGTTCTCAAGATGGGGCATGGCCATGAGATTTGCTTCCTTACTCCCTGAAAGTTGTCTTCTCAGAATTAGAAATGTCTCCAGAAGAACTGCCTGTGAGACTCTTGGAACTGACCCAGAATCTTGTCTGCTGTAAGACCTCATAGAGTCTCCTTAACGCATCTGCTAGGATGAAGGGAAAGCAACTGAAATATGGCTTTTACTACCCTAGATGATTATGGTGGTTGTTTTTCAAAATTCTTGTCAAGTTGGGACCTTGCATTGCTGACGAATGAAACTTACAAGGCATTGAAGAAGGTGTCTTACCTTGTCCAAGTCCAATAGCTTACACAGAGTTTTACAGGGAGGGGAAGGGCTGTTATTGACTTGAAGCTAGGTGAAGTAAGTCAGTTTCCCCACCTGTACCATGTGGACCTCATGTGCATAATCTTTGGACTTGAGATCAGAGTTTGTTTTCAGGGGTGTTACTCCTAAAGCAGTTAGCTTCTCCCTTAGGGTGAAAACTTTTATTTGCATTCAGTAATATATTTAAGTGCCTGCAAGTATTTAAAATGGTGGGTGGTGATTTCAGCTTTACATCTCGTACGTCTTATTCATTCTTTCAAAGATTGCAAATTTCATTAAATGAACTATTTTTGTAAATAATTTCTGTATTCGATTCTTACATAATTTCACTTGGGCTCTGACTATAGCTAACCTCTATTGCATTGTTAAACAGACATGTACCTTTTAAATGCAAAAAGGAGACGCTGTCTGGCCCTGAGAACATTCTTCCTTCATAACAGTAATCTTTGCAAATGAATTATACATGTGAACTTTACTACCTGAACTAATCTTACCTGATCTAATTTCACCTTAACTAATTTCAGATATAGGCTTCAAAGATACCCCCATGTAGATATTGTTTGATTCTAAAACAAATAGTACAGTTGGCACATTTCTGAAATAGTAGACTATGCAGGTATGTGTTGAAGAAAGAGTGGTATAACTGGGGTCCTTATTTTTGGCTAGAGAAGAAAGAACTTTCAATTAAGGAAAAGTAAAGAATATTTGAGTCCTGTAAGTATGTGTGCATATTCAGTCAGCTGTAAGTGCCACTAGGGACTACCCATTATTAAAATATTGAAATACTTCCTTCTTACTGAAAAACAGCCTCTACTCCCAGCCCTGAAGTGGCTGCCCAGCTCTTTTCGAAGGATCCCAGAACCTCCCAGTGGTCCAGCAATTAAAGGGGTTTAACTGGCACAGCAAGGGGCTTCCAGGACACAGAGGAGCATTATCAACTGAACAGCCTGATTGAATCAGGCCTCAGATCACGAATAAGCCATGGCCAGCATGAAGGTAATGGATATGCTATCAATTAATAGCATGGACCCTGAGCCAGAATTCTGACTTTCCCAGTTACTTGCTGGGTGAACTTGGGCAAGTAACTTAACTTTTCTGTACCTGTTTCCTTATCTGTAAGATGAGGATAAGAACCGTATCTCCCTCATGGAGTTGTCGATGTAGTTAAATTGGGTTTACGTATGTAAAATGCTTAGAACTGAGCCTATAATAAATGTTAGGGATGATGATAAAGTTGATAAAATTGATGACTGGTCTGGACCATGATCGAGGACATCTGACCATGAGGTGAATCTCTAGGTGGGGTTTTTGATATTGAATGATGAAAACTAACTCAATCATATCCTCTCTCGGGAATTATGATTCTTGGGTTGGAGTAATATTCCAGTGGTAAGCAAGTTATCCTTTTATTGTGCAGGATGCCCCATGGATATACACAGGGATTGCAACAATCCCCATTATCAAAGGTATTCTGCTTTTACGTCTCATGCTGTGCAAAAGAACATAAAGGGTACAACTAGATGAAGGAAAACTCTGATTGTTAAGTTATGTACCTATGCAAAATGTTTATAATTTGAATCTTCTAAGACAACAGAAATTCCTAGAGCTGTGGTTCTCACTCTTTAGAATACTGCCCATTGGTCTCCTGGAGGCCTCCTGACTACCTGTAGACCAGTTATAGTGTGGTGTTTTTGGTCTGGGTGAAGTCCACTGACGGTCTCAGGTTAAAAAAAAAAGAAGAGGGGGCGAAACAGGAAAGAAAGGAAGAGATTACGTACATTGTGTGTCCAGAGCAACCTCTCCCCAGTAGAGCCTGAGTGCTCTGGGTGGGTTCAAAGTGATGATGTCTCTATTTTTCCTGGTTTAAATGGAAAGTGCGCTGGTTTTAACAGACAATGAGTTTAAGCAAGAAATACTTTCTACAGGTTAGGAACAGGAGAAATGCAGAAGTGTGGATGAAAGAAGGTACACTGGATCGGCGGGGGCCTAGGGCCCGCCATGCCTGTTTCCCGTTGTCTACTGTCCCTCCCCTGCAGCCCGTTTTCCTTCTCCGTGTACCATCTTCCAGGAGACACAAGCCCCAAATGAAGTAATAAGGCATGGCTCCAATAACCATGATCGGGGTGGATCAAAGGGCACTGCCCTCAGGCTTGGAGACTGTTGTAGAAATCACCTGCCCCGGGACAGCTTCCATGTCCTCAGTCCATTTCCTCTACTGTAACAATTAGGTTCATAAAAGTACGCAAAAACTGGAGAAGGACTATTCTAGAAAAATCAAAGTACATTCTATGGCCCTGGGCCATTACCGAGACCTGGATAAGGAAACCCCTACAGGGAATAAAGGCCAAACGTGTGTCATTCAGACATTCTACATACACTGCCCTCCCTTCTCTAGTCTTATTCCTCATACACGGTAAGATTACATATGAAAGATGGAAAACAGCAGTCTCAATGTACTCAGAATATTAATAGCATTTTTTCTTTGCACCTCTATCTGCACAAGAATTCTTTGCTCGGTTGCTGGGGAGCACATGACTCAGCCATTTCTCTTGTTAATGTTTTTTTAAGACTTCTTAACCTGCAGCACTAGAAACAGAAATAAGTTTACTTTTGGTGTGAACAAGAATATTTACTAAATAGTCTAATAATACACGTTCAAATAGGAGAGACATGCAGGTGCCCTGGCAGAATTCTGATCAAGAGGGTCTTGTTGTGGCCCACAGATTTCCTCCTTTATCAGAGCACAAGAAGAAAGACATTCGCTTATTCTCCTAAATCCCCAAATACGTCAAGGGCAGTGAGCCCACCTTACCTCTGACTTGTGTAGAAAATGCTGACAGGAACAGAGCATTATGACTGTGAGAAGAGATACAGTTAGCAGATTTTTCCAGCTCAGTATGCAGTCTTGAAAACCCTGAACAGATTATGGAATGCTGGTCACCACATTCAGAGTTCTGAGAAGCAGTTGCTCTGACCCCTCGGTCAGGTAGGGATCCTTACCCCTCAAAGTTTGTCCACAGTGTCTTTGATTCAACAAGCGGCTAAGAAATGAAGCAAATCTGTCAAGAGGACATAAAGATTACCCCCCAGTTGCTGACAGCAGATGGTGGCTAATGGCAAGTGTTTCCACCGAGCTTTATTGTTCCAGGTTGAGGCATTAACGTGTCTCTGCGGGGTTTTTCTGGGTTTTATTTATTTATTTTCCATTTTAAAAAGTCACTTTGTAAAATGACAGTGTGACGTGCATTATAATTTTTGCCTCTGCTGGGCTCGCATGTCACATCTGTCTTCTCATTTTCCTGATGTGGGCGTGGCGCTTGGGGTCAACCAAAAGCATTAAGAAGGAAAGCATCAGCTCTTCCAAATCAGAGTGAGGAACTGTTCCCGTTTTCTGAATGACTGAAAGAGCTTTAAAATCAAAGTAAATATAGCCTGTTTCCACACGCGAGGCGGGTTTTCCATCACTCAGTGGGAACAGCCCCAAGCTTGTGTGTGCCAGCTAAAACTCCTTAGTAGCCTTAGAAGAAAAGCTTCTTAACACTCTTATTTCCCTAACAAAGCAATTTTAGTCACTGCAGATTTAAATCTGATTTCTGGGTGATCATCTTTTTTGTTTGATTTCTAAATCCCAAGTATTTTTTGTTGGACTCCAGCAAGTTGTGAGTAAAGCACAGGGCAGTTGATGAATGCAGACACAAAAGAAAGATGAAAACAGACAAAGGGTTGGAGACCCTTTTTATACTTTCCTCCCCATCAGAATCTATCTCAATTATCAACCAAGGAAAATAATAACAGGTAAGAAACCAGCCTCCCTTCTACCCGCCTTCCTCTAGTCCAGGTACCTCTCAAGCCTCAGACTCAGCAGCCAGGCTGCAGACGCGAATACCAGCGGACGGTCAATGTCTGCAGCGGTGGTCAGGCAGCACTGCATTTTCTGAATCTCTCTACGTAATTCCTGGGCACAATCTGAAACCTTCTGCTGGGTCCTGGAATATTCCTCCCCCACTTCCTCCAGCCTCTACCCCGACCCCCACCACCAAAAAATTAAGACATGTCTCCAGGTCTTTGTAAAACTAGATGTAGCAAAGTGGTGACAAGGGGGCACATCTGAGATCCAACTTGCAACTGGCCTTCAGTGGTTCTTACCAGACTGGTTGGAGGGAGTAGCCAGAAGGAAGGGTGGGAATCTGTCACCCATGGGGTCTTTTTCTAGGTTGTCACCAATTTCCAGAACATGGTCTTTGTGGACAGAGATTCTGGAGTGGTTCCCTCATTCTCATGTAGACGTTTCCCCTGCTGCACTGGAATTCAGCCCAGCCCTAAAGAACCTACCTCAGTGGGTCCCTGACAGCTTCACAGCTGGAAGCCTGAGATCCTTGGCCACCAGCTGTTTCCAGTTTTAAAAGAAAATAACAAACAAGCCAACAAAACAAAACGAAAGATGAGGTTCTTTCTTTGGCAGTCATCAGCTGCTTAGAACTGCTGTATTCACTCAGGAAAATTTAGAGAAAGTCTCCCACCCCTTTTAAACTGCAAAATAAGCAGCTCAACCTCTTGGGCTCCAATATTGCCATGGGGTGAAAGTGCCAAATAAACAGATTTTCCTGCATCCCTCCTTCCTCCCTGCAGTGTAGAGCATCTTGGGCAGTGTTTGTACCGCAGGAGAAAAGAAAAGAAAATGGAGAATTTTGTACTTTTGATGCAAGCAAGGGCCTCATTACTAATTAAACCACAGTAGCCTGAACATTGAATGATCAGCTAGTGGGTACCTCCAGCAGAGATAGAAGGTTCTGTAGAAATGGGTAATGGAGTTTTTGTGCCTCAGATAGAATTCTAGAAATAGCTCTGATGTTACACACCCTACAGCCTCTTTATTTCATGTTTATCATCCCTCCCTCTACCAGGCTGCCTGGAAAGATAGAAGATCTCGCAAATCCTTCCTGCCCCAGTCCTCCAAATAGTACAAGGGCCGGTGGAGTGGTGATCAAGTTAACACCTTTCAAGATGGCCACTGTAGTCGTCCATTAGGATGACGTGGGTTGTAAATCATAGGAAATCCTACTTCACTTGGATTAAACAGTAAGAACAGTTAGGATCTTCTATAACAAGAAGTGCTAGCCTAGGTTGGCTCTAGGATGGCTCGACAAAGCAACTCAAAAACAATACGACCTTGGTTCATTCCTCGTTCCCCTGGCCAGTACATCTCAGCATACTGTCCTTTTCCTCAATCAGCTCCTCCTCGAACTTGCAAGATGACTTCCAAAACTACAAACATTATTGGCACACAACAATGTCCAGTCACACGAAAGGGCTGTTGATTATCACTCGTCTTTTTTAAAGAAGGATTCCTCTGCTAGAAACCCCCCATCAGATCTCCTTTTGATTCTCACTGGCTGGGTCATATTGCCAACCTATCCCCCGTGACTGGCTGGGAAAACGGGATTGCCATGGCTGACCTTGATGAATCAGGACTGGGGGGGCAGGGTAGGAGACCAGAGAAATCTGAATGAAATCAGGGGTTGGTGAACAAAGAAGAGTACACATAGCTGTTGGGTATGTAACCAGCGTGCTTGGCCCAGCTTCAAAAGCCAATAACTTCCTGAGTGCTATTCATCAAGCACTCCATGAAATAATAAAAGTAAGAAAGGGATAAAAGTGAGAAATGCTTACTTACCCACATTCCCTCATTCCAGTGCTCAAAATTTCAGATACAAGGATGTGTAGAATGATCAAGACTAGAACAAAAACACACACATATTCCTCATTTCTTGAGATTTTTTTTTTCACGCAGACATTATTTTGGTGAGATTATTTGATTTTCAAGATTTGTTTCCCTTCAAAGTTTCTACAAAAGCCATATGCTCTTTTTTTCCACCGAGTAACTCTGGTTACTGTACGATGGGAACCTCCAAGATATTCTCAGCTGGTATGTCATGGATTTGGCTCAGAGGAGGGATTCTTCTATACCATTGAGGTCCACAGACTTCACATCCTTTTCCTCTAAGTGGTCCTTTGCCTGGACCAACATTTCAGGACAGGACACAGCGTTGACACAGCCCACAGCCGGTTCTCATAGTGATGGAAGACAAATACACCTGGAACTGGAACGCTGATCAATATCAGAGTTTCAAATAAACAGATCCCATAGTTTATATATCCTATGTGGAACTGTCTGGATGATTTTTCTTGAGTACCAAGGCCACGAAGAATTTCTTGTATCCATTTCACTATATAAGAATTATATTTTCTACTGCGTGGTATTGTTTTAGAAATAATTTCTAGAAATGGTGAATGTAATGGTTCATTTTATGTGTCAACTTGACTGTACTAAGGGATGCCCAGAGCAGGTAAAATGTTATTTCTGGGCATGTGTGTGAGGGTGCTTCTGGAAGAGATGAGCATTTGAACCAGTAGACTAAGGAAGACAACCCTCACCAATGCCAGCAGATATCATCCGGTCTGTTGAGGGGCTAAAAAGAGCAAAAAGGTAGAGGAAGGGGGAATTTGCTCTCTTTACTTGAGTTGGGACTTCGATCCTTTCTGGTTCTCTGATGGGTTCTTGGGCCTCCAGACTCTGACTGGGACTTACACAATCATTGCCCTGACTCTCAGGCCTTTTGATTACGAATGAATTATACCACTGGCTTTCCTGTTCTCCAGCCTGCATACAACAGACTGTGGGACTTCCTGGCCTCCATAACTGTGTGAGTCAATCCCTAAATAAATCTCTTCATCTATATCTATATCTATATCTACATCTATATCTGTGTCTGTATCCGTATCCATATCTGTATCTATATCTATCCTACTGGTCAGTTTCTCTGGAGACTGCTCACTACTACATATAAATAACCCAATGTCTGTTGCTTGGCAAACCCATCCACTTGAATCATTTAGAACTTGCTGTACTTTATGGACTTTCTAGACTATGTTGCTGCAGGGCCAGGCAGGTTGGTTAAAACTTGTCATGGGAGGAGTTCTGGTCTTGGTGAGATGGTAGATAAAGATAATATGACCACCCTCCAGCTATAAAGACTTAGGAAATGGCACAAAAATACGATAAAATAAAATGCTTAAGTGCATGATGAGCTCACAAGTAAGAGGAGCACCCAAGTCACCTGAAACAAAGGTGGAACTAAAACAGGAGTTGGAAGCACATGAACTAATGGAGCAGACATGCCAGAGTGGGGCTGCGGTACAGGCACCCTAACATTCTGTGCTGACACAGGAGACTGGGCCTTTGAACCAAGTAAGAGGGGAGTAGGAATTAGACTCTGGAGTAAAGCTGAGACCTTCCAAGGGTAATGACCTCATTGAAAGGGTGGAACTTGAAATATTATTCTTGTCAGGGGCATGATATAGGAGCTTGTCTGTCTTTGCCTGAGATTTGGGTGTGTAAATAATTCTTCCCTGGGGGAAGAAAATTGAAAACAGGAGTGTATCTAGGGTGATCATTTGCCATAGTTTCCTGGGACTGTCCCTATTTCAAGTCTAAAAGGCCTGGATCCTGGGAACCCCCTCAGTCCTAGGTAAACTAGGACTGTTGGAAGCCTTACCTGTACTTTGTGCTGTCTGGATATACAAATTCACACAAGCCCACTTCCAGAAACTTCCATACCAGAAAATTAATGGAATATGGTCTCAAAGGTAATGTTACCTCTGAGATACTTGGCAGAAGCAAATGCGAATTCTCTCAGTTCTCACAGTCCAAGCCACAGAGATTCCTGGGAGGAGGAGAGAATGTGTTAAATGTGTGCCTACAATGAAAATCATTATAAATACACAAGGAGTCAATCTACCACATGCAAGAGTCAGCAGATAAATCAGGATTAAAGCCCTAGAACCTAGAATGACAGGACAAGAATATGGAAGAGAATGTAAGTGAAAATGTTGAAAACTACTAAAGATATATATATGTGCATGTGTGCATGTGTGTGTGTGTGTGTGTGCACCCTAAGAAAATCACTAGGCACTAAGTGAAAGCACAGGCAGATTTGAAAAGAAAACAATATGGTTGTCTATTTGTCATTTTCTCTTTGTACCTCTGTCAGTTTTCTTGTGTGTATTTTGAAGCCATGCTGCAATTATAAATTAGAAATATATATAACGTATATATTACTCCTGGTGAATACAGTCCTGGTAAATACTTCCTTTTATCATGAAATTATGATCTTCTTTAGTCTTAATAATACTTTGTGCCTTGCAGTCTTTTGCTAATATCAATATGGCCATAACAGGTCTGGCTTTCTTTGTTTGATGTTTTTAATATTCGCTCTTTTTGGTGGGGATTGGGTAGAGTGTACAAGTCCAGGTTCTCTGAGGTGGTGTTAAACATGCAATAAATCAATTTTTGTCAGAGAAAATGTGGAAGGAACTGGGAAAGGCTGAGAGGGCCTTCAGAACGCAATGCAAGCCAGACCCCCGAGTAAAAGAAAGAGGAAGGGAGAAGGAAAGTTGGGTGAAAGCATCTTAGATTGCAGTCCAGCCTAAAAAATTTTCTACAAGGTCCTTAGAGAGTCCTCAAGCCTGTCAGCGGAGCCCCGTGTCTCCCGGGACCCGACCCGCCTGCCACATGGAGCCGAGGGCGCAGACTAGCCCATGGGAAGCCTGGATCTAGCGCACAGCTGCTGGGGTCCCTGGCTGGCTGTGCTCCCTACTGTTGGAGAGCTGAGAGGTGCATTCTCACAACTATCACAGTTAGCATTGGACCAGCATTTTTTTTTTATATCATCCTGTTACTTTAAATTTTTTTCATATCATTTAGAACATATCAGTTGTACACAGTTCATAATGGGACCTTTAAGTTTCCAGTCTGAGAGTCCCTATCTCTGAACTGGTAAGTTTAGTTCATTTACAATAATTTTGATTACTGACATAATTAACTGCTTCTTTCATATTTGTTCTTCTAATGTACCACATTTTTTTCTTTGCCTCTTTTTCCTCCTTAACCACATTCCAATGATGATTTGTAGGGTCTGTAATACAAAGGTGCTAGTAAAATAGAAAACAGTAATGTGTAAAAAGATGGCATATGACTGTGAAGATGTCAATTTACTAAAATGTGTTTTCTTTATTTTCTTTTGTCTTTGTGCTGCTTTGGAAATTACATATTCCATTTCTATTTTTCAGTGGTTGCTCTTTAAATTTTAGATTGTATACATCTCTTAGTGAAATCTTAAGTTAATTTTCTCTAAATTAATCTAAATTCAATACAAGCAAAATACCAGCAAGCTTTTTCTGGAACTTAATCACTATGCATTAACAATTGATGTGATTGTTATCAAACAAACAATGATATGATTCTAAAATATATATGGAGTAGCAAAGGACCATGGATATAATTTTGAAGATGAGGAAGAAAGAGGAGGGAAAAGAGGAACAAAACACCTTTGCAGATAACAAGACTTTCTATGAAGCTAAAGTAAATAAAGTGGTATTAGCACAGTGATAGACAAACAGAGCAGAATAGAGAGCCTAGAAATAAAATAATCTGTAGCTTCCCTTTCATCTTCTACTCCCTCTCCCCCTCCCTTCCTGCCTCCTACCGCCCTAAACACACACATGCAGTACTGATTGATGACAAAAGCAGCATTTCAAGACAACGAGGAAAGAATACTGTGTTTAATATATGATGCTTAAACAACTAGATATCTAAATAGATAACTTAATTCAAAAAAGTGAAATGAGATTTTTAACACATTCCATGAAAACACACACCCTTAACTCCAAATGAACGACAGACTTAAAAGTGAAAAAAGCAAAACATAGCATTTCAGAAAAAAATACAGGAGATTAAAGATGGAGGTGTGAGAGGTAAGACAGAGGCTTCCTCCTAAAACCACATATAATATGAAAATATAACTGATACAATTACTCCTGAAAGAGCAACAGGAAAGAGGACTGCGCCAAACTGCATACACCTGAAGACAAGAGCAGACCTCACAGAACAGGGTAACGTACCACAGTTGTGGCCCAGCAGGACCCAAGCCCTTCCCCCACCCAGCTCACCAGCGGGAGGAAGAGAAATGGAGCAGGGAGGGAGTGGAGACCTGGGACTGCTGAACACCTAACTCCGGAGATCTGCTCTGGGAGCACAAACCTACATTTCATGGTGCTTGCATGATACTCTCATGATTACAGGGTTGGAAAGCTGAGACAGGCAGAATTCCTGGAGAGACTGAGATTCCAGCTGCTTGTGGAAAGCAGGGACCCATATCTGGCTGCTCTGGGACAAAAGAAAGGCGGGAAGTGTGAGAGACTTCCTAACAAGGAAGTCCTTAGCAAGAGGGCTGCTAAAGGAGCAAGGATTGCACAGAGCTTACTGCTCAGGAGAGAGGACAGGTAGGCAAAATTGTCCGGGTGCACTTTGCCCAGCAGTTTGGGAACTTTCACGATCTTCAGGTGCTCCAGCTCCCTGGCTACCTACACAGCTCCAAGAACGCCCCCGTGATAGGCGCCTTTCTCCTGGCCAGCCCCACCTGGCTCACAAACCAACAAACCCTACCCTGGTGTTAGGCCAGTCAGAGGAAAGATCTGGCTACAACAACTACAAACACAAAGCATAGAGGCTTATACCTGTGTACTCGGCCCACTGGTTCAGGCAGTGGAGACAGGCATAGCAGCCGGGAAGCAGGAAACAGCTCTTTCCTCCCCACAGGCACCAACACCACTCCCCTGCGACCCCTGACATTGCTTCAGGGGCTGAGCAGCTCCAGAGAGTAGAGTTTCTGGACACTAGAGGGCACCATATGTAAATAAGAAACACCAAATGAACCTGGTTCAGAGTAAAATTATTAATACAACTCCTGAGACAGATTTAAATGATATTGACCTCATGACTCTTCCTGAAAGGGACTTCAAAATAAAAATCATTAACATGCTCATGGAGGTACGGAAAGATATTCAAGAACTAAGGAATGAACTCCTGTCAGAGATCCAATCATTGAAGAGCACAATGGAGGG
The DNA here is from genome assembly GCA_029783875.1 of Phataginus tricuspis. Lineage (NCBI taxonomy): Eukaryota > Metazoa > Chordata > Mammalia > Pholidota > Manidae > Phataginus > Phataginus tricuspis. Next base: position 10,084,684 of record JAQQAC010003584.1, on the reverse strand, counting down.
TATTAAAAGCAGATTGGATATGGTGGAGGAGACGATAAATGAAATAGAAACTAGAGAAGAGGAATACAAAGAAGCTGAGGCACAGAGAGAAAAAAGAATCTCTAAGAATGAAAGAATATTGACAGAACTGTGTGACCAATTCAAACAGAATAATATTTGCATTATAGGGGTACCAGAAGAAGAAGAGAGAGAAAAAGAGATAGAAAGTGTCTTTGAGGAGGTAATTGCTGAAAACTTCCCCAATCTGAGGAAGGAGACAGTCTCTCAGGCCATGGAGGTGCACAGATCTCTCAACACAAGGGACCCAAGGAAGACAACACCAAGACATATAGTAATTAAATGGCAAAGATCAAGGGTAAGGACAGACTATTAAAAGCAGCCAGAGAGAGAAATAAGATCACATACAAAGGAAAGCCCATCAGGTATATCATCAGACTTCTCAACAGAAACCTTACAGGCCAGAAGGGAGTGGCATGATGTATTCAATGCAATGAAACAGAAAGGTTTGAAGCAAGATTACTTTATCTGGCAAAATTATCATTTAAATTTGAAGGAAGGATTAAACAATTTTCAGATAAGCAAAAGCTGAGAGAATTTACCTCCCACAAACCATCTGTACAGTGTATTTTGGAGGGACTGATATAGATGGAAGCATTCCTACGGTTTAATAGCTGTCACCAGAGGTAATAAAACCACAGTAAAGAAAGTAGAACAGCTAATTACTAAGCAAATGCAAAATTAAATGAACTATCCCAAAAGTCAATGAAGGGATAGACAAACAGTACAGAATATGATAGCTAATATATAAAGAATGGAGGAGGAAGAAAAAGGAGAAGAGAAAGAGAAAAAAAAAGAACCTTTAGACTGTGTTTGTAATAGCATATTAAGTGAGTTAAGTTAGACTCTTAGATAGTAAGGAAGTTAACCTTGAACCTTTGGTAACCATGAATCTAAAGCCAGCAATGGCAATAAGTACATACCTATCCATAATCACCCTAAATGTAAATGGACTGAATGCACCAATCAAAAGACATAGAGTCACTGAAGGGATAAAAAAACAAGACCCACCTATATGCTGTCTATAAGAGACTCACTTTAAACCCAAAGACATACACAGACTAAAAGTGAAGGGATGGAGAAAGACATTTCATGCAACTAATAGGGAGAAAAAAGCAGGAGTTGCAGTACTTATATCAGACAAAATAGACTTCAAAACAAAGAAAGTCACAAGAGACAAAGAAGGACATTACATAATGATAAAAGGGTCAATTCAACAAGAAGATACAACCATTATAAATATCTATGCACCCAACACAGGAGCACCTACTTATGTGAAACAAATACTAACAGAATTAAAAGGAGAAATAGAATGCAATGCATTCATTCTAAGAGACTTCAGCACATCACTAACTCTGAAGGACAGATCAACCAGACAGAAAATAAGTAAGGAGACAGAGGCACTGAACAACACATTAGAACAGATGGACCTAACAGACATCTACAGAACTCTACACCCAAAAGCAGCAGAATACACATTCTTCTCAAGTGCACATGGAACATTTTCAAGAATAGATCATATACTGGGACACAAAAAGAGTCTCAGTAAATTCAAAAAGATTGAAATTGTACCAACCAGTTTCTCAGACCACAAATGTATGAAACTAGAAATAAATTACACAAAGAAAATGAAAAATCACACAAACACATGGAGGCTTCACAACATGCTCCTAAATAACCAATGGATCAATGACCAAATAAAAACAGAGATCAAGCAATATATGGAGACAAATGACAACAATAATTCAATGCTGCAAATCTGTGGGATGCAGCATACGCTGTGCTAAGAGGAAAATATATTGCAATACAGGCCTACATCAAGAAAGAAGAACAATCCCATATGAGCAGTCTAAACTCACAAATAACGAAACTAGAAAAAGAAAAACAAATGAGACCCAAAGTCAGTAGAAGGAGGGACATAATAAAGATTAGAGCAGAAATAAATAAAATTGAGAAGAATAAAACAATAGAAAGGATCAATGAAAGCAAGAGCTGTTTCTTCGAGAAAATAAACAAAATAGATAAACCCCTAGCCAGAGTTATCAAGAAAAAAGAGAGTCTACTCACATAAACAGAATCAGGAATGAGAAAGGAAAAGTCACTATGGACACCACAGAAATACAAAGAACTATTAGAGAATACTATGAAAAATTATATGGTAAGAAACTGGATAACCTAGAAGAAATGGACAACTTTCTAGAAAAATACAACCTTCCAAGGTTGACCCAGGAAGAAACAGAAAATCTGAACAGGCCAATTACCAGCATCGAAATTGAAGTGGTAATCAAAAACCTACCTAAGAACAAAACACCTGGACCAGATGGCTTCACCACTGAATTTTATCAAACATTTAGTGAAGACCTAATACCCATCCTCCTTAAAGTCTTCCAAGGAGTAGAAGAAGAGGGAATACTTCCAAACTCATTCTATGAGGCCAGCATCACTCTAATACCAAAACCGGGCAAAGACACCACAAAAAAAGAAAATTACAGACCAATATCCCTGATGAAGATGGATGAAAAAATACTCAACAAAATATTAGCAAACCAAATTCAAAAACACATCAAAAAGATCACCCATCATGATCAAGTAGGATTTATTTCAAGAATGCAAGGATGGTACAACATTGGAAAATCCATCAACTTCATCCACCACATCAACAAAAAGAAGGACAAAAAACACATGATCAAGCTGACAAAGCATTTGACAAAATTCAACATCCATTCATGATAAAAACTCTCAACAAAATGGGTATAGAGGGCAAGTACCTCAACATAATAAAGGCCATATATGACAAACCCACAGCCAACATTATACTTAACACTGAGAAACTTAAAGCTTTTCCTTTAAGATCGGGAGCAAGACAAGGATGCCTACTCTCCCCAATTCTATTCAGTATTGTACTGGAGGTCGTAGCCATGACAATCAGACAACACAAAGAAATAAAAGGCATCCAGATTGGTAAGGAAGAAGTTAAACTGTCCCTATTTGCAGGTGACAGATTGTATATACCTAAAGAATAAACTCCAAAACTACTAGATCTAATATCAGAATTCAGCAAAGTTGCACGATACAAAATTAATGCGCAGAAATATGTGGGATTCCTATACACTAACAATGAACTAGCAGAGAGAAATCAGGAAAACAATTCCATTCACAGTTGCATCAAAAAGAATAAAATACCTAGGAATAAACCTAACCAAGGAAGTGAAAAACCTATACTCTCAAAACTACAGACACTCATGAGAGAAATTAAAAAAGAAACCAATAAATGGAAACACATCCTGTGCTTATGGATAGGAAGAATTAATATTGTCAAAACAGCCACCCTGCTTAAAGCAATCTACAGATTCAATGCAATTCCTATCAAAATACCAACAGCATTCTTCAACGAACTAGAGAAAATAGTTCTAAAATTCATATGGAACCACAAAAGACCCTGAATAGCCAAAGCAATCCTGAGAAGGAAGAATAAAGCAGGGGGATTATGCGCCCCAACTTCAAGCTCTACTACAAAGCCACAGTAATCAAGACAGTTTGGTACTGGCACAAGAACAGAATTATAGACCAATAGAACAGACTAGAGAGCCCTGATATAAATCAATCATATATGGTCAATTAATATATGATAAAGGAGCCTTGGACATACAATGGGGAAATGACAGCCTCTTCAACAGCTGGTGTTGGCAAAACTGGACAGCTACATGCAAGAGAATGAAACTGGATTAATTAACTCCATACACAAAAGTAAACTCAAAATGGATCAAGGACCTGAATGTAAGTCATGAAACCATAAAACCCTTAGAAGGCAACATAGGCAAAAATCTCCTGAATATAAGCATGAGCAACTTCTTCCTGAACGCACCTCCTTGAGCCAGGGAAACAAAAGCAAAAATGAACTCATGGGACTACATCAAACTAAAAAGTTTCTGTACGGCAAAAGACACCATCAACAGAACAAAAAGGTATCCTACAGTATGGGAGAATATATTTGTAAATGACATATCCAACAAGGGGTTAACATCCAAAATATATAAAGAACTTACATGCCTCAACACCCAAAAAACAAATAACCTGATTAAAAAATGGGCAGAGGATATGAAGAGACAGTTCTCCAAAGAAGAAACTCAGATGGCCAACAGGCACATGAAAAGATGCTCCACATCCCTAATAATCAGAGAAATGCAAAATAAAACCACAATGAGATATCACCTCACACCAGTAAGGATGGCCAGCAACCAAAAGACTAAGAACAACAAATGCTGGCAAGGATGTGGAGAAAGGGGAACCCTCCTACACTGCTGGTGGGAATGTAAACTAGTTCAACCATTGTGGAAAACAGTATGGAGGTTCCTCAAAAAACTAAAAATAGAAATACCATTTGACCCGGGAATCCCACTCCTTGGAATTTACCCAAAGAATGCAACTTCTCAGATTCAAAAAGACATATGCACCCCTATGTTTATCGCAGCACTTTTTACAGTAGCCAAGATATGGAAGCAACCTAAGTGTCCATCAGTAGATGAATGGATAAAGAAGAGGTGGTACATATGCACAATGGAATACATTCAGCCATAAGAAAGAAACAAATCCTACCATTTGAACAACATGGATGGAGCTGGAGGATATTATGCTCAGTGAAATAAGCTAGGCAGAGAAAGACAAGTGCCAAATGATTTCCCTCATTTGTGGAGTATAACAATGAAGCAAAACTGAAGGAACAAAATAGCAGCAGACTCGGAGACTCCAAGAAGGTACTAGTGGTTACCAAAGGGTAGGAGTGTGGGAGGGCGGATGGGGAGGGAGGGAGAATGGGATTGGGAGGTATTATGTTTAGTACACATGGTGTGGGGGGTCACGGGGAAAACAGTGTAGCACAGAGAAGGCAAATAGTGAATCTGTGGCATCTTACTACACTGATGGACAGTGACTGCATTGGGGTGTGGGTGGGGACTTGATAATATGGTTAAATGTAGTAACCACATTGTTTTTCATGTGAAACCTTCATAAGAGTGTATATCAATAATACCTTAATAAAAATTTTTTTAAATAGAAAGAAAGAAAAAAATATAGAAGACTAAGAAGAATGTGATAGTAAAGAATTTTTAATTAAAGATATATTTTCAACTAATGTATATATGTTATGAAGGAAAATACTGATAAATTTATTATCAAAAGTTAAAATCAAAATGTGATAAAAAGCATTTTAAAAGTTGGAAAACATTGGTAACAATATGTATGGGCCTGGAGGGCATTATGCTAACTGAAATATGTCAGACAAAGACAAATACAGTAGGTCATTTATATATGTACAACCTAAAAAAGATTAATTCAAAAACACAAAGTATAACGGCGGTTGCCAGAGGCCATGGAGTGAGGGAAATGGGGAGATATTGGTCAAAGGGTATTTGCTTCCAGTTGTAAGATGAGTGATTTCTGGGATTCTAATGTGCAGCATGGAAATTATAGTTAACAATACTGTATTTTATACTTGAAAGTTTCTTAGAGAGTAGATCTTAAATGTTCTCACCACACGAAAAAAGGAATGATAAATGTGTCAACGAATCCTATTGTGGTGATTCTTTTGCAAAATATAAATGAATCAAAATCATCACTTTGTACATCTTAAACTTACACAATGTTATATGTCGATTATGTCTCAATAAGACAGGAGAGATTAAAAACTTGAAAGTTGGGAAAATGCTTTTAGACCAGAAGAAGATACTTGCAATCTCTTTTTAACAGACATCACGTTAATATCTAAAAGGGCTCTTACAAGTGAATAAGAAAAGAACTATAGGCCAACAGAGAACAGACAAAAACTCTGAAAATATGTGGGAATACGGTGTCTGGCAGAGTGAATGGAAGTGAGCAGTAAACATCAGCATGTGCTTAATTTCACTAATAATCAGAGAAATGCATATCGAAGCAAACTAATGAAATGTCAATTGACACTCATTATTTATTGGCAAAAAAAGTCAGGAGATAATGCTGAGTTTGGGAAAAATGTGGAGAAATCAGGATGTTTCTATCTTCCTGGTAAATGTGAACATGTTTGCAACAATGTTTGAAAACAGCTTGGCAATAACTAGGAAAGTTCCTGAAGGGCTCACCGTCCACCCATGGAGTCTCCTCTTGGGAAGTCCCTGTGTGCATAAGGAAGTGCATTTAGGGCCATCACTGCAGGGCTGTGAGCAGAAGCCAGAAAGAACGAACACCCAATCATGCAGGAGAAGAGAGAAATAAAGTCTTCTTAGTACAACATGGCACCATATGGCAGTTACACGGAACCAGATCTATGTATCAAAACCAGTGCTGTGTCTTAGGAATCTACCCAAAAGAAACGAGAACATCTGTCCACAAAACATGTTCATGAATGTGTGTAGCAACAGCATTCATAACAGCCAAGAGGTAGAAGTAACCCACATGCCCCTCAACTGAGGAATAGATAAGCAAATTGTGGTATGTCCATATAATAGACTATTACAGCATGAACAAACCTTGAAAACATTCTGCTAAGTGAAAGTAGACAGTTACAAAAGGCCTCAGAGTATATGGTTCCACTTATATGAAATAGTTAAAGTAGGTAAATCTATAGAGACAGGAACTGAGTTGGTGGTTGCTTGTCGCTGGGGCAGGGGAGGATGGATGGAAGAACGGAGGGTGATAGCTGAAGGGCCAGGGTTTCTTCGTGAGGTGATTAACGTGTTCTACAATTGACTGTGGTGGTGGTTGCAAATATCTGTGAATATACTAAAAGCCTTTACACTGTACCCTTCAAATTGATGTTACATGAATTATGTCTCAATAAAGTTGTTTTAAAAAGGTGTAGACTAGTCTAACATTTAGATAAGTAAGAAAACAGAAGTAGATATTGCTTGGGGACATGTTATACATGCATAGTAAAACTTCACAATATGCATTTCTGTGATGCATATTGAAGTCCACATAGAGGGAAGAAGGAGGACAAACGAGGACACTTGAGTGTATCTGTAAGGTGCTATTTCTTTTAAAATGGCCTATCAGAATAAATCTAGGAAAATGTTCATTCTCCTCTTGATAATTCAAACATTGTTACAATTGCATTATTTTCTGAGTTTGAAATCCTTCATAATTAGTTTTTTTTACTTTAAAACAAAAATAATTTCTTACAGCTTGTTAAATTCATTGAAATGAAATTTTAACCTTCGAGGATGAAATAAAATATTTTATTACCTTACTCTGATTTTGTAGACAATGAATTTATCCTCTTTTTCTCCCTTGACCACATTTTATAGTTGTAGAGGGTGGTCTCGGGTGATAGGTATTTGAGTCCACAAAGTGAATTTTTCATGAACCACACACCTTTCACATGAACGTGGTGTAATTTTCAGCACTGGAGAACTATAAAAGGATGCTTTTATCAGTTTAGAACAGATTTTTGATATCCCTTAAGGAAAATATAAATTAAATCATTCTTCCCCATGATACCATAATAGCACATGTTAACCTCAGATTCTAAATGGACCACATCTAATTGTTTTTCCAAAAGGTAGATTATTAGATGACAGCGGGCAGTAAGAGGAAAGCCAGGGTTTGGACTTTTTTAACGGAAAAAGAGTTGGAGTCTGTTTACATTCAGTCTGTTGAAATGAGAACTCGTTGGTTATGAAAAATGTAAATATTTTGTAGTCTAACTAAATCCAAGTTTGAAATGTAAAAGGCACATAAAAATCAATATCCTGCTCTCATCTCAGAAAGGCCCTCTTTATGGCAAACTGTAAAATAGCTTCAGCTCCTCTAGTCCTTCTGAAATGGCATCTTAAAATGATATCTGCAATGTTCTGAGGCATCATGAATACAGGAAAATAAATGATATAAATCTGTACTGTACAATAAAAGCAAACTAATTGCAAAATGTGTACCATCCTGGGATTCATTTTGTCAGAAAATAGTAGGAGTCACTGGGTAGATCTTGTTTGTGGAAGGGTTTATGGCCAATCCCTGGAGTGTCTGAAATCACTAATAATAAGTTGCTGGCAAAATCCACTATGCTTACTGGCTACTGGTTTAGCTGACCACCATGCCCAAGAGGAAAAATTTTTATGGAGAGAAATCTCTTAAATATGTGGCTGACTGCTAATAGATGGAACCGATTACCCAAGAAATTAAAATGAATAGATGGTTAGTCATCACTGCTTGGATTACCGGAATAGCATGTTTGTGACTAGGAATTCTTTCTGCACAGACAGTGATATCTCCTCTGAGGATGAATACCCAAGTTCTAAAGAGCATTGATAACTCCCAGTTCCTTTCGCTGGAGATTATCCTCAGTGGACGCACCTCTGTCACCTACCCAGATGGAGGTTTATAATGCATTTTAGCAGACTCTGTATATGTCTCTTGAATCAACCAGAATGAAGTCAATTCTTTCTTCTCGGACCGCTTTCAAAAGAAGTTTTTGAGCAATCAGCTTGGCCAAAAAATCAATCTGATTGTTCTTAAAACAGCCTAAAACATTGGTTCAAGTCTATTTGGAGCTAATGTTTAAAGTATATAAACATTACTCTGATGAATGAATTAATAGAGTAGTCCCAAGAGCCTGAATATTGGATTCATTCATGCTTTTATGACTGATGTTAAATTCATATTATGTCAATGAAAAAGCTGATAGGAATGGAATTTCTTAATGCACATGAGAAGTTTCTGAAAATGTTCTCTAGGTTGGCAACTTAAGTAGAATCCAATATCCTTTCAAAATAACTATTAATTACTAAAATTCAGATATTATTTGGACCATCATTTCTCAAAATGTGTTTACTTTCATACAGGTCCCAGAAGATGTGACCAAATGGGGGGAGAGTCAACAGAGAAGGGTTCTGTGCTCAATTTTTTTCAGAGAACAGCACATTCTAACTTCTTTTTGGAGCATCCCGTGTGTATAAGCACATTAAAGACTCTGAGAAGTCCTAGAACAAAGGAAACTAACCTTAATTCAGCATTATCCATATGAATTTGATCAATGCGTCCTATTTTTGCCAAAGACTCATTCCACACAATATACATTGGATAACACCAATAGAGACTATATCTCTGTGGATAAAGGCCTAGAAGGTTTAACTTGCTCAGCCAAGATCACATGAACCCTTTTTTGAAGAGTCAGGGGTCTGGGCTCTCAGTGAAGGCTACTTCCTGGGATGAACCCATTAAGAGTAAAGTTATCTAAATGATACTCCCAAATTATATGAATTCTTTCAATCATAAAAAAAAACCACAGAGTAATCTAGGAATTATCAAGAGGCCCAAGAGTATTTAGGCATTGTCCTTCTCTCTGGTTTAGAAATAGCTTGATAATGGGTAGGACAAATCAGGTGGAGATCCTATACTCCACAGAACATAATATCATCTCAGCATGAAGCAAAGATTCCTCCCTGCTTTCCTCTCCATTTTCATAATCCATATTAATACTGCAGCTCTAAACCCAGCTCTCTACTGAAAAAAAACAAATTCTTAAATAAAAGAGTGGGTTCAAATCACAGAAACAGTGACGGAACTGAACCTGGATAACCCAGAGGACAAGAATGGTTCTGGTTCTCTTCTTTACATCATGCTTCCAGTTATACTCCAGTCCTGCGGGAGAACCTCAGGAAAATTCTCGTCTGTGCCTGAGACCCTCTGACTTCACCATGTAACCATTTTTCCTTCCCGTCAGAAGCAGATGGAATTAACAGACTGTGACAATTGCCTATTGTTCTAAGCAAGTTACGCCATCATCTGTATGCCTTTTTCCCAGAAGATGGACGGCAGAGTGCAGTGAGGAATGAGAATGTGTAATGTCTGCAACTTTCTTGTTTGAAGTCCCTCTTTGTTAGGAAATTAATGCTTGTTTGACATTCTGTGTTCCACTAGATAATACAAGAATCTTGATATCAGCGTCCCTGGTGAAATAAGACTCACGATTGGGTGTCACCAGGGTCTCACAGTTCGCTGCCTTGAGGAAGCATAAAGCAGGCGTCAGAACATCTCTTCGTTTGGGAAGAGTTCTCCTGGCCTGCAGATCCCCTGCTACAGAACCAGGCACCCCGTTTGTCATCTGTCCACCCACCACAGAGAGTGTCAAGTCAGCTGGGGCTCGGAATCATTCAGGTAACTGAAAAGCTCACCTTCAGGCAGAGGCCAGGAGCTGCGTGGGTAACATCTAACTTCTCTTACCTTCTAAGGTCTTTGGTAGCTTAATCTTTGATGGGGAATAAAGTTTGGTGAGGCCCTTTGTCTTTGAATTTCTCTGAAATCTTGATTTCATTTTAGATGCCCTGGACTCAAAAGGACGTCACTCCCAATCCATATAGTTTCTAAGACAATATGATTTTCACGGTGTTGTAATTTTACAGCAATTTGTTGCATAGTTCATGCTTCGGTGTTAATAAATAGCTCATTTTTTAAATCTGTTTTGCAGGTATCTGATAATATCAATTATTAGTGCTGGTTTACCCCTGCTACTTATAAAAATTACCTGCCTAGAACTCCATTAGGAAGCTAGGAAGGTGGAAATTAAGTAAACTAACATTTATTTAGCCTTTACGGCGTGTCAGGCACTGTACTAAATCTTCCATCTATTACTAGTAAGTTAACTTTTCAACCCAACCTTGGAAAAGCAGCCTTCATTGTCATCACTGTCACAGATGATAAAACCGAGAATCAGAAAGCGTCACGTAGTCAATCAACACTCACGACCTACTAATTTGAAGGAGGAGGAGAAGATGAAGAAGCAGAGAGGCTGAGAAAATCTACACCCTCGTTCCTCTGAGTGTGGCGCACACTCTGACATCACTGACGCACCTGTGAGAAATACAGGTGCTCAGGCCGCTCCTGACTCCTGCGTCAGAACCTGTCTGAACAAGATCCTGGTGACGTCACGCACTGTGGCGTCTGGGAAGCAGCGCGTCCACCAGCTCCCCAGAAGGCAGAGCGGCGAGAACAAAGTCTCTGTGGACGAGACGAAGAGAAACCGGGCTGTGAGGAGCGTGAGAACAGAGAGCCTGAGGGCCAGTGGGTCATGTCTAGGAGACTGTTGGGAAAGTAGCCATTTGAATATTTTTCTTTCTCTAGCTTTTAAATGAGATCATCCCCTTTTAATATTTTTCAATAGAACATGGTACAATTTTGAATTTTGTTTTCAATCATTCTTCATTTCTGGTCTGATCTTGGCCTTTTTTTTTTTTTGCCTAACTTTCAAATAGGTTGGCACTTAATCAAGTTTGTTGAGCTTAATTGAATTGAAAGACCAGATGAGATGTGCTGATTCTTCAAGATGAGAACTGGGCTCATGGAGCTCGCATGATCCCCTCTCTCCCCTCCACTTATTATGAGATGTAGGATATTCGGCCTTAACAAACGATTTCACCTAGAAAACCGCACAGGAGTCAAATCTGGGGCAGCCAATTGGGGTCCATGAACTGCTCGGGGGCCCCTTAAGACAGACCAGCAGCTTTGGCTTCAACAGCCCTCAACAGACCAGCAGCTTTGGCTTCGCCTAGGAACTTGTTAGAAAGGCAGCATCTTCCTGAGACCTACTAAGGCTCTTCCTAAAACCTACTGAATCAGAATATGCATTTAACAAAGATATTCAAGGAATTCATTGCATTTCAAAGTCTGAGCACGCTGCCGTAGCAGTTTCATAGTATTTTCCTATGACCTCTTTCCTCAGATGGATTCCCCTCTCCTCTCTTAGTCTGTATAACAAAATGCCATAGACTGTGTGACTTATAAGCAGACATTTATTTCTCACAGTTCCAGAAGCTGGAAGCCCCAGATCAGGGTGCAGCATGGTGGGGTGAAGACCATCTCCTGGGTCACAGACTTCTCCTTCGTAGCCTCACCTGGTGGGGGAAGGGCAAGCCAGTGACCAGGAGCCTCTTTTATTAGAGCGCTAATCCCGTAACACGAGGGCTCTGCCTTCGGGATCTAGTCGCCTCCCAAAAGCCCTCCTTCTCATACCATCGCCGTGGAGTAGGTTTCAACATATTAACTGGGGAGAATCGGGGCACATTTGGGCCACAGTACTTTGCAAAGCTCTCCATCCCAAACCTGTCCTAGGTATACGCAGGGACACAATTAATTTGGGGCATATTTTTCTATAACTATCTCCCAGGCCAGACCTCCCAAAGTGCCTCAAGAGAGAGTGTGATTCTGAACAGATGCCAAATGCAATTTTTGGCAGAGGAAGACCTGAAATCCTGGATTAGCTACTCTGTGCTAGAGGGCAGAGGGATGTTGCCTTTTCTGGGTTTGGCTTACTTATTTATAAAGCCATTTGTGCTATGTCTCTTCTAGCAAATCAGACTCCCAAGTTTTAAATGTAAATATAAAAGATTTCACTACTTTCTAATCTGGAGCCTCATGGGTTTTCATATTCAACATCTACTTTGGTTTTAGTGATACTGATGGCCGGGTCTTCTTTTTGTAGTTATGTAGACGAGTGACTAGCTTTACCGTCTGACCCCAAATTCCACTCCTAGGTATATACCCAAGAAAAATGAAAACACAGATCAACACAAAACCTCACGCATTAATATTCATAGTGGCATTCTTCATAATAGGCTCAAAATGAAAGCAATCCAATGTCCATCAAATGATGAATGGGTAAATTAAATGGGTGTATTTATACAATGGAATGTTATTTAGCCATAAAGAGAATGAACTGTTGATACATGCTATGAAATGGGTGAACCTTAAAAACATTGTGCTAAGCCAGACACAAAAGGACCAATATTGTATGATTCCATTTATATGAATTATCTAGAATACACAAATCCATACAGGCAGAAAGTAGATTAGCAGTTGCCAGGGACTGAGTCAAGGTAGGGGAGGACTGGAGAATGACTGCTAATGAGTATGGGATTTCTTTCAGGGGTGTTGAAAAATTGACTTGTGTGGATGATTACACAACTCTGTGACTATACTAAAAAAGCACCAACTTGTACACTTTGAATTTTATAGTAGGTGAATTATATATATCGCAATAAAATTGTTGCAAGAAACGACAGGCAGTGAAACCAGAACAGCTGTGTTTGAGATGGTAGTCAGCTGGAAGAGGGTGTGCAGCCCCTGCTCAGGACAAGGGACACGGGGACAAGTGTCAAGGGACACAGAGAGCTGCAGCCCCCGTGGCCATCATCTTTCATCTTACAGGCAGCAGCTTGGGCAACTGAACGCAGAACATGCTTCTCAGCACCCAGATCCCAGAGATGGGGCATTTGCGGTGTGACTCCCCCCTCGAGGACTGAGGTACATATTTCTGGCACTGATTACTTTTTCCTGCAAAATGAACCTCAGTTTTTCATTAAGTCACTGTCTAATATGGTAATAGTAAAGATAAAGTTTATTGGAAAGGTGCTATCAATTCTCCTGCTTGAAGTTGGGCTTAAGCCTCCCATGCAGAGTTACTAGATCTTGTGGAAAAGCTGCTCCCCAAGTGAATCAGCTTCCCAGTGATTGAGGTAGCTCCCACTACAGACTAAAGATAAGTATTACAAAATTTGTAGACTCTGGTGAAAAGTGAAGATTCAGAGTCCCTTGTTCATAAATTCTTAAGAATTTCCAAACGGTGACAGCAAAGCAAGCAGAGACCTCCTAGGTGTGAGACGTGTGGGACTGTGTAAGTCCACTGTGTAGCTGGCCCTGGATACATATGTAGATGACAGAGAAAGAAGTTCCCATTCTTGTGTACTTGACAACAATTTCATGTCCTTTGTTGCACATGCTTTTTCTTGTTAATAAAACCTCCTTTAAAATGATATATTTCTCGGGAAAGCCTTAGGAAATAGTATGAAATAAAATCTGACTTTTAAGGAATGCTCCTATTATTTCATTAAAATAGCCTATTTCAAGGGCTTTAGTTTGCAAATTATTTTGTTTTACCACCCAACATTATTCTGATGTTGAAAGAGACAAAATTTTAGCATCCATCTTACATATAGAGAAATTGTCACGTGAAGCGTTTTAGGGGGATTTCCAATGGCAAGGGAACAGAGTGGAGGAAAAGCATTATATTTTTCCCATATCTTTTTATAGTAAGCTCCTCTACTACTATAGTAAGTTGTATGGGGAGACTGCATATTAATCATAATACTAACACATGATGTATTAAATAATAGTAACAAGTAACATGTTATCAAATGTTTATGATGCACCAGACCTGTGATAATCCCTTTATATATTTTATAGTGTTTGATTTTCACTCCAAAACTCTTGCTGAGATTAATCATTTGCACATTGAGAGGTAAGTACTTCTCTGTGTCATACTGTGGGTATGTGCGGGTACATGCATGTGTGTTGGCTGAGTGGAAGCCTAAATTAGCTTCAATTATCAGCAGTTCTAACAGAAATGTTTTATATAAATAGTTCCAAAAATACCCCGAAAGTTGACAACTGATTTTTGGGACCCTACAGTGGCCTCCTGCTTCAGAGAGGCAGCAGAGCATGTTGGTGATGAATATGGGCTCAGGGGTCATGATATCCGGGTTTCAGTCTCAGCCATACTGCTCACTAGCTGTGTGACCTTGAGCAAGTCGATCACCCTCTCTGTGACTTGGTTTCTTTCTTTATAAAATGGAGATTACAGAGGTACTCAATAGTGCTGTCATGAGGACCGAATGAGTATATATCTAAAGTGTTTTATTATACCAGCGTTGTCTGTTGTTATTATTGTTATTATTACATAGAAAATCAGGCCTCAACATCCCAAGTTACTAGTTGAGATTATTCACCAGCATTGTTCTATGCACACAACAGGTCTTGACAATTGACTAAGTTGTATTAAAGACAATGCATGATGGTTCTCCAAGAAGCAAGATAACCAAAGATGAATAGAATGAGTGTTGGGAAAATGGTGGGGCTGTAGAAGCTGCCCCCTGGACCAGGAAGAATCAGTAAAGAAGAGTGCCAAGCTCTTTTAACCAGTGTTTAAACCAGCGTCTATCTCAGTTATGATTCAAATGACAGTTGGCTTCCAACTGGGGCTCTAAATCAGGCCAACAAGGGACATTGGCCCAAAATCCAGACAGCGGAGCGCTGGGACACACATAGATGGTCATCCTACAAAGCTCTCTCTGGGGAGTAAAATCCCAGCAACCGGGCTGGGGTCAGGGTAAAACTTCCAGTCCCATGGAGGAGGAAAGGTCAAGAGTAAAACAGCCATAAATTCCCAAGTCCAGGGACCTGGAGCAAATAAGACTGTAGTCCTGGAAGGACGGGGAGCTGGGCGGGAAGGAAGTGTGATTTGGAGGAATCAGACTCCAGACGTCACTCCACAGTCACCAGTCAGTCTGGATCTGATTAGTGAGTAAAGAGCAAAGTCAGGAGCTCTGCAGGTGCGGCTGGGCCAGGTCTGCAATGGTGACGTGAATCTGGGTGTGCAGCTCCTGGAGGAGAGAGCGGGTATGACTGTGGACATGCCTTCAGTCTCCATCAGGCCAGCAGAGAACAGGACCAAGATGGAGACCGTAAATGGGGGGGTCAGTGGTGCTGCTGTGAGAAGATAGGAACCAGAGGCAGAGGAAACAAGACGGACACAGCATTACCAGCCAGCCCCCATGTCTCCAGCGCCCACCTCACCTCTAGTCTCCACTCAGACCCTTTCGAACCTTCAGACAAGAATGACCTCTATTCTCCACTACACAGAACTGCACTTGCTTGTAAGTCAACCTGAGACTCCACACATAATGTGCTGAACTTCCTGGCTTCCCCCTGGTCAGGGCCCCTCTCCACCCCTCTCACATTTGCTCTGAGGTCTGTAGATTATCTTTGTGCTACTCTTTTTACATTTCAAGCTAGACATTAATTTTAGCCTAACATTGCCTCGATAAAAATACTGGGGAGAAGAGGGAACAATTGGAACAAAAAAAGTAACATAATTTGCCTTGGATCTGAATCTCTGAAATGCCTTAGCTAGATCTTTGTACCCTAGGCACATAGTAGGAACTCCAAAATGCCTGTTAATGAGTAGATGGATAAAAGAATTCTTGTTAGTATTCTGAGTCTGTAGTGGGTTGTCTAATGTCTAAGGGCTCTGTTAACAAGAGAAGAATCAGTGTATCAGGGTAATACACTTACATAATGAGATTGAAAAAAATGCTTACTACATCTTCGAGCAGAAATCACCTTTCTCTTGGATGCCGTGCCACCGTGCCCATGCTTCAACGTGCGTCAAGTCTAAAAGAAGAGGCAGAAAGGAGATTTAAGGCCCCAATCTAGGATGGGACCAGGAGAATGGGAGCACATGGGTAAGGCATATCTGAGTCATATAAATATATATTTTTAATTTCCTGAATCTCTTAGACAGTTTGCCCACTTGTATCACGCCAGCCTATGTAAAGCTCACACCCTACACCACAAAGGGCAAGCAATGCTAAGCCTATCCAGTGACTTCACAGTGACAAAAATGACAAGTGACAGCAACTTCCTGAAAGCTTTGTGAACTGACACATTAAAACCTGCCTGTTGGCAACAACTGAAGTGGGGAGGGGGGTGTAAGCAATCCGAGTGTGGTGTTTCACGACCGCCAGCTTTAGCAGCCTGCTTCTCAAAGGCAGCATGCGCTAAAAATACCCGTGCCTGAGGTTTACCTCAAAGAGTCAAACCTGAGGTTATGAAGGAGCATTTTCAGAGAAGCTAGATAACTTCTGCAATATCAGCCATTTAACCTTCTAGTCTCAGAACTAGCAATGGACATTTGGGGTTCAAAAAAGTGATGACATAAAGAAAAACACACATATTGCTTTTAATGAACTATGGTCAGCTTACGGTGGATAGCTGTCAGTCAACAGGTCAGAAATGATACCGGCTCCTGTTCTCCAAGAGAAAGATTTGAGAATTTTATGAGGTGCAGAGACTCTATTTGATGTGTAATGAATTCAAATGGGAATTAAACCAGAGATGAGTTGAAAGCTGTTGTTTAAGTCCACCTGGACTCTCTTTTGCTGATTCCCATAATTATGGTCCTAATGGTTTCTGTTTTCTTTTCACCTCCTGAAGTACAGACTTACTGGAATGTTCCAATACTGTCAGAGGTGAGAGCTTTGAGTTAGCCAATATCATCACCCTTCACTCATGCAGCTGAGATCTTAGGAGTTACACAGAAATGAACTATTCATGATTTCCCCCTAAGTCTTTTTACGTATGTGCTCTAATTTAATGTGGCTTTCCGGGGATAATAGTTTCAAATCATTTTTGTGTTCCAGAAGGGTAATGATGTACCCTAATGAATGACTCCAATGTTTCCCATGAAATTACTAAATCATTGACAATGAAGATATTTGTGCCTAAGAATATATAATGTGTTAATTAATCTAGTCAATAAATACCTAGTCATTAGGAGAGGCATAATGAAATTGCTGTGTTTTAAATCCCTAGACACATCTGTGCAAAACCAGAATATATAAACATCATCTTAAATGCTCACCAGCAAAAACCAAACACTCACATATGTGAAGGCAAATAGAATTATATCGGTGAAGAGAAACATCAGGAACAGAAAGGCTATAAAAACTGTTTGTATCAAGTACAGTAAATATGCCAAAGAATAGCCCAATTTCTCTGATGCAGACAATTCCAGGTGGCCTCATCCCGACCCTCACTGGGAAAATGCCAGCTAATACCAACAGTCACATTTTCATCATCCTTTTTTGAAATAGCCATTGGTCATGCTTGTTAGTCAATGACATCAGGCTTGGCCAGAGCTACTGGCATGGAAATCCCTCTCTTATATAACACACAGCAAGCTCTCACAAGCCCTGTAACATGATTTGAGGAAGATCATTGGTTTTCTACTCTTGTTACCTTTCTTCTTTACTGCTTTTTGCTTCTCTCACCAAGCCTTCAGAATGAATCAGGACATTCCCGTGTGTAAGTGTACACTAGGGCTTAAAGTACCACAATCCCCCGGTAGTGTTCTAAGAAAGAAACAGACCCAAGTAAATTTTCAGGCTAACAGTACTTTGACCCCTGTGCTCAGGAGGAAACCCACAGCGGGATCACTTATAGGTGGACCTGCGCAGTCAGCTATGGATGGGAGAGGCGTAGACACTCACTCTCAGCCTACTTTCTTGAGGGGTCATACTAATGTCATCTAATATTGTAGCCTGGGATCCTTTGGGTTTTTTGCACAAAACAGAACCCGACTCAAAATTAGTTAGGCAAAGCAGGCAATTTCATTGACTGCAGCCTCTCCCGGGGACAAAAAACTGAAAGTCAAGAATTGAAGCTACTTGTCTATCTCTAAATGGACCCCACGGACTTTGACTTCTCTTTGCAAACAGAGGAGCTTCTCTCCTTCTCCAAACCTTCAGCCTGCAAGAGATTTTGCTTGGCTCCAAATCTACATGACTTCAGTCCATATTTCCTGCATGACATAACTCTGGGCTCTTAGAATTGTGTCTACAGACAAATCTGCAAAAAATTTTTTACCAGTCTGTAAGAGAAAAAGAAAAGTACATAAATTGAGAATAATTGTTTAGAAACTTTCAGAGCAATTCGGTCTTGCCTCACCATTCAAGTGGAACCCTCTGGACAGAGACCAGTGTGGGTACACTAAACTCAGGCAGTGAGTTGCAGAAGAACTATGACAAAACTTGTGATAGTTTAAGATTATTTTGTCATCTTTAACCCCCAAAATATATAAAATCCAGAATTCATTTCACTCATCAAAAGAAAATTAAAATTTTATTTTATTATTATTTTTTTTTACAATTTATTTTATTTTAGTATCATTAACCTACAATTACATGAGCAATATTGTGATGATTAAACTACCCCCTTCATCAGGTCCCCCCACCAACCCTATTACAGTCACTGTCCATCAGCGTAGTGAGATGAGAATCACTACTTGTCAGGTTTAAGCTTTTGGAACTGGCTACTGAATCAAATTGAAGGTACATTTTGAAAACATATTATCATCAACTTTGTCTTGGATAAAAGCATCTTGAACTTGTGGAAACTGCTTTAAAACATCTCCTTCCATTTCCATCAGCCTGCTTCTTGTAAGGTTGGTTTCTCTACTCTAAGCAATTAAAAGAAAACATGGAAGCATTTTAGGTACACAGCACCTTCTGTAAATAGTGTTGTCATCAATATAACCTAGATTAGATTAGTTAACAAGCAAGAAGTAAGTTAATTGGTTACATCAAAAATTTTAAATATTGATATACATGGGTTTTCAAAACAAGTATTCATTATTAAGCCATAACTTTTTGTTTAGCTATGATTATAGAACAACTAGAAGTTATAAACATAATAGTGACTCTCTATATTAATTGCCTATATATGTGTCCAATGAATAATTAGTGCAATTTTTATAATTTTGTTCTTTTTACAATAGGTTATGTTTGTTTTACTTATATTTATTGGAAGTAATTTTATGTCTGCTGAATCTAATAATTGGGGTCTTATAATTTGCATATGTCTTTTTCAATTCAAGTTTTTGGTAATTCATATCTACTGAATTTTATAATATTGGGCCGTAACACTTTGGAACTTGTGGAAAACATATGGTCCTTCCCCATAAATGACCTGAAAGACACTGCTTTAACTCAGTTTCTCAGGACACAAACTCAAGATGCCCAGGAGTGGACCTAATAACTTACCTTGGACAAAGTGTCCCCCACTAGCTCAGAGAGCTGTGGCAAGGTAACAGTGGCAATCAAGTTGACACAGGGCTCTCCTTTCCAGATGCTGGTATCAGCTTGGAGGTCAAGTCCATAGCCATATTTTGGTCTGTTTTACGAACTTCCCCCTTTCATTATTCTTAATTTAACATGATGAAACAAAATTATCCATAGCCTGACCACCAAGTTCAAACCATGCACCTTATAGCTTAGCTTCTGTTGGCTTGATTGCTGGCAAGGATATCTACAGCTTTACAAAAAAAGCTGAAAGCACATTAATGCAACACATTATGTGTTTGCAAAAGGCAAACACATTAATGGAGGGAAAAAATGGTGTAAGGAATCGCTGAAGATGTCTAGAAAGCTTAGAAATTACATAAATTCCCTCCCCCCGCCCACACATAGAGAATATGAGAATAGGTCTCAATAAAGGCAGTGCTCAAAAAGCAATGTAGTCATTTAGGAAACACGCACGTATTTAATACCTATTATGGACCGTGCTCTGTGCTGTGTTATATGTTAAAAAATAAGATGTGGAGGGAGGAGAAATAATAGTTTTGCTCCCTTCAAGGAGCTCAAAATCTGAGAGAGAAAAAAACATGATGTGATAAGTGCCTAAAGCAGACATAGAGATGCAGCACCTTGATTCCCCATCAGTAAAGACCTGTAGCCCAGCTGTAGGCAGTGGGGTCCCAGACAGCTTCCAGCAGTCAGCTCCTTCGTGGTCAGCCTCAATGCAAAAGGCTGTCTTGGCCAATGGCACATGCTTCCTGGGGCACCCACATCCCGTAACTAAGTCAGACAGGGTTATAAAACCCCAGCCATTTTGGCCCAATTCTTGACACTCTAATGGGCAAACTCTTCCCCCAAATTCCCCACTGGTTGGCCAAAGAGTTATCCAATATGCATCACAGCTTGATGTCTTCCTCCACCCAGTCCTCCATTTTCCATTCACATATATTTACCCTGAGTAAATATATCATACCCTAAACTCTGCATCCGTATCGGCTTCCAGAGAATGAAACCTACACGATGCTATTTCAGCCTGACTTACAGGGGACGTGTAAATCCGGAAAAATAGAATTAACCCCAAAATGAACCGGGGCTGCTCAGAAAAGACTCTCCAGGAAAGAACGATATTTCAGTGGAATCTGAGAGAATGAATATAAAATTGAGGCAGGGAGTGGAATAAGGTGACCGCATTCCTCCAGGTGCAGGAAATGGATTGCACAAAAACAAAGAGGCATGTTCTTAGCGTGGCAGGCTCTCGTCGTTGCATCTCAGCCCAGCCATCACCTACTCCAGAACACTTCTCTTGACCTTCAAATCTAGAGCAGCCATCCTTACCCCTGCTTATGTCACTCTCACATCTGTGGGAATGTTAAAAAGCACCACTGGAATTGTAGAGAAGAAGTAAACCAGAAAGGGCTGAGTAAGTCAAGACTTAATCCTGAGTGCCACAGGCAGCCTTTGGGAGACTGGAAGTGAGGTTCCTGTACCATCTGAGTCGTGCCTTAGAAACACACTTGGTGGCTGTCTAAAGGTGTAGATCAAGTGGGGTTCGGAGTGGCGACTGGGGGGTCCGTTCAGAAGCTTTTGCATTAGTATAGACTTTAAATATAGAGCCCAAAGGAAAATATAACAGACCACACATGGAAAGTCACACGCTAAAGTGCATTTGAATCCCCTAGGAATCTTGTTTACATGCACATTCTGATGCAAGAGGCCCAGGGTGGGGTTCAAGACTGAGCTGAGATGCAATGACAAGAGGCTGCCATGCTAGGAACATGCCCCTTTGTTTTTGCGCAATCCATTTCCCACGAGGCTTTCAATGGTGGTAACGCTGCTGATCTACAGGGACAACAAGAATCCTTCTGGGAAGCAGATGATGTGTGCCGACTTAAAATGGAGAGGACTGCAGATGTTCAAAATTCTGTAAGACACGGCCACGCTCTCTGACACCAAATGACCAAGATAGAAATGCATAGGTCTTTGATGCATAGATCGTCGGAGACATACCAGTTGAAGAAATGGCTATCTCATCGCAAATGACCATAAACCTCTCCAGGAATGATACCCGTATACGTGGTTCGTTTAGCTATGGCTTCATGTTGCCTGCTATTGACCAGGAGTTAGGTCATTTAACTACAAATGGATTGAGTCAGCTTTTGGCTTCTGCTAGAGGCTTAGATTCATCACAGTTTCAGCTGCTGCTAGTTCATGCAAAATGTGATTTTTCTCAGGAAAAAAGCCACAGCCAGCCAAATTCCTCTCTTGGTTACTATTATGAAACATTTTTACTAAAGCCAATTATTGAATACACCTTCAACTGGCAGTTTTGGATGGGTGCATCTGAGCTCTTAATTATCCCACTGAAGACAGCTGTAAAGCCCACGTTTTTTATGGTTACACATGGATACATGCATATCAGCCTTAAGCACCATTGCCATTTTCACACTACAAGGTTGGTGTCTTTTTCTCTCCCCTGCCAACCCCATCACCGCTCCTCACTCCCCTCTGCCCCCGTATCCATTAGGTATTCGCCATACAGTAGAATATGGAGTTCCTAGCATCGAACTTCAATCATTTTGAACCTGAATTTTTTCTTCTGTGCCTTTAACTCAGGTTGGAGAAAATTTGGAAAGGCTTCAAACTGTTAATACATTTTACTCTGGTATTATTTCCTCATGCATATCTATATACTGCTGCCAAATAAAATGAACATTACTTTTCACATTGATCATCTATAAAGTTGCATGGTGCTTTAAAGATTCTTCCTTATATACATGTCTGTGTGTTCATATGCACACATATTCTTATAATGGAATTTGAATTCACACCCATCCAAATATTTTAACTTTAAAAATAAAACTTTTTAAAGTAGGGACTTATGGGGAGGGTCGGTATATTTACGTGCAATTATACAGTTATAGTTTGGGTTTTATTTTTTAATTGCCTTTTGAGGAAAAATGAAAAGTAGTATCTTGATATTCTCAGTTCACATGTGGTGACATACAATCTGTACAGAATAAATACTTGCAAATACTGTGAAGTGCCACTGGGATCGACAATTTCACACAGGGAGGAAGGACAGGAAATATTAATTATAAAGTTGTGATTCAATTTGGAAGAGTCTAAGGATAGCATCTAAGTTTAGACTGAATGTGCTGTAGAGTGTCAGTAATCTGCCCCTCGCTGCTAGTCATTTCCGCTTATATCCTGAACTTGGTTTAATTAAGATTGAACCTGGTGAACCGAACGACATATAACATTGTTAAGAGAGCAAACTGAAAGATCACAGGGTTTTAGAATGAAATTCCAAATTCTCTATGGGCCTGATAGCCATTTCTGAGGCAAAAATAATACTGTCAGTGGGTTAATAAACATGAAATTGCATTGAAAAGTATAAAGTATAAATGTAGGAAATTATTACTATTATTATTTAAAAGAATGCCGCAAGAAGGAGAGAGGCCTCTTGGAGGGAGAGTCATAAATCTCCAGGGTGGGAAAATAAAATAAGTGCATATCTCTGGCAGCGGAAACAATACAAGTGTGGAAGGTAAACAGCAGCCAAGTAAACCCTGTCCACACATCCGTTGCTGGAGCATTTTTATGTGACCAGTTGGATGTTACAGGCCGCTGGAGCTTAGCCATGCTGGGGTTCTCACTGGGGGGGTTTTTTGTTTCCATAAAATATTTCCAGAAGATCCACGAACGAGGGCACACGGTGCTATAATAACATCACTGCACAGTCATCTGGGGTTTGCTTACTATAATTAGTGGTGGGTTTAGCATGGGGTTAATTAATCTGACGCTTCCAGGCCCCTCACTTGTGCGGGTCCCTGTGAATGCTGGGGGTTGTGGGAATTGTAGGGCCTTCTAGGAGCGAGTGGAAGGCAGGTGGCCCTGGGAACCGTTTCTGGGGAAGCACTTCTGGTAAAGGGCCTGAATCGGTCACAAAAGAAAGGGTCCTGCCTTGCCAGAGCTCCAGGCATTTGTTGTGATTTTTTTTCTCACTCTGAATAAATAGGTGCATCCACACCGATTTTCATATTGGAAACTTAGATGAGGTATCTAACCTGGTTTCTCTTTTTTTGATTCATAGATTTCCACGTAACAGGAGATTTAGTAAAAGCTGGCCTAAGCTTTTTAACAGAATCTCTAAAATGCCCACCAGTCTAATTTGTCAATCAGCCGCCAATATCCTTATAGAGCAAATACGATAAACAATAGACCAACTTAGCATGGCCCGGCTGTTTTGCTCATGGAAGCTGGGGCGATATCCCCGGGGACACATCACTCTGACATCACGGCAGGGCTTGCCTCGTTTGCCCCACGCTCAGTCAAGCCTTGCTCATTTTCCCTTCATTTCCCTTCACACATCATCTACTGATTAGCCAAGCTCTACTGTCAGTGTTGCGTAGATGTTGTTTTATGACAACCCTAAAGGACAGGTGTTCTTTTTACCACCCTCATTTTTGAGAGACCAGGGAAGCCACGAAGCTGGTAAGTGATGGGGTTTGATTCGGGACAGGTGGTCGGCCCGCACTGCAGACCCCGTGCCCACTGGGCGCACTGCTTCAGTGAGTGGAGCCCAAAGGGTGCCCTGCTTTTTCCAGTGTATCCTGGTTCCGACCCAGCCATTACGCCAGTGGTTTCACTAGGGGTGACTTTATTGCTCCAGCATACCTTTGACGATGCTGGAGACATTTTCGGTAGTCGTGATATTAGGGAGGCGGCACTACCTCTAGCGGGTGGAGACCAAGGATGCCGCTAGCGCCCTACCATGCACAGGACGGCCCCCACCAGAAAGAATTATCCAGCGCCACATATCAATAGTACCAGTGTTGAGAATCTGTTGAGCTGAAACCAAATATTCCGCCTCAAACCCGTCATCCCTCTTTAGTGACGCATTCTTTTCTAGATGAAATTGATAAGCTTTGGGCTTGAATTCTCTACCTTCCCTAAGAGCTTCTTTTCTTCCCACTTCCATTTTTTTGATTTGGCCGCCTCCACCTCTGCCCCAGCATAGCCTGTAGTAGTTACACTGGAGCAAGAGACGGAAACCCGGGCTTTGCTCTGACTCCTCACCACTGGCACATCGCAGAGCTCCCTAGGCCCCAGCCTCCTTATTTTGGAAATAAAGGAATTGGGCCAAAAGACCCCTCAGGCCCCTTACTGCAGGGCCACTGGCTCTGGTCCCCCAGCAGGAAGGCTGAGCTCCTGGCCTAGCACCTGACTGGTAGCCAGGTTTGTTACCAGAGCCACCAAGGACCCAAGTACCCCAAGGACAGAGACTAAAGCTTCAGACAGGAGGGGGAGGCAAGAGGTAGAGAAGCCCAGGGACCGGGAGACGTGAACTAGAGTGAGAGAAAACATTTCGAAGTATAGATCATAGCAAAGAGAGAATGACTAAAATAGGAATGATAAGGGCTCATTCTCCTCAGGCGTTTAACACCTGCATTGCCTGGCACGTGTCAAGACTGTAAGTGGGCTCAGTGGAGTCTGTGTTTCACCTGGAATGACACAGGGTGGGAAGGATGGAGAAGCCTGTTCTCAGGCGTCCTGGAATGTGATGAGTGAATGTGATCACAGGACATTGACAGTGACCCAAACCCTCACTGACGCCTCCACCCGAGTCAGACGCAGGTCAACCAGCTGTGAACACCAGTCCCCGCCACTGTGCTGTTCTGTGCTGTCTTATCCTTTCAGAGACCCTAATGAGCCCCCTTGAATGGGAGCCTTTATATTGGCTTCTGGCAACTTCATTACCACTGCACAAGGAGGAAGAAATTCTCCTTTTCATTTTTCTGCCCCTGGGCTTTCCTTGGCACCTTTCTTTGAGAGTCTAGATTATAATATTGTAAACAACTGGGGTGTGTGTGTGTGCGTGTGTGCGTGTGTGTGAAAGAATCTCAAATGTACAGAAAAATTGCCAGAAATGTACGAAAGTGTTCTTCTGAACTACTGAAGAGTGACTTGTTAACATGATGCCTCATGAATGATTTGGTGCATAATTCCCACAAGCAAGGACCTTCTCCTGTATAACTAGGTGCAGTCATCAAAGCTTGGAAAGTGACACTGACACACTACCACCATCTAATTCTCAGACCTATTCAATTCTCACCTGCTGTCACAGTAATGTCCTTTATAGCAAAATAAACCAATTTTTAATCACAAGTTGCATTTAGTTATGTCATGTTAGTGTCCTTTAATTCGAAAGAGCTTTTCAGTCTTTCATAACCTGGACATTTTTCAATCACAGGCCAGTTATTCTGTAGACCCCTGGATTTGATGTTGTCAGGTGATTCTGCATGAGTAGATTCTGATCATGCAATTTGGGCAGGAAGGCCACTCAAGCGATTTTGATCTTTTCACTGCATCCTGTTAGGTGGCCCATGATTTTAATTGGTCCCATCACTGGTGAGGTTAACTTTGATCAGTTGATTAAGGTAGTGTCTGCCAGCTTCTCCACTGAAAAGTTACCTGTTTTTCCTTTGCATTAATAGGTATTTTGTAGGCAGATACTCTGAGACTTGATCAATTTTCCATTCTTCATCAAACTTTCCACCTATTCATTTGCTTATTGATATCAGCATGGACTTAGATCCTAGTCTATTCAGTGGCTTATAATCTATTACAGTCATTTATTTTGATCCTCAAATCATCCCATGTTTGTTCCACAGGAGCCCCTCAGCCTAGTTTCTGTGTCCTTTGACATGTCCCCCTCATTCACGGGGAACAGCATTACTTTCTGTCACAAGGCAATGTTCCAGGGCTACTTGTATCTGCTCTGCCCCATCTCTGGGGTATTCTTCAGGGATCCCTTTGAGTGGAGAATGGCATTTAGTTGCCACAATGCAGACATTTGATGTGTTTATTGCTCTGGGGCTGTCACTCTCCCAGACTCTGTGGACAGAGCTAGAGAATATATGCATGTCACACACTCATTCAAATCCACATCTGTTTACTTATCTGTCTCTCTATCAAAAGCTATGACCTCACATCAGTCTCTCCAATTCCAGTCTAATGCCACAGGGTTCATTCTAGTCTGTCCCTTTTCATATTTGTAACTCCCTTCTCTGGCCATGAGAAATCTTCCTCCCATTATCGTTAAAACTTATTTATTTGCCCAATCTCCCTGGACGTATTCCAACATCGTCTTGCTGCTGGATTTATCCCCCTTGCTGCATGGATGCTCTCTTCAACCCATCCACGCTCTGACACCTCATGCTAGGCGGACACCCTCTCTTCCCGGACACACACATCAACCCAGACGTCCTCTTCATCTGCCTCAGGCTCCACCCGCCCTGCATCCGGCCACTGCTTACGCCGCTGCCTGGCATCGATGCCGCCCTCACTCTGTTTGGGCTCCAGCATGCCGCTCCTGCCCCGGCCACACACATGCAGAGACAGCGTTCTCACCCTGCTCGGTGCTGCCATCCTGCACCCCACGCGCCCCACATGTATGCCTTCCTCACGTCACCGAGGCCCTGGTAACCCTGGGCCCGCCCCTCCCTGCACGGTCGCAGACACGCTGCCGCCACTCCCATCGGATGTCCGCCTCACCCCACATGGCCTTAATGCCACGGATTCCTCCTCCCCATGGGTGCTAAACTTGCCCTGCCGGCATGTAATGGCACTTGGGCCGAATTCTTTGGGAAGAGAAAGGATGTGAAGGGAAAGAACAAAAAGGAAAGAGAGAAAAGGGAAGGGAGGGAAAGAGGAAGAGAAACACTGCTCCTTTTATTATTTTTTAAAATGTTTTCCGTATGCACTCCTGGGTGGGTCAGTGTCCAGTGTAAAAAGCAAACTACTCCAGGTGTTGTAAGCAGTGGGCATTTATTTCAGGTAATCGGAAGCTTAGCACCCTCACTGGAGGAAGAAGCCCCAGGTCTAGGCTGAGGCTTTGGAAATAATTTCTGGAAAAATGTAGGGGTGAGGCTGTTGTTGCAAGCATTGCTGGCTGGAGCCTGGAGAGGCAGCCCGCCTCCCACAGCAGCTTCGGGAACCCTGAAAGCCAGGAAAGGATACCTAAAAATGCTGCCTTCCTATCAGGGGGTCTGAGCAAAAGAGCTGCTGTTACCACCACTGTGTTTCAACACCCAGGAAACTTGAAAATAAGTTCCAAATACCACTGCAGAAAAACTACACTCCTCCTAGCCAGTGGCAACCGCCTCAAGTCCAGCCGGTGTTACTCGCTTCCATTTTCTAAGTCACATAAGTGCATCTCATTGGAGGAAAGGGATTCATCCAGGACTCACGTGTCAAAAGATTCTTGCTTTGTTTGTTCCTTGGAGTTTGTTTTTCGGATTTCCAACCCTTTCTGACTAAGGGAAGATGGCGTGCAGATTGAGTGGCCCATCCCAGGAGCTCCCCTCCCCCTTGGCTTCCCCATTATCTATCAGGTTAGGGATATTAGCATTTTAATAAACAAAATACTGAAATAGTTTCATGGTGTTCCAAACATATAAGGCCCAGTTAATTTCTTAAGTGAATATATTTTCTTTCAAAGTCAAACAGAAAATATTACCTATAAGACCCTCCAAACCCTACATGGCCACCATGACACAGCCTGTGCTCTCCCCTGCCTGGATTGTCCCCACCGTGTGGCCTCCTGACACCTCTCCCTGTCAGCCACCTTCACATCCCACTTCTTTTTTCACCATCAGTTTTCTTTTCTTTTTTTCTTTCAGTTTTTCCCTCCACCCTCTGAGACTCTCCATCCATTGTTTTTTACATTTGCAAGCTCCCCTCCCCTCCCACGCTCACAGATATGAACACGATTTTACTTTATTGCACCTTTTATGACTCGCTATTACATGAGGACAGAGGCCCAGTTAAGTGTAACAAGAAGTGACAGGCTTTGCCTAAGGCAGTCCCTGAGTTGTCCTGTCTAACAACATTTAGTCCCGGGGTGCTGCCGGCGGCGGAAAAGGCGGTCTGTGCTCTTCTCTGATGCCCCAGACCCTGCTACCACTGTGCGCACGACTGTCTTGAGCGGGTTTTCACGTCCAGTCGCCAGCACCTGCGTCTATTGTCAGAGGGCTGCCCTCGGGATGCTGGGGCCCCACTTGCCTGCAGGAGTAAAGGGTGGAGAGCAAGCAGTGCCAAGGAAAAGTCCTCATTCTCCCCCTGAGCATCTTAAATAATGATGAGGATGGGAAGGGATAAATAAGTACTCCAGCTCTGCAGGCCCCTGGTGGGGAGCCATCCCATCAGCCCATATAATAACCTCCATTGGACTTGCCTGCCCTCTCACTCACTTCACCCCTTTGCTGTCCCAGGCCCACTTTCCTGCTGCCCTGCTGTCTTTTACTAGAAACACTTCCTTATATATTACTTTCACATGAATCCTCAGGGGCTGATTCCAGGGAACCCAACTTAAGATACATGGAAAGACTGAATGTATTCTACAGTTTTCTTCCAAACAGGGCATTTTGTAAGAATAAACACTTCTATTAATGCCTCTACTGCTATCAGATGTGTTTAACAGTTACCAGCTCTATTTGGAAGACCTTTTCATGATCTACTGAAACTATTACCAACACTTGCAAAACAATAAGAGAGGCTAATGAGACTCTCAATTTGCACATAGTATTCTTAAAAAAAAAATCTTGTTTTCTAACTAGCTAATGATGAAAAAACCTTCAACTTTTCTAGAAATAAAATAATACAAAGTAAATCCAAAAAGAAATGCCATTTCTTATTTCTCCAATTAGCAAAGATTTTGAAAATTATCTGATTCCATCTGGCAAAGGTGGGGTGAGATACATTCACACACTGCTTGTGGGAATGAGAATGGTACCAACCTCTGGAGAAGCAATCTGCCAAAATATGTCAAGACTCTTACAAATGTTCCATACCTTTGACTCAGTTCATACACCTTCAGGAATCTATCTTAAGAAAAATAATTCAAAATTTTCAATAAAGATTTACACACAAAGATGCCTATCACCCTGCATTGGAAATAAGTGTTCCAGGGAGTGCAGCGATCCACTAAATAAAGGAATAGTTTTTGATGGAAGAACTTTGTGCAGCTGTTAAAAGATATGAAGAATGTTCAATAACAGATTTTTGAAAAACAGGTCAGTAAGTTGTAATGCCACCTAGAAATAGTATTTCAACTGCGCAAAAATTTATCCTTAGGAAAAACAGATAGGAAAGAAATATAGCAAAATCCAGAATAAAAATAGCAGATTCTGGATGATTATTTTTCCTTCTCTCTTTCTGTAGTCCCAACATTTTCTGCAATAGGCCTGTACTAGTTTTCTAATTAAAAAACATATGCTTTATCACCTCTCTGCCTCCAAGACATGCACTCTTGAACTATGCTTGGTTCTGTATTTCTTCCTTTATCTTCATAGTACTACTTTTAAGTGGTACTTCAGAAAACTTTCTTGTGAACAACTCATTGGAAGGCAGGTGATATTCTAAATTAAGCTCTAAGGGAACATCTCGGATGCAATTCTGGGTACACAGCACTCTTTGTATGGGAGTGTCTCTTTTGCTTTTCCTTCATAATACATTTATATGAAAAGAAAGTTTGTGGGATTTTCAAAGTATTCCTCCATTCTTCGTGCCTGTTCTGTCACAGAAACTAAAGGAGATATTGTGTAAGTCATGCAATCCCCTAATAATGGCCTCTCGGCCTTCCTATCTGCCAAGAAGGAAACTAGAGAGATAAGACAATGAACCAGGAAACATGAAACTTGAGTGGAAATGAAAAAGTAATGAAACAATAAATATGGAAAAAAATCATACGTGCAAAATAAAATCAGAACCCTATTCCATTAGAGGTTTAACAGTTATTTTATGGAGTATGAACATTGTAAGGAAATCTATAGTTTGTTCCTATTTCACACTGACTAGTCATCAGCAAATTGTATCTGTATATAATGGAAAACAGCCTTTTCTGTGTTTTAACTCCCAGCTTTCTAACATAAATAAGTCCCCTGGTCTCATGCCCTCCTAAGCCACCAGAAAATGATCAAATAGTATAATGCAAACCGCTAAAAAACAAAAACATTATCATGAAATTTGCTATCTTTTCCAATTCAGTATTTATTGGAAATATACTCTGATTCTCTTGGTAAGTAAAAAAAGTTGATTTTAAAGGCTTTCGATACGATAATAGATATAATGTATCATCAATGATTGAGGAAGAGGAAATAGTAATCGGATACGCTCCCTGGTAGTGAGTCCCTGAAGGGGGAGAGATGCTCAAAAGAAAAAGGAGGAGGGAAAAGGATGAGATAAATCCAGGGAAACAAGCTGCAGTGGGTGGCCAGGAAGTCAGCAGCTGGCGTATGAGGACTGGCCAAGAGAGGACTGGAAAGAAAGTACTGAAGAGGGACTGGAGAGATTGAGGGGGCCTAGGGAGAGAAGTGTGTTCAAAAGGTCCTGGGAAATAATCCAAAGAACCATGTACTAGCTTAACAAGGCCCCAGTGGTTGCTAAGAGCGAGGACTTGGCCCAGAGCTGAGGGTTGGGCTTGGAAACCTATAGTAAGGAATAAAGAATCCAGTGCTAAATCTCAGTTGTCTGAGCCAGAGGAGAGAAAGAGGGCAATGAAGAGAGGCAGAGAGAGGTTCCTAGGAGGATGACCGCAGTCAGTCTGACTGGGCAGGTTGGGTCCACGCGGCGTGTCTTTTCTCTGGGAGCCTTTGGTGGCCAAGAGTTCTGGGGCCTCCTTTAGTTTGGGGGCATCTTTGAACAATAGGTGATGCACAATGAAAAGTAAAAGTGATTGTGAAGCTTTTCCTATCTCTGCAGCCCAGCATCACAAAGAGAGAGATGAGCTTTCTCGTGCAACACCCTGGGAAGGTGCCCAGAAGTTGTAAAAGTTACCACTTTGAACCCGTGCTGTGTGAGCCGGCAGGAAGGGCCTTGAGTGAGTGGGCTGTGCGCCGACGCTCAGGGCCGCCTCAGACGCCTGTCCCGGCTCACTTAAGGAGCCTTACTATAAGCTGGAGACAATTTTTCCTGATGGGAACATTGAAGCCAAGACTTTATATTTTGCTGGTTATAATTAAGAAAAAGGAGAAAACTCTCCATGGAGGTTAATAATTTTGCATAATTCCTGTTTGAGAGTGCCTTTCTCACTCTCCACAGGGTCCTACACCCCAGAAGGGAAGCAGCACTTAGAAGGGTGAGCAGAAATGTACCCACCTTCTGCTCTAACCTGGCTTCATTGTCAGCATTTTTAGATGAGAATATACAGTCAGCCCTTTATCTCTTTGATCAAGTCTCTCGGTCATCTCCCTGCTTTTTCCATCCATCAAAGGAAATTATGAACATTTGCTCTGGAGACAAGGAGTCGCCAGAAATTTATCAAGCCTTTACAACTAAGGTGTGACTCCACGGAACTTGACGTCGAAGCCCCGATGCCTGGCCTTGGTGTGCCAGATGGAGGCGTCCAGCTGTGCAAAGATGAAAAGATATAGGCCCTAGGAGACATATGAATAGAGTGAGAAAACACAGAAGTTGGGATTCTTCTATTTTTACCAGGTAGTCAAGTGGTTCATCCTGGGGCATGCTACCAGGCAGGGAGAGGCCCGGGCATGGCCCTGAGGATCCCATTTGTAGCTTCCTGGTATCATTATCTATTTGAAAGGCTAATATTGAGGGTACCTTGCTGAGAAGACCAGCTGTGGGGTTCGTTTCGCCTAGGAAATCAAGAAAGGGAGAGGGCTGTGTTTGACACCTTCTCTGAATCTACACTTGACTTATTCCATGAATTTCAAGGCAAAATTGTGAAGTAAATCAAGTTTTCCATCAGTATTTTTCTGATTCTCCTTTCTGTCTTCCAATCCTATGTAGTCTCTGTCACCAGCACTCCCCTCCTGGCTTGGGTGCCTAGCAGCTCTTTAGGCGTTGTCCCCTCATTCATCTTTCAAATATGTATCGAGCACCTAATATAATCCAAGTCTTTTGGCCAATCACTAAATATATGGTACTGAATAAGAAGCAGCGTGTGCTATTTGGGAGCTGAGTCCTGTGTAGAGATGAACATAGAAATAAAAAAATTGTACCAGGCTGTATATCCCAGAGTAAAGATACAGACATGCTGTGTGTGGGACCACAAAGAAGGAGAACTAAAGTCTGCATGTCTGAACGATAGAGCCTGGAGGTGGAGAATAGAGTCTAGGTGGGTCTTTTCAGAAGAGATGACATTACAGTCAGGGATGGTACACACTTGGGGGACAGCATGAGCAAAGGTCTAGCATTAGGACAGGATACTAGGCACTCTGGGAAGGCAGAAGGCAGCCAGGGAGGTTAAAACATGGGAAAAAGGAGGCTGGGAGGAAAGCAGAATCTCCAGGAGGAAGCTTAACTGTGAGCTATTTTGAAGGCTATACTAAGAAGCTTGGGTTTTCTAGACAGTATGCGTCCCTAGATGCTTTAAAGCGGGAGAATGGTGTTCTCTAGGAAAAGCACTGTGATAGCAGGATGGAAAAGGAATCGTAAGAGTAGAAATCAGATTTTATGGTTATTTCAATAGCCTAGACACGGGATGATGAGAATCTGAAATAGCGAAGTGTCAGGGAAGAGAAGAGAGAAGAGGGCTGTTTTGACAGAGAGTTCAGAAAGAATGATCTGGAACTATGAGTGTTGAGGGAGATTGGAATACAAGATAACACTGAGGTTTGTGGGTTGGGCAGTGACTAGAATGGGGTGTCCATGGACTGAGACTGAGATTTGGTGGAAATGCATACGTGAACTGATGACCTCAGATGAGGACTGTTGAGTTGCAGGTGCCTACAAGATGGTCAGATGAGTAAAGTCCACATCTCAGGGGAGGGCCGGGGCTGTAAACACCAGGTAGAGACTCGTGATTTGCAAGTTAGATGAAAGGAATGTAGAAAACAAACCAGGGAAGGCCTTTAAGTCTTACTTTGGTCGATGTCTTATATTTCAAAATTACTTCTATCTCTCCCCCTGAATTAAAACTTCCAATCATTCAATGCCATGAGCTCAATGCATCCTTAAAAAGAGCAGAAGTCTATGTTACTTCTAACTCAAGGGTCAACGACTGGTAGCTTGTTGAGGAGAACCTGCCTTTGAGTTAAATCTAAAATCTCATGGATAAGGGTGAAGAAAGGTACAGAAAGAATAATATAATGGGAACTGACCTCACCGCCATGTAATTTTGTAATACTCTTGGAAGGCAGCTAGAGCTGATATTATTAGTTTTATTACAAAGATGAGTAACCTGAGGTTTAATAATTTAATGAGTTAATCTAAAGTTTAGAAAATTTAATGGCTTCTCTGAGTTTACATATGACAGATTTGGGATTTGCCCTCTGTTTTCTTAAATCTGAGTCCAGCGGGTTTCTCCCTCACACCAACCTGCTTTTCAAAAACAAAGGCAGAAAGTCCGGTATTCTTGAATGTTGTTGGGAATTAAGAAGTACCTTTCTTCGTTACTGTGAAGGAGGAAGAGGAAGGCCCCTGGAAAGGTTACAATGGCAAAAATCCCCAAGAAGCCATATTTGGGGAATAATTTTCCAGATTTACTTTCTCCAAGAATTCCAAAGGTGAACGCTTTTCCTAAGGCAGGTGCTTCCCGGGTTGGGTTTTCGCAGTGGTGGGGCTTCTCAGGTCACAACACCCAGGTGCTCACGCTGCAGCTTTCCCTCTAAGATCGGCCATGTCTTTCAATTCTCAAATAGGCTGCAATGTATCTATGCATATTTCCAACCCAAACTCCTCAAATATCAATGTCAAAATGAAAGACTAGCATTTTTGGAGTTCTGTGTGTTGTAAATATTCCAGTTTTCAACCCCAGAGTAAAGACCATAATCTTAATAGTTTTTCATTCTAATGTCCTATTATTCGCCCAAGTTGATTTGAAAAAGAGAAACAGAAAGACCTTAACCTTTTACAGTTTTTAAAAAGAGTATTTTATAGTCTGCATAATAAGGCAGTGGTTTCAGCTATGTTTTGTCCTGTATTCGGTGGTAGAGATGGCTCCACCAGAGACTTGCAATAGGATTTTTATTTGATTTACATTTTTACATTTACAATGCAATTTTCTCTGGCATGTTATTTTTCTTGTAAGTTGCATTAAAACATGATATAAATAAGTAGATTACATTGCTAAATAAAGGACAGAAAAAATATATTAAAAATAAACTAGAATCAGAATAATTGCAATTTTTTAAGACTGCATCCATATACACATTTGATTATGTTTATAAACTGGAAAAGTTAAAAAAGATAAAAGAGGGTGTATGCATATATATATACCTGCTTATATTTACACACACACACACACACACATACATACATACATAAATACATATATACATGTACATACATAGTTACACATATATTCTACTAATTTAATGGTGAGATTACATCATTACAATTTTCGCTGACATTTGATTTCTAGTGAGTTTGAATATTCATTCATGATTTTTGTCGGTTTTATTTCTTCTAAAAAAGTTTGCTATCCCTATCTTACTTTTGACTTAGTGATTTTGTAATCAATTTGAATGATATATTTATGTAATCATGTCATATTTACTGAAAATGTTTCATAACTTCATATACACATATATATAATTTCTATCTATATGAACCTTGAGAAGTTATTATCTAATCAAACTATCCAACTTTTCCTTTCTGATCTGTCTTCTTATTCCCAAACTTAGACCATACCTCTATGTAAACTGATTTATATGTACGTGCTCCTTAATATGTATTATTTCTTAGACAATAAAAATGGATAATAATCTACCTATTATCATATACATATGATATGTAAATATCGTATATATGTAAAACTTTGCCTCTTTTACCTTAAAATAATAGTAAGCATTTCCCCATGTAAATCAATAACTACATATCTAATCATGTTTGTTGACTATATATATAAATAAATAAAATACTCTCCAATTAATAAATATTCAGATTTGTTTCAAATAAGAATTAAGGTTGAGATGGACTTCTTTGCCTTTTTTGTCCCAGATTTTTCCCTTCAGATACCCTTTTATAAATAGAATTTTGGGATCAAAAAAAATTTTTAAGATGTCTTTATATAGGTTGCCAAAATACTCTCCAAAAAACGTCTGGTAAAAGAAAATTAAGAAAAAGAAAAATAAATAAATTAAAAAAAAAAAGAAACAAAAAGCGTCCATTAAAAGATAAGGGTCTAATGACAGAGAGAACTGGGAGAATATGAGGTCATGGACCCTGACGTGGAAAAGTTAGCAGGTGGTGGTTGAAGCTGGGTTAGGTGACAGCCATGAAGTTCAAGAGATTCTGACAAAACCGGGAAGGGGCCAACTAGATGCATGCTAAATTCACCCAGGAAGATTCATTCATTCATTTATTTGTTTGTTAAACAAATATAGGAGGTTTACCGTGAACGAGGCACTGTTTGAAAGAAACATAACAGACAAAAAAAATTACTGTCTTCATGGAGCTTATTTGTATTCTAATAAGGGAAACAGACAATAAGCAAATAAATAAGATAAAAGATGTATTACGTGTGGAATGTGATAAACTAAACTCAAAATGGAGTCAGCATGGCTAAGGGAAGCAACTAAAATACAGTACGGAGGCCACTAAGGAAATGGGGGTCTGCACAAGCAGTTTCGTATCTCAGAAGAAAAATGGGTATAGTTTGCTGCCAAACTGCAATCCTGAACCCACCATCTGTTACAGACTCGTACAGACTCTTACCTGGCTTTGTGTAGCAACTAGTCAGTAACTGAATAGTGCACAAGCTTCTCCGCCAACTCCAATCACAAAGCATTCAAAACAACTTATGTAAATGAACAAACTTCCTGCTGTTTACTTTTAAAACCCTTAAATTTTTGTCAGCAATTTGGAGCACAATTTGGATTGCTACCTAAACCTGTGTCTCCTAGGTCACAATCCCTAAGACTCCAGATAAATCTAACTAATTGTTTTGCAGCTGTGCCCTATGTTTCTTTTGTTTTCTTTTGTTTTGTTTTTGGTTGACATATGTCATGTATTAGGAGGAACTTTAAAAGAAAAAGCTTGGAAAAGAGCTAAGGAGTGCTAAACTGGGAGG
The DNA here is from genome assembly GCA_029783875.1 of Phataginus tricuspis. Classification (NCBI taxonomy): domain Eukaryota; kingdom Metazoa; phylum Chordata; class Mammalia; order Pholidota; family Manidae; genus Phataginus; species Phataginus tricuspis. Next base: position 10,047,940 of record JAQQAC010003584.1, on the reverse strand, counting down.
CTTATAATTTTAGAAGGGATGTCAGGAAGGCTTCATTGAGATGGTGGGAAGTTAACTGGCACTCTTCTTGGTGGAGAGTGATTCAGGAAAAGTCAACAGCCTAAGCAAAGGCCCTGAGGCAGTTTGCACAGTGTGTTGGGAAAGTAGCAAGAAGACCAGTCAAAGACAGTCTAATACCAGTGAAGGAGGGTGAGAGACCTGGAGGATGATAGAGAATGATAATGAGTGGCGAAGCCAGAACGAGTGAACTTCAAAGGAGGAGCATATTTTACATGTAAATATAAAAGCATGGTTTGAAAGCAGCAATGAGAAAGCAATGAAAGGGAAGTATCCCTCTCCCACGTGAAGTGGCCAGGGCCTGAAAAGAGAGCTGCAAATACATCTTCAGAGGAAAGAGGGATTTCAGTTAAGGCTGAAAGATAAAAGTCTTCTGTAACAACAGGAGAATGAAGGGGGAGTTTCTAAAAAAGAGAGAAGAAGAAGAAAGGACATTACCAAAGTTACAGAATACCTACGTTAGTTTATTTGCTGATGGGGGAAACGGGGCAGGGGAGAGGTAAGAAAAATAAGGGAATGAAAGCTTGAAAGTTATTATGTGATGGTGGGAGAGGGAAAATGAAGAATGAAAAGGAACTGGCCAGTGAGCTAGCCAGCTCAGTAAGATGAAAACCTACCTACCTCGGTGGTTTCCCAGAAGCAAAGTCTGGTGTTCAGAAAGCCAAGAGGGGGGAAAAAATGTATTTTAAGAAATAAACAACTGTGGCAAAGGAGGTTGAGAGACTGAGTAATTCAAGTGCTGAGAATTGACCACTGGATTCGGCAAGATGTAAATCATTAGTGGCGTTGACAGAACGGTTTTAGTGGTATGCTGGGACTGAGAGTCTGAAGAGATTAGAAGAGGTACGGACGATTTGACAGTAAGTTAAACAAACAAGGTGGAGTTGGGCTTTCATGGAAAGCAATTTTGTATAATAGGGTGAGAGACGGAAAAAGACAAGTGCTAGGGAATATTTTCTTAAGATGGTATATGTTGGTGTTCAAGAAAACCCAATTAAAAAGAAATCCCTTTTGTATCTGCCCAAATTCTGAATCTCAGGGAGCTAGGAAACAAGCAGCCAAAGATAAAAATATTACTTCTTTTACTACAAAATTATTGGGGTAGGTGGATTTAAGTCTATTAGCCAAGCACAATTTAATAGTATTTTATAGAGAATTAGGCAGGCTATCTGCCCACTTCCTGGCAGCACTGAACAGTTTAGATCTTCCTTACTGGGGTCTGCCCTTATAAAATGTATGATTTTAAGAAAAGGAATAAAACAGGTTTTCTTTAGGCAGGTGGAGTCCAAAGAGGAAAGAGAGGGAAAGAAACTGAGCTGAGCTGAGCTGAGCTCCTGTCTTCACCAATCCAAGAATTTACTGCTCCTCACCTGGAAGATGAATGAGTTCTTCCCTAGCAAGAGATATTCCACCCTGTCTGTTTGTTAGTAGAAATGACTAGAAAGGAGAAACTGAGGATTCAGAAGAGAAGGGAAAGAGCATAGTTCTCAAGTAGGTTACAGGACATGACATCCAGGACACAAGCATTTGATGGGAAATAGGAAGTTTATTCCATTTTCCAGAAAAGAAAGCAGATGATAGGGTACAGATACAGTTAGGTTGACAAATTGGTGTTAGAAGATTCGTTTTTCTTTTCTGATTGTTCTTATTTCTCAGTGAAATCAAAGTGATACCATCAGTTAAGAGTGAGGGAGACTAGGTTTGAAGAGATGGAAGGTGTAAAATAATCCTGCCTAGGAGTGGGAAAGGGAATTGACTAGGGAGGTGAAGATTGGCTGAGCAGTGCTGAAGACCCACTTGAGCTTTGTGATTGTAAATTTAGAGTGAACCCAGGCAGCACAGTAATAGATTTTTTCCCCCAGCCATACTCTACTCAGATACAGGAAAAGAGTTTCATTTAACTAAGGCTGTGGCTTTGTCAGGTGACTCTTAGAGAGAAAGAAAGGAGAAAGGATATTTAGGTTGTATGCAAAGGAGTGATAGAGCATGGAATTAAGTCTATGTAAAGAGGATAGAAATGAGAAGAGAGGTATGATATAAAGGGAAAAGATGCGTGGGCAGTGAACTGAAGCTCCCAATGGCATCAAAGAAATATGGCTAGAGTACTGGGATAAATATGTTGGAAAGCTAAGGGTTATTGCCAAAGAACAGAATGCTTGAAATTGAGATTTGGAGGTGTTAAATGTCATGATGAGGTCTAAGGCAAATTGTGAGCAAGTGATTGAGGTGGACTGACTGAAGACAGCATTCCAAGTAAAGAGGTCCAAGCTCTGAGAGGTTGAATGGACCATCTACATAATTGTTGAAGCCACCAAGAGTGATGACAGGAATAGTGACGGAGATAGACCATGAGCCAGTGGTAAAAGCTTCAGTGGGTTGTATGACTGAAAGATGAGAATGATAAGAAGGAAGAGCAGTAGGTGGTTTTGTCTAATGGCATATGCTTTCCGTCTGGAGTTTTTGAAGTAAGATTGAAGAGAAAGGATCTGAGAAAACAGTGATGACTGAGGAAGGCACCAGTCATTCTCTCTTATGTTTATAGTATCAGTACTGTGAGAAAAAGTAGGTACCACCTGAGAGGGCTTCAGAAAAGGTCATTGGAATCCACTTTCCTTGACCCTTTTACCTGGATTGTAAAATAAAGGGATGAATGGTCAAAGGAGAAAACTGGGGATGTGGAAGATTGTGCCAAAAAAGAGAACATGAGCGACAGAGAGCAGAGTGGAAGGATTAGGATATGTGGGAATACAGGTCCTTATATGTAGATATTTCTGTGTGTTCCTTCATGCCCTGGTTCTTGGGCTTCTAGAAAAGATGGAGGTACATGAGGCACAATGGCATTAGTTCTGATGTTTTCTTAGGAGAAGTTCAATTCCATTTACAGCCTTTTTTTGGTTATCATAAGGCAGAAGTAGGCAGCGTCTGATGATGAGAATGGTAGAAATCTGGAAAGTTCCTTAAATCCAGCTGAGGGGAGTGCTACCCACTTTGCTCATTTCTTTCCTGAATTTTCTTTGACACTCTGGTCTGTTTATTTTATTGCATGAAATGTAATATTATATTGCAAATTTCCTCCCCAAATCCCTCTGGACTTTCTATGTTAATTAATTTTTAAGATTGATTTAGAGCTTAGTAGAAAAATATTAGACTCTTCTTCTTTTCGCTAAAAAATAAATTCTCTCTCTCCTATGGAATTTCCCATAACCTTTCACTTGAGCTCTCTTGTAACATTTTATTATAATTATTTTTGTGAATGGCTAATATCTGACTTATAAACTTTCTACTACACTGCAGTGCCCAACACTGTATCTTACATATAGTGGGTCTTTGATAAACACATGTGGAATGTATGAATAAAAAAAGCTATGAACAAACTGACAGTCAGAAAGTCTGCATTAGATAATCATTCTGCCGCTCACTAAGAACCTTGAACAAGTTATTTAACTTCTCATATTTGCATCTGTAGGTTAGGAATAATAACACTCCTGTCGAACTATAGCCTGCTGACGTTGTAAGAAGTATGAGAAGCAGATGCAGCATTTGAAAATGCTTTGAAAACTGATTCCAAACAAGCTATTTAAAAACTGACATTCAAAAAAAAATTATCATTTATTAGAAGACAATTTGATAATTTGCAGAAAGTATTCCATTATAAGTCTGAGACAATTATTTTTTGTCTCATACATATCTGGAAATAAAAAGCTGGAGAGAACTCACATGATAATTACAAGTTCTCATTCCACCACCTTTAGCATAGAAGTACTGCTGAAGGTAGAAGACATGAACTGACTGTCGTTTTCAACTCCAAATTCAACAAAACTTTTCTACAGCTTCATACCGTACCTGAAATCCTGACATTACTAATTTATTCCCTGGAGTTAAACATTGTCTTTATGCTTTGAGCTCTATTCCAGAGAAAACGGGGGACTAGCATAGTGCATGTGGCTTGGATTTGAATCCCAGTTTTGTGATTTATTGGCTCTGTGCCTTTCTCAGGTTTCCTAATTTGTAAAATAGATATGATAGTATCTTCCTCCTAAAGCTATCATGGGGACACAATAAGATAATGTATAAGATATATATGGAAGCATTTCTGTATGGTACCTGGCCAATGCCAACCTCCCAAAAAAGTTAGGTATTTTTAAAGTTGTCATAAAATCTTTAATAACTAGTGAGGATGATAGATGGAATAGAAAACAAAGATATAATACAGAGAATCAACAAATCGAAAAGGCTGTTCTTGGAAGAAGATTAATAAAACAGCCATACCTATGGGAAAATTGATCAAGAAAAAAACAGAGGAAAACAAACAAGAAATGTGAGAAATGAAAGAGGGATACAACTGCAGAGACAGCATAGATTAAAATTTAATAAGAGAGTATTGTTTATGCTTAATGCCAATAAATTTGAAAACTTAGGCAAAATAGATACATCTCTAGGAAAAAAGTTATTTGGAAAGAAATGGAAAGTTAGAATATTCCTATAACCATTAAAGAAATTGAATCAGTAGTTTCAAATCTTCTCATAACAGGTCCAGTAACTGTATAAATGAGTTATACCAAAGTTTCAGGGATCAAATAATACCCCTCTTATTCAATCTAGAGAACAGAGAAAGAGATAATAGTCACCCAACTTACTTAGCAAGATAAGTTTAACTTTGATATAAGAACCAAGAACAATATAAGAAAATAAAATTGCACATTAATCTGACTAATAAACATAGATTCGATAATCCTACCTAAACCAAAAATTAGAAAACTAAGTTCACTAAAACAAACAAACAATAAACAATACATAGGAATATGTATAAAACATGTTTACCCAAGGAAATAAATGTTAGGACATTATAAACTTATTGATACAATTTTACAAATTAATTATTTTAAAGAAGAACAATCATATAGTCATCTTTATAGATGCAGATAAAGCAGCTGATACAATTCAACTACCTTAGCAAGATAGGATTGAAGGAATCTTCCTTAACTTGATAAAGTGTGTCTACCAAAAATATATAGCAAGCATTGTGGGAATGGAAAAAAATTAGAAGCGTTCCATTAAACTCAGAAATAAAGTGTGGATACCTTCCATTACTACTTTCGTTCAGTAATGTACTAGAGAGTTAGTTGGAAGAGTAAGGCAAGATAAAGAAAGATGTAAATATATGGAAAGGAAGTGTATTAGTCTGCTTGGGCTGCTATAACAAAATACCATAAACTGAGAGGTTTCAACAGCAAACCAACATGCTGGCCAGTTTGGTTCACCTCTCAGCTTGCAAGTGGCCAGTTTTTTGCTGTGTCCTTATGTGGCAGAGAGAGAGAGAGAAAGCAAGCTCTAGTCACTTCTTAAAGAGGGTATTAATCCCATCATGAGGACCTTAGCCTCATAACTTCATCTAGACCTAATTACCTCCCAAAGGTCTCAGCTCCAAATACCATCATATCGAGAATTAGAATTAGAATTTGGGGGGCCTAGGGGCATCAACAATTCAGTCCATTATAAGAAGATACCAAAACATCTTCAAATGATAGATTTTGTATATAGAAAACCAAACGGATCTACAGACAAATACTGTTAATAATTGTAATTAGCAAAGGGGCTGAAATGGGACCCATATACAAAATTCAGTCACATTTTGTCCCACCAGAAACAAGCCAACAATAAATATTTTGAAATATAGAATTAAAAATAGCAATAAAAAAGCATAAAATACCTAAGAATAATCTTAGAAAGTATGTGTGTGGGAATTTATAGAGAAAATCAGAATTGAACAAAATTAAAGAAGTTCTAATAAATGGAGAGAAGACAAATAGAACAGCTACAAAGAATAGAGAGCCCAGCATATAAGAGAACTTCACACATACGACAAACTGGCACCATAAATCAATGGGGAAAGACTATATTGCTTAGAAGATGGTGTTGGGAATACAGACTTAACACAGGAAAAAAAAATAAATGTGGATCCCTGTATAACACTACTTATAGGGTGGCCTATAGATGGATTAAACAGAAACACAGAAAAATAACTTTGTGATTTAGTATATCGGTTTCCTCCTACTGGCATAACACATTACCAAACTTACTGGCTTAAACAACACAAATTCATTTTCAAAAATTTTTAAATCAAGGTGCCAGCAAGACTATGTTCCTTCTCAAGACCCTAGAGATGAATATAGCTTGCGGGGGGCCCCTTCTTCTGGCATCAAAGCAGCAGCATAACATCTTCATCTCTCTCTTTCTGACCTCAGTTTCTGTGGTTGTATCTATTTGAACTCTCACTCTTCTGCTTTCTTAAGGAGGCTCATGATTACACTGAGCACATACACCCAGATAATCAAGACTAATCTATCCATCTCAAGATCCTTAACTTAATCATATCTGCAAAGTCTCTTTTTCCATTTAAGGTAATATATTCATACATCCTGGGGGGAGAATTAGGACACAGACATCTTTGGAGGCCATTATCTTGTCTACCATAGTTAGGAAGCTTTTGTGCAATAAAGCCAAACCATAGGAAAAAGAGGATTGATTTGAATACATCAAAATAAAGAAGTTCTGAAATAAACTGAAGAAGGAATAAATTTAACCAAGGAGGTAAAATACCTGTACATGAGGTATTTCATGTATAGGTGAAATACCTATACATGAAAACTATAAGACATGGATGAAAGAAATTAAGATGACACAAATAAATGGAAATATATTCCATGCTCATGAATTGGAAGAATTAATATTAATATGGTTAAAATAACTATACTACCCAAAGTGATCTACAGGTTCAACACAATCCCTATCAAAATTCCAATGGCATTTTTTCATGGAAATAGAACAAACAGTCCTAAGATTTGTATGAAACCACAAAAGACACAAATATTTAAAGCAAATCTTGAGGAAGAAGAACAAAGCGGGGACAGTACACTTCCTGGTTTCAAACTATATTGCAAAGCTATAATAATCAAAACGGTATGGTATTTGCCTAAAAACAGATGCATTGATCAATGAAAGAAAAGAAAGGGCCCAGAAATAAACCCATGAATATATGGCCAGTTAGTTTTTGAGCCAGAAGTATACAACAGAGAAAGAATAGTCTCTTTAATAAATGGTGTTGGGACAACTGGACAGCCACATGTAAAAGAATGAAACTGGACCCCTATGTTATACCATACACAAAAACCAAGTCAAAATGAATTAAAGACTTGAACTTAAGATTTGAAACCAAAAAAGTCCTGGAAGGAAACACAGGCAGTAAACTCCTTGACAGTGCTCTTGGCAATGATATTTAGATTTGACACCAAAAGTAAAGGCAATCACAGCAAAAATAAACATGTGGGACTACATCAAACTAAAAATTTGGAAACCATCAGCAAAAGGAAAAGGTAACCTATGGAATAGGAGAAAATAGCTGCAAATCCTATACCTGATAAGGGGTTAATATCTAAAAAATATAAGAGTTCATACAACTCAATACCAAAAAAATTTTTGATTAAAAAATAGAGGAACTGGATAGACATTTTTCCAAAGAAGACACACAGTGAACAGATATATGAAGAGGTGCTCAACATCACTAATCATTAAGGAAATGTAAATTAATAGCACAGAGACATATCACCGTACACCTGTTAGAATGGCTATCATCAAAAAGACAATAACAAGTGTTAGCAAGGAAGTGGAGAAAATGGAACCCTCAAGCACTGTTGGTGAAAATATAAACTGGTAGATCCACTATGGAAAACAGTATGGAGATTCCTCAAAAATGAAAAATAGAGCTACCATTTGATCTAAGAATTCCACTTCTGGATATTATCCAAAGGAAGCAAAATCATTATCTCAAATAAATTATCTCCACCCCCATGTTCAGTGAAGCGTTGTTCATTATAGCCAAGATATGGAACCAACTGAAACATCCATCAATGAATGAATGGATAAAGAAATGGTAGTATATATGTAGTTGTATTCAGCCACAAAAAAAGAAGAAATTCCTGCCATTTGAGACAATAGGAATGGACTTTGAGGACTTTATGTTAAATGAAATGAGTTAGAGAAAGAAAAATACTTTATGATCTCATTGATATGTCAGTTCTGAGAAAACTGAACTCCTAGAAACAGAGAACAGGTTGATGGTTGCCAGAGGTGGTGAGGCAGGGAGCAGGATGGATGAGGGTGGTCAAAGGCACAACCTTTCAGTTTAAAGATATGTATGTAATGGGAATGTAATGTACAGCAGGGTGACCATAGCTAACAATGGATATTTGAAAGTTGCTAGGAAAGCAGATCTGAAAACTTCTCATCCTAAGAAAAAATGTATAACCATGTGAGGTGACGGATGTTAACAAAACTTGTGGTGGTCATTTCAAAAAATATATGTACATATCAAGTCATTTGGTTGTGTATCTTAAACTAATACAATTTTCTAAGCCAATTAATCTCAGTAAAATCAGAAAATAAAAAATAAATACTTTTTTAAAATAAAGAACTTCTGTTCAGTAAAAGACACTGTGGACAAAGTTAATAAACATATGATATAAAAGAAGATATTTGCAATGTCTAAAACAGATAGGAGATTAATATCTAGGGTATATGAGAATATCCTATAAATCAACAAGAAAAAGCAGCTGCCCTATAGGGAACATGTTCATAATGCACAGATAGGAAAAGGACAGAAAAGGAAGCCCCAAAGCCAAATAAACACCTCAAGAGACTCTTAAAGTCATTAGTGATCTGGAAAAATGCTTATTAAAGGAAGTGCTATCCTTTTATACCTATTAGACTGGAAAGTTAGATAATGCAACAGGAAAGTGGGGACTGGGAACTACACACTGCAGCTGTTCTGGAGAGAAATCTGTCAAAATGCTGTCACGTTAAGCATATGCATATTCTACGATGCAGAAAATCTGTATCTGTGCGAATAGCCCCCAAAGATATTCACCTACACACATCTCTAAGAAGTTGTTTGTGAAATTATGGTTTTTGTGTGTGTAAGGAGGGCAGAGTGAGTGGAAGTTAATCTGGATACCCATAACTAGGTGAATGAATAGGTAAAATAGGGTGGCTTCACATGCCATGCTGGAGTTCTATGCAGCAGTTAGCAAGAACCGCCTAGCTATGCCTGTAAGTATTTAAGTGTACATGACAAACAGGATGGAGAAGAGTAACAAATGATATTATTCAATAACATGTATGGAAATTAAAACACACTCAAAAGTATATGTTACAAAAACACATGTAGACCAAAAGATTCATAACAAATAAATTAGAATGTGCCTACGATGGGTGGAATATGGGGAAGGGAGGAAGGAAGGGAGAGAGAGAGGAAAAGAGGGAGGGAGTTAGGAAGTTAGGAAGGAAGTTAGAAAAGAAGAGAGGGAGGGAGGGACAGATGAATAAAAGAAGCATGTTTAAGGATCCAAGCACTCAGTATTGTATATACATTAATTCTCCCCAAATTGATTTACAGATTTAATAAAATTCTAATATAAATCCCTATAGAGTTCTTAGTGAAACTTGAAAAGCTGATTCTAAAATTTCTGTAGGACAAAAAGTTAAGAATAGCCACTATACCCCTAGAGAAGAATAACAAGTCAAAAAGAATACAAAAATCAAGACTTATTGCAAAGCTTTAACAGTTAAAAACATCTCATGGAGTATAATATAGGACCCAGTGTGGAATACAATATAGAACACCACATATGTGGAAACCTGATAAATGCCAGCAGGAGTACATAGACAATGCAGTAAATAGTAATGTGGTGAGGCACTTGGCTATCCATTTTTAAAATATAGATTCCTTCCCATGTCACCTATAAAAACCAGTTACAGATTATTAAAGACTTAAATGTGAAAACAAAACTTGATAATTTTTAAGAAATAAAATAGAATCTCCTTATGATCTCGATGTCAGCCATGATTCCTTAAACAAGATAAAAAACTTAACTGTAATGAAAAATATTGGTAATTTTGACTGCATTAAAATAAAAACCTTCAGTTTGTCAAAGGGCTTTATAAAGAAAGTAGAAAGACATTTATCACATGTACAAATCATAACATGTTAGTATCTGGAGTATAGTTCTTTAAAAAATGTATCATACATCAACAAGTAAAAGACACAAACAATTCCCAGAGTAAAAATAGCCAAAAGACATGAATTCAAAAAAGGAAGTACGAATGGCCCATAAACATGAAAAGGTGTTCTGGCTTACTAGTATCCAGAGAAGCACAGATTGAAATCCTAACAAGGTTCTATTTTTGCACAGGTCAGATTGGCATACTTGCCAAAGTCTGGCAACACCAAATGTTGGTGAGGACGCTGGGCAGCCTGATTGTATACTGCTGGGAATGCACCTTTGCACAACCACTTTGGAAAGCACTTTGGCACTGGGCAGTAAAACTGACTGTGCTACCTACCCCATGACGCTGCTCTTCACCCATATGTTGTGCCCTAGAGAAACTTTTGCCCGTGTATGCCAGGAGTCGGGTAAGAGAATGCTCACAGAAGCATTGTTTATGTTAGCAAAGAAACCAGAAAGAGCACAATGTCCATAAAGGCAGACTGGATAATATACTGAGATGCAGTCATAACATAAAACGCTCTACAGTGGTGAGAATGAATGAGCTACATTCATTCATTCAACTTCATTCTAATGCATTCATAATGTATACTATATAAATTGGCATAGATGAGTCTCAAATCATTTGGAGTGGAAAACGCAAGTTGCAGAGGACTGCGGTAAGTACTCTATTTAATTCTAAAACACAAATATTAACTGCTTGTTCAGAGCCTGACATGTAACAAAGTTCAACAAAATGAAAGAGAATTATGAACATTAGAAAGAAAGGACAAGAATTCAATTGGGGACATGTCAAAGGTATGGAGAACCTTCTATTTTTTTTCTTTTATTTCTTAAGCTGCATGCCATATACATGGGTTTTGATTAATGTTTTTCCTTTATATTATATACATATATAGGCAGAGAATGCATATATAAATATGTTATGCTCATTCATATATTCATAGCCATGATATTCTTTTTGTGTGTATATTGCATAGTAGAACCATAAAGAAAAAAGTGAAGCCTCAGTTAGCGTAAGAAAGGTTTCCAGCGTAAGCTGTGACAGTTGATGATCAGACTCTGGGTCTTCCCCAAGCCTAGAATTCACCCTACACTGTGGCTTTATGCAAAAATAATTGCAAAAAGTTAGTGGCTGGGAGCACACACACTTACACAGGTCCACAAAGACACACACACACACACACACAGACTGCAACCACAGTTGTCATCCTTCTTTCCCCTTATCTGGCACCACTGCCAAGACTAGCAATTTGGCAGGCCTCCATCATGGGTGGAAAGGAACACCATGGGGAACAAAGCCAGTCAAAATGCTGAACCGTTTAGATTTCCTTCTAGACCTGAGGGAAAGGGCTTGGGTGCCGGGAGGGGCAACTTGGAGGGGCCTCGAGGGTTTTCATGCAGGAGGGAGCTGCTTGAAGAGCGCTGGGGAATGCTGGCCTGTGGGGAAGGCATGTGTGGAGTTGACCTTCTGAGAGCGGTATTAGCCATATCAAATGCACCATTCTGAGATTCCTTCTCCCCTCTGACGTTGCTAAAAATGGAATCAGAGGTCCACAATATAGGACTGGTTGAAGTGATTTACGTAAGGCTTGTCTAGTGTAAAGTTTAGCCAGAAACATGGTATGGTCTGGGATCAACGTAGTATTTTTAAGATGAAATGGACTAGCCTTCTGGCAAGGCAGTGCAACCTCAGAAGACCATCCAACCCTTTTAAAATTTTGCTTCCTTCCAAGATACCTCTTCAAACCTTTGCAGTGGCTAAGAGGGCCTTTCTAGTAGCTTGCCATGCCGGAGGTAAAAACACATCACTCACTCAGCTGACGGCAGTCCCAGGGGACTGTCTCTTGCTAAGAGGACTGTGTCAGTCCTGAAGCAGAGTCTGGCGAAATCCAGAAGAACTGCATAGATTTTGAGAGTGACTACAGCTTGTGAATCACCCTGTTCTTTACATAACTTTTTTTTTTTTTTTTTTTGGTGAATTGAGACCACATGGCAATAGAACAAGTTACATGTAGGTCTTTTACAAAAACACAATTTCTCACATGATTTGTCTGCCTTTGGCTCACAATTAAGTCTACCTCTACTAACAAATACACTTAACTTTAGATGTTGTGAATTATAGAAACTGGAAAACCTAAGTGTCCCGCCCATCAGCTGTGATAAATTGGTATTAATTCCAGGAACAGGGAAGCTTTTAAAGAAAGAAAAGCTCTTTAGGTTTTCTCCTAGTCATTCATGTGTGTCACTGGGTATAATAAAATCATACCATACTGTGTTTTATTTTGTCACAGTGAATGCTGACCTTAAGGGATATGCCACAACATGGCGAGTAATGGAATTAGCCTGAGCACAGTCTGTATTTAATGCAAACCTGGTAAATGGTTAACCTGGCCTGGATCTCAAGATGGCTTTGATGTCCTATCTGTCGGGCTGCTATTTAACAAAATGCCACAGACTGGGTAGCTTATAAACAGCAAAAATTTATTTACCACTGATCTGAAAGCCAGAAGTCCAAGGTCAGGGTGCCAGTATATTCTAGGTGAGGGCCTTATTCTGGGTCGCAGACTTCTTGCTTGCTGTATCCTCACATGGTAGAAGGGAGAGCTAGTTTTCTGCAGCCTCTTGTATAAGAATTAATTTTATTCATGAGGACTCCACTTGTGTGACCTAATCACATCCCAAAAGACCCCACTACCTATACTATCACCTTAGGCACTGGGTTTTCAACATATGAATTTCGGGGGAACACAGATATTTAGACCATAGCACTTGGGTTACTCTCCCAGCTTCCAAGTTGCTTCCCGTGGGTACATAGTACAAATTAGGGATTATTTCAAAAGTAAGGAAAAGGAGAAGGAAAAAGTGACTATAAAAAGGCAGGAAGGAGAAAGAAGAGAGGAAGAACAATGGAGAGAGATAGAAGACAAAGTTGAAAAGGAAAGGACAATACAAAAGAGGAGAAAAAGCAGATGAGAGAAGCAGGGAAGGGAAAAAGGGAGTTGGAACACCTGTTTAACGCCTTGAAATCAGCAAGTCTGGCAGGGCTCAGAAGCTTCCAGTGACACCACCGCCCTGTGATGGGAGCTTCCAGTCAAAGCGTTCACCGCAAATTGTTTTTCCTTTTTATTCCCTAAGAGAAAGAATTCTATTAAATTAACAAGTAACTCGAGTCTGGGACCTGTCTGTACTGGTCTAATTAAGATCTAGTTCCCTACAGTAAGGGCACTCTGTATCCTGAGCCCATATGCTCCTCCTTGACCCTTTGACCTGCTCAGGGATGCTCAGAATGGCACAAAACAGACACCTCCCAGCTGAGGTTTGCAGAAACGGAATTTAATCAAAGGTGTGTGACTTTTTTTCCCACTGAGTTTTGCTTATTTAACTTAAACACATGCATGTGCACAGTCACACACACACACACACAGTGCTTGAATTTAAGGCTTTTCAAGTTATAAAGCCGAAGCCTTGTTGTACCCCCTTATGTCTTTCCATAGCAGAATAACACGCAGTTTCCAAGCCGGTGGTACCATCATCTCAGTGGTTTCTGCAACATGACTATCCCTCCTCATAATCACCGATGGGTGCACTCCGGTGCCCCAACTTTTCTTCATGTCAGCAGCCCTGAGTGACAATGTCACACTTATGGTTCTGAGGACACTCAGCTAGGGAGTTTGTTATTTATTTGCTTAGCAAAAAGAAGAGCTCATTTCAAAAGCACACAGTGACGGGGAGCTGGGCTGTACCAGCTAAATCCTACTTTTGCATTTGATGAGCTTTATGGAGAATTTGCATACTCAATAAGGAAAAATGACAGGCAGCCTGCTCCATTTATTATTTCACATCCAATCACTGCCCAGTTTGAACCCCTGGATTGTCCTTCTTAATTTTTAAAATTTTGTCATTCCCTTAGGGGTACAAGTTTGACAACATCCCCAGAATGAAATGGTGAGAGATGGGTGATGTCCTTTGCAAGTGCTGTTGGAAAGGAGGTAAAAACTCATAGTCCCACAGTTAACAATCTAACATTTGCTTAATATTAGTGTTTATTATTAGATCATTAGACCATTATTAGAGTGCTATTTAAAAGAGAGAAGAGGGTCCTGTGTAGAGCATACCATCATGTCTCCCCCACTCGCATTGCTCCAGTCACTGTCCTACACATCTTTCCTCATTATCTCTGTAGTCTTCACCATGAACCCGAAAGGTAGGTATCATTATCCCCATTTTACAGATAAATAACCTGAAGCTTAAAGAAGTGAAGCCACTTGCCACGGTCACTGGCTAGCAAGTAGAAATACAGGGATTCAAACCCAAATTGCTGGACTCTACCACAAGGCCCCCCCAACTCTCTGCCTGACCCCGTGTCTCAGATCAGACTGTCTGGAGTCAAATCCTGGCTCGGCTATGCTGTGTGTATGTATTTCCAGTGTACGACCCTGAGCTGGTCACTTTACCTCTTTGCACTCAGTTTCTTATAAAATCCAAATAATAACAGGAGCTACCATCACAGAGTTGTGACAATGAAATGAAAAGGTACCAGCGAGGTGCTTAGAAGAGCTCCCCTAACAGTGAGCATGAGAGGCTCCCATAAATGGAGCTATCATTTATCTTTGTAATTAACAGATATCATCACCCTTCCTTGAAGGTCACTTGTTCCTTATCCTCGTTCTAACAGATCGGTTGCACATGCACCTTTTATTGAAAAGCTACTTGTATCTATTTGGGAAGCAGAGTGGGCATATATAAACAAATGCTTGGATTAGTCTTATATTTTGCTCCACTGGAGGGCGTGCTGCAGAAATCTTACCCGTGTCCCCTGCACCGGCCTGAGTAGGAACTGTCCATCTACACGAGTGCACCATTGGTGACATGAAAGGGGGCCCTCACTGCCTCCCACCACCAGGAAAGCAAGCAACAGGTTATCCGTGAAAATAAAATTTTAGCTGGTACCACCTGGAAATGGCTCTGCTTTCACATATGGAGGCAGCCTGATTGGATCTGGGGAGGTCTTCCCTTCTCGGTTTCTTTGCAAGGTCTTAAGAGGAGTTCTAAAAAACATCTCAGGCCGTCTGGCCTGTTTTTTCCTAAAAGTAAACATGGTCAGAGAAGAAATTTGAAATAAAAGAAGCTAATGAAATTCTTGCCACTTCATGGAGCTGGCCTGAGAATCAGTCATATTCATTTTTTTCTTTTATTCTCCCAGCCATCACTTCTGAAGCATCTATGATGTACAAAGCAATACACCGGTGTGGAAAATTCAAAGATGAAGATCTTATTAGTGACCACTTATTGACTTTGTTTATTTAGCATACGACTGAGGAACAGAAAACCCTACGCAAACAAGCCTAGGCAAAATAAGGAATCTATTGGACCAGGTAAGTAGAACATCCAGGGGTAGCCTAGCATTAAGCAGGGCTAGAGCTGGGGCCTCAAGCGATGTCATCAGGATCCCTCTCCCTCTCTGCCTCTAGCTCTGCCTCCTCCTGCGATGGCTCTGACTCCGCAGGCCTCCAGTTGATGCCCTAAGATCCAATTACTCCAGCAAAATCCAGGATTCACTCTATTTGATACGTCTGCCTGACTAGGATCATATACCCATCGCTGACTCGTTGGACCCGAAGCATTTGTCCTTCCCTGGAATCTGGAATAAGATAAACCCGAAGCTCATGACTCTGAGTGTGGGGTAGTTGGGGTTCCTACGGCCAGGATCCTCACTGAACTTAAACCACCTAAGGATGTAACTGGCCTGTTGCTAGGCTACCACTTCCACACCTTTAGGCAATAAGCTATTATTGTGCTATATAGAGAGCTCGGCCCAGTGCTCCGGGTGGAGGCAGAGATGCTAGTGCTCGACCTACCGGCGGGAGAACAAGCCGGGTAATAAACCCTTTCACCCCAAAGAACGTTCTGCTGTCATTTTCTTTGGTCTCATTGAATCCATAGAGAACTTGCCCGGGGCTGAAACCCATTGGCAAGACAGTGAGATAGAGAAGGATTGTGCTCAGAGGAAGGACAAGGATTTGCAACTGGAAAAAGAGAAATTCTGGGAGAAAAGCCATAGATGTCCATTAAGACTGGATGGCAGAGAAAGCTCCCCAAATCCATTTTGCTCTGATTTTTATTTGGGCTCAAGGCCACATAGATAAAGAAACAAGCTCTAATTTCCCTTGAAGCTAGGTTGGCCATAGGACTACGCTATAGGATATAAGCAGAAGGGTATCTGGAAATTTCCAGGGGTCTCCCTTTAAAGACAGCAGGTGCTCGCCCTTTGCACCTCTCATTCTCACCCCTCCTCCTTTATTGTCTGGCTGTGTTCTGAGCAGGAGGCAGGTGGCAATACCCTAGGGCCGACTGGAGGAAGCCCAAAATTCCAAGACCAGAACTGAAGCAGAGAATGGAGGCTGTGTTCTTTCTACAGAGCCACTTCTTCAGGGCCTTGTACACAAAAATTTATTCAGTAAAAGACATTAGACAAGTGTATAAAGAGATAGCAGAATGAAGTCTGAGCAAGGTCACAGCTCAGGTTTGACTTTGTGGACTTTGGAGTGAGACGCTCCCCTGCTTACTAAATACAATCATGACCAAGTAAATCAACCTTCCTCAGCCTCAGTTTCCACACCTATAAAGTGAATAATGTTACTGCAAGATTTAATGAAATAATCAATGTAAAGTACCTCCACCCTTATCGCCTCCTCCTTCTTCAAGTTAGTATGTGGTAAGTACCAGAAGAAAAGCAGTGTTTTAAAAACAGAAATTGGGTTGAGTTGAGTCTTAAGAATAAATGTCATTTCAGTTTGTTTGAGATAATCAGTTCCCATCCTTAGAAATTCTGGGGCTAGCCCGAGAAATCTGCATTTTAAAAGTATCCTTGTTGATTTTCTTCTTCAGGTGAACCATGGACCGCATTTTGAAAAATACTTGGTTAGGAGATGCACTGGAGAAGTAGGTAGAAGTGAGGGAGGGAGGAGGAAGGAAGGAAAAGAGAAAGAGGAAGAAAAAAAAATACAGGCTCAGGGTAAATATTGGAAAACCCTAAATGTTGAACTAAAAAATTGGAACTTGGTAATTAAGGGAACCATTTTCTGTTTTCGAATAGTTTTTGATCCAACCTTTGCTTTAGGAAATGTAAGCTGGTAAGTGTATGTCAGAAGATCTGAAGGAAGATAACTGAAACAGCCACCTCGTGTGCAGGTAGCGGAAAGAGCTAACACAAGCTGGAGAGTTTTTGCAAATGCCGTTTGAGAAGTAGATGAGGTTGAATTTGGCCTTGAATGTGTTCTATTTTAGATGCCATCAGGACACGCAGCGGCCAGTGAGAAGGCAGATCCATTGTCGTTAAAGCAGAAGTCAATATGTCGTTCCCCGAGTTTGGGAACTTTTCCTTTTTTTTAGGTAATAATAATAGCAGCAACAACCATAATCATTTGGGCAAAAATTAACTATGGCTATTTCTCCTTGGCACAATCAACTGCACTGGGGTCATGCGATCGTTCTGAACTACCATCAGTTAGCAAGTAACAGAGCTGCCCCAGAGCAGTTGAAGAGCAGAGAAAAGTAGAGTGCGTGTAACCCAATCCCACCATGGGATCCAGTCCACAGAGCACATATAGCTGCCTATACTGAGACCACGTGCCCAAACCGGTACCTCAGTAATGTGGTCAAAGTAACTGGCCACAGGTGGTCCACACAGCTGGGTGAACAGCTGAGCCAGTTCACTATTTTTGAGGCTGTCTTAACAAGTTGCTTGAGGTTGGGTGTGTCTGATCTTTCTACTACAGTGGTTCTCCCCCAGGAGCAGTCTTGCCCCTTAGGGAACATCTGGCAATACCTGAAGACATTTTTATTACCACAACTGGGGGAGGCGTTGTTACACGGTAGAGGCTGGGAATGCTGCAAACATCCCGCAATGCTCAGGACGGTCCCTCCATGACAAATAATTACTCCACACAGAATGTCAACAGAGACCAAGTGGAGAAACCATGCTCTCTGAAAACAGCCATGGGCTCTGTGTCTTCCTCTAATCATTTATTTTGTATAGCAGAACCCAATGGCTCTGTGATGCTCAGGAAGCCAAATGCGGAAGACTTATCCCAGCCCTGAACCTGGAAAACGTATTAATGCGTCCTGAGCATGGCAATAGAAAATGTATTTAACCTCATCTGTGTGTGAAAGGAAAGAGAGAGAGAGAAGAAGAGAGTCGTTGTGGAAAATAATTTGCAAGCAGAGACAGCAATCCGGATCTGAGCTAAGAAACTCGTTTAACGCTAAGCCGGAATCGCACGCACGGTGATGCTGCGAGAGTGACGAGCGGGAAGAAGCTAAGCGGTCACCTCCAGTAAAATGCACACGAATCATGAGCAAAAGGCCGAATTCCTCCTCTTCCCCGACCAAGAACAACAAAAAACAAGTTATGTAAATTCGGTTCTTCACAAAAATCCATCCCGTAATTTTATACAGATTGGCAGGGATCGCAAGAGTAGCCTAACAAGAATATTGAAAGGGCAGGGGAAAAATGGCATGTCCAGAAACAATCAGCATTGGCAGCTTTGCCTCCAAGATGGGCCTGGGGAATTGCTGATGGGTCGTGTGTCACCTGCCCAGTGGGCGGTCCCGGAGCAGCCAAGAGGGGAGGACTCCGCAGAACGCAAAATTATAGTAGGAACAGTGGTTTGTGGGACCCCTCTTGTTCTAGTCTAACCCCCAGGGAATCTGTAGGTATGAAAGCTCTGAAACTATGGTTTGGGGAGAGCGGAAGGATAAGCAGGTTTGGAGGCAATGTGATTGGATCGTGTAGGGAAAAGTCCTTCCCCACTTCACACTGTTTCCACCCACCAGCCTTACCCTTAACGCGGCATCAGGGAAGTGACCGTAGCCTCCTTCAAGTTGGCTAGAATATTCCTGAGGAAAAACCATCTAAGTAATCGGCTCTAAAATCTGTCACTTGGTGATTGGTGGCTATGGGTGAGGAAAATTTCCTTACGAAATTCAGACAGAATTTGCCAGCAAACTTTCCTTTTCAAAAGAAACATTGGCTTCTCATGGGACACTTTCTGCTCCTCGCATTGCTGTGGTCTTGGGGTGCTGTGGCATCTGTATTAGCTTCCTGTGGCTGCCATGAAAAATTATACAAACTTTGGCTTGAAACATCACAGACTGATTATCGAGCAGGTCTGGAGGTCAGACGTCCAGCATGGGGTCTCGCTGAGCTGGGGCCAAGGTGTCAGCAGGACTATGTTTCTTCTAGAGGATCCGTAAGAGAATCGGTTTCCTTGCCTTCCCACCTTCTGGAGGCCACCTGCATTCTTTGGCTAACGGCCCCTTCCATCTCCAAGGCTGGCAGTGGCCAGCTGAGTTTACCCACATAGAGTCACTCTGACATGGGCACTCTTCCGCCTCCCTCTTCCATCTTTTAAGAACCCCTGTGAATACACGGAGCCCACGCAGATAATCCAAGATGATATTCTTATTTTAAGGTCTGCTGATCAGCAACTTGAATTCCATCTGCAGACCTTAATACCCCCTTGCCATGTAACATCATATATGTGTATGTATCCATGCATACGTGGATGGATTGAAACACGATAGAGATCTTGAGAGGGGCCACTTTTCTAGTAACCACAGCCTCCCCGTTTGATCTCTCCTTTGTAATTTTGGGTTGGCAGCTCATTGAGGGCACCCGCAGTACCAAGAAGTGTCTATAAATAAATATGTGCTAAATGAATGAATGAATGAATGAGTGGGTAAGGAAGTGAAGGGTTAATAGTCAGCTTCCTGACTTAACTTTATAAATCCTGAAATAAATGTAATTACTGGAGCCTCTGAACTCTCACCCACACAACTGATAAAAACCCTTTAGAGACCATGGACTCCATCCGTGGACAGCTGAGCCATGTTTCCAACTTCACTTCTGACTTTGATGGCTCTGACTCCTGGCCTTTTTGGGATTTAGTAGTTTAAGACCAGAATGGACAAGATCTCTTTCCTGTCTTCCTATTATATACAAAACGCTCAATTATGCAAACCGTGTCCTCTCATAGCTCTACCCTTTATCTGTTTGTGTTGTTTTAATCACCTCAATTCAGGATTTTTTTTTTAATCCCATGAATTTATTCCAACTAATTAACCTCTTTTCTATTCCCTCCAGGGTTTGGGCTTAAGTGTAGTGACTTGAATGAGGTCAGTCAGTCAGTGTAGAGTTCTTACTTACTGGACTCCTCTGGAAAGTACGGAGCTATTCTGGACTCAGATTTATTTTCCTATTAGGTTGTGTGAAATTCTGACAGCTGCAAAAATAATTATGATTCTAAAATAGAACATAAATACATGTGTAGAGCAAAAACATTTTATCCTTCCTCAATTAAAAGAAATGATTTGCCTTTTTATTCTCAAAGCTATTAAGGGCACATTTAACTCTGTGTTCTGCAGTGGACGATTTAATCAATGGAGGTTCTGCTGGAAGCATGCACTCCTGTGCCGGGTTCCCTCCACCAGTCACTTGTGTGTCCAAAACCCTGCTCATTTAGATAACTGGTTTATGGATATCAAGTTTTAATATTAGCCTAATGAAAATACATTCCCCAAATATTGTACCTATTTGCCTAATTCTATCACTCAACCCCTTTCCTCTGATATGTTTGCTCTAAAACAGAGGCAATTATGTAAACATCTGGCTACCAGCTGGGACAGTCATTAATCTTAATAAGTTGCACCCCCATTTCTTACAGAACAGCATTTGGCCCAAAGTTACCCAACAATCAGTGACAAAGTTAAGTGGAAGTTAAAATGTGTCTTCCTGCACCTTCCTTCTTCAGTCTCCAGTAAACACATTTATCAGCATCAACCTGCTCCCAGCAGTGGCTCTGTGAGCAGTAAAAGCCACCACTGACCGAGCTTGAGCCCTTTCCGGAGATCAAGCCCCTGCAGTACTTTGAGTATGTTTCACTGTTTCGCTTAATTCCCTACAATCATCAGCGGTATGTATTATTATCCCCATTTTATAAACAAGGAAACTAGAACTTAGAGACATTAAGTAATTGGCCCAAAGTCATCCTACAAAAAGCGGCAGAGCTAGAAACTTAAATTTTTTAGAGCTAAGTGACCCCCAAGCCCAGATTATTAACCTCTTAAATACTCTTAAAGATATGTTTACTGTTCTTAAGTGGAAAAAGGAAGGGAATAAAATTATAATAAGAATTCTTTTTCTTAATGGGATGAGAAAATGTACGGGATAAAATTTTTAAACTGTCCCTTGGATAATTCCTTGATTTGTATTATCTGTCATCTCTTTGCTGTTAGAACGGCTAGTGAGGACTGGCCACGAGATTTGTCTTCATCTTTGACTTCCCAACTCAAGGCCCTGACCTCCCCGTGCTGTTCTGTGCCAGTTAAGCCTGCACTTTCATCATTGGGTGTTGGGGACTCCCCTATCAATGGTTTAGTGCTTCTCCATTTATTGATGGCAGCAGTTAGTTCTGGCTCTCTGCTCTCTGGCCTGGCCCCTTAGCCACTCCTGGGGTATTCTCTGCTTCTTGCTAACCTATACCCCATCTCCAGCCTCCTTTGCCACTCCATTCTCTCCTACAGTTTCCTTTCGTTTGTCTCCTTGCATGTCATCTTTTGTAGTCAAGTCCCAGCCAGCTGTCACCCTCTACTCTTGTCTTAATTCAGCAAGCATTCATTAAGGGCCTTTGCATTTGCAACTCTGTGTTGCAGTGTTCCAATCTTATTTTTCTCACCTGTCACTACACTGTTCTTTTTCTATCACGCTCTAGAAAGCAGCAAATAAAGAGAAGGGCCAGGCCCATGTACGTCTGTATGGGTGGGGGTGCGGGGACAGGAACTGTGGTCCATGCTGCTTGGCAGACACATGGCCTGTGGGTCACTCAAGGGCCCTCTTCACCTTCTGTTCTTCCTCCCTCAAGTCCACAGCGTATCTTGCAGAATAAGGTCCAGGATTAGTGCCGACAACCCTTAGCTTAACCCAGGATACCAGCCCACAGTCCTGTTCTCACGCACAACATCATCACTTACAGTCAAAGATGTTCGTATGGGCAGGGGATCTAAAGAGAAGTTGGGAGTAATTTTTTTTCTCTCTCAAACAAGAAAATCCATAGTATCTCACAAGATAGAACAAATTTTACATAATTCTATCCAGACTTTCCTTTCACACAAACTTCAATAGTACCTGTCCATAGCTTGTTTAAGGATTGTTATTTCATAGAAGGATTCCATTAAAAAATACTGCCCTTTCATAAAAATACAATGTTTCTAAACTGAGATGTTCTATATAGTCATCCATTTATCCAACAGGTATTATTACATCCCCTTTATGTAGAAGACAAGGAGTTAGGCATTAATGAGTAACACAGGGGGTATAGACTACCCTGGCCTGGCCCCAAAGGACTCTACAGCACCAGGGAGAGGGGAATAAACACACAAAGCAAATACACATCACAACTCAGGCATTCTGATGCAAACAGGACATTGGGAGGAGGGGTCCCCCCCTACACCACCACCACCTCCGCACAAAACAGTACTTTTTTAAACAGAGTTCTCTGAACATGCAAATGGCCACCGTCATTTTTAGGGTTCTTCTGTGAGTATGGTCAAGCAGAGGTGGGAAATTTGGGTTTTTCTATCACTTCAGGCTTCACGTCCATGTGACATCTGACAAGGCCTGAGCTCTGTGGCTGTGAGTAGCAGCGAACAGGAACTGGGCACCAGGGAGGTCTGGTCCTTGCTCGTTGCTACGAGGGAGGTCTTTTCTGCTTCATTCTCACTCAGGTACATTCTATTACCCAAGTGCTGGGACAGTGGCTTCCTCTGCTGAGAGCCTAGATACTGAAGAAGGCATTAAAAAGGAGAAATAAATGTTCTCTAGAAGGGCTGCCCAAGGAAGTACTACCAAGGAATCCGTATGCTGAAAGGAAGGACACTCTACCTTCTCTTTGTGCTTGTGGCAGGTGTGGGATCTCATTAGGACTTTTCTCCCAGGAGCCCGGAGCTGCCCTTGACCCTCTCCTGGTGTTGCTGAAGACAAAACCCCATCCTTCTTGTCTTTCTGTAAGATTCTAATTTCTATTAAGATGCACACATCTCACAAAGGTGATTCTTGAAGTTGTGATAATAATTTGCCAGGACATGTGAATTTTCTAAGCAGAAGTTCTTCTGTGGCAGAAACACAGAGGCAAATGGTGGTAAAGTTGTGGGTGGAGCAAAGCCACTTAGTAGGTGGAAAGCCCGGGGTTCAGACCCCAGAACAAATGCCATTTACTTCACTATTTTGCTTGGGAGCAGCTCTACTTATAAGACCCACTAAGAGGTAGATGATCGAAGTGTTGGCGCAATATTACTTAGATATTCTATTTTGTTACTGACTGGTCCTTTTTCTTCACATTTACCCTTTGGTTCAGAGTAATCTAAGTGGCCAGCTGTTACTTGAGTGACTCCCATAAGGTGACTTCCTCCCTAGAGCAGATTATGGTTTAGGAGAGAGAGGGTGGCAAAGGTTGTTCCATCTCTCAGGGCCCCAGATCATGGCACTGCTTTTCTTCTAAGGGCAGCAGCTAATAAAAAGCTTCCCTGGCACCTCACCAAACGGGCCCATAAAAGAAATGAAGGATGACTGAGCTAGACTGAGCCCTTGAGGGTGTTCTCCAAGATACGAGCGGGCATCATTTCAGTAAAGGCAAAAAGGTGCTAACAATGCAGGAAGAAGAGGCCTTTGTGAGACTAAACGGAGGTGGAATAGGATGGGCTACAGCTACTCAACAAATCATTTGAAAAGCCTACTTTCTCTGGTGAATGGCCCACTCTGGGAACACCTGAGCCCGTAACAGACCATAGAAGGAACCCACCGGCCCTAAGCTGGAGACGCTGCTCCTCTCCGCCCCAGGGTCGAGGCTTCCGGGAAGGCTGGGAAACCCTTCTCCGCAGCTTCTCCCTTGGCCGCTGGCACTGCTCCTGCGATTCTGAGTGCCAAGGCGGCCCCCTGGCCCCCACAGCGGAAGCCCACCCCGTCTGGCCTCTCTCCGCCCCCATCTTTCTTCCCCCTGGACTCCAGCAGCCCTCACAGCCCACCATGTACAAACAAGCCACAAAAAATGACCTGGTCCGTAGCTGAGCCCTTTATGGGAACAAGAAATGAGCTATCGAGTCATGAAAAGATATGGGGAAAACGTAAATGTGTATGGCTAAGTAAAAGAAACCAATGTGAAAAGGCTAAACATACTGTATGATTCCAACTGCACGATATTTTGGAAAAGGCAACACTGCAGAGACAATAAAAAGGTCAGTGCTTCATGGGAGGCGGGGAGGTATATAGGCAGAGCACAAATGATATTTAGGGCAGTGAAAATATTCTATATAATACAACAAATATGTATCAATACATATTTGTCCAAAGCCACAGAATGTACAACCCCTATGGTAAACTGTGGACTTGGGGTGAATATGATGTATCAATGTAGGTTCATCGATCATAACAAATGTACCACGTTGGTAGAGGATGTTGATAATGAAGGAGGTTGTGCACGTGTCAGGGCATATGGGGAATCTCCTTACCTCCCTCTTTATTTTGCTGTGAACCTGAAGCTACTTTAACTACTTTAAAGAAAGTCTTTAAATAAATAAGCAGAAAGAAAGAAAAACCTCTTCCAGGAGCATTGGTTTTATTTCACGGTAAATAATCGAAACATTATTCATACATGAACACAAGCAGACATTTTAAAGAGTAGAACGGAAAATTCACACTATTTTCTAAGATAAAACGTGATGCAAAAGAAATGTCATCTTGGGGAGGCCTCTCAGGCTCCACCAATGCGCTTCCCCAAAGCCTGCATCAGGCTGCTGCTGGAATCCAAGCCGCAGTCCTCAGGTGTGAGCCATACTTGCGGTCCTGTTGGAGAAGCTCTGCTCTTTCACGTCTGTGACAGGATGGAAGAGAGTAAATGCTTGATACATATTTATTGACATTGTTTCTTCACATTTCAGAGCGCCTACAGGAAGCCGAATTCAAATCTTTTATGTGGAGATGGAAAGGGAATAATGGCCTTTCTGGCACTGGAGAAGCCCTAGAGAAATGTTCTGCTTGGCCACCATTTGATGGTTCCCTCACCAATGAGTTGGTTTTAAGAATGAGAACATGGTTCAAAGGAAGAAGAAATCTTGGAGGGTTGGAACCGGGGGAATGAGAGGCACGTATAACAAAAAGCACAGGTAAATCAGAGTAAAGCTCAAAGACAACTCCTGGAAGAAGGAAACGCACTCAAGCAATGGAACAAATGAATCTTCTTTTCCCTCTAAACTCAAATCTTCAAGAAACAAACCACTGGGTTTTTGTTTTCTTTGGGCTTTGTTTCCGTTTTGCTTTTATGCTTCAGAAAGGACCAGAAAAGTTCAGTGGCTCAGGTGAAATCTTTATGTCAGCAGGAAAGACAAAACCCAAATTAACCTCGTTGGCAGGGCTCCTCATAGTAGCTCCCAACCACAGAGCAAGAACCCTCCTTGCTTCAGAGAATCAGCCAAAAGCAAAATTGCTCAGCCAATTTTGCCAAGTAGAACTTGAGTTAATACCTCATATTTGGATAATGTGCAAGTTACTGAGAATTCCCCCATAAAACTTGGCCCCATGACTTAGAATAACCTATGTGCTTCAGTGTGGTATCAAGACAGACTTGTTGCTGGGCGCCTATTTGGGCCACACAGCCCTGGGCTCCCCACATCATCTCTGAGTGGGATTATAATGTCTTGAGAAAGAGGTATAGCCCATCTAGGTTCTCCACATTAGCAGCTGAGAATGCCAGTGGAACCCAGTCTTCAGAACTGGCATTCTGGGCATGGTAGAGCTTCTGACCACTGTGGAATTCACCCAGGTTACCAACCTGCCTGGCCAAAATTGGTCCTTTAAGGAACAGTCCTAGAATTCATCTAAGCTGCCAGGTCTTGGTGTCACGGATGGCTTTAGAGGGCTGTGATGGGGGAGTGCAGTGGCCTGAAAAGCCCAGCAGTGGGTGGAGGTGGGTGGAGCCATCCTGGCTGCTCTCTGCTTACAAACCGGGGCATTTAACAGTTATGCCCTAGGAAGGATCTTAGGGGTCACCTAGACCCTGATTCTCATGCAGGAGTGAAGCCGAATCTCCAAGAGGCTGAAGGACATACAAAGGGTTAGACAAAAAGCTATTTGAGGGAAGGAGGGGTAGAAATGAACTTTGTTTTTGCCTTTGGAGGGGAATACTCTTAATATGCCAGGAACTTTTCTAGATGCTTTGCATAATCTATCTTTTTAAAGTTCACAAACCTATATGATAAGTTATCTCACCATTTTTATGGCCCTGTTTTCTAAAGAAAGATATAGGTTCTGAGAGATAAGTTAAATTTGAATCCACATCTATCTACAAGCTGATGCTTTTTCCTCTGCATACGTGATGCCCACCTGCAACTTGGCAGAATCCATCACACTTTCCCTAGAAATGAACACAAGGGCAGAGAACTGGAAGGTGGTCAAGAGGGAGGATGGCTATTCCTACAGTTGCAAGTTGCACCTAAGAATATACTCGTGCATAGAAATAATAAGTTGATGTTTGAGTTCATCTATGATAACTAAAACCATCAAGGGTTAAAAAATATTTTCAACCTCATTGTTTGAGTGTAAAAATGCTGAGTTCCTAATAATTTCTTTTTATGTGCCTACTGGAGATGTTATTCAAAGGCAAATTCAGATTCAGTAGATCTTCAGGGAATTCAGAGATTCTACATTTCTAGATGCCACCAGTCCGTGAACCACGCTTTGAGTGGCAAAACTTTGGACCAAATCCAATTCATGAATACAGAACTCACTCTAAATCAAATTGCTAATTAGGCTGAAGTGTCTTTTTTTTTTTCCTTTAATTTAGTGGGGTTGGCCCCTATGTGCGTTCTAGTCACCTGTTTGGAAACTTTTCCTGCTTCCGGTGCAATAAATAAGCTCCCTGCCTACACCTAATATTCCACCTCCTTCAGGACATTTATAGGCTCTGCAAAAAATTATCTTCCAAAACGCAACAAGAAAATGCCATTCCTGCATTCTCAAGCAGGTGCCAGCTAACAGCAATCCTGCTGTTCTTTTCAGGAAGCAAATTAAAGTTTAACAAGTTCCATTGTTACAGTCTCTAGGGAAGCAGTGTGTCCTCTCCTGAAAGCTTCCCCGTTCTTGTCCCCCAGGGTGAGGGCTTTTCAGGCCCACCTGTTTGGTGAACCCTCCAGCTGAACAGTCCACAGCAACCATTTGTCCTGCCTCCAACTTGGGTCGGCCTCACACACTTGACCTGTCAGATCCTCTCCCTGGGCCATCTTTGTCCTCTCTGTTCCTCTTCCTAACCAAAGCCTAAGCTCCTTGAGATCAAAGGCTGTCTAATACCTCCTTACATCTTCCCACAATGCCTCGTCCAGAGTTTCACTCCAATAACAGGCCAAATAATTCTCTCTTAATTCCTTGGAAGTTTTCTTGTCCCCGTTGTGTGACAATGGAAGCTCCTGCTGGGCCTGCAAACAGTTTCTGTAAAGATCACAAGAGGGACCTTTCAATGCATTAGTCAACACATTAACTTCTTACCTATGGTAGAGATGGGACTGTATATAAATTCATGTCAGAATTCACATCAACAGTATATAAGGATCCTATGAGATCATACACGTGAAAGCACTTGATAATGTATAATGGACAAATGTAAGGCGTTATCCTGTTATCATTATTATTTAGGGCACATGTTTCTACCACAAATGAGTAAGATCACTAAAAAATAATAGACAGACTTTAACTATACCACAAACCCACACCATCTGAAAAGGGCTTTTTTTCCCATTCATTCATCCTTGAATTATAAGTCAATAAATTAAGAACCTCTCCTGGGCCTGGAAATGGAGGAAAGAGGAAAATGTTGGGATGGATTTGCAAACCCAGTGCTAGGGTCACTTAGCAACTCCCATCTCCCGAAGTTCAAGGAAAGTCAGATACAATTCAATATGATCAGGGGAGCTACTTCCTGGGCCCAGAGAGGCGGTGAGAGTGAATGTCTTCACAGCAGGACAGCATAATAGCATCCATGTGTTTGTCTGGAATCACACAGGTTCTCCATATGCCCAACTCTTCCACCTTATTGAGTAGGTCAGGCCACCTCCTGTTTTGCTCCTGCCTGACATTCTTCCACCCCTGCCCCCACCCCCTCACTACAGTTTCTTTGTTTCAATGACTTAGCGTGATCCTAGGCCCTGTATCCAGTGCACCTTTCTCCGGGAAAAACAGCAGCTTCTCCTAACTTCCTTCCCTTTGGAGACTCACATCCCAGAGATTCTTCCTGTTTGGTTTTATCTGGCTGTGATGACCAACACTCCACCCTGGATTTATCACTGCTACCTAAACTCAGCGTCCCTAACACAGACACCATCCTCCCTGCCAGGCGTCTTCTGCTCTCGGAGAATGGCAACACCTGCCACCCAGTGTGACCAAGACAGGCCAACCCTGATGGCTGTTTACAGCCGCGCCTGCTAAATGATGATCTGACACCTTTAGCAGAAGGGCTGCCCATAGGAAGGGCGGGGAAGGAGGCCCACCTGGGACTGCACGCCATCCCCGCTGTCCTGAACGTCTCGGCCCCAGTCTACAAGCTGCAGTCAAGCAGACCGACTCTCTTAGGGCCATCAGCTCATCCCAGTTTACCCAAGACTTCCTGCTTTTATCCCTGTACACCTTGTATCCTGAGGTCCAGGCCAATCTAGATGGCTGGCCGCTCTATTTCTCCTTAGAAGGCAGTTTCGAGACCATCTGCGGTTATTTAGTGTATTAGCTTCCTAGGGCGTCTGTAACAAAGTACCACCAATTGAACAGCTTAAACAACAGAAATTTAATCTCGCAATTCTGGAGGCTGAAAGCCTACAAGCAAGATATTGGCAGGGTTGGTTCCACCTAGGAGCTGTGAGGAAGAATCTTTTCCAAGCCTCTCCCCTAAATTCTGACATTTTCTGGCAATTTGGGGCACTGCTTGGCTTGTAGAAACATCAGCCTGATGTCTGCCTTCAACTTCACCCTGGTATTGTCCCTGTGTGTATCTGTGTCCAAATTTCCCCTCTATAAAAGAACACCAGTCATATTGGATTAGGGGCCCACCTTCATCTTAGCTTTACTAATGACATCTGCAGTGATCCTGTTTGTAAATAAGATCACATTCTGAGACCCTGGAGATTAGGGCTTCAGCATATATGAATTTGGGGGGGACATAGTCAACCCGTAACACTTGATATTAGTTACTTAGGAATCTCAACCTCCCAGCCCCATTCCAACCAGCTCATGCAGTATGTGGAGATCATGTGCCGTCAACTATAGTCAGGAATTGCCCTGAACAAAACTGGTCAGTGTGCTTTTCACCATCTCATTTCATTTCCTATGTTGTTTTACTGCCCTTTCTAAATGGGTTCCCCAGGCAGCTCACAAACCAGGCCCCCCAGGGTTTACGTGGAAGTTTCCTAGACTCTTCTTCTCACTCCTACCATTCTTGGATCTTATCTCTTAAATATTTCTCAAATCAATCTCTACCATCAGGGTTTTAACTCAGACTCTCATCATATCCAGCACCGATCACAACAGTAGCCCACCTTATCTAGTTCTGGCCTAGGGGAGCCACTTCTCTCTCCCCTGCACCTTCCTGCCAAGAGCAGCCTTTGCAATGCACGAACGAGCCACTCCCCACACAGCACATAAAGTACAAATGCCTTTGCTTGACCCCTGGGTCCTGTGTGACCTGACTCCTGCCTGCCTTCTCATCATCACCCATCTCCTGCCCTGCCCTCCGGCACTACCAGTCCCAGCAATACTCAACTCTGTGGTCCACCAGATCACACGTGTGTCTCCTGTTCTGGCCTTGGCACCTTCTCCCCTCTCCCCCTCTGCTGTGTTCAGTCTAATGTTCCTATTTATCCTGAAAACTCATCTCAAGTATGACCTTCTGAGAAGTGTTCCCGGATCCGGCAGAATGATTTATGCTATTCCCATAGAATTTCTCACTGCACCTACCATGAATCAATATATTTCTCATCTGTCTCTGCCTCTTGGTCAGAGGACAAGAGGTTCATGAAGTATCTAAAACTATACCAAAAATGTACTTTGTACCTTTTATCACCTCATTATTAGATATGTATTTTGGAACATGTCACCTAGCCTTTTTAGGCCAAGAGATTCTCCACTGAAATACTTAGATAATGAAAGTACCTGCTCATGATGTAATTTGCATTAATGTAGAGAGCGAAGCATGGTGCTGGCACATGGCATCGATTCTCAAATACTGTTGCTATTGTTACCATGTTGTTCTTGTTGATTTCAGAAATGCTATAATCCACGATGAAAAACATGGGCTGTACATCTGGCTAGGAGTGAATTCTGGTTCCTACCACTTAGATGTCCTCATCCTTGAGTGTCTGTTTTTTCATCTGTATATGTAGATAATAACAAGTGCCTCATAGATATTTAAGGATAAAGTACTCTACTTTTGAAACACTTGGAACAGAACCTGGCATATAACTAAATGCTCAGTAAATACTGGCCTAAAATATAACGGGCTTTCATCAGATTTCCACAGGGTTCCATGACGGCAGGGAAGTTTGAGAAACAGTGCTCTAGTTTGTGAACTTGTTGAGGGAGGGATTGTGGATTAATCTTTGTATTTCAACCACTTTGTATATCACTGGGCACACAGTAGGTACTTGAAAACTTTTTAACGAATGGTTGAACTGTGAATTGCACAAAGAATGCCAAGTTAAATAATGTCACTTTTCAAGAGGTCACAAACTGAGCAACCCCACCCCTTGAGAACATGGCAGCGACTCAGGGAATGCAGAAAGTATTTGTTCCAAAAATGGTGCATAGAAGTTCACATACTTTATTCAGAGGAACCATAAAATGTTAGAGCTGGATTGGACCTCAGCAGTGATCTATTACAGCTCCCTCATTTTGCAGATGAGGAAAATTTGCTGATTCTCAGAACCGATTTCCTCTCCCTTATATACAATGCTAAGAAGCTTTGTTATCTGGCTTCCTAGCTAAAGCACATTAAGGAGAGCAAATTTGGAAAGGAAAAGGTAGAGTGAGAATTATGTATGTCCACTGTAAGTATCGAGAAGGGAGAGCTGGGCCGAGGACAGGGAAACCACATAAAAAGCAGACACAAAAACTGCAAAATCCTCAGAGCACAAAACACTGGTTTGGGGGTGAAGGTGCTCCCTGCTCAACAAGCCCCAGGATCTGACTGAGCTGGTCCCAGCCACGGAGCAGACTGCCTGATGGTGCATCAAAGCGGGGCTGGCAAGAAATTCAATTTTCTTCGATCACAATCATTTCTATTGAGGGCCCCTACCCCACGGAGCAGATTAGGGACTCAAACCTCAAGCTTTCATCGCAGCCCTCCGCCTCTCTCTGAGGTTACCTCAAAGGCTCCAGGAGATGTCAATAACGTTGAAACACTGGTGAGGTGGTGAGCTGATCACAGTCCCTGAGTCACCAGCACACACGTGAGTCTTCGGCATGTCCATTCTCAGCCCAGCCTTGCCTCACTGCTGCTTTTGATTCGCCACTGGACAGTAAAGTTCTTCCTGCCCGAGTGCGCCTGGCCCTGCTCCCCGGATGCACCGCTCAGGCAGTCCTTTCTCCGCTCAGATGCCCGTGTCTCTCTCTCTTTGCCCCTGCTGTCTCCTGCCCTGCCCTTCTTCCCCATCTCCTCTTCCCTCTCCCGCTTCTCTGCTCTTTTCCCTTCTCCCCTCTCTCTGCCCAAGGGTGCATTTCTTTTTAGGCTGGAGGGTTATCCTTTTCTTCTCATGGGTCTGTTCCCCAAATCCTCTTTTTCCCACCTGCAAATCCTCTAAGTTGCTCTAAGAACCTGGGCCTTTGGAACGCAAAAGTCAGACAGATGTATAGGGTCCTTCTGCTTCCACAATGATACAATTTCTTTTCTGACACAGTGAACCAAAGAAGGCTGACACTGTTTAGATGAAGGGAAGGAAAAAAAAGAGAACTGTAGAGAGGAAAAAAACATAGTGAATATCTCAAAATGTTATCCCACCATGTATGTAATATGTTCCAGAAACGCTGTTGCCCAAGTGGTACTCAAAAGAGTTCATTTTCAGTCACCCAGAAAATTCATGGCTGCCCAATAGTTGATTCTTATGCATACTAAGTAAATAAGTACCACATGACTGTATGCTTATAACAGCTCTGAGTAGCATCTCCCAAATGTTTTACATGGAATACTTAGTACTCTAATTTTGACCCAGGTAGAAAAGTCTTCTGGTAGCAAAGGAGTTTTTTAAAAGGCCACCCTTCCTGGGGATTTAGGAAACCTCTTAGCATGTTAAAGACTCTGAGAAGTCCCAGCCAGATCCTGCATCATCTGACTGTGAAAACCTGATTTGACTGGAACGTGGAACGAGTGTTATGCGCAACACCCTTTGGAAAGATCCAGCTGATACTCACGCTGCCGACCAGTTTAAGGTGAAGAAAGGCAGAAGTTTTCTGAGGACAGAGCTGGGATTTGGGTATGAGATGGACAAGCGATAACCCCCGGACCCAGGAGCCCTTATTTCCACCCTCATCCTCACGGGTTTTGCAGCCTTAGGCTGTACGTGCCAAAGCTGCCGGGTCCACTCTTCCGTGAGTGATGCAGCGGGTGTGAGCGCAGACAACGGCCTTGGCCGCATGCTGGCCTCTCCCCACCCAGGACGGTAGCTGCTTGGCTGGACCTTCAAAGCCATTACAGCCCACTTGGATGCCCAAGAAATCAAGAGGGAATTATTTCAGATGTTGGTGTCTCTAGCCTTGTTTCCGAACAGAAAAGGCAGTATTTTGGATTGCCTCATCTTCCTTTGACGCAGGGAGGAAAAGGTTCGAACTACATAAGAAATGGCGGGAGTGTTCTCTGGAAAGATGGAAGCCCAGAAACTACGTCATAACAGGTCGAGAAAGGTGCTAAAATATTCCGGCTGCTGAAGCAGTGAGCTCATCAGAAGGTTACACGCATGGGTTCAGGAAGCTCCCGACTCACATTCCACATGCTTGTCAAGTAGGTTTAGTTCAAGAAAGATTATTTGGACAACTCATAAGCTTTATCACTGTGTGAGGAGCTACTAGGATCATAAAAGGTAAAACTTTTTCATATATCATGTAAGGCTCTTTTATGACACAGCTACTGTCTAAGGAGTTTTGAGCGGTGTCTCTAGCCTCCCCCCTTCTGTCCTGTACTCTAGGCTAGAAGTATATTTTGCAGTTCTTTAATCTTGCCATGTTTTTACATCGTTCTGTGTCCTGGTGTTTCTGCCAGGGATCCTCGCTTCCCCTGCTTCCCCTCCAGTCCACTGGGCAAATGCCTCTTCCTCTTCCAAGACACAGATCAAGTGTTAGCTTCATTGCGAAGCCTTTGCAGAAGAGCCCGTATTTCCCGGAGGTTTGCTTTGTTTGTCCCCCGGGTTCTGTCCTCTTAAAGATGTGTCTGTGGTAGGAAGCATAGCACAATTAAAAAGGAAAAAGGGCTTGGAGCTCCTGTTCTCACATTTAGCTATATAATATCGGGCGAGTTCCCTAACCTCTCTCTATGCTTCGGTTGCCTTGTGGATAATGCCTCCTTCACATGAAGTTCACATGTGAATGGGTTTTTGCACAGTGCCTATTACCTAGGGGTGTTCCACCAAAACATCGGTTACTATGTTACAATTAGTGGTTATCTACTTTTCACCTGTGCAGGCTCAATTTCAAGGGCCTCCATATTTGTTTAGTATTCGTTATTCTTAGCTCAGTTCCTGACATCAGTAGGAACTTCTTATTGTTGTTGTTATTGTCACCATTATTACAGGAGCCCTGTGGACATTAGAACATATTTGGACTAGCCATTATGAGAATTAGTGGGAAAGTCAACAGGAAATTGGTGCTGTAGAGCACAGGAATTGCAGCAGCACGGCCAGCATGCTCCTGTGTCTTTTTTCAGCAAGGACGGAATAGATACAGGGAGCAGAGAAAGTGGGAATTCACCCCTGGGGTTGGGAGGCAAAGCAATATGATGGACACAAAGTCAAGATGACGAAATTCTGAAACAGTGATGAGGACATTAAAGCTACCAAACATGGAGTCCCAGCCAGGCGGGAGCCGAGTGAAGCTAGATGTGGACAAATGGACCGATTATGGGCCCAGGGAGTCACCCCTACCCATTTAGTCAGGTTGGAGTCAATGGCTTTCAAGCTGCAGGATAGTTTTTCTCTCCTGGAAGTGTCTACGAAAGCTGGCAATGAGAACCATAACGTTATTCGGCCTTGCGTTGATGAAAGATATTCTCCTAAACAAAGGAATGGCTCTTCCAGACTTCCTTCCCATCCAGGCTCTGGTCCCCTCTTCTCAATGCAACCCCAGACACACCCCAAACGAACACCCAAAGCAAGACAAGAGAGTTCATGGGAGTGGAAGACGCAGACACAATGAAGGACAAGCTCAGCCACTGACAGGGTGAAAAGAGGCCTGTCAAGACGGCTCCTGGAAGGGACGTAGCCGACAAGGACGTCGAGTTGGAGATCTCACTGTCACATGGGCTCCATCTGGCCCATTTTTTAATGTCAATTTCTTACATAAAAACAGTATTTCCTTGTCATTTTGTTTTGCATTTCTTTGATTGCTAGTGAAATTGAACGTTTAATTCATATATGAGTTATCTTCATGTTTTTTTCCAATTTTCCAACGGAGATCCTAGAGTTTTTCATATGAATTTGGAAAAGAAGCTCTTTATACAATTATGATACAAGTGTCTTGCCATATTTATTGAATGTCTCCCCAAATTTGACATTTACTGTTTAATAGTGTTTATAGTCTATTCAAACAAACTAAATGCTTAAACTATTATGTAGTCAAATCTACTTTTTTCTTCATATTTTCATATGTTGTTTTTAGAGATGCTTTTCTGGCCTGAAATAAGTAAACATTTATCTATGTTCTTCCTGTATTTTAAGGATTTTTTTTTCTTTTTACATTTAAGTATTACACTTGACTAGGAATTCTTTTGGTTTATGGCATTACCAAGGGAGAATGATTTTATTTTCCTAATATCCAAATAATTCTGAATAATCTTTTTTAACCTTGTCTGTAAGACACTCCTCTTTAACTAACAACTTCAGAACATAAGGTATCTTAAACCTCAAAAGACCCTAACGTGCACTTTCAGACCCTGTGATTAGCAATGGGTTAGATTTCATTTTTTTTGAAGTGGGTAGGAGGAGACAGGGAAGACTTTTCAGCCTCTCTCAGATCATCTCAAGTAAGCTCTAAATAAGCTTCCTTAGTCTGGAAACTCACTATATCATTCTTGAAATCACTATCAAATATCATAAAAGAGAGTGAGGCATGTGAGTCATGATGTCCTAGAGCCTCCACACAGATGAGGGTCCAGAAAATGCTGGTTTGCTTCAGGAAAGCGCACGTGGTTCCTCAATAAATAAACAAGCAGTCACTCCTGTGTAATCTTCCCAAAGACAGAGACTTCCCCTTCTATGTCCACCTCCCAGCTCTTCTTACTTAGTCCCTTATCCCCTCAAACTTGCCCTCTTGACTAGTTGAGGGTTCAGGGACCTGGTGACCAAACCTGAACACCACTCCTTAGCTCCAGACCCACTTCACCACCATCTCTTTTTTTAATCCCTATACTTTCTTTGCTCCCCGATTCCAGTTCCTAACATGCTTCCTCCATCTGGAAGATGGAGGTGCCTTTGTGAGCATTTATCTTTGTAGAAACAGCCTCTGAGGCTCAGAGGAGGGGGCAGGCAGAGGAACAAACAGCTAAGCCCATGGGAGGAAGAAGCAGGGTGTGGCTGCAAGATGAAACCGTCAGGGCAAGACGGCCTCCGAGTTCTGTGGCTGCCAGCAGACCACAAAGCAGAGGAGAAGCTGGCTTCTCCCCCGTCATTTTCCTGGGTGACAGTTAGGATGTCTCAGAGCTGAAGACACGTCAGATCAATGATCAGAGGGCTATTTGAAGCTCTGCCTTTCTTAGTGATGTAACTAGGTTTGGGGTATGATAGAAGGGTTTGGGTGTGGAGGGAAGGGAGAAAGAGTGGCCTGAAGCCAGGGCTGGACCCCTGAAGCTAAGATCCTTATGTGCTGCCTAGGAGGGAGACCATGTGTGCAGAAGTTCGCCTGCCTCCCCGGGCAGGTCGCCTGCCCTGCCCTGCCCACCCATGCAGGGTGACAGGGGCTTGCTCTCTCAAGGGAACAAAGAACGAGGCCTGGCTGAGCAGAGTTGCCATCCAACCTCTAGGTCCCCAAAGAAAACTGGGAGACAGAACAGTGTATCATATTCTATCACAGGCCAGCGGGTTCTGAGGACGGAGGCCGGGTGTGTGTCATGGCCGTGTCACAGACATTGACTCCCCAGAAGGGGGCGCCTCTTGCAGCTCCCAGTCAGGTTTTTGCCTGTGCCCAGAGCTGCACTTCGCTTCCCAGCTTCAGTGCACATGGAGAGGAGCAGGAGTGGAATGCGGCACGCCAGGGCCCTAAGTAAAACCCTCCCCTCATCCTTTCTCACTTGGCAGCTTGATAGCTGGACTGCAGCTGAGAGCAGGGCTCCCATGGCAACAGGGCCAGCCCAACAGAAAGGGCAGAGAGGGGTCAGCTTTGGGGTATGTTTGGGAGGGAATCAGAAAGACTTCCACTGATCCTAGCCAGGTTTCTGAGGTTATGTTTCTGTCCAGTTAAGCCAGTGGAAACCCTAGTTAGCATTTGAACTGGGTGGTCTTTTAGGCTCACCAGTATCATCTAGAAAATCTGAAGAATTCGTTCAAGTCAAAGCAAATTTTTACCAACATTTACTTGTGTGAGACTCTCTGTATAATATAAGATGCAAACTTTAATTTGAAAGGGCTTTTGTAGCAGGGAGCGAAGACATCAAGTCTTAAATAGCTGAGTATCAGTTCCTAACGACAGTGGATGACAGCAATAAAGCAGCCGTGGTTAATTGTCAGGGTACAGTGTGAACAATGACTTGCTGAAGGATTCATACCGGGGAGTATCCTTCTTGGGAGGCTTTCCCAAGTAGGCAGGACTGCAGCTGGGCTGAATAGGTAGGACCCACCTGCTAGAAAGAAGGGAAGGGAAGGGGCAGTTCAGAAGAAAGCTAAAGCACAGAGCAGAAAGCTGGAGGTGTGCTCAGGGAGCAGTAGGTAAAGCCCTCTGGCTGAAGCTGGGGTCTGGGTGGGGCCTCTGTGGGAGATGAGTGTATTGCAATCCTGCTAGTGTGAAAGGATAGACATGGAATGAAACAGAGGTGATAGCAATGAGGGAACTGGAGTGAGGGTAATGAGGGCCTGGGGAAGAAGCATACAGGCACTGGGTCCCCCAGGGTCAAGACACCAAATGAGTCAGTGAGCCCTGAAGATAAATTTACCCAATTTTGAAACGTTTTCTGCAGAACACCCCCAGGGACATGAAGCCAGTAACGTATTTGTTCCAAAGCAAGCTGATCAGCATGTAAGAAGGAATTGCTTCTGACTGTCCCGGAGGTTTAATTGGCACTTAGTGAAGGCTAAATGTTGCCTTTTATAATATCACAAACACAAAGCACATGACCTGTCTACAGGGGAACACAGAAACTATCTGGCTTGGTAATAAGGGCACACGTAAGAGGGCATGAGTACATGAGTGTTACATGGATGCGCAAGCTATCTTAACTTCCATATTATGTGCATATGTGTAGTGAGCTCCAACAGCAATGCAACACCATTATTTCTCATTTAAGCACCCTCATCCCTTTTGTCAAACATCTTACAAGGCATGAATCCATAGACTCTTACCAAAGATGAACCATTTTTTGCTCCAGCAAGAGACTGTAGTATGCCTAAGTCTGCTTTGTCTCCTTACCGACTGTGGAAGAAATCTCAAGTTGAATCTGTCCCATCTTTCATGGCCATGAGCCCCTCCTCCATGCTCTGGCCCACAGTGATCTGATTTCTGCCTCCGACATATAAGCTTATTCTGTAGGCATCTTGCCACGTGCAGGGATGAGGATCACTTGGGGGCGATTAGAAATGCAGAATCTCAGGCTCCCACCCTGGGCGAGCTGAATCAGATAGGTCACTTAACAAGACCCTAGGAGACTTGTGTGCATGCTGAGGTTTGAGAGACGTTTTCTAGGAGACAGGCACCTTATTTAGCATTTCACTTGTATTCATATCCCTTTATAATTACATGAAATCATGTGGCCAAAAACACGTTCTCACCAAATCTAATTGATACGGTCCTCAACAGCCAACCACTCTTACAAAGGAGAGAATGCCCTCACCATCTTATCTGGTTCAAACGACCACTCAGGGAGACACGTTTTCCTTTTCATTTTACAACTAAGGAAATTGAGTTAAGTGATAATTAAAGAAAGACGGTGACAAGCAAAAAGAAGAAAGGAAAATTTGGAAGTAATTAGAAAACACATTAACATTTAAGAAAAATTTTACTCTGGTTTATCTTTTAATCTTAATTTCAAGCTTTTGATCTCCTTTGCATGCTACTCACACTCCAAAGAATGCTGAAGAGATAGCGTGGAATATCCTAATAGTTTCTTTGAGTAAATACACTCCTGGGCCTTGGACTACACATGCAGACATTGATTGAACCCAGGGCAGTGCTAAATTATTGTTGGTCAAGTATCGACTGAAAAGATTTATAACTTGCGCTGGTGTTTCTAGCTGCCTCACCCCAAAATAACCTTACTTAAAAAGTGAAATATCCTTTACTCAAGGTATCTTTTGGGAAGGAAAAAGAAGACCTAAAATTTTCTCATCTTGGTTTTCTCCGGGATGAATGCAGACTATTTTCAAAACAAAAATGTGTGGTTGTCTTTTTTCACCCACTTTTTAAAAATGTAGCATTAGAAAGGCCGGTTTATTGAGAAAAAAAATGTAGTAAATTTTCCCAAAAGGTTGATAATACTTTTTTTAGGAAAAAAATAGCTATAACACTCAATTGTGTTCTTTTAAACCCACGACAAACAGCTAGAGACACACTAAAAAAGATTCTATTACAATTAAAACCATTAAATGCATATTTATTTCAAGACAGAAATGATTTAACTATTCAAATAAAATTTTAAATTCCTAATGGGAGAAATAAAAGATGAAAGGAATAATTGAAAACGTATATATTTCTTCTTATTGGAAAGACCAAATACAATAGTAATGACAATAATTCTTAAGCAAATATTTTTAGATTTTATGCAAAACCAAGATCCCAAATTAATACATTATAGACTCACAAATTCATAGTGTAATTCATCTAAAAGAATAAGCTATCAAGAACATTGAAGTGTTCTTTCAAAAAAGATAATTATAATGACTTGCTATACCAGATTTTAAAACATAATTTACAGTAACAATTATCAAAACAATCAGTTATTGAGCAAAAATAAGAAAAGTTGACCAGTGGCTTAGAATAGTGATTCTAAACTAAATATTTCATATTGAAATGGCCAAGGGAGCAGTCATACTACACTGATGGCTTATACGAATTTCTTGTCAACTAAGAGTTCAAGCCTTTTTCACACATTGTATTATTTAGCCAAGTTCTTTTCAGTTTCTATTTTATTAAAGGATACCCTTCAAAATAAGGTAAAATCATGACTTTCGTGTAAATGTAAAATGAACATGCATTAAAGATTTTATTTAAGTCATTATGAGGGATCCAAGCAGATGTAAGTACTTGTTCAAAGGAAAGTATGAAGAACAGACACATTTATAGATTGGGAATATTGAAATTAATCTGCAAATGGACACAAGACTAGCTAACCCATAGTGGCAATTGAACTTCTCCTAGATAAATTTATCCAGTAGACTATAGACAAGAATTATTTTGCACTGTTATAGGTTATCTACAATTTATGTAATTGTCAAAAAGCTCAAAGGCAAGGAAAGATACAGAATCTCCATAGACTCAGAATCAAATAACCCAGAAGAACATACTCTAGTCAATGCATGGTTTGCCACTGGAGCACACATTTTTCTCTACAATTTGCACAGTTGTTTCTTTTTTGTACCCTATCAAAATCCCCATCTCTCCAAGCTTTGATCAGTATCTTTTCAATGTCATTGTTCAAAAATCACTAATTTTCTTTTGAAAGCAAATGGAACAGGATAGAAAATCATGAAGGTGAGAAATCCTTTTTAAATTGGAAAAGTAGATGTGATCATTTGAAATAATACAGGTAGAGATCATCCTTTCAAACAGCAAAATGAGGTAACAGAGAACTGAAAGAAGCAGGGTAAGTAAAACAGAAGTGATATTTCATTTATGTAACAAGTGTTTTTTTAGAACTGGGTGCCAGGCGCTGTGCTAGGTGCTGAAGGCCCCAAGACCATGTTCACAGAGATTTCTGGTCTGGGGTGGAGTGAGAGAAACAGACACTCAACAATTTATACATTGGAATGATGGTAAGTGATGTTATAAGTGTTATGGGAAAGAATTATAGGCTGTTAAACAAGTGCGGAGAGCACTGATATGAACATGTTAATCATCCCCATTCATTTCAACCTAGTAGCTATTAGGTGTCTGTCTTTTATTTTCTCTGTTTTAGGGGGGGAAATGTAAGGATGCTTGACGTAGAGACAAAAGAAAGAAAAAGAGTCAAGAGTTGAGAGAAAAGTGCTACTTACAAGCAAAATGGGAGTGGTCAGTGGACTGCTCAGTTTTCTCATCTTTCAGAACAAGCACACAGTGCCAATCAAGTGTTTCTTTAGGTAGGATGTACATGATGAAGACAAAACCTTAGCTATTCAGATTCTAGTGTAACACTGTTACTAGCACCAGACACTAGGATATAGAATGGCTCTGTTATACTGTGATGGGGATTTACTTTTTCCATGCAAATACAGCTATCTATGTATATACATGTGATGAATGATAAAAATATTAGCATAATTTTATAAAGAAATTAGAGTTTAACTCACAACTAGATTAACTCACAACTAGTAGGAGATATTTGCCCCACATAATAGACAAAAGACTAATATCCAGGATATTTAAATAATCTTGCAAAATAATAAATAGTTATTAAACAATAATCCCATAAAAATTGGGCATTTCAAAATTTGTGGCATTCCTATACACTAACAATGAACTAGCTAGCAGAGACCCCACCAAAAAAGAAAATTACAGACCAATATCCCTGATGAACATGGATGCAAAAATACTCAACAAAATATTAGCAAACTGAATTCAAAAATACATCAAGAGGATCATACACCATGATCAAGTGGGATTCATATCAGGGATGCAAGGATGGTACAACATTCGAAAATCCATCAACATCATCCACCACATCAACAAAAAGAAGAACAAAAACCACATGATCATCTCCATAGATGCTGAAAAAGCATTTGACAAAATTCAACATCCATTTATAATAAAAACTCTCAACAAAATGGGTATAGAGGGCAAGTACCTCAACATAATAAAGGTCATATACTACAAACCCACAGCCAACATCATACTTAACAGTGAGAAGCTGAAAGCCTTTTACCCAAGATTGGGAACAAGACAGGGGTGCCCACTCTCTCCACTGTTATTCAACATAGTACTGGAGGTCCTAGCCATGGCAATCAGACAAAACAAAGAAATACAAGGCATCCAGATTGGTAAAGAAGAAGTCAAACTGTCACTATTTGCAGATGACATGATAATGTACATAAAAAACCCTAAAGAATCCACTCCAAAACTACTAGAACTAATATCTGAATTCAGCAAAGTTGCAGGATACAAAATTAATACACAGAAATCTGTTGCTTTCCTATACACTAACGATGAGCTAACAGAAAGAGAAATCAGGAAAACAATTCCATTCACAATTGCACCAAAAAGAATAGAATACCTAGGAATAAACCTAACCAAGGAAGTGAAAGAGCTGTACCCTGAAAACTACAAGACATTCCTAAGAGAAATTAAAGAGGACACTAACAAATGGAAATGCATCCCATGCTCTTGGCTAGGAAGAATAAATATTGTCAAAATGGCTATACTACCTAAAGCAATCTACAGATTCAGTGCAATTCCTATCAAAATACCAACAGCATTCTTCAATGAACTGGAACAGATAGTTCTAAAATTCATATGGAACCACAAAAGATCCCAAATAGCCAAAGCAATCCTGAGAAGGAAGCATAAAGAAGGGGGCATCTCGCTTCCCAACTTCAAGCTCTACTACAAAGCCACAGTAATCAAGACAATTTGGTACTGCCACAAGAACAGACCCACAGACCAGTGGAACAGAATAGAGAGTCCAGATATTAAGCCAAACATATACAGTCAATTAATATATGATAAAGGAGCCATGGATATACAATGGGGAAATGACAGCCTCTTCAACAGCTGGTGTTGGCAAAACTGGACAGCTACATGTAAGAGAATCAAACTGGATCATTGTCTAACCCCATACACAAAAGTAGATTCAAAAGGGATCAAAGACCTAAATGTAAGTTATGAAGCCATAGAACTCTTAGAAAAAAATATAGGCAAAAATCTCTTGGACATAAACATGAGCAACTTCATGAACATATCTCCCCAGGCAAGGGAAACAAAAGCAAAAATGAACAAGTGGGACTATATCAAGCTGAAAAGCTTCTGTACAGCAAAGGACACCATCAGTAGAACAAGAAGACAGTATGGGAGAATACATTCATAAATGACATATCCAAAATATATAAAGAGCTCATGCACCTCAACAAACAAAAAGCAAATAATCCAATTAAAAATTGGGCAGAGGATCTGAACAGATACTTCTCCAAAGAAGAAATTCAGATGAAAAGATGCTCCACATCGCTAATCATCAGAGAAATGGAAATTTAAAACACAATGAGATATCACCTCACACCAGTGAGGATGGCCACCATCCAAAATAGAAACAACAAATGTTGGTGAGGATGTGGATGAAAGGGGAACCCTCCTACACTGCTGGTGGGAATGCAAATTAGTTCAACCATTGTGGAAAGCAGTATGGAGGTTCCTCAAAAAACTCAAAATAGAAATACCATTTGACCCAGGAATCCCACTCCTAGTAATTTACCTTAAGAATGCAGCAGCCCAGTTTGAAAAAGACATATGTACCTCTATGTTTATTGCAGCACTATTTACAATAGCCAAGAAATGGAAGCAACCTCTGTGTCCATCAGTAGATGAATGGATAAAAAAGATGTGGTACATATACACAATGGAATATTATTCATCCATAAGAAGAAAACAAATCCTACCATTTGCAACAACATGGATGGAGCTAGAGGGTATTATGCTCAGTGAAATAAGACAGGCAGAAAAAGACAAGTATCAAATGATTTCACTCATCTGCGGAGTATAAGAACAAAGAAAAAACTGAAGGAACAAAACAGCAGCAGACTCACAGAACCCAGGAATGGACTAACAGTTACCAAAGGGAAAGGGACTGGGGAGGATGGGTGGGAAGGGAGGGACAAGGGGGAAAAAGGGGCATTATGATTAGCCAACATAATGTGGGGGGGTGGGCACGGGGAGGGCTGTACAACTCAGAGAAGACAAGTAGTGACTCTATAGCATCTCACTACACTGATGGACAGTGACTGTAATGGGGTTGGTGGGGGGGACCTGATGAAGTGGCGAGTCTAGTAACCATAATGTTGCACATGTAATTATAGATTAATGATACCAAAATAAAAAATAAAGAAATAATGTCCACACAGTATGGCTGGGAATATAATATCTAGAAAGAGACTAAATGTCTATTAACAAGAGTCTGGATAAACAAATTGGGGTGCGTTCTTATGCTGAAATACCACACAGCAGTAAAACAGAATTCACAAAGCCCAAAGATGACAGAGGAAAAGTTCCAGGAGAACATATCTGCAGTATTATCTCCCACTTGTATGAAGTTTAAAGCTAAACTATTAGGGCTAGAAATGTGGTAAAAACTGTAAAGAAGCAAGAGGGTAATAAAAAATCCAAGACAGTGGTTAGCTCTAGGTGGGGATGGAGGG
Source organism: Phataginus tricuspis (assembly GCA_029783875.1). Classification (NCBI taxonomy): domain Eukaryota; kingdom Metazoa; phylum Chordata; class Mammalia; order Pholidota; family Manidae; genus Phataginus; species Phataginus tricuspis. The sequence continues at coordinate 10,003,790 of JAQQAC010003584.1, read as the reverse complement.
ATCAGAGCGGGATGAACGCACAGGGCATAGATGGTGTGTTTCTTACTGGTGGGCCCATTGGAGTTCATTATCACCCTTTAAACTTTACATATAAATTATATATATTATTTTGTATATATGCTATGTTTAACAAAAATAAATGTGGATGTATTTTATTTCAGATATTACATATATATAAAATATTTTTCAGTGCAGTTACCAATGTTTAGAGATCAGCTTTCAAAGAGTGTCAGGTATATAGTTTGTTTTTAATGTGCTCCTCTTGATTTAAGTATTTTGGTCACTATCTGCTTCTTCATACATACGCAAAGCTGAAGTTCTCCAGGTTTATTGGATTTCAAGAAGAAAATGTGTCTGCAAAATAATTGCTATAAAATGCCTTCTCTTCTGCATTGCTATGGTGGGAAGGTGTTGTAAATTATCTTAAATTCTGGGTGAAAAGGAAATAATTTCTAACCTAAGAGCTATCTTCCTACACACTCTGGAGGTCTTTATGGAGATTTCTTGTGTCGCACCATCAAACATACCACCTGGCTGTAGCAGCTGTGGATAAAAGCTGTCCACTTGTATGCTCACGGGGCTTGTGCTGTTTAATATTTTACTATTTTAATTCCTACTCCAAATGGATCATACTAGGAGAAGTCGTGTCCATGTGTCCCTCCATGAGTTACTGTTGAGATCTCCTTGCTCTCTGATCGGAATCCTCATCGTCCACCTTCACTACGTTCTGCAGGCTGCCTCCTGGCACATTCATTGCTCCCTTAGAGTCATCTGAAACTTTTAGGAGAAATTAATCTCCTGACTTCCCAAACAATCAGAGTCTCTGCTGGTGTGCTAAATACCAGAGCAATGGGCTCCTTCTTTAAGCATTTTTTTTTTTTTTACTTTTACATCGTTTATTTCCATGCCTCCAGATAGACCACCTTCAGTGAGAGGGCATGGCAGGCATTGCCAACCAATTCTCTAAATTGGGTTACCAAGCTTCACCCAAATTCTGACACCTTTCCAGCATCCTTGGCATGGGGCTGGACAGTCCTTTCCTAAAGGACCACTTCCTGTTTATCCCAGTTTTCTCCCACTTCATCCCCATTCTTACAGGAAACACAGATACGTCACTGGAGATTAGCAAGGAAACGTGTTCCTAGGAATTGTGGGGGATTTTCTAGGACAGTCTTAGATATATACGTCTTTGGTTCATGTTCTGCCCTATACATATGACTTAATGGAAAACTTGACCATTCTCACAAATTGATGCCAAATGTATGCAGCACCAAGTTTCTCACAGTAAAACATGGGCATGTTCAAAAAGTTCGTTTTGAGGTCAGTTGCTGAAATGTGAAACTCATTTCTTCTAAAAACAGTGTTTGTAGGGTTGATACTGACCATAGATGTGGCCCCCAGACCCCATCTAACCACAGAGTATCACACAGAGCATATTATTGCGATGAAAGTGAGCAGAACACGATATTGTTTCAAAACTGATAATAATATGTAACACACAACAGTCACAAATTGGAAATCATTTTTATTTATGCGAATTCCAGTGCCTGAGGAAAAATCAGTTCATCTAGGAGAAACAAAAAGGTGCGTGAAAACCATGGATATTCTGCAGGGAAATCTAGGCAACTTTAAAAATTTTGGAGATACTGCTGAGGTTGTTCTTTTAGTAGTAGTAATAGGAGAAAAAATGTCACCATTGTTACAGTTTTTCACTTCCACTTTTCTGTCTTTTCATTGATACAAACCTATCACTTGTAGAACTCACGTGATCTGTTGGTTCACAGTGAAACGATAGCGAGTAGGAGAAAGGTTGAAACTGAGAAAAGAGGGATTTTTCTTGAAAAAACAAAAGTAGCATCTTCCAAAGCATTCATTGATTAAAAACCCACACAATATTTATTTAGCGCTAACTATTCGCCCGGCTTTGTGCTAGGTCTTGGGGATATCACGACGAATAAGACCATCGCCACCACCACGGCATGACCTATTGGAGCGAGGCTGGAACACAGTCAGGCAGGGGACCTGGAGAAAGAACAGACCGGTCGACATACAAGTTACACTGTAATGTGCTAAAAGCTGTACTAACGGAGGAGCAAGATGCTATTTGGGGAGATCTGGAAATGCTTCCCTAAAATGACAGTTCATCTTCAGAAATGAACAGGGATTCTTTTGGAAGCAACAAAATGTACAAAGGTGCAGGCATAAAATCATCTTGGAAATGATGCAAGGTTCAGAGTAGATGCGGGGGAGGAGGGGAGGAGGGGAGGAAATGGAGGGAGATGAGGCTAAAGAAATACGGTGGAAACTAAACTGACTCCTTGAATGACAAAAGAGAGTTTAAACTCAGTTCCAAAGGAAACTTGGAGACAAAGCTTCAGTGTGTGAGAGTTGTGTTGGAACCGCTAAGGAAACTAACTGAGGTGGAATTAATTGATCGTCGCATGACTTAAAAGAGAGAAGACAGCAGCAGGAAGTCATGGTTCTCTTTGTGGCGTCAGAAAGGAGCAAATGGCCAGAAAGACATGAAGTCAGAGTCTTTTTCTGCCAGGACAGCAGAGGAGACAGCTCAGTGACTCTCATGTGCAGCTGGGAAAGGGACTGGCCTTGGGAGCATCTTATAACATGAAATCATTTTAAGATTGGCCATAGAATGAATTTAATATTTTCATGTCAATGGCTGCTGATGAAATGAAAATCACATACTAACAAGTCATCTGCAAGTGCTGGGCCACATGAAAATGGGGAATTCCTGTGTAATCATTAACAGTAGCTAATGAACAATCATTTACTTGTTTGAAACGCCCTTCGGCATTTCTGCAGTGTGGTTCCTAGAACCATACTTTTCCTTTTCCTCCTCCCCACCCCCAGTTTTCCCCAACAAGAGAGTGCTTCGGCTTCTTTAAACCTCTCCAGTGAAGAATGCTCTCTTACAGTAAATTTGTAGCATTTCAGTAGTTCCACCTCTCCACGTTGCTGGTTTCTGGCTTTTCACAGATCTTATGTTTGAGAACCTGACCAAATAATAAAACTGTAATTAGTTAAACAAGAAAATGAGAAAATAAAACCATTACAAATTAAAAACCCTCATACGGTAATCAGGGACGATGCAGTTCCTAGAATGCTAAATCCTGTTCTCTGATTCCTCTGTCCCTGGAGGAACCGTCCCAGGCCAGAGTAGAGGGCGGAGTAGCGGGCCGGATCTCTAATACTGCAGGCAGTGCCACCTTCTCAGCACAGCGGGAAATGAAACGAGTCAGGCATCTAGCAGTGTATAGAGAAAGAAAGCACTGCCACCTACAGGTTTTAAAATCAGGGACATAATCAATTAATAATTTGTAGGAAAAAATTATCTTAGTGATGTAATATTTGCACAGCCTTAAAAGCCTCAAAGGTAACTAGTTTATCCTCCTGCTTTTGGGCAGATCTATTCCCAAATATGCAAGAAGTTTCCCTGAGATTAGAGGAACTCAGCTCTCAGACAGTTAAACTCTAACTCAAAGTCAGACTCCTTCTTCAGGAATTGGGAATTAGGCCAGACATGGCACAGGGTGAACAGTGAAGGAGGGGCAGGCAATTCCCTTCTAATACACTTTTTAAACATAGAACTCTCTCGGCCTCAGTTTTCCCATTTGTAAACTGAAATAATGTATTAGATCAGTGGTTCTCAAAGCGTGGTCCCTGGACCCGTATCATCAGCATCACCTGGGACTTGTTAGATATATGCAAGTGTATCTGGCCCTGCCCCAGGCCCCAGGCCTACTGAGCTACAAACTGTGTGTAGGACCCAGCAGTCTGACTTAACAAGCCCCCCCCCAAGTGATTGTGATGTACATCAACGTGGCAGAATCACTGGATGAGGCCATCTAGAAATATGCATGTGCAATTTTCAGCACCAAAGTGATGTCCACTGCAGTTCCACCACCTGCCTGGGGAGGCGCTGTCTCCTGGGGAAGACTGACCTTGGGGGAGGAGGGAGGACTTGGGGAAAAGCTGGAGCTGAAGCAGCAAGGTCACCGCTCTACTGAATGACCCTCAATGGTCTACTGAATGTCTAAAGACTGCTGCCCCAACAAAGTGTTTCACCCTAGTTCATCAACACATAAATGGACCAGGCCATCACTCTGCTTTGCCTGCCTTCATCTCACTTAATGCCTCTCCTTGGCAGAGCTACCACCAAATGCAATCCAAGACCCAGGTTGTCCTTGCTCCTCGACCAAGACTTTTGTGAACAGCAATAAGTCTGTATTTTTTTTCTCTTACTCTCTGAATTCCTTCGGCCCCTGAAGTCCATAGCAGAAAGTTTAGTACTTCATGACATGTCATTTTGGAGTATTCTCAGATTGTTTCCCACGACTGTCTCACCCTGCTTACCAGAGCTCCCCAGGGATTTTTCCTTATCTGATTCATATGGTCACCCCTATGCTTCTGGAAAGTTCCCATTATAGCTCTGGCAGAAACTGGTATTTAACAAAGTATTGGTGGTTGATTTTATATGGTTCTCTGGAAAATACAAATTTGAATCTTTGAGGAGATTTTAAGCCATCACAATTTTCCTCCGCCTTCTCCCATGGTCCTTTTGAAGGATTCAGTGAAAGGGTTGATTTTAAAAATAGCTAAAACCCACAAAAAGCAGCAGAAATTAAAGAGCTGAGGTGGTGAGGGCTTCTAGGCACTGTATTAGACCCATAATGTATAGGTAAATGGAATAGTCACAATTCAAGCTTCCTCTGCTATGTGGTATTTATTTGATCAGTTAAAAAAAATAAAATCTAAGCAACACTGAATAAAAATTTGAATCATCCTCTTGAAGAAAACTTACTACAAATCATGCTTAGATGTACTTAGCATGAACAAAGTAACCAAATGCCAACCGTCATTTCTGGTCTTACGAGTGTAAGGTAATTCATGCAGCAATCATTGAAGGCCTCCCTGAATTTGTTCTGAATTTCCTTTTAACAGTAAGAAGAAAACTGAGGATAGGCCAAGGTGGCCTTCAGCTTCCATAGCTATTCTAGCTGGGGCCCAGATGAGAGAGGCCTATCTGTTGTGAGAAGAATCAGGGGTCTGGAATTACCCCAAGCCCTTTCTTTTTACATAGGGAATGTGAACATCTGAATGTGTGCGTGACTCTGAGCCCAGAAATTGTCCCACTCATGTTAGCGTCCCAGCTGCTAGCCCAGCTCTGGCACCTAGCAAACTCTCCATTGAACTGAACTAGGCAAAAACACACAAATGTCCACAGCTATTTGGGGACAAGACCAAGTCAAGTTTATTCCACCACTCTCAAATTTTAATTATACAGCTCTCCTTTTAAGAGGCCTAATTGTTTATAGGAAAGAGGCCACTTTGAATAGGACAAAAATGGACAGGGTCCGTGTTTGGATCTTCATTGCAAAACAGAGCAGTTTCATTTTAGTGGATTCAGTCTGGTTTTCTTAGGATTGTTTGGGAGGGTGCTCCTGGTTTGTGCGTGTATTTTACAAACTCCAGACTTCTCTTTAACTTACACGCCTCAGCGCTGTCCTTCTGAACTCTCATTGGTGTAACATCCTAAATGACCTAGAATTGAGAGAGGTTTTCTACACAGCTCAGAACAGCTGTCCGCCAGCTGCGCAGTGGAGGTGGTGGCATTTCAACAGGGCTGGTCAGTGAAAGACCCTTTATTGTCTAGTGGCAGAGGACCAGGCTATAAAGTGTATTGGGGGCTCAGGAATCTTCTGAGATAAGAGTTGCAGAGGGAGAATGGACTCTATTCAGCTTCGTGGAGGGTAGAACAGAGACTGTCTTCATGGGGTCGGTTTCTGGGCAGAGGTCACTGGCAGCAGAGACTGTGGGCACAGTGGGGGTGAGGGACCCTCTGTGGCTCCTCTGGGTGGCTCTGAATCCAGGCATACAAAAGCATTGCTAAAGAATCACTGTCCTGTTGCCAGAAGCTTGTGTGGTCCCGCTGAGAGACATTCTCCGTGCTCCAGGTTGAGGAGCGGCGGAGTCCTCCCTGAGGGGCCCAGAGGCAGGGACCACACAGCTAGAGGAGTCATGCGTAAAGCCCAGCTCCGCACCTTTGCCCAGCACTGCCCAGGTGACAGACTACTTTCAGAAGCAACACCTGTGAGAAACAGGCAGGGTAAGTATTAATATTTTCATTTAATAAATGAGGAAAGTAAGGTCCAGGAGCTTAAGTAGCAAATGTATGTAGCACACAATTAGGTGGTCTGGGCCCAGAACCCACATCCTCTCATCCTAGTTAAACCTTCTTCTCCCACCACCAGGCAGCTTCTCAGAGGTGCCCTTCAGGCATAACCCCGGACCAGAAGCCACCTGGCTCAGTAATCTGGGGAGGGCTATCTTACCATCGGCCCTGCCTTCCAACCCACTCTTGGTTCCCCCTGAGTCAGATATGCACTTACCAGTACACTCTCCAGGGGCGCCGGGACAGAGGCAGGACATGGCAGCCGTCACAGCAGGAACAAAAGCACACTTCTGTGCTACCCCTTCAAGTGGGGCACTCAGCCTCTAACCCCAACGTCTGGAGCCCTGTGCAGCCTCTCAGATTTTAAGCAAACACAAACACGAAGTCAGACTTGGGTTGCTGACCTCTTTTTTGGAAGAAGCTGGAGATGCACTAGCTCCAATGAGCCATCCTAGAAAAGGAACCTTACAAATAAAGCAAAAAATAGGTCAAGATTTTCCACATCTCCAGCCATTCCAACAGGCCTCCAAAAAGATTGGACTTTCAGAATGCATGAGAGAAAAATAACCTTGTCAGTGGGAGCATGTCCCCTCCTTGAGATCTTACGGAATTTCTGCACTGGATGTTTTGAAGACACAAAACCCAGGTGGTCCTGCCTTCTGGGGATCAGACAGTTACCTTGTTCATTAGGATGGAGAATAGGGATGAACACCTGCTCCATCTGCTTCACAAAGGGGCGTGTGTGTTTGTGTGTGTGTGTGTGTGTGTGTGTCACAGGACAGGGAACACTACTTATGGAAGTGCTTTTTAAAATATAGAGAACTTGACTTTTTTTCCTTATTGGTCACAGCCCAGAAATACACCAGCCATTAATGAAGAAAAGCTGTATTCCTATCACTTAGAAAGGTAGGTCAAAATGGATTGGTTTTGTTTCATTTAAGTTTTAAAAAATGACACAGGGCATCAAGTTGCAAACTTCAGCTGGCATCACAAACTCCCGGAGGCTTGTGTCTGACGGTTGGGCCCCAACCCCAGAGTTTCTGACTCAAGAAGTGTGGCGCGAGAGTTTTACATTTCTGACACGTTCCCAGGTGCTGCTGAGGCTACTGCTCTGCGGATCATGCTTTGAGAACCATTAACATAAGGAATTTAAAAAAAAAAAAGACTGAAGAAGAGGACTTATTTAGAAAGTTACTCTTTGAGGGCCTAAAAGCCCAGCCACAGAGGCCCAAGGTCGTCCGAGTCCACTTTGACTGTGGGTGACCTTGAAGGTGGCCGCCGCCTCCTCGGGGACACTGCGTGCCGTGCTGCAATCTGTTTCCAGTTTAAAGGAAGAGGGCGAGCGCTCTGCATGCGCCAAGCTCAATAAACCTGTCGGCGACGGGCGGCTCTGCACCTGGGGCCGAGCCGGCGCGATGCTTCTGGATTCCGGAGAACTTCGTAAAGACTGTTACTGCTGCCTCCACCGCGCACGTGATTTTGCGTCACGATTCTAATCACTGCTTGACAGCCAGCTGTGGGCGGACTTAGGCGCTAGGTCTTCATCACACCTCCATCTCAGTGCCTCAGCTCTCTGCCCACAATAAACCAATCTTTCTCGCTGTCTCTCTCTACAGCAATGCCTCTCAAAATGTGACGATGGCCCAGACTACCTGGGGATCTTGTTTAAATGCGGAATCTGATTTAGAAGATCTGATTTGGAGGTGCCTGAGACTCTGCATTTCCACCACTCCAGACAGGTGCTCATGATTCTGGTTCCCACACTACATTGCTGGTAGCGAGACAAATAAGTTGTGGCTTCTTTAGATTATCTATAACAGCTCTCTCGCATTTCCTAGTTACTCTTCTGTTGGGTGAGACTGGATGCTAATGGAAAATCGTATCTACTGTTGTTAGATGTCGCCTTCGCGACCATTAGCTCTCCTGGTAATGACATGCTAGAATTTTAGGAGCCCCCTTGGCGAAATGACACGGTGGAGACTTCCCATCCAGGGACTGGCCACTCAGGTAGTTTTGGAATTAAGGCGGATTCTTGTCATTCGCCCTTCTATGGGTCTGACCTCCATTTGCTGAGGAAGGAATCAACCCCTAAGGTGGATGAGTTGACCTGATTATTTATTTATTTGCAATTTATATCTTATTTCCTTCCAACATGGATTTAAAGTGAGGAGATCTGCTTAAGGATCAGGCTCTCTGACTTATAAAGTCAAGTGTAAAATTTTCCCCTATGTTTTCAATCGCCTTCTTCTGAAGGTTGAAGAAGCAGAAGGAGCAGAGAAGGGAAGGGGAGAAGCGGCACTTTTGCCCAGCTTCCCTATGTGTGCGTTCAGCCGTTCTTTAACTTCGCGGGAATTCACTGTATCGGACCAAACTCTCAATTGTTCTCTTCTAGTCATCTTAGCTGAAAAATGCTGGCACTGATCAAAATAACCCAATTCCAAGAACCAGATGAGAAAGATGATTGATCAATAATTCATGGAGTCTTCTTTGACCCCTTATTCTCCCCTGTCCCCTTCACCCCATCTGTCACAATTTCCCATCTGTTCTGCCTTTCTATCTCTCCCAAATGCACCCTCACTTCCATACCTACCAAACCGTCCAACCCTCACGACCTCCCTCCCATAAGAATGTCATTAGTAATACCTAGCTGTATACTGTACATGTTATCATTACCCCCTTTCCACAGGTGACGAGTTTGAGGCTTAGGGGCGAATTAAGTTACCTAGGTTTCCATAGCTAACAAGTAATGTAGTAGTAGAATGGGGTTTGAGCTCGGGCCCCAGGGCTGATGCACTTTTCCATGACAAAGACAATAGCACCCCTTGCACTCTGGATGCCTCTGTTTGATGTGCCTCTGCCCGTGTGCTTGTTGGTCTGTCTCTCTCAGCTGATTTCCAAAAACATTGAGGCTACCAAGAAATTATTGTCTATACTGCACTAGAATCCTCTTCCCTTAGCGAGACCTGATGGTAAGGGAATCAGATCTGCTGCTCTAAGTGTATGAGCTCAGTGCATTATCCCTACACCCAGGTAGTCACTCTGGTTTCAATCTCCCTCATCCAGTCTATTCTGCAAACTCTGCCAGACCAACTTCCCTGAAACACTGTGTCTTAGTTGCCTCGGGCTGCTATGACCAGGTACCACAGACGGCATGGCTTAAACACAGACTTTCATTCCTCACAGCTCTGGAAGCTGGAAAGTCCAAGGTCAAGGTGCTGGCAGATTTTGTTCTTGGTGAGGACCCTCTTGCTTGTTTGCCGATGGCCATCTCCTGGTTGTTTTCTCACATGGAGAGCAGAAAAAGAAGCAAGCTCTCCTCTTACAAGGGCACTGATCCCTTCATAAGGGCTCCACCCTTATGACCTAATTGCCTCACGAGGTCCCCATCTCAAAATACCATTACCCTGAGGACTAAGGCTTCAATACAGGAATTTGGGGGTTACACAGACACATGCATAAGACACAGTTTCCCTCACATTGCTCCCCTGTTTGAAGAATGGTCAAGGCCTCCAGGGAGAGAACTCTTCTCAGGTACTTCACTGCCCAGGATCTGAACCCCATTTCTACGTTTGAGGGATCCTCCCTGTTATGAAGCAGTGCCCACTGCTGAAAGTTGCATTGTCAGTGTTCATTGCACCCAGGGCCTGGGCATGTAATCGAGGACCCACCATCAGATAACACCACCCCAAATTTTAGATTGGAAAAAGCCCTGGCCTTGGAGAGCGCGCTCTGGCAAAGGTTAGAGGTTAGCTATGCCTGCTTTCCAGAAGCGCATGTGGCTGCAGTGTCAGCCGCAGAGTCCAGGACTGCGGTGCAGGGAGCTAGCTGAGCTGGGTGTCCAGTGACAACAAGAGAGGTGACTTAGATGACCGAGGAGGTTATACCTGGTGATATTCCCTCAAACCCTCTGGAGAACCACAGAGTTTCCCGCTATTGTCTGATCATACCTTTTCTGAATTAAATTAGCCAAAGTTGGGTTTCAGCCTTGACGCTGAGCATGCTACCTGCTACAAACCCCTCGCCTCATCTACAGGAGGGGCAGCCACTCTCACCCACCACATACAGCTCCCAGAGCTCAGAAGTGGGACTACAGAGAGAGCCACACAAGGGACAAGCTTGGCATCCTTTTTTTTTTTTTTATCATTTTCATCAACATACTCATTTACACTGACCTCCTGTGCCCTGCCCTAGAATGGGGATCCCTGCAGACTCCGGCACCGGCATAATCTGTGACTGTTGCAGGTTGGCCCCCACACCTAGTACCTGGAGCCTTAGGACCACCACCCACCCCATCCTGGTTCCTGCAGAGAGGCGGGGTGAACTAATGAGAAGAGAACCTGGCAAAATGTGCTTCTCACAGCCCCTGCTGAAAAGACACCCCTAGGCTAACCACATGGGCTTGAGCCCCCCGTCCTCTCCCACAGGGACCCTAGCTGTGATCGCGTGGCTCACAACCCACGAGAGCCAACTGGCTGACTCACAGTGACCCACACTTTGTGGTCATGGTCTCACGAGTGTGTGCATATGGCCAAACTCATTGAAGTATACATAGTAAATATTTACAGCCCTTTATATATCAACGATACCTCAAGAAAGATGTTTTCTTTAAAAAAGTAAAATGGCTTTGTACAAAATCAAATGAGGTGGTCCAATCAGATTTTCTCTTTTTGGAGCTGAAATTGGAAAAAAATAAATAGATGAAATAGATCCAAGCAGGCAGTTTGCAATAAGAAACAAACCTGAAAGACCATGTTATAAGACAAGAGCAGGGGCCCTTGAGGGCCGTGAGGAAGCCAAGTCATGAGGAGGCAGAAGCCCTCGGCGAGAGCAGTAAGGCCAAGGAAGTGGGCCCCTGGGCCCTGATAGAGGGAAAAGGGGGCAGGCCCTGGGAAGGCAGCAGAGTCCCGTTAAGGGGGAGACTTCCGTGAAAGTTCTGGAACTGTAACAAAACAAAGGCCACCTTAGGTCTGGAAGACCCTCAGTCCTGCTCCTTCTCTTCCAGGCTAATTGCTTTCCTTAGGTCTCCGTGGACAAGGCATCCCACCATATAACACGGTGACTTGAGGTCACTTGAAGTCAGCCGTGTTCTTTTGACCAAGACATCCCACCTCGACATACGGACACACGTTCTTGCCAAAACGCGACTCCGCTTCCTCAGCGCCCTGATTTCAGGAATGGCTTCTTCCTCCCCGAGCACAGAAAGAATTCAGAGGATGGCCATTCCAAAGGTGACTCAGACCATAATAGCATAAACACAACAGTGTGAAATTAGGGGATGAAAACTATATGACTGAGAAAAAAAATTCGCATGGTCAAAAAAATACCATGGCATTGCATTCTCCTCACAGCTAGCATTTCATTTGTTTGTGTCTTAATTACTTCTGGTTTACTCCCTTTCGGTTACCCTGCACAATGGTCTAGTGACTTCCCTCGGCCTTCGTGTATAAAATGACTATTGGGACACTCAAGTGCAGCAATGGCCTGTGACCAACTGGATGTCTGGTCCATGTTTTTTGAATAGTCGCTCATTCCTGTGTTTCCTGAGTCAAGTCTAAACTCCTCTGCTGCTTTTCAAAGTGCTCCCCAGTCAGTGCCCCCGCCCCTACTATCCAATTTTATGTCCCTTGCCAATAATAACCCATTAGCTTAGGCCTAAACTTCCATTTTTATAAAAGGGCTTGTGTAGATTTGCCACAGTAGCTAATTTGTCATAACTTCCCAGCACATTATATCTCTGGGACAAAGCTGGAAAAATAATGTCTGGGCCCTTGAAGATATTTATCTGCCTGGCTGTTGTCACAGCTAAATGGAATGATTCCTTTGCCCTTGTGAGAGATGCCTGACTGTCATTCTTAGAAGATAGTCCCATACTGTGCAGCAGCTAGTCAATATTTGAAGAAAATTGAAATCTCTCCCTCTGAACTCTCATAGTACCTTGGGTTTACAGTTCTCACAGCCCTTATCATGCAGAGCTTTGTACTGTGGTTATTTCTGCCCAGCTCAGCCCCCAAGGGGACGCCACTTGGTGACAGCTGGGACAGGTGTAGGTCCCTGCCTCTATGTGCCTGGCACTATGAAGGTAATCCATAATTGTTTGTTTTGAATGAAACGAAACTGGTTCTGAAACTTAGCTTTTCTTCTCCATAGAGATAAAAAAAATCTTTCTTGTTCCAAACAAGGGGCTAAATGATTTGTGCATACCACTGAATTATCTCTCTGAGTCCCCAGAACAAGCTTATGCATAGATATTACTCCTGTGTCTGTGATTTTAACAACATGAGCACCACCTCCTTCTTCTGTTTTTCTGGTGCCTAAGAAAATAACTGAGGCCTTCAAAGAGAGAAAAACACAACTTCAACACCAAGCGATCTAAATTACCTTTCAAGCTGCCTTCAAATGTTTCTCCAGGTGTGGGTCTCAGGAAGCAGCAGATTCATGGCTATATTGAACCAGAAATTCTGCAGGTGATTTAACTTACAATTAACAGGCAGATACCTGGGTCCCACCTCAAACCTACCTGATCAGAAACTTTGGAGTGAGTTTTAAAGCATGTAAAGTGTTTGTGATGCACACGTAAGTTTGAGAAACAGTCTTCATGTGGGTCTATGAATTAATCAGGATAGGCTAGAACAATACCAAAACATTAGTGATTTAATACAAGAAAAGTTAATAACTCCCTCACACAAAGTCCCCTGTGGGTATGCAACTCTCTAAGGAGTTATCCTCCACGTGGTAACTCAGTGGTCCAGGCTGGATTGGTGATTTGGCCCCTCCATTTCAACACGAGGCTTGACGGATTCACTGTGTCAGAAGAAAGAACTTGCCTACTAAGGGAGTTGGGATACAATATTCCAAGTTCAAAATCTTCAGAAGAAAGAGAACTGGAAATACTGATGATTACTACACCTTAGGTAAGGTTGTGTTTAAGTCACCCCCAATACCTAAACCCTTCCACAAAGCCCTAATTTGTTCTCTACTTTAATGAGCTCCTAAAGTTGTGAGACCCTAGAGTTAGCATAAGAGAAGCCATTTTAACAAATCTGTGTGAACCTAAATGAAGGACAGAACAGGACTGACTCTGTTTTTTGTGCCTAATCTCCATCTGAGGCCTGAACTGGCTCTGGAAGAAACCTTGAGAAGTTTCCTAACCATAGGAACTGATATTAGAAGACGGTCTTATCTCAAGGCCGGCCATCTGTGCCCAATGCTCCCAGGCGTACGAGATGTACGTGTCTTGAGAACATGGACAAATGGCCACCGGGGCCTGTAAACCCCTAGCTCAGATAGTTCCCCTAGCAACGCTCCTGCTACATCATCATGGTCAGGCCAGCCGAACTTAACCAATAACAATTGTTTAACTTCCAAAATCCCCAATCAGCTTATGCCAAGTTAGAATCCCCTCTTCCTGAACCTGTAATGTATAAAAACCCCTGCCTAACCTGGGCTCGGGGCTCACATTCCTGACCCGCTGCGTCAGTGATGAATGGGTGTCCGAGCTTGAGCTTGTAATTAAAGACCCTTGTGTGTTTGCATCGGAATCGGCTTCTTGGTGGTCTCTCGGGGATTCGCGACTTGGGCACAACAAAGTGACAGGTGAGAAGGCTATAAAAGTTAACTTTTCCATCTTCCAGGTCCATTCTAGGAGCATTTCAGAACTCCAGATAGGAGAGCCAGAGAAAAAGGCAATGATTATTTGCCTCATGTCTTCCTTTCTTTGGGTTTCAATGTCAAGAAAATTAACTAGAGGTAGAATTTTTCTAATATAATGTTCACAAGGAGGGAAAGATGTTAATACTGCTAAGGAACTCCAAAGGGAGCTCCCGATGCTGCATACCTACCTGGAACCACTTCTAGACCCAGGAGATGATGAAAAGATATAGTTCCTTAAAGGAGTCAGGGGTTGGGCTACCCATTCACTGCTTTTGCTCTTTTCTCTTTTCTCCCTCTGAGTTTTCCTAGTCCTTGGCTTACCGTGAACAGGCAAATCTACATAGTTTATCCTCTCCCTCGCCTCCTTGAAGAGAGCACGTAAGCCCTTTTGTTTGCTGGCTACAAAAGAGAAACAACCATGGGTCAACATAATAATGAGGACAGGAAGTGTAAGAGAATCACTGTCTTAGGACAAAGTCTGGTAAACTAGAGGTCACATCAAGGCATATGTTGATCTGCCTGAATTGTCTTCTCTCTCCTTGGGAGGAAGGGACCATTTGCCCTTTGGCTAAGCAGAGGCTGGATGGAGGAAAGGATCAGTGAACAGAAGACAACGGCCAACTGTGTTTCCAATTATGTCTCTGGAGGAAGCCACAGACTCTAGAACACTGACGGCAAGAACCTTGAGAGGACCTTTGCAAGCTCTGTAAGTTTGTAATTTTTCTTCTCCCCAGGTAAGAAATGGCAACTCATGCTTCAACCAGACTTAGACTCACTATGTGTGTATGATGCACACATGCACACATATACTAGAATGCTCTGTGAGAAAGGAAGGAGGGTGCAGGGAACTGGTGTGGCCTGCAAAGGGGGCCCAGGTCTGACCCTGAGAAAACCTCAGTGGCAGCTCCACTGGGAAGTTTCAGAGGAATGTAAACTTTTTTTAACTTCAAAAACTTTCTGCAATAACCACCCAAAGTCGACTGACACGACTGATGCTGGACTTAACCTTCACTGTGTGTACTTCCTTCCCTGACTTTCCTTTCAGAAGACAGTGTAACCTAGGCTCTACATACTCGCTGGACATGAGGGCTGAAAGGGACCCTTGAGACTTGAGTTTGGAATCCTCATTTTAAGACAAGGAAACTGAGGCACAGAGTGGTGATAGAGTCTGAGACAGATCAGAAGAAGCCAGATTCTTCAGCCCAGGGCTCTTTTCCAACAACCCACTGCCACTCAGTCCCAGGGGGATGGCAAAACAATGTGGAATCAACAATCTTTTCCCTCTGTCCTCAGGATGGGTTTCTCTAAGTTTCTTCTCTTCAGTGAGTATATTTCATCTTTTTCTCTGTAAAAGAGTGAAAAATGAGGTTCTCATGGTAGGCAATGTGACTGGTCACATCCCACACTCAGGTCCCAGACTCCAGGTGCTCATGGTATATCTTTCGGTTTCTGGCAGAGAAGTGGTCTGCATTGAGTTGTTGGCAAGGAAACATATTGAGAGGTCAGGACTTAGGGTCCACATTTACCCTCTCACCTCCTCCCCAAAAGTCTTTCTCCAGTAGTTTTAATGCTGCACCAACCAGCATAAGCCTGAATGCATAGGGACTACCGGACCAAAACAGCCTCCCCTCTCTGTGGCTCCCCCTCTTAACAAGATACGATAGCACTCAATTCCACCCTTTTAAGGAAAAGCCTAAGTAAATAATCACCCACCTCCCCGTTTCCAGATTTACAAAATGAAGCAGGCTTACCCCACCTGCAGAGTCCCTTCAACCTCACTCATGAGGGAGCCCATGGTACCTTCAGCTTCACGCAGCCAACCAGCCATGCCCCTCAGGACCAGGGCAGACCCAGACATCAGCCAGCCTGGAAACACGAAGAGCCTTCTCTGAAAACAAAGCGTTTGTTCATGTAGACCACTGCCACTGTTTATGGACTTCCTAAGTTTTCTACTCAGCTGCTGGATACCCTTGTTTCTATATAAAATAGTTTAATATGTTGAAACTCATGCTGGTTGAGGAAATTATGTAGGTATGAAACAGATATAATATTCTTGGATACTTTTTAGCACTAAAGTGTTTGTGCTAAATACTCTTTACCGCAAGCCTGACACCAGATCGCACCTAAGATCTCATCCCACCTTCACAGAGATGTGGCTTAATGACCAGTATCACATACAGCCCAGATTCCTTCCTGCAGAAGTAAGGTTATTGACTGAACACGCATGCCAGCGTGGGTCCTGCCCTGTCTACAGCTCCTTCTAAGGAAAGCTGACAGCCATTGGTGGGAAGGAGTTCACCACATATTAGTTACAGGAACCTCAAAGACAGTTTCTTCATTTGTAAACTGAAGGTAATCATCAAAAAACCTAAATGAATGTGATGATTAAATGAGCTAATATATATGAAGGGCTTAGAACAGTGCTCAATAAACCTTAGCGACTGCTATTAGATTATTGTGTGACTCTGCTCCTACCCCCAGGCATGGCCAGATGGACCAGCATGGTGTACCTAAACCTAGGAGAGCAATTCAATTCACAGACTAGACAGCAACTTATGCTATGGCCTAATGAGCAAACATCATCTGGTCCTGTCTTGCCAATGGGTTTCAGCCCCAAGCAAGTTCACTGTGGATTCAGTGAGACCAAGGAATGACAATGGAACGTTCTTGGGGTGAAAGGGTTTATTACTTGGTTTGTTCTCCCAGTAATAGGTCGAGCACTAGAATCACATCTGCATCCAACAGTCTGCAGGTCTGTAATCCTCCTACATCTCTACCTCCACCCAGAGCTCCTGGCAGAGCTCTTTATATAGTGACCCAGTCAATCATAGCTAATTGCCTAGGGTGTGGAAGCAGTAGCCTGGCAGCAAGCTAGTTACATCATCAAGTAGTTTAGGTTCAGGTGAGGATCCCGGCCGTGGGAACCTTCACTTTATCCACAGGTCCGCTCAGCTCATCCTGGAAACGTGAAATCAGACATGCTCAGAGAAGATGAGTAGAAATGAAGCAGAAGTTACAAGTAAAGATAGAGAAAAGCTTGGATTGTAGATGAGGCCACAAGGGCTCAGGCAAAGTAGAACTGCAAGGAGGTAGAAACATGAGTTAGCAGAAACCACAGTAGGCAACAGGTGCACAGAGGGCAAGGGGAGAAGGGAAGGCACTCAGTGACAGCGTCAGGGTGGATCAGAGCCGACATGTGGACCACAGCAGTGGTTGAACACCAGGGCAAAGATCCCTGTTTCCTTCTTGTTCAGGAGTTGTAGTTTCTGAAGGCCTGATCTTCCCAGGGCCGGGCCTTTCCTAGATTCCCAAGCACACGTATCCTTAAAATGAGTTATCTGTTATTTGAAATTTCACAAGTGGATATCTTTTATTTGCAACCAAATTACAAAAAGAAAAAAAAAAAAGCACATTATCTGACTCCAGGCTACCGTTCCAAGGTCATCTCTCAGTTTCTTATCAGATAAAAGGCAATTGAGCCACACCAGCTATCTTCTTACCTCTAAACACATCCTACATCATCAGGCTTCAGAGCCTTTGTTCATGCTAGAACTTATGCCTGTGTCTTGCCAATGGGTTTCAGCCCAGGGCAAGTTCACTATGGATTCAATGTGAACAAAGAAATTGACAGCAGAACGTTCTTTGGGGTGAAAGGGTTTATTACCCAGCTTGTTCTCCCAGCGGTAGGTCTAGCACTACCGTCTCTGCCTCCGCCCAGAGCACTGGGCCGAGCTCTCTAATAGCACAATAGCTTATTGCTAAAGGTGTCGAAGCGGTAGCCTAGCAACACGCCAGTTACAACATCAGGTGGTTTAAATTCAGTGAGGATCCTGGCCAGAGGAGCCCCACCTTCCCCACAGCCTGCGGTGCCCTTCCCACCCACCTCAAATCATCCTCATAGACCTCAGATGGAGTGGGCACTGCTGATACTTCACCCAGATTCCTATTATTTCTGCACACCTGGCCCCTGACTTCTGTGTGCTTTTGTTTCTAAGGGTCCACGCCTGCAACAACCTTCAGAGGCCCACCCTCTGGCTACTAAGACCTATCTGAGAATAAATTCAAAGTCCATAAGTATTAGAGGTCAACATATCCTCCCAATCCTGCCCATCATGACCCCTAACCAATGACCAACTAATGGGAGACTATGAAAGCCCAGTTCCTTTCCCTTGGAGCCCATATGAACTATTCTCCAGAGTTTCCTGATAGGAAACTAGAAACTAACCTACTCTCCATGGGACTTGACCAGAAATCTCACCCCTGCTTGCGTCTTCTCCTGACTCGCTCTTCCTCTCCGGGAGCACTTCCTTAATAAATCACTTGCCCACTTACCTCAGGAGCTGCTTCTGGGGATCAAAGCTAAGACACAGGGCAAACATTACCTCTTTTAAAAGCTTCTCTTGGCAGTTCCCTTCTGCCCCCATAATTCCACCACAACATTAGTACAGCTAGTAGCACACTTAGTGGTTTCCGTGTCTGTGCAGATTACGAGCACCTCAAAGGGTACTCATGATTTTGTCTTGTTGGTGTTTATTTCCCCAGAGCCTAGCACAATTCTTGAAAATATATTTAAAAAATATATTTGTTGTACATCCATCTGCAACAGCCCTAGAGCTATAGAAGGAAAAAATTATAAAAGTCACTGACTTCAAAGAGCCTCTGGGCTTCAGACTCCTTATGCTTGAGAAGAAGGTGATTAGAGATTCCCCCAACCTATGATCCTATATTTGAACAGGATGATGGCAATTTCTCATAATTAGTCCTGCCAGTTACATGCAAGAAAGTCTTAAAAACCTGAATAGTTACCTTTTACCTCTGAATCAAGATACCTGATTATCTTGAGGGGTGACTATAAATGACTCTGAGGGGGTGACTTGCCAATGGGTCAGCCCAAGACAAGTTCACTATGGATTCAGTGTGACCAAAAAAATGACACTAAAATGTTTTGGGGGTGAAAGGGTTATACTCAACTTTACTTCCACAATAGTAGGTCAATCACTAAAATCCCATCCACTCAGAGCAAGTCTGCTTGCAGCAAGTGGGTTTCTGCCTCCACACCTCTCTGCCTGCAAAGTCGTCGTGCACAGCAGACCTCTGGGCCTCTGTCCTCAGCGCTGCCACCACTCCAGCCTCTGCTCTGCTCTCCTGCAGCTGTGCCACTGTGTCGCCCAGGCCACTGGGCAGAGCTCTTTATATAGAGTCAATAGCAACATATTTGCCCACACGTGTGTAGTGAGCTAACCAACCAGGGCCAGGTGAGACTCCTGGCCACAGGAACTTTCATTTTATCCACAGGGGTGCAAAATTATTTTGAAAGCCCAGACTCACAAATTCATTCATTAGTTTATTATCCAACACATGTTTATTGAATGAGTTCTCTACACATGGCACTTGTAAGTAACACGGTGATAAAACAGGCTTGGATACACAACAATTTAAATATGCCTAACAATGAATGGTTATGCTCTCATATCCATTAACTCGGTGCATAATAAGCAGTGAGGCGATGAATATGGTCCCCATTTTATCTAGGTCCCGTGGCCAGGTGGAGGGACTGACACAAGATCACACGATTAATAAATGGAGAGCTTGAGCCCAGCAGGTCTCCAGTTTCAAACCTCCTGCCATTTCTACTTCAAAAAGACACACAAATATCAGCCCTTTACCACAGTTTCTCATCTGTTTTGGCTAGAGCTAGAGGTCACCTTGAAATGTCTCAGAACAGCATCCTTGAACATGGGTACTTTCAAATGATAAATGTTGAAAATATCTACTTAATAAGATAAATACTGCTTGTACTCATTTAAGCTCTACTAAGTCTTCCCAAATAATGGGATTTTATTCCTAAGGGAAAATGACACATTTTTTTTTGTTGTTGTTGGGCCCAGGTGTCAACTGAATAAAGATACAGAAGCTTCTAATAGATCACACCTGTAAATAAAGTTATATCTTTATAGATGAATTCCACTATAATAATAAGTCATACATAAGGATACATCTAGTTACAGAAATCTAAACATATGTTTCTATGACATGCCAACATATTTCTAGATAATGGTATCTGGCAGGAGTACAAAAAGCTTTAAAGCACTTGTTATTTATTCCAAGGAAACCAGGATTACCATGAAGAGAGTAAAGGGGGGGGGAAATAGCCTAAATCCTAAGAAACACCAAAAATAGCAACACAGTACAAATAACCAGTGAAATAGCTAAACTAGAGCTCAGCAACATACGCTGGGAATCAACCGTCAGCTCCCATGAAGTGGATCCAGGTTTAATCTGTCAGAATAAAAAACGAACAAACCCACCATTTGGGAGATTAGGTGGAGAGTGGGGTGGGTTATGGAGGGAGAGAAGGACCAGCTTGGGGAAAGAGGAGGACAAAATTTGTAAGGGAAAAAGGATTAAAGATAGTGCGATAAGAAGGTCAAGAAACTAAAATATTAAGTTTACAAAGATGTTTCAATAGCAACCAAGTTGCTTGTTTTATAACAAGATTGTCTAATTATCAATATTTCATAATCAGATTATTTTGTCTAATTTATTAATAATCTTAAAAAAATATTATTCTAAAATAAGATTATTTTGTCCAATTTCAGCAATATCATAGTTTGAGGCTTTCCAGAGTAAGGTGCTTGACCACTGAAGGGATGGTCCGGGTGCACGGGTAGGGCTTGTCCCTGTAAGATGGGCCTCCCTATAGGATGTGGCCCTGATATTTCTTTGGAGAATACGCCCAAATGTCCAAATTTTTAGGCCTTTTCTCTTTGGTCACTTTCCCTTGAGAAGAATTTTCTAGTCTCCTACCTGGGGTATTGGGTAGAAGTCTGGCTTCCAGAAATCTGGAAGCCAATCAGGAGAAAGGGGTTGGTAGAATCCTACCATCAATGCGCAAACTTGAAACACCTGCTCCCATCAGCGTCTCTTCCCAGTCTTTGACTATACCTGGCAAGTCTGAATGCAGAGGTTAGAGAGGAGAGGTCGTAATGGCTGAGCTGGGAGATGGAGACGATCTAGGTGACCTCGCTGCTTCTTTCTGCTCTTGGTAGAACTTAGCGCTTCTACTTTCGTTCTTCCAAGATTCTTCCAGATGCCTTGCCTCTTGCTGACGCCCTGCCTCCCCCGCATCCCTGCACCTTACTCCACCCTACCCTGCCCCAGACGTTTGGGTGTCAGATTTGTCTGGGATTTGAAGTCATTTCTTGTTCACCCACCCAGGCCCCATTTTTCAAAAGTTGGCGGAGATCCTCACTTTCCTTCTCTTTGTTCTTGTAAGCTGACACTTCTTTATGCCTCTGCTCTTGTTTCTAGAGCAAAATAAACACACGTGTGCAATTCACCATGTTAAATCAGAAGAACAATGATTTAGGAAGGCTCAGCTGCAGGTATGTAAGGGGAAATTTATAAAGGCATAATCGAGTCAATCGAGGCAAAAACGTAAGCAGCAGCCACAAAAGCAGGAGCAATTTGAGTTTAAGGATGGTTTTCATCATGACTATGGCAACTCACAGAGCCTCCCTAAAACAGAAATTTGGAGTGGAAAGTCTTCACATTCTGCCTGTGGCAGGACATGCAGGGGGCACCGCAGGGGTGGGTGGGTTCTGCCCCGTCCAGGCTCCTTACCAGCCGTGTGGTGTTGGGCGAGTTGCTGACCCTTTCAGTTGCTTCCTTGGAAAACAGAATTGATTTCACCTACTTCCTTGGGTGATTAAGGTTTAATGAGATCATGTATGTGAAAGTGCCCAGCACAGTGCCAGGCACCTAGGCACACACTCACAGCAGATTCTCCCATAGTCCTTTGGAATTAAGTGTGGGCCTAAAGGCATCCATTTGTCTCTGCTTACTGCTCTGTGCTTTATAGGGAAGGGGGTTATAGGGAAAGAAAAATAGAGCAATAAATCACATGTGCCATAACCTTCAAAGTCTGAGGAACACCGCCCCAGGCAACTCCCACGCCGCCCCCTGAAACGTGCTGGGCTCCCTGTCTCACCCCCATCACTCCGGAGGCTGCCTGGCTCTGCTTGCTGGAGGGAAGAGGGAGAGTTAGTGGGGCTTAGATGTTTTCTAACCCTTTCAAGCATGACCCTACCCCTGAGGATATGGGTCAGATGACCTCTGAGAAGAGAGAGGGTAGGGAATGGCATTCCATATTCATGTGACTCTTGACCCACTAAAGGTCACTCCACAAGCTGCATCACCCCTTCCTGGAAACACTTAGCACCTGACTCTTGAGGAAAGTGTTGGGCCCTTCCTTGTGATTTAACTAGTCACCCTCAGGTGGTTGGCTAAAAGCCCACATTCCATGCAATCTCATACCTGGATGGAACCTGCAAGATGACTACTCAGGGCTTTAATCTCCTCCAGGACATCCTCAACAAGTGGCCATTTGCCGTGTTTGGACCCCTCCAGTGATAAGAAATCCAATAACTTTGGGGGGAAACTATGCTGTCTGTGGACAGCTCTGAGAGCTACTTAATTCTTAATTAAATCCGTCCATCCCTTCACTGATTTTTTTTACATTTTGAAATGTCAGGGCCATCAGGGAGCTGACAGGGGAGGAGGTGACCCTCAACAAGCACGGAGAACTCCAGAAGTGTGAGGCCTGTGGTGAGTGTCACGAAAGCAAAGTGAGGCACCGTGAGCACAGTAGGTCGAGAGCTCTGGTTCCCCGTGGATTTCAGCCCCAGAGGCAGTATCGGGCGGCTTTTTTTATTGTCACAGTTGAGGGGAGGTTGCCAGTGGCTAGAGGCCGGGAATGCTCCTAAACAACACCCTACGTGGCACAGCCCCTACCACAATGGATTGCCTGGCCCCAGATAGCGCCCCCAGAGAAACCTCATCTGGAGGATTTAAGGAAGCAACCTGCTCTGGGGAAGTGAAGCGTAAGCTCTTACCCAAGGGACGAGTCACAGTTCTCCAGGGAGCCAGTTCCAGCAAAGAGAGTCGCATGCATCTAGACCCAGAGGTCACACAGCATGGCCACAACCTGGAGAACGAAGGTCATTTGGGAACTGGGTTCAAGCCTCAGCCCAGGTCTACCATCAGGATCTCACAAGGCAAGTTCAGTCCTCCTTCCTCAGGAGGACCCCTCAAGTGTCTGAGGACAGCTGTGCTGGCCCCACTGACTTCTTCTTCTTGAAACCCTTTGCTGTTTCCCCAGCACAGAGCTCTGCAACTCTCCCAACCCCAGTGACATCATGCCTGCCTGTCCCCCTGACTCAGGGTCATGCCAAGAACCAAGACGTCCCACCAAGCGTGAGATGCTAGACACAGAGACATCATGAGGCTGCTTCCCTAGAGAGGCTTTGCTGGGTAGAAAGAATCAGCCATAAAGGCCCATCAGGTTTGTCATCTTGTACAGAAAATGAACCCTGGCTAAAGTTGACCTTGAGTGTTCCTGGCCATAGCCTGAAAAACTTGGCTAGATAAGCTGTGCATACAGAGTAATCCAGCCAGATGCAGGTCTTCAAACCTGACTCTGGACGCAGGAAGGAGAAGGGAGAGACAAGGGCAGAAGGGAGGCCTTTCTCCTAACACCAAGCCTGACCTTCAGCCTCTCCAAGCAAACTGCACACCCACCTGTGGCAGCCACCTCCAGGCTGCAGCTCCACCCAGTGGTTTGCCAACCCCTGTGCTGGCCAGGGCCAGCCTCTGCGCTCCAGGCAGGTTAGGGCAGGACACAGGAGGCAGGTTGAGTTACAGAGGCAGAGGGCAGAGAGTAGACCATCAGGAATAGGGTTCTCCTCCTCATGTGGAGGAGCTAGGCCAAGGTCACCTCTAGGGGACAGAGAGAACAGCAGGCAGGGCCAAGTGCGAAAAGTACCCAGGACTTGGCCGTCACATGGTTGACTGTGTGGGACCAGCTCTGTTCACACAGATCTAACATTTCATCACGTCTGTGATCTGAGTTAACTTACCGATGGCCAAGGTAGACTCTTCATTGAAATCAGCAATTATTCCTTCTTTATATTTTGTGTTAAATGTGTTTTGCCATTTAAAAACTTTTTTGAACTGCCAAGAAATAGAAGTCATTGGTGGGGATGTGTGTTCTAAATCTGAACTGAGAAATTCATTAACTAGTTTGAAGTGGGCTCAGAAGTAGTAAGAGTTCAGTAAGTCAACTTAATGCAACAGACAAATATGAGTCACCTCCAGTGTGTCAGGCTCTGTGTTCGGGGCAGAGAGAAACAGGAAATCTACCCCCAAGGTGGAAATATACCCTCATGTAGGCTGACTAAATAAAAACCATCGAGGTACAAAGTGCTAAAGAGCATAGAGGAAGGAGAGTCACTCTGAGGGGGGAAATGAAGATGTTATGGAAAAGGGGGCATGTGAGCTGGGGCCTTGGAGGGTGAGCAGGAGTTTGAGGGAGGAAGGGAATTCTATAGGGGAGGGAGGAAGCAACGAAGGGGAGAAAAATAGGAGAGAAAGATTCCGTGTGGATAAAGGGCACAAGTTTTCTTTTTCCATCCTATTAGGATGACCTCTCTTAAACTGGAAGAGCTCCATCAAGGAGAGAGTAGTGTGATTCCTTGAAGCAGAGAGTCTGCCCACCTCCCTATGGGCGCTGAGGCACTGTCATGGTGACATATTTTCCCCCCCACTCCCCCACCACCTCAAATGTCCAGTCTTTCTGGCTTTATATGTCAGATATCCTGGTTTCACTTTCAGCTGTCCTGTGCAATCCTGGGTAAGAAAAAAGCCTGGTTCTGTGACCTCCATCCTGACTGGCCATCTGACTCACCTCAGGAAGTTCTGAAACTATATGCTGAGGCATATCCCAGACTTACCAAAGCCCTGGCTGTGGCCCAGGTAACTGCCCACTGGCCTGGCTGGAAGGTCGGTATCCATCAGACACCTTGTTCACCCATGGCTGTTATAGCCATCCCCATCCCCACAGGACCCAGTCATGATTGGCATTTAAAAATGGTGCTGAATGAACACATGTGGGCCTAACTTAACATGGGGAGCAGACAAGAATGCAGGTCACCTATATTCTAGTCCTGTTTCTCACTTTCCTTTATAAGCTTGGGCAAATCCCTACATTCTCTCCCCCTTCAGTTTCCTCATCTGGTAAATGGAGATGACAGTCGTTTGCCATACATAGTGTAAAAAATGGAATGAGACAAAGCTTGAAATAAGTGCATTGAAAAGCAAAGGCATTCTGTAAGCACTTCGTTCTAAGTCATTACTATTACCTCCCCTGATTCTAGCTCTTTGTGGGCAGGGGGTGCCATCTCATTCCTCCAGAAGGAGGCACCTAGTAGAGTTCTGTACACAGTAGTCTGGTGGACATTTCAGCAAATGAAAATCCACTGAGCTAAGGCTGTCCTCTGCCAAGACACTAAAATGTCCCCTTTGTCTGAGGGTAAATAACTGCACTTGCTATTTAATTAAGAATGACTTCAAGAAAGAACAATCAATTTGCAAATTACATTGTGTAAAAAGAAGATAAAGAATTGCCCGGCCATCATGGTAGTCCACGCATAGTAAGGAGAGGCCCTGTCTACACCCTGTCTGCCTTTGCAGATTTACAGTCTCCAGAGTTCATCCAGGTTGTCAGCTCAGAGAATTTTGATGCGCCAGTGTATTTCATAGGTCAGGGGCCAAGCCCACTGGGTAGAACACTGTCCCTTTATCAGTGGTAGAAATGATCAATCTGAAAAAGAATATATAATTCATGACCAAACAGAGCAAAGCATTAAATCAGGAAGCCGACACCAGCGCAATTTATGACATTGCTTTACTAAGTGTATTCCCCACTGTGTCATCCACCAGCCCATCTTGATCTAAAAACACCTGCTTTGGAGAATGGGTCTCTCTTCAGCTCCGGGAGAGAAAGCAAATCGCTTCAATCAGCAGCCATTTCTGTTGATGGAAAACCTCATGGCCCTATGCCAGCAACATATAAAAGTAAATAAAAATTGAAGTGCAGGTCTGAAAGAAAGAGCGACATGATATGGCTACATTAAAATATTTATGCCCTCAGACTTTTAGACATCCATTATCTACAGTATGTTAATAAGAATGCTAAACTGACCTTGGCTGGGACACAAAACTTCCAGTACCCTGCAAAACAACTCTGTCCTCCCAGATGCCTGCAGTTATGGAGAAATACACCAAGGAGAGGGTCAAGAGGGGAACTCTGACATGGGCCAAAACCCCAGCCCGGGCTGGTGGGGACAACTCGTGACCGGGGAGCAGAAGGACTGTGTGTGAGTCCCACTTGCTGAGGGTGACACTGGGGAAATGGCCTCCGCTCTCTAGAGCTCCACCTGTCCTCAGGCGCCCTGTGAAAGGATCGCAGACCATCAGTGAATGCCGCACCTACTGATTGCTTTCAGCTCTGAAGTGAACTCTTTGACATACAGGTTGCCAGGCCCCACCCCAGACTTAATCAGTCTCCGAAGTGGCTGGGCCGCCCCAACACACACATTTCAGATGGTCGAGGCTGAAGCGAATCCTGAAGAGATGCCCTCTGAACCGCCCTTCCCCTCTAAGAGTCTCTGGCCAAGTCCTATGCAGTGATATTTCTAGGTCACAAACCCCCCCGAGACAAACTTAAAACGCTTCTCGTCGCCTACAGAATCACTGGCTCTGCATTCGGTTCAGACTCAGTGTGACATTCAACGCCCTTTTGAATCTGGCTGCAATATGCTTTCCTTATCCCTTCCTTGTCCACAAATGCTGTGCTCTCGCAACTTATTCCCTAAGCAAGTCACTATTTCAAACCTCCACACACTTAGACAAGCCATTCTCATTTCCTAGAATGCTTTCCCACCGCCTCAAAATACGTCCATGAATCCTTCCTTCAAGACCCAGTTCTAACGTGTGCTCCCTGATGGCCTCTCCTCTCCACAGCGTCATCATCCACGGCGTGTAGGACCAGCTCCTCCCCAGACGCGGAGCTCCCTGCTTGTCTGTCCTGTGCTACTTGCACCTGGCAGTGGGCAGGCGTATGCCGAGGGGCTCACGCTAAGCAGGAGGCACTTATCTGGG
Organism: Phataginus tricuspis; assembly: GCA_029783875.1. Taxonomy (NCBI): domain Eukaryota; kingdom Metazoa; phylum Chordata; class Mammalia; order Pholidota; family Manidae; genus Phataginus; species Phataginus tricuspis. The sequence continues at coordinate 9,976,951 of JAQQAC010003584.1, read as the reverse complement.
GCAACAGCTTTCTAAGTTGGGGGACATTCTCAATATTTAAACAAGCACAGATAGGTTATAAAGCCAAGTGCAAAATGTGCATGAAATTTTAAACTACAACAAACTAATACCCAAGGGAGATTCTGGCAAGGCAGTCAAGTTAGGCTGCCACGATCGTCAGCAGCACCCTCCCAAGCCAAGGCTCACCTCTCCACTCTCCCGGCCCCCCTGACCATCCCGGTACTTCAGGGAAAAGTTTCGGAAGGGTCGTACTCGCCGCTGACCTGTCCCCCTCAGCTTCAGCACTATTCCTGGCACGTGGGAAATGGCTCAGTGAACTTGTAATTGTTGATTAATTGGGTGGCCACTCAAATGGATATACAAGTTAGGGGCAGTGATGTTTATGTAAAACAATAGTTTCTTCACACCAAATCCCCCCAGAATATGACAGTTTCTTCATCTCGCCAACACCAACCTCTCTTTGATACAATGAAAGTAATATATACCGTGTCATTGTAGGTCACTTGGCGCTAAATAACAATTCGAAACTGCAACAAGCTGGGCTGGGCTGGAAGGGGACTCTGTTATGCCTCAGCTGGATGAAAAAATAATGAAAGGTGCCTGCGGCTCGCTCCCACCCTCACTGTCCCTGAAGGCCTGGCCAAGGTCAGCGAGGCCAGCCGGCCAGGAACAAGCCCAGCCAGTTGCCTGAGGGGAGAATGGCCACTGAGCTCAGTATAAAAACTAGGAAGGTCTGAACAACCTCGGGCTAACTGAATTTGCTGCTCGGTCATCGGTGGCTGTGAAAGTCACTGAGGAGAAATGGGGGCTGGGGGATGATGAAAGCCACCTTCCAGAAACGGGGGCGGGAACTCAGGGCTGAGGGACCATGGGTCAGCGTCCCCGGTCACGCACCTCCTCTCACAAACATACTCACGGAAAAACAACCCTACAGCTGAACCAAGGAGGTGGATGACCCCTCACAGTTAACCTCTAAAATAAAACTGCTTAATGTTGAAACCAAATTGGACAAATCTGGCTCAGAGCCGTGTTCATAGCAGAAGAAATACAATTAAACAAAAGCCTTCCGGCCACCCTCTCCCTGCTCCCTGCTGAGTCAGCCCCCTCTGCCATTGGCTCTCGTCTCTGGCGTCCCTGGCTCACCTAGGCATCCCTCTGGGTGGCTACTTCCCTTCTCTCTCTCTCCCCTCAGAAGCAACCCTCCTCCAAGGTCTTGCCTTCTAACCGTCTCTCCATCTCCACTGCCCTCCCTCCATGGCCACCAACCTTCCTCCAGCCCTGGTCGATGTCTGCTACCCTCTCTGCTACATTGACAGTAGCCTACTGGGAGCTCCCGCACCTAATTAGGGCCCCATCCGACCAACGTCCAACACGCAGCAAGAGTAGGCTTCAAACTGCAAATCTGACCATAACACCACTTGGTTAAAACCCTTTGTTTTCTCCTTGCTGATAGGCTGAAAATCTAAAACCCTGACTCCCTCCTGCAAAGGCCCTTCCCTGCCTCCCCAGGGCATCCCACGCTTGCTTCTTCTCACCCTCAAGAACTCCAGATGCTGCCTTCTCGCCGATCAGAGAGTGGGAGGCCTTGACGCGTGGCGTTTCCTCTGCCCGGAAGGCTCTCCCAGGCCCATTTTGCTTGTTGCCCTTCGCTTCTCCTTCGGCCCTTCCCCGATCTCTCCCTCAGCTAGTCCCTCTCCTTCATAGCATTTATCACAGGTGTATGTGCCCATTGCACTGAAAACTTTCACCCATGTATTTAGTTCACAATAAATTGTAAACTCCATGAAAGCAAAAATCATGTGGTTTTGCTCACCGTTTTGTCACCAGTATTTTGAACAGTCCCCAGCAGACATTCAATAAACGTTTGCTGAATGGTTGCAGCTGTAAATGATTGAATAAGCAAGCTAAAGACATCAACAGCAGCTGGTACTGTAGCCTCATCAGGAGCGAGTCTGACTTTTCCTCTAAGGCGGTTATCAGAGGCCATGTAATGAAGGAAAAGAGGGGGTCCTCAGTCTGTCCGCAGCTGCTGAGGCTGGTGCCCACGCTGCGTAGACCTTCACACAGAGTGATCCCTGATCCCAAACACTGTCCTGCTTCCACCGATCCAACCCTCAGCCAAATAACACCTGGCAGATTTTATCATGTGTCCAGGATATACCAACTACAGATCTCAGTCTCCTCCAGGCCCAGCCTTTGGGCATCTGGGCTTGCATGCTGGTAGATCAGATGCTGGAAGCACAGTGACTCTTCTTTAAGCAACTCACAGACCCAGTCCCTTCCAGTGGGGTTTAAACAAGTTACAGATAGAGATAGAGATAGAGATACAGGTGTGGATATAGCTAACAGAAAGACAACACCAAAGAAGAAAGGATTAACAAGATTAATTCCTGAGGACAGAGATGCATGAGTTCTATTCTACTTCTATCTTGCATAGCCCTCAGGCCCCCATTCGGTATCACTTAAACTGGATTGACCTAAAAGACCTAAGGAGAGGCTAGAATGATAGTCAACTGAAACGACCAGTCAACCATTATTTGTCAAGTCCTGGGCATGGCATTACCTGGTTCGTAACTGTTCTTTCTCTCTGTGGTGTGAATGAATGAGACAATGTCTAAGTTCCACGACGTCCCTAAATGAATTGCACTGTTAGTGCTAGAATATTATCAGAATAGGATTGTAGGGTTGAAGGTATTTTAGAAAGGCGTCACCCAGCCGAGCGAAAATTTCTTCATCAAGGAATCCTTCTCTTCCTCTTCCTCATCAAACAATGGCACCATTGAAAGGTTGACGTGAAGCCCTGGGAATCTGAACGATCCTCTGAAATTACAAGAGCATGGATCACAGAAAATCTGTTGGCCAGACCCAAGATGTACCTTCCCAACTCCCAGCAGCTGTAAGGATAAAGATTCTCGATGATAATCATTCACTTACATATCCCTCCGTAATTATATTCATTAGCTCATTTGAAATCTCAACAGTCCTTATCATCCCCCACTTCACAAGCAAGAAATTCAAACCTACACAGGTTAAATATCTTTCCCAGGCCAGCTAGCTAACTAGTAGGAGAGCCAGGATTCAATCCAGGATCTTCTGATTTCAGAACCAGGGGCCTTTCCATAACTCTCTGCTTCCCAACAGGAGGGATCCATGCTCATCTTATTAATATTATTAAATTAAGGCCTCATAGGTATATTTTTAATCAATGCCCTGAAAATTTAGTACTTAGAAAAATAACATCCGTGTGTCCCAAAGATAGTAGCTATTCCCCCGCAAGCAAAGCAGAAATATCAGTCATGGGCTACTAGTTGAAAAATGCTGGCCAGTTGGCACTAGCCCAAAAAGAGAGACCATGTTGGCAATGCATCGTAAGTATTGAAAAATGTCAGCTTTCTGCAGGTGAGTGAACACTCCTGGCCATAAAAGGACAGATTTTCTCCAGTTAGCAAGACATCATCCCAAATGCCAATTCCACCTCACTTAAAATGCTGGGCCAGGAGTTCCTAGAAGCTGTCAGTCAAGTCAAGTCTGCGCCTGCCTCGTGTACTTGAACTCATGAACTACTCTGGGTCCTAAGGAGGAAGCAGAGGGGATCAGCCAGACCCTGTGACTGGTGAACGTAAGCTGCATTTCAAAACAGATATAAAGGAATCTAGGCCAGACCATAGGAAAGCTCGCATTTTAAAGAAAACAGATGTTTTTGTTCCAGTTCGGGGAACTTTCAAACTACAGTATTTAAGCTCCAAAGATGACACTCATGCTATTGTGGTAGTGAAGAAAATTGACTACCAGGTGGAGTGAAGGAACTGTGCTGCTGAAATCTTTATGAGTAATCTGAAATGAAATGTTTTAAACCAACTCACTTCTCAACCAAGGCTCTGCTGATGCTATATAGATGACATCTTTCTCATCATAAAAATGATGGAGAGTTTACAACGGAGTTATTTGAAACCGAAGATTACCAGAGATCACCTTCATTAGAAGTAACAGCATAGACCTTGGGCTCCATCCTAGGATATTATACTTCCTGCCTTTTCACAGCCCCTCAGTCTAAAAAGCCACTGCTGATTTTAAAGGTTATGACTCTTGAATCAGCAGCCAGAACCCAGTAGGATTCATACACACATAACCTCGGCGCCAACCCTGTGCAGAAAGACCACTCAGGCTTCCCCCCAAGAGACAGAGGAAGACAAAATAAATGGCTCAACATTCTTTATATTCAAATGAGGAGCATTAGTTTAGTACTTTATGGTTTGCAAAACCCACAGTCATGCATCTTATCTTCCCCACATCCTGTGCACGGGCAAGGTGGGTATTTCCTACATTTTCCACCTTTTTCTAAGACCACAGCTAAAACACTTACAAGTTAACAGATTTGCCTGAAGTCACACAAATAGACAGTAACTTGAATTCAGCTCTTCTCGCAATTCCATCGTTCCCATTACAAGCTGCCTCTGGTGAACTACAATAGTAATGGCACTTGTCTTTAGCCCTTTATTATGCACAAGCCCTTACACTCCACCATCTCATTTGTCTTCTCAAAAACCACAGAGTACAGAAGTGCATTCCCACTCAAATGACCTCTGTCCTCTAAGTGAGTGGACTAAGGGTATAACCAGTTTTCCAGGTAGCATGAACCGATGAGGTGGTAAACTGGGACTCCTTCCTGAACTGTTACCAGAATATTTTTATCTCTACTTTTGCAGACCATGGGCTAAGTTAGAAAGCATCCTAAGAACTTAGAAATCATGAAGATTTGCCTTTTTTTAAACTAAGCCCTCCAATATCCACTACCCTACCACAACAGGAGATTCCAAGCATGTTGACATGGCCCAAGGTGCTAGGAAACAGGAAGTAGTGAAGTGCCTTCCTTAAGCCACACTACTTCCTGACTGACTCTGGTCTGGTTCGTGTGAACGAGAGTCAGCTGGTGTGCAATCGTATCTTACATTCGATAGTGCTTACAGTTTACAAAAAGCTTGCACACACATAATCTCATTTGATCCCTACAACGGTATTAAAGTTGAGTGTCGTATAATTTAGTGAGTTTATACTTGAGATGAGTGAGGTTCAAGGATGCTACATGGTTTCCTTGGAAGTACCAGAGCAAGAGGCAGTAATTAGACCCTGAGCCCGGGATTGCTTCAGGATGCCCCCTGAGCAGGACCACGGGAGCTGTCCACAGGGTCGGCTCCTCAGCCCAGCTTTCCATCCGTCTGTCCCTAACCAAACCCCAAGGATGCCTGGCATGACCTACCTGTCTTGCACCCGCTCTGCTTCCTTTTTCACTTAGGCACATTGCTACTTTAGTATTTTCAATCTCTTTAGTCCTCAAGCCAAGCTACCTCCACCTTGCGCATCCTTCATATGTCATTCCTCACCTTCTCAGGACGCTTTTTCAAAACCTAACTCTCCTCTCTGATTCGGAATTAGCAAGATGTTCACCTGAACATGAGCTCCCCCAAATGGGGGCAACCAGTGACAAGAGAGCCAGTGAGCAAAAGGGGCAGCTGGTTGCTGTCTTCCTCCAGCCCTGATGTGTTTTAAGGGTTGGACCCGAGGTGGGGCCTGTGGTCTTGCCAGCTGGAGTCACTGCCTCCAGGCCGCTGTATATAATTTTCCTCCAGCACATTCTTCCTCACTAGGGCTTTCTTGTTCTTGTCCTCAAGGCCCAGGACTCTCTCAGAGGTGAGCCAGCCTGTAGGAGGGAGGGAGGAGCCTTCACTAAGGAGAGAGAACCTCTCCCTGCCAGCAGCTGGGTCACTCTTCAAAGGGCGCACTGTGCCCTAGGAAATGAGTTCCCACGCAGGGAGGAAAATCCTCACCGCTCGGCCCCGTGTGTTCACACACACACTCTGGTAGTTCACTGAGCTGGTGCCTTTTCAATCACCTTTTGGAAGCCGTACATATATTTTTTTTTTTCAAAGCTTAGGAAGTACAGAAAGATGTGGGTGCATCTAACACCATGCAAGGGAATGGTTACCAGCTGCTAAATGGGATTTAAAAGTCTAAAGACAATTGTTCACAGATATTTCCAATTTAGGAGTTTCTGGATAGCCTTTATCCAGATCTTTTATTACTTCTAATGGTCATTTGATGGGAAGTAAAGTGACTATAAATTAGTGCCTACTATTCTTTATAATAGAAGAGAGGTCAGTTTGTCTTTTGAACAGAAGCACAGGCCGGGAGAACAAATGAATTGGCTCCCAGGGACCCTGCTGACTTTCCGAGTGATCCTGGATGGGCAGGGTAACTGCTCCAAGGCTTGGTTTGAGGTGGAAAAGGTCACAAAATCCTCTAACAAGGAGAACAGGAAGCCATGCAGGTGAATGCACCCTGTCACTGGGGCTGCAGTCTGCTTGGCCTATCAAAGCAGATAGAAAAGCAGTAACACTCCGGATATTTAAAATAAGAGAAACAACAATGACAAAAATGTGTCTGCCCTTAGTCATGGATGTGGAGGATGGGAGTGAGGGGTCACTATGTCTGGAGACCACAGAGGGGAAACTGCATCTCAGACGCTTTGAGGACCACGAAACCGGGCCCTACAATGCGTTATTACCTTAAATTCTGCTTTTTCTGATAGTTGCTCCTTCGGGACAGTCTGTAAAGACCTTTTGCTAATCTCCAAGCACTTGGGTCCTGCCTCAGACTGTGCAGCAGGCTCACCAAGCAGCAGAACAGGCTCCTTCACAGAGCTCTAGGCCAAGCTTTGCAACATGCCTGACCGAAGCTATGTCTCTGGCCTGGGCATGCCAATCTAGCAAGCCTGAATCCCAGCCTCTCTCTTTCTAGCCCTCTCAAGTCCAATCCCTTTCATATTTCCTTTACATTGAACCCATTGCCAGTCACCATAGAGGTCCCTATGTTGTCCTATTTCTGTGCCTTTACTCCTTTCATTATCTCCACCCAAAGTATTCTTCTTTATATCTGCATGTTCAGAACCTACCTGTTCTTTACAACCCTGTCTTCATACAACTAGCACCGATTTTCTCTCATACTCCAAGTCTGCTCAGACTATGAAAGTACTATGTGAATTTTAAGGGAAGTAGAAGAACACTACCCCTTCCCTTAGAAAGTTTACAATCTCCTTGGGGAGAAAACTAATAAAGAAGCAGGCAAGCCATTTAGGATTCAGTAAGTCACACAAGAATGAGTGTGGAAGAGGTTGGGAGAAATTAGAACCCTCACACATTTCTGATAGGGGTGTAAAATGATGCAGCTGCTTTCTAAAGCAGTTTGGTAATTCCCCAGAATGTCAAACAGGGAGTTTCCAAATTACCCAGCAATTCCACGCCTAGGTATATACACAGGAGAAATGAAAACCTATGTCCTCAGAACTTGTATATAATCATTCATAGCAATATTATTCATTACAGCCAAAATTGGAAGGAACCTAAATATCCTTCAACAAATGGGTAAATGTGACACATAACCATACAGTGGAATATTATTCAGCCATGAAAAGGAATGGAGTCCTGATCCATACTACAATGTGGATGAACCTTGAACACATTATGCCAAGTAAAAGAATGCAGACACACAAGGCCACGTATGATATGATTCCATTACGTGAAATGTCCCTAATAGGCAAATCCATAGAAACAGAAAGTAGATTAAAGGTTTCCTTGGGTCAAGATGGGTTCAAGGGTGGAGGAACAGAGAGGGACAGCTAATGGGTACAGGGTTTCTTCCGGGGATAATAAAAATATCCTAAAATTAGATTGTCATAGTGGTTGCACAATTCTGTGAGTATACTAAAAACCACTGAATCATATGCTTTTATTATTTGTATTTTTGAGTTTTCACCATTAAAAATGACAGTCCATCAAATGCATGAACAAAATTTAGTCATCGTTAAAAATTATCATGATGGTGACTCAATGAAAATTTCCTCATCCTCAAAATCAAAAGAAAAGGTCAATGAAAGAAACACCAAACACTTATTTCTTCTTTTTTTCATAGTAAAGAATTATTTTTCACATGAAAGTAACGTTAATTTGGATGTGATGGGTTTTGTGGATTTGTTTGTATTCCTTTTGTTAATTCATTTTGGTTTCATAACTGCAAAGGAATTACCTACCAGAGGAGGCATTAGGATTTATATTAATTTTTATGTTGAAATATATAATTTATGTTCATAATGTAGGAACAATGGCAATGTTGTTTTTCCCTTTAAAAAGGGTCAATACACAAGGTTGAAAAGTGTTACAATAGAATAATTCCTATTTTCCTTTCACATCCATAAAAAGCAGAAAAGCATCCCTGTATATACTCCCAGGTTCGCAGGAGCCAAAGAGTAATACTCTCAATTTACTCCTAGGTTTATCACAGATCTGATTTAAAATCCGCTGAAAAAGCAAAATTATTCCCCAACAGCCCAGAACTCTGCTGACTCCAAGACTTTCCCTCATTGCTCTGAAAAGGGCATGGAAGAACTGGGTGCAGAGAGCCCCCGGGAGCTCGCACAGCTACTTGGCCCAGGCCAGGACCTCCCCCAACTGCCCCCCACCCTGACACACACACACTTTTCCACGTTTTGGTAAAACCTCTGAGCTCCTCAGAAGCAACAGGAGCTTGTTGCAGATCCCATCAGGTCTGGCATTCTGTCATGTTTAGACAGCTTATTCACTAAGGGAAGGTGTTTATGGGATTTGAAATAAACTGATGTTGCAGTGACTTCTTTCCAGTATTTCCTAAATCAACAGGAACTATTTTCCACATAAGCGCAGCAATTTGCCGTTAAGTGGAATTGTTACATTGGCAATTAGGATGATTCAAATAGAATCTAAAATTCACTTAAAAGAAAGGAGATAAAACTTGCTGTGGGCTGAATTGCTTAAAATCCTAACCCCCCCAGTGCCTCAGAATGTGATCGTATTTGGAGATTGGGTCTTCAAAGAGGTAATTAAGGTGAAATGAATCATTAACCTATATGAATCATGAAAATATATTTACATCCTCAATACAATTACATTTTTAATCCTTTAGATGATCATTATGAATGGAACACAAAAAATGTCACCAACTCATGAGGGTGGGCTTTAATCCTAAATGACGGTGGCCTTGTAAGAAGAGGATGTGAGGACGCAGGCACACCCAGAAGGAAGACTATGAAGACACTGGAAGGAGACAGCTGTCTAAGGGCCAAGGTGAGAGGCCTTAGACCAAACCAAGCCTGCTGACACCTTGGTCTTGGACTCCCAGCCGCCAGCCCACACAGAAATCAATTTCTGTTGCATAAGCCACCCAGTCTGGTACTTGTTACGCTAGAAAAGTAGCAAACTAATGCAAGGCTATATGCCAAATGAATCCCTTAATTATGAGCTGCTTCTTGGTTGTAAGGACCTTCCCCTTACGTTGCCTTATTTAATCCTAACAGCTACCTCATGTTATCATTTTTTTTCTGATGAGAAAACTAAGCTACAGATTTGCCCAAATTCATAGAGTGAATTAGTGCCAGAGCTAGAATTCAAAACCTGGTCTCTTTATTCCTCCTTCAGTGTCCTCGTTTCCAGGCCTTTTAGGCTTTTGAGCTATGAAGATGAAGTAACAAACAAGACTGCAAATAATATCTTAGAGAGCTCAAACTATTTTAAATACACCCACATAAACAGTAGATTTTATCAGGACATCCTGTAGAATGGGGCAGAGAGGGCCTGGGCCCTGCGTGGATTAAGAGCACAGAGGCACCTCTGTCACTCGGGATCACTGACACAGCCCGAACAAGGTCTGTAAACTTCTGCTCTGGATTAACACTACTTTGCATCTCTCGCCCTAAGTCCTCAAAAAAAAGGGCGACCGGATGATAACCAGACTTACTATGCATTCTGTACAAACACCAGTCATTAGGGTACACACCTGAAACTCATGTTATGTGTCAATTAAATCTTGAAAAAAAGAAAAACAAAGGGCAACTGTACTCGAATGCCATGAAGGTTTGTGAATGTTGCCAGTTGTCCAGCTCTGGAAGCAGACACACAGGTTCTGGGCATGGAGCAGAATTGTGCTTAGGTAAGAGAAAAAACTAATTAACCTGTCAAATCCTTTCTCTAAGATAGCATGAATACAGTGCAACTGTGCGAAATGAAGTACTATTTCCCCGTAGCAGAGTCCTTTTCTCTGCTTCTCTTCATTTTCCACTTTGTAGTTTCACATGGACTTGTGAATTACCAAGGTATTCACAACAGTTGCATGTGGTAATAGAGGAATATTTTGTAATATTAAACAATGTGTATTGTATTTAAATATATATGTAATACATAAAATATTAATAGTTTTAATATTAAATGATGCATATTGCATTTAAATATATATATATATCATGAGTGAAGTATGATACTGAGGTTTTACATTAACACCTAGATGAACATTTAATACTAGAAATGCAAATACTTTTCTAAAATGTCTAATAAGGCTAAGTTAACGTTTCAAAAATTAGATTTTAAAATGTTAGGTTTAGTTGTGACTTTATTTAAAAAATTTGAAAATACATGTGAAAAGTAATTTTCATTTTATATTGTAAATTTTATCTTGTTATGAAAATATATTTACATTTTTTACATCCTCAATACAATTACATTTTTAATCCTTTAGATGATCATTATGAATAGAACCCAAATTATGTGAACATGATAGAATTAGTGATTTTTGCTGAAGTTAAAGGAAGAGGATAAATTTAATGGACTAAATATATGGTGATTTATGAATTATGTATGGCTTCATTTTATTCTCATGCAAATGTCACCAACTCATCAAGAGAGTTCTCAGACGACAGGCATTAATAATTAAATTCAGTCATCTTTGGTATTTTGCCGACTTTCAGTCATTGAAAACATAGAGCTTCACAGGTATCTAGTATTACCACAATGAGGGTATATTTATCAAGGTAGAAAGATAGAACCTATTTTACAGAACAGTTTTGTATACTTTTTAAATATTTAGACATGTGGCATATGGGTCTCCATTTTGTACTCTTGTTCTGGGCCTCACAAGTGTCAGGGGCAGGTGTGCATTTACAGTCTCCCAGAGGCTTCTCTGATGTCCGTAAGAGCGCCTCTCGTATCAGGCACCTCGCTTTTTGTGTGGTTGGACAGGTACCTACCGCCCTGCCCTGCCTTTGTGAGGTTCAGAATGCAGCGGGTGTGGCAGGAGGTACAGGTCAGAGAAGTGACCGCACAGCAGGAGGCGCCCTTGGGGTGGAGGTGCCTACAGGAAGGAGGGGTGACCTGGATCTAGGGCGGCCAAGGGAGGTGTCCCAGCCCCGGTGAAACCCCAGCCAGGCTCTGAGGGATGGAAAGGCGTCCACAGAGAGGAAGGAAGGAGGCATAAAGCAATATGGCATCTCAAGCGGCAGATGCTCCAGGGAGCCGAGGCGGGAGCAGAAGGCCCTGTGTCCGGGCCTGCCTTGCAGGCTATGCCAAGGTGCTTCCGATGTATCCCCCAAAACCATGGGGCTCTCTGAGGGTTTTTAAGCAAGGGGATAAATTCATATACTTGAATTTAGTAAATAACGCACTGGAAGTTCTGTGAAAACTGGATTATGGAGAGGAGAGATTGGTCGCAGGAAGACCAATGAGGAAGTTTGGAGAGTAATCCAAGTAAGAGAGGAAGAGTCCAGGAGGAGAGTGACCGTGGGGATGGACCTGAAATGACACGTGTAAGAAACACTTGGTCTTTCCCAGTTTCATTTATAATCAAGGCAGAAGTTCTTAAATATACATGGATTTTGTGTATGCGTGGGTGTGCAGGGACCCGTGCCTAGCCAAGCTGTTCGCTCAACCCGGAGATCCTCCCTACAGCATCCCCCGGGGCCTGACCCTCAGGTGCAGCTCGAAGGCCTGCAGTATAAGACGATGTGTCTCTTTCCAGGGGTCGCCCAGCCTGCGGGACACTGCTCTGGTGCCTCAAAAGAAACCTACCTTTTAAAACTTTACTTACTGTTCTACTTTTATTCTTCGTAGTTACAGAATTCTAGCCACTAGAAATTGAAACCGATAGCCTGTCACCTAATTCGGGTGACTACTGTATTTCCCCTTAGTTGCCTATTTCCAGGCTAAACACTTCCAGTCTCTTACTTCCCTCAAATTATTTCCAGGGGCCACGCAGCCCACACTAAGCAGGCCTCTCGTACAACCTCAGGTACATTCTGCTCTGTCCATTTCTCTTTTAAGGGCAGCACACAGAAATACTTCATCATTCATATTTTTCCCTATTCGTACTGTCCTTTCTCAAACTTAATAGAGACGGCTGAGGTGTGAATGCTATTTGTCAGCACCAGGGCACATTTTTATGAGATTTACCATAAGATTTCATTTCTCTACTCGGAATATATGACGATTTTTAAGTCACTCCCCCAACTGGGGATTGAGAGGGTGTCTCCTTTGCCAAAGATCTGGGATTAGAATTTAACCAGTGCTCCGTGAAGCAGTTGCTGACAACTGTCAGAGACGGTGGGTCTTGCTAATTGCCTTCTCTTTTCTTGCACTACAGCTTCTGTTGAGCTGTTTCAAAATACCCTGTTGTGGACTTGCTTTCCCGTATTCCTTTCCTTTCTTCTTGGGCTCTGGTATGTGGGCCCTGCCCGGCTTCTTTCCCTGGCTCCATCCCTCACCAGCTATGGACCCTGGTACAGTTTAAATGAGATTAAACATGGGCAATGCTTAGCCTTTTGCCTGGAATAGAGTTGGGATCGCCATATAAAAGAAAGGACACCCGATTACATTCAAAGCTCAGATAAACAAGGAACAGTCCTTGAGTGTAAGTGGGCCCCAGATACGGCAGCCTTGTCATTGTTCTCCTTCCATCTTTTCACTTTCCCCTTTTCATCTCCTCTCCTTTCCTTCTCCTCCTCTGCCTTTTCTTCCCTCCATTCTTTCGTCCTCCCCATCACCTGGTTCTAATCTTACAAGCATCATATCAGGCATAACATGATTACTCTATATTCTCTTTTTTATCTTTGAACAACTGTCTCTGTCACTAGCAGTATGGTCCCCGGTCTTGGGCGCCGTCCAGGAGGCATGGGATGATGCTGGGGCTGTACGTGGCGAGTGGGCTGCAGGGTTTTCTCCACCCTCTGCTTCTTTGGAAATTCTTGCTCAGTGGCTGCAAATTCAAGCCTGTCCACCTGAGCAGATCATCTCTGTCTGTGCAACCTGTAACCCAAAGGAGAAATTTGTTTCTATTATCAATACTCTTTTTTAAAAAAATCAAAGTATTATGGAATATCTTTTTGTTTTCCCTGTCTTCCCTCAACCTTTCTTAGTTTGCTGCTTTTGTGAAATCCCCGAACAAAGGCCATGAAGAATATTCAGAAGCACTAAAGTCACGCATGCCCTCTCCCACCCCACCCTACCCCCCACTCAACATTCTTCGGTTCGAACCAAGAACCTGTTCTGCGCAAATCACTTCAAACTCAGATGAATTTGGCACAGAACCCCCAAGGATGATCATCTGATGATTCTACAGCTCTTGGTTCCAGACTTTGAATTCACTTGTATACATGTAATACCTCATGGGTTTTCTGACATATCATCAAGATTGCTCATCTAATGAAACCCCCCCGCCACACACACACACACACACACACACACACACACACACACACTTTTTCTCTTGTCCTCTTTCAAACAGAAGGAAAGGACCACCCAGGCTTCCACTTCTGTGAAAACAGTAAGACCCTCTTCCATTCCCAGGATTCCCATTTTTTTTCTGAGCATCCCTCGGATGAGGGGGCTGCTCTGAATGCATGAAATGGCCAGCCAGCCGGAGGACCACACACTCCTGTACTGAATTCTCCATTCGTTGCTCAAGAGATCTATGGCACTCTCCTTGAAGGGAGAAAAAATAGTCAAATGCTTCATTTCTTTGCCAGGATATATAAATTAGTATAGATATTCTCTCAGAATAAAAACATGTCTAGATGGATTCAGGACATTCCATTTAAAATATCCGTTACCCTCAAATCAAATTTTCACTGCCGTTGAGTGGCAAGGGATGCGCCCTGGGATCAGTGAGAGCTGCTAAGATTCCTTCTGCTGAAGTGTTTAATTTCATTTTACTTTCCACAAATAAGTATGCTTGGAACCGCTGCCTTTCCTTCCTCTGGAGTAATCGAAAAATTTAATTCACATTAAGCCAGAGAGGATGTTTTTCCCGAAGGTCACCCAAGGCAAACACTTTAAACCTCTCACAGCCCATCAGTCAGAGATGCATGTCTCATCCTCTCCTGATGAGGGGTCTCCTGGAGCCAAACGAAGCCTGCTGCCTGGTCCCACCCCACCCGACTCAGCCCCTGGACAGAAAGTCACCTAGAGAGGCCAGTGGGTGTCTCCAGATTCCATCCCCACTGTGATTCTTAAGATGCCTACAGTATCCATCCCAGAGACCCCCACCATTTGGAGCTGTATGAGTTTTTAGACTTCATTTCTGCTTAAAAGATTAATGTGAGTGGGCACCAAAAGCTGCTTTGCTATTGCAACTTGGACTGCAAGCAGCTTACCCGAGAATGAGTATTTCACCAGGGTGAGGTTATGCTTCAAATCTTATCATCCTTTCCCTAAAAACGAATAATATTTTGTGCTTATATGTCAGCCCCAGGTAATACGCACCACATGGCTACAAGGCAGAGATGAGTAAATCATTAATTGTTCACAATGCCGCCCATAACACTTTCAGATTGTCATGCACAAGGGTCTATGCGTCAGTCAAGCACAGTGGCACCTGTGCATATTTCTCTTTTATTCAGGTATGAAATGTGTGCAGGGACTTGTAAATGACAAATTTCCCACAAACACAACCAAAAGCACATCCTCACCAGGATGACCTGGAACCACAGAGGTGGGAGACACGCTGCTCACACATCACAGGGTTTTTTACGAAAAACCAGGGAGCTTCCAAGGAAGAGAAGCAAGAAAGGTCTAACTATGCTTATTTAGAGAAACACCCAAGATGCTAGATTTCCCCTCTGTCTGTCTAGCATAGCATTTTTCAGGCACTTCTCCTTGCAAAGTAACACATTTCCTTTTTTAAAGGAGGAAAAGGTAATGTAGTAAAACAGAGTAAGGTCTTGCAAGAATTCTACCTGATTCAGGTCCTGAAACTTTTCTTTATTTCAATTATACAGTTAGAATTCATGCTGCCAAGGCATGTGGACACAGGGTGGCATTAGAGCGTGCCCAGGTGAGTGGGCCTGGAGGAAGGGGCATTCGGAAAGGACCAGGATGTGCCTGTTCCGGCGGCAGCCTTCAGTCCATCTGGTCTCAGGTCTCTGCCCTCAGGAGAGAGAAGCCGCACACGGAAAGACAATACCTTACATTCAGAAGCCGTCTTTGCCCAATCTGAGTCCTATCACTGACTTTGCTGGTTACCCTCCCTTTGAGCCCAGATTCTCCCTCAGCTTGTGTAACAGTCATTGCTTCTGGCCCCATCGGCCTTGGGGGGGCTGTAGCACCTCAACAGCCATAACAACAGAGCCCATCCCCCACATGCCCTCCCACAGGTCACAGACCACCAAGTCCCTCCAGATCCATCCCTGCCGGTTTCCCAAAGGCTGTGGCTATGATAGTTGAACTTTTCCACTCCTGGTAGCCTCAGCTACTCTGGGCCTCCTGCCCACCACCACCCTTTTCCATTTTGTGCCAGCAGTCACTGGGGAAAGGGCAAAGGGTGAGCTTTCCTGTCCCCACTCATGCAGAGTTCCATGACTGGACCGTAAATACCACTGCCCTGTGTCCTCAGTCTTTCAGGCAGAGACTCTAGGGAATCAGTCCTTTTCTTTGACTTATTTATTACAGCCATCCTCCTTGCCACACCCAGTCCCCACCGATTCTAGCTGTCATCCAACCTGTATCTAGGCCTTAAACACCACAGCATTAAGACTCTTTTGTCTGCCAATGACAGAAATCCTCTTAATTCATTTAAAGAAATATGGCAAATTGCAACATTGTATTTAATTTTTTAATATATGGTCTCACTGAGCCCCTGGGCAGGGATACAGAGGGGCCTCAGGAATAGACCAAACCTATAACTGGAACGTCTTTGTGACTGACTCTCTGAGTCTCTCCTCTCCACGCTTTTAAATATGTCCCATCATTCTTGATCAGCTTTCTTGGCTTCCCAGGTCACCCCCAGGTCCTGCTGAAGCTGGAATGTCTGAGTCCCAATTCCAAATTCCCAGGGAAGGAACCATTACTAACTCAGCTTGGTTTGGGGACCCAACCGTGGATGAATCGGCTGTGACCGTGACCATGCCACACAAGAAGGTTGTTAGGTATCAGTAAAATGGAGAGACTGCTTCCAGAAAGAAAAAAAAAACCAGAAACTAAGCAAACAGCTCTGGAAGTGTGTGCAACGGGTCCTCCAGCGTCGGTCTCCAACCAAGCTGATGTATTTCAACTCCTCATCCCTGTAGGGAGAGCCCCTTCCCCACAGAATAAACACGTCGGCATGGAGGTCGCTGCTACCGGGTGGACGCAGAAGCGTCACGTAGGAGATAATGACTTCAGTCTTGCCCCCATGAGGCATCCTCATGTCCTTCCCCAGTTCTAACAGCACTCCGCCACCCCAGATGACAGTTATTCTGTGACAGTCTCACACCACACATCACAGGGCTCTTTGAAGGCGGCCCAGGCAACCCTGTGCTGTGGGGGTCACGACGGTCTCTTGCTGATGCTGGCTCCATCACTGACCAGCGGAGGGGCTTCGAGCCAGCCGTTTACCCTTTCTGACCCTCGGTGCCCCCTTCTGCACGTGGACACAATAATACTCATCCCAAAGGGTGGAAACAAGCTAACGTACGCCAGGCAGTTCAGATGGCGTCTGGTGATGTTTAGGTGCGCAATAGATTTGTTTCTATTATTTTTGTTGCTAATATTAACCTTTGTAATAAACCTACAAATGCCACTTTAGAACACGCAAACAATCTTCAGGTTGATTTCATAACTACAGACCCTACCCCAGGTCCCAAAAGCACCAGAGAGCACGTTCTAGTGAAGCAAGTGGCTGAAAGGCAAAACAAAAGCAGATGGTAAATTTAATGACTTTTGGTTTTGGTTTTGGTTTGTATTTTCTGACACCTGAAGGGAACATCACCTCCTAATTAGAATTTTTAGGAGAACAAAATAAGAAAAGTTCATAAACAGTAAGCACTGTGCCTAGATGTGGAACATATTCAACATGTGGTGGTGGTGATTTTTGTTACTATAACGAGTATGATTACGATTACTATTATTAGTAGTCCTATGGAGAAAGGTGCTTAAACGCTCATTGGCAAATTATTTAAGGCGATCATTTCATTGACAACCGTGCAAAGCCATGAAGCTTCGTTTCCTAGTTAAGTTTGAAATGTAGGTATAGATGTGGGATTACATATAAATCAACAAATAAAACTCAAAGCAATTTTCAAAAATAACTTTTTAAATGGAAAAGGACTCATTGATTAACACAGCATAAAGAAGAGTGGCTGCCCTGAGACAAGGGGACCCTCCTTTTGCTGGTGATTGCTGGCCGTAGCGCCTGCTAAGTCTCACACTGCTTTCTTCATCAGGCAGCTTCTAGCTTCTGTTAGAAATAAGTGCCCTAAAACCCCAGGGCAAAATAAACAACTTCCTACCACACCTTGAGCAGCTTATCTTGGGTATCTGTGACCACGATTCACCATAAAGGATAGGGAGGAAGGAGTGTTAGCTTTTCAAATGGGGTATGCCTACCCCTGCTCTGGGCTTCAATGTGGATCTCTAGGCTGATTTGAAATGAGTTCTAAGGTGATCCACTGGGAAGGGATCTGGTCAGGGAAGAAGCAGGAATGTGAGAAGAGGAGAGGTGGAAGGGCAGGTACTCACTCAGTGTGGGCGCTACTGCAAAGATAACCCCTTCTGCACAGAAATCCACAGGCTGACAGCAGCCATTACAGTTTGTGGCCAGGGCCTGCAAAAGATATCTTCTTTAGGTGAAACGCTGCCCCTCTGGTCCTGTTAGATTTGTTCTCTGTGTTAGGTATTGATTTTTCCTTCAGCAGAATAGCAAAGGCAAGAGAGCATGAAGGAGAGAGAGGTGGGCTGCTTCGCTCATCGCAGGGCTCAGAGTGACGAGTCAAAGAACTATGAGCCACTCCTTATCTTCCCCATGCAATGAGAAATTGAGAAATTGAGCCAGGGACTCTCTCATTAGAGAGATAACCGCTAGAACAAGAGTGTGCTATGAGGCTGTGTGAAAAATACACTTTTCCCTCTCTTATCATTCTGTCTGCAATGACATACAGTCTATTTGGTGTGTTGATAACCATATTAAAATCATACACATTCAATTTCAATATGTGAAAGTGTGCTATATTTAGATTTGATTTTCCTTCCCAAGCAGAAAATTGTTGTCTTCTTTATTTCTTTAAGTTTCTCGAGAACTCTGTAAATTGTTAAGCATATGTACCAAAAGCTTTTTTTATATCAAATCATCCATACAAAACAAAGGTTTGGGCTGGGCTGATGCAGTGACTTCGCCTCTTCAATGGGGAGAAATTGCTTCTGTATGAGAACTAATACCCACCTGGTTTCAAACTTCAGCCACTGGCAAATATGTCAGAGCAAGAAACATTTCCTGTTTCTTTGACAGATTGGCCCAGGGCTGAATTTTAATCTAACATGTCAAAAGTGATAGGTAGAAAGGGAGAAGCAGAGAAACAGTAAATCTACTTAGATTTTTACAGTCATTTGAGACAAGTGTGGGTATTGGTTGGTGTTGATAAGCAGTAAGAGCAAACACGGTAAAATGAAACAATAAAGAAGAGTCAAAAACCTCTACTTTCTTTTAATGATAAAATATTCACACTAAAAGTAAGATGTGGACATCCATATGCAAAAAAAAGAAATGAATCTAGATACAGACCTTACGTCCTTCACAAAAACTCAAAATAGACCACAGATCTAAATGTAAAATAAAAAACAATAAAAATCCTAGAAGTTATAGGAGAAAATCTAGATGACCTTGGGTATGGTGATGACCTTTTAGATACAACACCAAAGTCGCAATCCATGAAACAAATAATTGATAAGCTTGACTTCTTTAAAATTAAAAATGTCTTCTCTGCAAAAGACAATGTCAAAACAATGAGAAGACAAGCCAGACTGGGAGAAAATATTTGCAGAAGACACATCTGATAAAGGACTATTACCCAAAATATACAAAGAACTCTTAAAATTCAACAATAAGAAAATTAAAATAGGCAAAAGTCCTCAATAGAAACCTCAGCAAGAAAAAGATATACAGATGGCAAGTAAGCCCACGATAAGGTGTTCCATAACATCTGTCACCAGGGAAATGCAAATTAACACAGTGAGATGCCACGACACACCCAACTCCAGAACACTGGCAAAACTAAATACTGGCCAGGATGTGGGACAACAGAAACTCTCATTCATTCATGGTGGGAATGCAAAATGGTACGGCCACCTTGGAAGACAGTTAGTTTAGCAGTTTCTTACAAAACTGAGTGTTTTACCATATGATCCAGCGATCGTGTTTCTTGGTTTTATTTATCTAAAATTTAATCACAAACACCTGTACATGATTGTTTATAGCAGCTTCATCATGTCTGCCAAAAGGTGAAAACCACCAAGATGTCCTTCAGTAAGTAAATAGATAAATAAATTGTGTTACATCCAGACAATGGAGTATTATTTAGCGCTAAAAAGAAATGAGCTATCAGCCACAGCAATCAGAAAACACAAAGATAAAAAACACCCGAATTGGTAAGGAAGAAGTTAAACTTTCATTATTTGCCAATGACATGATACTATACATAGAAAACCCTGAAGAATCTACCAAAAAACTACTAGAACTAATAACCAAATTCAGAAAATTACAGGATACAAAATTAATACACAGAACTCTGTTGCATTCCTATACACTAACAACAAACTAGCAGAAAGGGAAAACAATTCCATTACAATTGCATCAAAAAGAATAAAATAGCTAGGAATAAACCTAACCAAGGAGGTGAAAGACCTGTACTCTGAAAAATATAAGATACTCATGAAAGAAATTAAAGATGACACCAAAAGATGGATATTATCCCATGCTCATGGATAGGAAGAATTAATATTGTCAAAATGGCCATCCTGCCCAAACCAATTTACAGATTCAATGCAATCCCTATCAAAATACCAACTGCATTCTTCACTGAACTGGAACAAATAATTTTAAAATTCATATGGAATCACAAAAGACCCTGAACAGCCAAAGCAATCCTGAGAAAGAAGAAAAAAGGTGGGGGATTATGCTCCCTGACTTCAAGCTCTGCTACAAAGCCACAGTAATCAAAACAACTAGGTACTGGCACAAGAACAGACCCATAGATCAGTGGAATAGATAGAGAGCCCAGATATAAACCCATACATATATGGTCAATTAATATATGATAAATGAGCCATGAATATACAATGGGAAAAAGACAGCCTCTTCAATAACTGGTGTTGGCAAAACTAAACAGCTACATGTAAGAGACTGAAATTGGATTACTGTCTATCTCCACACACAAAAGTAAACTCAAAATGGATCAAAGACCTGAATGTAAGTCATGAAACCGTAAAACTCTTAGAAGAAAACACAGACGAAAATCTCTTGAATATAAACATGAGCAAATTTTTCCTGGACACATCTCCTCGGGCAAGAGAAACAAAATAAAAAATGAACAGGTAGGACTACATCAAACTAAAAAGCTTCTGTAGAGCAAAGGACACAATCAGCAGAACAAAAAGCATCCCACAGTATGGGAGAATATATTCATAAATGACATATCCAATAATGGGTTAAGATCCAAAATATATAAAGAACTCATACCTCAACACCCGAAAAACAAATAACCTGATCAAAAAAATGGGTGGAGGGCCTGAACAGACACTTTTCCAAAGAAGAAATACAAAAATGGCCAACAGGCACATGAAAAGATGCTCCACATCACTAATCATCAGGGAAATGCAAATTAAAACCACAATGAGATATCACCTTACACCAGTGAGGACAGCCACCATCCAAAAGACAAACAACAACAAATGCTGGTGAGGATGTGGAGGAAGGGGAACCCTCCTACACTGCTGGTGGGAATGCAAATTAGTTCAACCATTATGTAAAGCAGCATGGAGGTTCCTCAAAAAACTAAAAATAGAAACACCATTTGACCCAGTAATTCCACTCCTAGGAATTTACCCAAAGAAATTCCTCAATAGAAACCTCAGCAAGAGAAAGATATACAAAATCCCTGATTCAAAAAGATAGATGCACCCCTATGTTTATCGCAGCACCAAGACATGGAAGCAACCTAAGTGTCCATCAGTAGACGAGTGGATAAAGAAGATGTGGTACATATACACCATGGAATACTATTGAGCCATGAGAAGAAAAGAAATCCTGCCATTTACAAGAACATGGATGGAGCTAGAGGGTATTGTGCTCAGTGAAATAAGCCAGGCAGAGAAAGACAAATAACATATGATTTCACTTATTTGTGGGATATAAAAACAAAGCAAAACAGAAGGAACAAAACAGCATTAGACTCATAGACACTAAGAAGTGACTAGCGGTTACCAAGGGGATGGGGAGTGGGGAGGGGCCAGGGAGGACAGGGACTATTGAACCACTGTGATGTACATTTTATAATTAAAAAAAAAAAGAAATGAGCTATCAAGCCATGATAAGACATGAAGGAACCTTAAGTGCATGTGACTAAGTGAAAGAAGCCAATCTGAAAAGGCTACATCCAGTACTATTCCAACTATATGACACTCTGGAAAAGGAAAAACATGAAAGCTATGAAAAGATCAGTGGCTTCCAGGGTGTCTTGTCAATGGATTTCAGCCCTGGGCAAGTTCACTATGGATTCAGAGTGACCAAAGAAATTGACAGCAAAACGTTCTTGGGGTGAAAGGGTTATACCCAACTTTATTTCCAGGTGGCAGGTCAGTCACTAAAATCCCATGCACTCAGAGCAAGTCTGCATGTAGCAAGCTGGCCTCTGCCTCTGGGCCCCTCTGTCTGCACAGCTGTCCTCTGGGCCCCTCTGTCCACACAGCCATCCTCTGGGCCTCTCTGCCTGCACAACCATCCCACACAGTTGTCCTCTGGGCCTCTCTGCCCAGTCTTCCCACACAGCCATCCTCTGGGCCTCTGTCCTCGGCGCTGCCACCACTCCAGCCTCTACTCTGCTCTCCTGCAGCCTTGCAGCTGTGCCACCGTGTTGCACCCAGAGCACTGGGCGGAGCTCTTTATGTACAGTCAACAGCCATGTATTGCCCACAGGTGTGCAGTGAGCTAGTCAACCAGGGCCAGGTGAGAATCCTGGCCACAGGAACTCTCATTTTATGCACACAGGGGTTGGGGGAAGGGAGGGGTGATAGGCTGAGCACAGATTTTTGGGACAGTGAGACTATTCTGAATGATCCTATAAAAGTGGATACATGTCCTTACATTTGATCAGACACCTAGAACGCACAGGTAGAGAGTGACCCTAGGCTAAACTATGGACCTTGGGTGATTATGATGTGTCAATGTAGATTCACCTCTTGCAACAAATGCACCATGTGGTGGGGGATGTTGACAGCAGGGGAGCTTGTGCAGGAGCAGGGATTATGTGGGAAATCTCTGTACCTTTTGCTCAATGTTGTGGTGAACCTAAAACTGCTCTAAAAAATAAAGTCTATCTACTTAAAGAGGAAAAAAAAAGATGAAGCGACATTATGAGGAAGTCCCCTCCCATGGAAGAGAAAAGGGAAGATGGGGAGGAAGTAGAAGGCTTCCCTTGCCGGCATCTCAGAGTGGCAGTGATTGCCCGTTGCACAAAGCCTGGTCTATTTTTCGGTTGACCCTCTGTTCCCATCTCATCATTGCTCCTTTTCCTTTTCTCCTCTCACCTTCTGCTCCTGCCTGTGCCCTCTTTGCTTCATCTTCCTGTTTGTACTTGTTACCTGCTGAGGGGACTCCTCTGCGTTCCAAAGCCCCACAACCTTTCTAGCTGGCTGTACACACAGTTCCACTTCCGGTCTGAGGGCCATGTGCAAGATGCACCCTCTCAGGTCCTCATCTTTAACAAAGTAACAAGAATGCCCAGACCTCCCACTGCCCACTCTCCCTTTATAGGCATTTTCAAAAGAGAAGTTATCCAATACAATAGGTTGCATAGTGCATTATAAAAGTAAGTGTGTTTATGTAGTCCCACTAAGGGGATGCTATTCCATAAGAAATTAGCCTTATATTCCAAATTAAGTTGCTCTTGGTGAAGCTCATTCTTTAATGTCTTTTTTTTTTTTTTGCTAATAGTGCATAATCTCAGGTTTTATCTGCAAAACTTCTTCCTCATATTTGCCTCCACAGCCAATACTTCAGGCTGCTACAGTTGATGTCATGAATTGGTTACAATTACTGACCACTTGTTACTTGTTAAAAGCACAATGCTACACAATTATGTACATTATCTCACTCGCCCTTACAACATCATCACCATGTTAAAAACCTCCATTTTTCAGTGGAGGAAACTAAACATCCTAACTGTTGATTAAAATGCCTAGGGTCCCTCACTATGGAAATGGAGCAGCTGGGATTCATATACCACATTGTCTAAGTCTCCCCATCGGGAGGCAGTACTTGAATCAAATGGGGGATCACTGACTTCAGAACTGCCCAGGGAGGAGAATGTCACTTCCCTGGCAAAAGCTTCAAAGTGTGCGGTAGGTTTTCCTTTTCCCCGCCGCTGCCTGACATCTCCCTGCTTAGAAATGCATAGAACACTGAGGCAGAAAGGCAAAATGTTTCAAAGAGCCCTCAGATGTGCTGTGTAACTTTTAGACAGTGTAATTTTTACTTTTCAGAAAATAACAAGGATGCCTTCATCTAAAACGTCCTCCAGGGCTCACATTTCAGTGTGGGTGTGTGCTTGTGTGTGCACGCCTGCATGTGTGTGCATGCCTGCATGTGTCCACTCAGTCCAATACTGCTCCCAAAGCCTTCTCTGCAAAGGGCTTCCATTAAAGGCAAGCTGACAGGAGAGGGAAGGAGGCATAATCACCAACTCTCTATGCAATTTCTTAACCACGCAAATGCGGCCATCCTCAGAACTGAGATTAATTCTGGCACCCAAAAGCTACTGAGGAAGATTTCTTTCCCTAGCAGACACCTTAATCAAGCCCCTGACCAATCTTAGATCAAAATCCCCCCTAGAATATTAGAAAAACATTGCAGTGTGAAGCCTCAACTGGATCCAGTACAATGCTCCTCTGGTCCCAGACCCCATTCTGAAAACTGGCATTTGTCTTTTGATTTTCTTTTCCTTTCAGTTTGCTTCCCTGTCAAAAGGATCTCACACACACACACACACACACACACACACACACACACACACACGCACGCACGCACACACACTCCCCTGTGCTGCAGCACCACCTAACTGAATTCCATCCATTCAGGGCTCCTGCTGGTCCTGTTCTCTGAGCCAGTCTGAGGAAGCCCTTTTGCTGCTTCCTGCTATTCATCTCTCTGGGCAACTTAAATTGTGCTGCTATATGAAGCACTACTTCGTGGGACCTCATGAACACCAGCTCAGAGGGAATGGACTTCAACAGAGGAGGCATTAAGCATCTAAGCAGCACATGGAGACAGCAGACAGCAAGAGCATGGCAGACAAGTGATAGAAATCAAATAACTGATATAAAAAGCCAGGCGGTACACAAAGGGCCAAGAGAAGGTTTTCAATTTATATTTAGTGTTGATATTACATTTGTTCCCACATAGCAAGGATAGGTCCTGAAAATAGATGGCAAAGAGTTTGTGTGCCTCCTGGGGTCCCTAGATTCACCTGAACTGAAGCCAGAAATCATATCATAAAACTAATTTAGCCATCACACCAATAGGGCTCCTCAGCCATGAGATAGACTGGATAATTATATGTTTCCTGCAATTTCTGACACTCAGCTAGTTTCAGCAAATGGCACTTCTAAATATACATTGCTTTGTCGCAGCCACCTGTCTACCTCAGTCTTTCTTCAAGCAAAAGAAACTGAACAGAAAGTTAATCATGAAGATGGGAAATCCAAGTAATTTTGTCAGAACAATCTCAATTAATTAATGGACCCCAAAGTCAAATGCCCTTGGTGGTCAAGGACACAAGGTGAACAAGCCATAGGTTCTTAAAGTCCACGCAGGTGGAACCATCTCAGGGCAGTTGCTTTCCTGTGACTTCACCTGTAGGTGGGGAGGTTGGGTTAAAGATCCCTGAAGTCCTGGGCCATGTGGTCACTGAGGCTGCGTCAGCGGCTGCCCTGTCCTAGTCCGTTGTTTGTGTCTCTTTTGTCTCTATTAAGGCAGAATGATTTCCCTGACCTCCTATGCTGTCTGTCCCTTAGCTCCCTTGAGTCCTTTCGGAGAGATGCCCAATTCTCTCAAGAATCTTACAAAATAAATTGCGGCTCACACACTTATTCACACACATTGCAAACCATTAACAATGACACCATAGGCTCTCATTTGGCAGAACAGCTGCTGTGGCCAGCCCACAACCAGCACCAACTGTCAAAGGTAAGGACAAGGATGAACCCCGGGTACTAAAGTCTCTGGCCAGTCTGAAAGGGAATCCTCCCCACCGAGAGATGCATGCCCAGCAGAATTTGCACCCCCATGACCCTCACCACCACTTTAAGCAAAAGTGAGTTACACAGAACCACGGTGAAATTAACATTTTTCCTGTCCAATGAACTTAGTAGGAAAAAAAAATGTGCATTGAAATATGGTTCTGAATTAAAGGTTGACCCATAAATAAGTTATATTTACTGAAAATTAATATGCCATCTTCTGTTCTAAGGATTTAATTCCTTAATTTGTTAAAGCACTGTTGCAACTCTATGAAGAAGGGAGTGTTATTAGTCCATTTTATATATGAGAAAACTAGGACGCAGAGAAGTTGAAGTGCCTGAGGCCAAACAACTGGTAAATGGAGGAGGTGGGACTCAGACACAGACATTCAGGTCTCAGAACCCGCAGACCTACCGCTACCCTACACTAGCTGCCGTGAAGTCTTTAGGAAACGCTAATGAAAGCCACAACCCAAATGTAAAAAGCTTCCCCTGAGTACATCAGGCAAGTCTCTATCTGGGGTATGTGTGCTGATACTCAGGTTTCTGTATATTGATGACTCCAGCTGTTAATTGGGGGCCGACTAGCAATGAGCACAATTATAGCGAACACCGGCGGATTGGTTCTGGGTCCCGGGATGAAAGAGGACTGCGGAGGAGAAGAGTTACTTGAGGAGTCGGGCTTCGGAGAATAAGAGGTAGGACAGTGGAGCCAACCTGTGGGGAGCAAAGTCAGACATATTCAAGTTTGAATCCCGAAGCATCCCCAGACTAGCTGTGCAAGCTCAACATTTTGGTTTTATTTGTGTGCGCACACCACCCAAAAACTTAGTGTCTTAGTACTACAGTATTTATTTTGCTTATGAATCTGCAATTAGGGCAGGACTCGGCAAGCTCGGCTTATCTCTGCTCCATTCGGCATAAACTGACGTATCTTGGGGTTGGGGGCTGGAATCTTTGACGGTTGGTGCTGGTTGTGGGCTGGGACCTTACCCAGGGTCTACCTGTGGCCTCTCCATGTGGCCCGAGCTTCCTCACAACATGGCAGCTGGGTTCCAATGGTGAGTACTCCTAAAGAGCAAGAAAGAGCTAGACAGAAAATCGTCACCTTTTATTGACCCAACCTTGAGAAGTCATGCAGCGAGTGTCACTTCCACAACATTCTCTTTGTTGAGGCAATCACAGAGGCTGACCAGGTTTAAAGGGGGAAGAAACTGGGTTCCACCTCTCGATGGGAGAATGGCAAGATTCTCAACCAACCTGTTCAGTAGGAAATATTGCTGAGACCATATTTTGAATCTACAGTCTTTCCTACTTGTTAAGTTACTTGATTCTTTCGACCCTCAGCTTCTTCACCTGAACACTTAGGATAATAATATTTGTAACTCTGGGGGGAAAATATTTTCCCATCCCGGGGCAAAATACCTTTGAACTGAAATCAGTCAAAGAGAGAAACAAAGTGGGAGAAACCCATTTATTGCCTATAAGTAGTCGTCCACTTCTGTTCACCCGTGTCTCTCACTACCCAGCTGCAGAAAAAAAGGGGCCCCACCCCACCCCTCCAGTTGAGGCATGCCCTCCCTCCCGCTTGTAATCATCTGTTGATATGGAGATGGACTACTCCTCTCCACCCCTTGGAAACACCGACTGATACGGAGATGCACTAAGGTCAGGGGAGAGATTCTGGAAATGTTGCGATTTTACCCACAATATTTCACAGAATTCTTACAAAGGTTAGAGATAGCATAGCTTATGTACTTACACAACACAGAAGCTCCGTACCAATTTTCGGTCCAGGTTGGGGGTCAGATGTAAGGAAGCAGAAGTGATGTATTTATTCCTCAGGTTGTTGACACACCCGTCCCTGGACAAGGAACAAAGCTTATTAGAACTAGAATAAGACTAAAGCGCACCCAAACAACCTTGGCTCTTCCTAATTATCCTGGGAACATCTCACCAGGATCTCATCTTGAGAAAGTATCAGCTCAGTTCTGGAAGTAAGACACTTTCTCCCACATTATTGCATTTCTGCTAGGCCTTTTACACTGAATATAAACAACAAGCAACTAAACATGATTAGTTAAATGCTAGGACTTAGAAAGAATCTTGATCTCGTTTTCAGGTGTTTACTTATGTGAGGGGGAAAGCTTTACAAGAGCTGTGACAGAAGGACAAGCTGCTGGGATTATTCCCAGAATCCAACAAGCTCTCTAAATAAATTCTGAACCTGGGATATTCATGGTGGTTCACAGAAAACAAGTTTGAAATATTTAAAACCCAATTCAAATTCACAGATTTGATAAACCTAATTCAAATTCACAGATTTGAAAGGAGAAAACCCTTTGATTTTTAAAGCCTATAATCGTCTGGGTAACTCCATGAGTCACCTGCAAGGTACAAATGAAATCTGAGCAGACGAGGCCTCCTGAATAATCGCACGGATGTGACAATCCCCCACTTCTTGGAAATGACCCCATTTCTAACCCAAGGGAGTGGTGCCGTTTCCCTCTGCCAACCAGGAGTTTCTGCACTGATTCCAACTTTGTTCTCCCTCCAAAAGGAATGAGAGAGGAAAGCAAAACAGATGGGTCAAAACACACTCTTGTCTCACACAGTATTCATGAGGATTCCCCTACAAAGAAGTCCTTCAAACGGGAGAGATGAAAGGGGGTCCGGCTTTCGGCTGGCATTTGAGCTGGCATCCGCGGCATTACCGTATGACTTCGCACGGGGCCCGAGAAGGTCTTTGACCCCCAAGAACAGCTGCACCGCTGTGAGGGAGGCCCCCGTGACTCGTGGCTTAGCGGGGGGGAGGGCAGGATAAGAGCAGACGTGGGGGGTGAGGTCACAGCAGAGGGAAAGTAACCTGAATACTAACCAAAGGGGGAAGAAAGAATACAAAGGAAGCGGGAGGCTGAGGAAAAAAGGAGAAGAAAGAGGTGTTTGGTGTGTTCTGGCCGAGCGCCTGCTGTCGTCAGAGACAACGGCGCATCCAGGAGGGAATGGATTGTTCCTTCCTGATCGTGAGACTGACAACACTGCCCAGAAAAATGTCTCAGGGTCAGCAAACACCTGTCTTCTCTGCCAGCTTCGTGCCGCAGAACTTGATCTATGAAGTGTGGGAACCTTACCTACATACGTTTCTCTAAAAAAATAACACTTTAACAGCGCCTACTACGTGCTAGGTATCCTGCTCAACTCTTCACAAAAGTTAACTCATTTGAACCTCTTGGCAATTTAAAAGGCAGATAAGGAAACTGACATCCTTATCCGTCTCAGTCAATGACCATCACCTCCACCCATCACTACCACATTGGCAATTATGATGTTTTAGCCCTTGCTGTATATCAGGTGTTTCTTACAGCATTTTACATACCCCTCATTTCCGTCCTTTCCACACCCCTGGATGTGGGCACTATGCTTACTTCCATTTTTCAACAGATGGTAAATATTGTTTTACAGTGACTTAGAAAGGCTAATATACATAAAATGATAAAGCTAGTGAGAGGCGGGTTCAGGAAAAGAACCCAGGTCAGCTGCCCTCAAAACCAGCGCCCAAACCACTGTGACTCTCAGCCACAAACCCATTAGGTGATAATAACGCTCGTTGTTATTTCTCATCAGGCATGGTGAGAGAGGCACTTCTCACGCATAAAGCACTCTGGTCTCAAGGAATTCAGTCAGAACCACCAAGTTCCCTACTATTTCCTCTCTCTGGTAGATGAGTTATCAGAACCCAGGCACTGAGTCAATGAACATCAGCTTCCCTGCTCCACTCCACCCCCAGTACACCCACCCAGAAACTGAGGTCCACAGTATTCAATAAAGTCAGACTCCCACCCAAATCTTATGCTTTCAGTCTAACACCCGTTTTAAGAAACCCCTGACTAAGAAAAATGGATCTATATTAATCAAGTCAGTTTTTGCCAGATGTTTCCATCAACCAGACAACAAAGCACAGGACACAGGACTGGGATATGAATTTTAATCCCTACTTTCATTGCTACCATGAGTAGGGACCTTCTAGCCTGCCTCCTGAGTGGTCTTATTCTAGCCTTTCTGGAAAAGCCTCAATTGCTAGGATGATTTCTACAAACTCGAGAATGTACTCAACTTCATTAAAATTAATTCATAATTACCATCGAAGTCTACGTGAAAGTGTTTGTCAAATATTTTGTTTCCAGTACCACAAAGCAAATACAAGATGTGTGCAGGGATTTTTTTTAGCATCAATCCCAAATGTGGTCATATCAATTGATTAATTCCCCTGAAACTTTATTCATTTTTTTATTAAAACCAAAGCAAAATGTTTACTTTGTGTGATGCATAGACTGTGCAGTGACAGGCAGTAAGAGATACACAAGGACAGGACAGGTTTCCAAGCCCTAAGGAGCTCCCTATATCACTGGGGGGGCAGGCATGACAAAGGAGATTCAACAGAGCATTCGTACAGCAAATTGATCAAAGACCTTTATACACAGAAACCCTAAGAACAGGGATGTGAACATAGAGTTCAAAGATCTCTTTCTAATTCCATCAGCTGGATAATAATCAAATGACCACTTACCAAAATGATTTGAAATAGCAGAATCCCCTGATCTGTCTTTAGAATTAATGCTCAGATAATGAATGCCCAGTTCCTTCAGATGTTTAATTACTGAAGAGCCTTGCTCTCAGAAGAGAGGCTATACAAACTCTGAAAGTGGCATGGAATCTTAATGAGATGTGATCTTGAGAGGTCATGAAATCCAGACTCCATCTTCAGGCAAGACTCTTATTTTTAAAAAAAACCTCAGGGAGAGAAACTTGACAACCTTCTTTGTTGACAATTTTGACAACCACCAGAAGGGCCCGCAGTCTGCAGTATGTCCCTCCATCAAGGCCTAGAGTCCCTCATGGGGACTTGGCAAGAGAAAGGCCTGTTTACCCTACATCTGGGACTGAGGAGCTTGGTCCCCTCGGGTCGGTAGGAGGATCTGACTCTGCGATTGGAGGGACGGAGGACTGTGGGGCCAGAGCCAGCACTGAGGGGCTCCCCTGGGTGTCCCACAGGGGAGCGGAGATGGGGCTGGGACCCTGGGCCCCATGACAGTGGCTGGTCTTAACATTGGAGAACAACTAACATCTGGATAAAGCTTACATGTCAACAAAATTCTCTGACATACATCATCATTTGGTTTCCTAAGCAAGGCTGAGATAACAGCCTTGTAATGCAGAGTAACATCCATTTTACCAATGGAAAGTGAGACTCAGAGGATTTAAGTTATTACATGGTAGGTATGGGACTATTATTACTACTCTACTAGTATTTTTGAGAATAATAAAAATCACGATAATAATAATAAACATGTATGCTTCAGCCACTTTGTGTGGAATGCTTCATCTACTCTTCATAATGGCCTGGCATGGTAGGTAATTTCTAAAATCCCCATTTTCCTGAAGGTGCAACAGGGATTTTAGAAGATTAAGTAATTTGTCTGTGGTCTCACTGTCAACAAGTGGTGAAATGGAATTCAAGCCCCGGCATTTTGATACCTAAGCCTACACTCCTGCTATATTCATTTGCATTTTAGAAAATAACAGCCATTTCTACCAGAACAGGGATTCAAAATTCTAATAAATCCCTGCCCAGTATTCCTGACATGTGTTCTAACCCACTCCAACATTTATAGGACATGTCTCCTGTGCAGAACAGTGCCACCCTACCCCCCCCAAGAGCTCCCCTTGGAGGACCCCAGCATTGCCTTACTTCCTCATGCATTAACAATGGGCTGGGTTGATACTGTCCCTCCCCACAAGCAGGACACAAAGAATTGAACTAAGAGAGTGGGTTGCAATTCTCATGACTTGAGCAGCAGGCAGGATCATGAAAGAACAACATAAGACCATTGGTCATTTTCTTTCCAAAATGCTTTCCCATTAGAATTCCTTTACATTTTGAGTTTTATAAGAGACATGCCTGATGAGACATGGAGAGACTAAACACTTTCCAAGGTCACACCGAAGTTAAAGGCAGAGAAGGGACTTAAACTCAGGTCTCCCGATCCACTAACAACATACTGGCCAACAAGTCAATTCCATAAGCATTCATGGAAGGGCCACCATGATCCAGGCCTTGTATTCAATTCCCTAAGGCTCACAAGGAGACCCACTCATTGATTCAAGAAAACCTTACTGAGTACCCATAATGGGTACCATTAAGGCACCATAAGGTGCCAGGCACTGCTAGGGCCCTTAGAGATATAACAGAAGACAAAACAATGCCACCACTCTCTTGAAGCTACAGTGCTTGTGGGAGAAGGGAGACAACAAACATACACGTGAGGAAATAAATGTATGTCAGATGGTAGTAAATGCAGACAGGGAAGCAAAGCAGGGTAATGGGACGGAGGGGTTGCCGTACGTAGTATGATGACCTGAATATAGGCAGAGGACCTAGAGAAGTGAGGGCAGGCAGTGGGAAGAGTGAGTGCAAAGGCCCAGAGGCAGGAGTGGCAGAGAGGCTCCTGTGATGGGAGTGGCCTGGGAAAGGGGAATACGTAGAAGATGAGGTTAGATAGGGAGGCCAGACTAGGTGGGTCCTGTAGGCTCCTGCAAGGACTTGGGCTTTACTCTGAGTAACCTGAGAAGCCAAAAGAGGGTGAAACAGAGAAGTGGCGGGGCTTAATTTATACCCTAAATCCCGGCTCCATAAAGTCAACAGGTGGCTGATGACCTGCATTCTACTACCTCTTCTCTACTCATGCAAACTCCTCATCTCCTGGAGCATAAAGCATAGGCTAGCCCGGATTCCCTGATCAAGTCCAGGTCCCAGGACATGATGGACAAGGAAAAAAATCATTTCTATTCTTAGTCTGAACAACTCTGATTCTCAATCATAAAAGCCAAAGCTAGATGTTATATCCTAGTCATGGTTTTGCTGTGATTTAGAATTTCTAGATATATCCAATATAATGCTTGCCTTTTTGGCAAAAGAGTTTATATTTTCACACCTTGTTTGTCCATTATTTATCTTTAGCTCTTTTTTATGTAGTCACAATGGAGGGACTGACCCATCTTGTATTTACAGCCTGTCCCTATTAACTTTTATTGTTCCTTTACGGCCACTTATACAACTAGCCAAGGTCTTGGTCTATCTAGGCTGACTGATTTCTAGAATCATATCTGAAACCCTAAGCCTGAAGTAATCTGTGAAGTCAATGGGTGTACAGGCCTTATAAATCAGCATGATAATTCTTATGGATTTTTAGATGACCACGAATTCTTTTCCTGCTCCCCTGAACGAGACATGAGTCTGTTTCTCCTCCCCTTGAATCCGGATCGGTCCCATGTCTTGTTAAGACCAATAGCATGCATGAAATGTTGCAGAAGTAATATTTTGGGACTTCTGAGCCCAGGCCTTATAAGAACCCTCAGCATCAGGTTTTACACTCTTGGAAATCAGCTGTAAAAATGGTAAAGACTCTTTAGCCAGGTTATTGAATTATGAGAGGCAACATGGAGAGGGACTCACAGAGGACGAGAGACCACCAAGCTTGAGGGCACTTGAAAACTGAAAACGGCCCCTGACTTGGGGGATCACAGAAGGAGGAGTGATGGGAAGGAAAGGAAAGCGGAAGAGCTGCTGCTGGCCCACAATTTGGTTAATTATATATTTTTTTCTTTCAGGCATCCCAACATTCTGACCAAACGTTTCCTAACATTGGTCCTCAGACCAATGCTGACAATACAGAATTATCTGGGAAACGTGATTAAGATGCTTCCCTTGGCAATTTGATTCAGCAGGTCAGAGACCAGGCCTAGAAATCTGTATTCCTACAAGCGATTCTGATAAACTTCCAGATTTGAGAATCTTGGCTCTGGACCATGAACTGCTTAAGAGCTGAAAGCGGGTTTATCGGTCTATCCCATTGTCCTGTTACAGTGTCTGACACATACAGGAGCTACATTCATATTTGAGGAACAGGTGAATAAATCAAAGATTTAATGAATGAATAAATAAATAAATTAGAAAAAACCAGGAATATGTGTAGGTGTCTTGACATCCCACAGTCTGTACTCTTCAGACCATCTCCTGCCCACGTTTGCTCCACACTCCCACCCAGTGTCCATGAAAACACCACCTGGGTATCCCATTCTTCCCTCCCCTTTGCCATCCTACTAGCCAATTAGAGATGCCAGGGGGTGAAAGGAGTATGCAGACAGTTTTCGGGAGAGGGAGGGGGAGGCGGGACGGTGAAAGAGGTACAGCATGAGGGCCTGTATGTGCACAAAATAAGCCAAACAAAACAACACAGACACACACACAGGCACACACACACAAAACTTGGCACAGCCCTTGAGCTATTTGCCTCATTAACAACGGCCACTGAAAACTAGAAAATAAATTCTCCTTTTCTCTCCTTACTTCCCTAGATGATTCTACTTTGTTTGGGAAGACGTCCAAATTCAAGGACACTGGCAGTGAAGGGAGCTTGGAGGAAGAAGAAATAGAGAAAAGGCCAAGAGGTGTTTGATAGAGGAGAGCAGAGAAAGCCCAGGACATTTGGGAAGACAGGAGGGGCGAAAGGGATAATATCTCAGCCCAGGCGATTGGCTTGCTTTTTGCACCAAATTCTGTTCCTGTCATGCTGAGAAGACTCAGTCTGAGGCTATTGAGACCTGCATTTTAAAAACCTGAGAACCTGAAATCCTTCCTCTCTCGCTTGGGCTTTCTATCTTCCCTGAATGCAAAAGAATGAAAAAAAAGTAAAGATCTTGAAAAACAGTCCCAAACCATTTCCTGCAGCCCAGCCGAATTCATTCTGATCCACACCTACTCAAATTACATTGGCGGCTTTGTTCTCTGCCTCACTTACCAAACGGAACCGCAAGTTTTCTAGGTAGAGAGAGCAAACATACACAGAGGACCCGTGCAGAACAAAAGATCCAAGTGAAATTTTAAAAGATGAACCAAATTGAAACCAAAAACTGAAGGAAGTTGAAACACATTTTGCAGAAATGTAAAACGCCCAGCCAGGAATGTGACTGCTTTGTCTATTTGAAAAAGCCTTCTGATCTAAGAAAATCTTCTCAAAATGTTGACATCAAGTAACAAAACATATTTTATTGCATAAGATTCACACGTTTATAGTAGAGAAATAAGAATATACGGATTAGCAAAAAGAGAAAAATCTTCCATGATTCCACCATCTAAAGATAAGTACTACTAACATTCTAGATATAGTCATCCAGAATATTATAGCTATAGCCATATTTACAAAATCTGACACTATAGATACCTTCTCTCACTCAGCAAAAAAATTAAACAACTTTCTAGATAAGTTTAGATATGCATTACTTTTATTAATGACAGTATATAGTAGAAACATATTCTTTTTTAAAAAAACAAACATTGTCATTATAGCACCAGAAGTATATGTGTGTGTGTGTGTGTGTGTGTGTGTGTGTGTGTGTGTGTGTGTATATTTATTTATTTATTTTCCCGAAGGTAAATAGGTCAGTAGCTTTCTTGAGTCAAAGGTGTTAATAAGTATTGACAAATACCTCCTTGGACACTGTTCTGTTCAACATTCTCACTGGCCATATGACAGTGGCCATTTTCCCATACTCTTATCATTCCAGAACAGTATCTTTTCTTACTCTTGGTTTAAGGGTCAGAGGAAAATGTTTTCTCCTTATTTGAATTCTTTGTTTTCTCTTCACTGGTGAGATTGTGAAATTGAAGCTCTTCTCATACACCTGTTAGTCACTAATCTTTGAGTTCTTGAATGTTCTATTGGAGATTCCCATACTCAATACTGATTTATAACACACCTTTTGAAAGTAGAGATAATAACGTTTTGCCATTGATGTTTTTCCTAGGTTACCACTGTCTTTTACATTTGTTTATAACATAGTGAGTTTAAACAAGCTGAGTTTGAATCTTGGCTTTTTTTTTTTTGCAAACTTAGGTACATTTCTTGACCTTTCTAGTCTTCAGTTTCCTCACCTATTAAATAGGATTAGATGGTGAATCAGATCAAGCCCTGGCAACAATATCTGGTATATAATAAGCTTTCAATGAATATTACATTTATGAATCATAATAGGTTTCTTGTCACTGTGAAATGTTAATCTTATTTAGAGTTAACTTTTTTTTCTTTTATAGATTTCGACTTTTAGATTATGCTTAGAATGTTCTCTACTCTCTCATAACAATGAAGCAAAACGGAAGGAACAAAACAGCAGCAGACTCACAGACCCCCAAGAAGGGACTAGCGGTTACCAAAGGGGAGGGGAGGGGAGAGAGGATGGAGAGGGAGGGAGAAGGGGATTAAGGGACACTATAATTAGCACTCACATTGTAGGTAGGCCACAGGGAAGGCAATACAGCACAGAGAAGACAAGTAATGACTCTACAGCATCTTACTACGCTGACGGACAGTGACTGCAGTGGGGTTCAGTGGGGGGGACTTGATAATATGGGTGAATGTTGAAACCACATGTAGCTCATGTAAAACTTCGTAAGATGGTATATCAATGGTGCCTTAATTAAAAAAAATAAGAAGAAACTGAGTCAATAAATAACAAGTCAGTTGGGAACAGATAAGTAGCCTGGTAAGAATACACTTAAAGCAAGACCACCAAGACATTGTGGATAATGATCATCTGTCTGAAGAATCATAACACCTTGTATAAACCAGGAGCCAGAGATTCCAAACTCTTTTCCAGAGCAAATCAGGAAGAAGGTCTCAGGTAGGTACTTAAATGTGAATAAATGGATACCTGTCCAGTTCTCAAGCTCTAGGCTAATTTAAAGCAGCAATAAATTCTTGAGTATGGGATGTTCATCACTGTCTGTGCAAGAATAGAATTCAATTCAATCCAACAAATATGCCATAGTTACCATTTCTGCTGCAAGGGAAATGACTGAAGCTCTACAACAGAAAGAGCACCGTCAATGGTATTGCTATCGAGTATTTAATCACATCACTGGATAATAAAGTTAGCTCCTGGACATGTTTGCCAGATTTCTATGTCAGAATTAAAAATATAAAGTAAGACCAAAAACAGAGTAGACAGTAGAAGAGGCCAGAATTCAGGGGAGACAGAAAGGGACAGAGAGAAAGAGTCCCCCCTGTGAA
Organism: Phataginus tricuspis; assembly: GCA_029783875.1. Taxonomy (NCBI): domain Eukaryota; kingdom Metazoa; phylum Chordata; class Mammalia; order Pholidota; family Manidae; genus Phataginus; species Phataginus tricuspis. The sequence goes on along the minus strand of JAQQAC010003584.1, from coordinate 9,940,218 downwards.
GATGTAGTGCCAGGAAAAATGTCAAGAGCCTAAAAATGGAGTTTAGGGTTGACTTTGAATGGGGATCTCCAGGAGAGCAGGGCTGTCATCGTCCTCATCAAGGCAAATGTCAAGGTCTTACCTGCTGCCAGCCATTGTTCTGAATGGTTTTCATGGATTAATGTACTTAATCTTCTATCACTGCATGAGACAGCTGGTATTATTTTCATCATTTGACAGACACCTTAGCAGAGAAGCTGAGTCAATTTCCCTAAGTCACAAAGTTGCTGAATGGCAGAGCTAGCATCCAAATCCCTCATCCAAATCGCACAACCGGTGCCCTGTGGCCTCTCGGTGAGTCAGCATGGACGACTGGCCTGCGTCCTGTTAGAACGTGAGCTTACACTCTCCCTAGAGAAAGCCAAAAGCAAGCCAGTAAAAAGAGAATCAAAGCCCCAGATCTGTTTTTCTGCTCAGTGGTCCTGGGTCAGAAATGGGAGAGGTCCTATTTAAAAAGGCCTCTGAAGTCAACCACACACAGCTAACCGCCACAGTTACCTCGCGGCGTCCGGGCTCACCCCTCATCCTGGGGAGACCAATCCAACACCCAGGACCGGGCGGGGGGCGCCGCCTTCTCAGGCCTCCCGGGGAGACTTGCGGTGCACAGAGACCCAACCTTGTCAAGCTGTTCCACATGGCTTTCAGGCTACTTCCAAATTAAAGAATCTTTGTTTTTGAAAAACGCCATCCAATGCAGGAGAGCATGAACAGATAATATTTTAATAGTGCATGTAAAGACAGCTGGTAATAAAGCAAAATTTGTATCTGCATGTATAAACTGGCGTTAAGGAAAAACTGAAATATTGTTACTACCAAAAACAAAATAGTAAAAAGACAGAAGAGTTAAGTTGGAAATATAGTAATGTGTTGATGTGTTTAGGTGATATAAAAAAACTCTAAACATTCTCTGTGGTCAATGACACATTTGGCCTACTGACCTTCAGGGAACTCGAAATTGCGCCTCTTTTATAATCGCCCCTTCAGGGCTACAGGAATACCCTTAGGTACATCTTTACCTCTGTATGCTGCCCCCAGTCATGTGCTGGTGTCAATCATTCCCTCTCTTACATAAGGGGTGAGTAAATATTTCAGTCTTTATGGTTTATACGATCTCTGTGGCAAGTACTCAACTCCACCAGGAAAGCAGCCACCCACAATACATAAACCAAAAAGTATGTCTGTGTTCCAACAGTACTTTTATTTCTACACATTGAAATCTGAATTCATGCAATTTTCACATGTCAGGAACTACTACTCTTTTGATTTGTTCCCCCTAGCCATTTAAAAATGTATAAGCCATCGTTAGCTCACAGACCATACAAACACGGAAAGGGCATTGAATTTGTCCCAAGGGCCATACTTTTCCGACCCTTGTCTCAGACTCTAAGATGCTTAAAGACCAAGGCAAGGACTCGTTCATTCTTCTATTCCAATCCTAATGGAGATTCTGCGTCAGAGAAGGAGCTCCATATCCTAACCCTGAATGGAAGACTATGTGTAAGTAATGATTCTACCCTGTGAAAGTCTGGGTGTAGATCATTAAGTTCTTTGACGATTTAATTTAACCTTTGATGCAAATCCCCATGTTTGTAATTATTGCACCCAAACTTCAACCTCATTTCTGAGCATAGGGCTCCTACCCAAATTTGTTTCTTGCCTTGGTAACTGACTCCTGGTTCATCTTCCTAACAGCTTGTTTTCATAGAATATTTGACTTTTCTACCTTGATACTTTGTGTCCTTCAGGTTTGGCCTGGTGGCTATATTCCTAAGGCCACCTGCCTCGGACTTTCTCAGGCCTTCTTGTTTTCCAAGATGCATGTTTGTGTAACAAGATGTCTTGGGCTGGCAGGGTGCAGACCTCACAGGCAGCACTGAGTGAGAGGCGGTGCCTCCGCTCTCCTCACACACAATGCTACCATAACAGGAAAGCAGCCACACACAATACAGGAACAGAAAGCATTTTTTCTTCTTTGATTTATGTGGGGCTAACGAGATGACTACAGACATGTCGGGGGGATGCAAGATTATAATGGTCCTCTGCTTGAGAAAGAGAAAGACCTGTGTGGTGGACCACTGTGATGCTTGGGGCTCAAGCATCTTGAACTCAGTGTGCTGGAGGACACCCAGCGTGGTGACACAGATCACCAGCGTCACACCCAGACTCACAGCTGCACCGGCAATGAGGCAGATCACGGAGGCAGCCACAGAGATGGAAACAAAATTTTGGCTCAGAACAGCTACTCTGTACATTGAGGTCTACGGAGCTCTAGCTTGGTGCACAGAGTGACAGGCCATGCCCAAGAGCAAGCAGCGTGCTCCTGGGAGACACCTGGGTACTCCCAAGGACTTCCCAGGGTCAGAGACTCAGTAACACTGCATTGCCCAAGGGCACATGGTCACAAATGTATACGACTGTGAACTGACAGAATGTCAACCATAGCACCCGCCTGGTACGCAGCGGTCACTAAGCAAACCTTTGCTGACAGACGACTGCATGCCATCTACGGCTGCTCTTTGTCCGTTTAGTCTGCATCTTACCCAGCACCTAAATCCACACCGGGCACCCAGAGGGCACTCATTAAGTATCTGTTGAATGACTGAAAGTTGAATTTGTGCCTTTTCGGTTCATTTTATTGTTTTCTATAAATGAGATGTATTAGTGGGAATACCTTCTCCAGATGTAAATAAATGAACAAATTGGGGAAAAATCCTTTGTCTTATGTTCTGAGTTATGTTTTAAAACATGTGATCACTATTCCTAATGTCATTCCTATGATCCACTTTCCCTTGTACCCACAGCTACCATTAGCCCCTTGTACAAGAGCTTATAAATTAGACCAGCCCTCTGTGGATAACAGTGCTGACGATGTTTGAATATCCATTTAATAGCAACTAGTGCTGGCGTTTTTCTTAATGCGGCTTCTTTTGTAATTCTGACAGCCTCATGAACGCTCCAGCAACTTTCAGCGAAATCATCCCAGAGTTTCAATTTCCATCTTAAGGCCCCGCAGACAGATCTGTAACCATTATCATGCTAATAAATAACTACATCTCAGGTGGATGGTAGAAAATGATCTAAACGAACATACAAGGTAGTAATATTGGTCCTTAAGCTCTCACCAGCCCTTAGTCACTTATTGCCTCTCCCGTGATCAAAGGTCTATTAGCCAATTAATACTAAAGTTGGTAAATGGTGCTGACATGATTTCATTCTTGCTGTTTATTCTGGAAAGGAGAACATTTCCAGTGAGTCAGTGTTCTGGCAATTTCCTACCACTGTCACAAACTCCTGGGGAAGAATGCAGGAATATGGGGGCAGCTGTGTGTCTCTGCCAGTGGGAGACGAAAGGGACACTGCAATTATTGTTTAAGGAGCTGGTTTTGCATTTGTGGGGCTGGCTTCTCTATGTCTAAATATCCCCACATGAAAAATAAGGAACTCTGACCCTTATAAGGTGCCATTCAATATTCTTGAAAAATTCTTAGATGTGTATTATTTACTGGGCTGTCTTCCACTTATTTTAAGGAGGCTTGCCTTAAAAATGTGCTTTATTCTGTAACACTTCAGTGTTTCAGGGCTCTCAGAGTTTCAAAGATTCAACTGGATCAATTCAAAGTTCTCCATTTTTGAGAGGAAAAAATTAAAAAACAAATTGTGTCCTGAACAACCAAATGTACCACATAGATGACTTTCTTTGGGGATCTCTAATTCCTAGCCTTGGAGTCCTACTAGGAAAGTTGTTGGTAAGTTCCTATAACACACTGTGATTAGTAAAACGAAGTTATAATCTCTGTCCAGTAAATTATATAATCCCTGATTCCAAGTGCAGTTTCCTTAGACTCATTACAATCTCCAGTCTCCTCGCACTGAATCCCGTTCTCTGCTGCCCAAAGGACGGCCAGTCCATCAAAAAGACCGAACAACCAGGGTCACATCCTTGCACCAGCAGAGAATGCATCTTCAGTGTCATGAGTTAAATGGTGGTACCCAAAAAAGTACATCCAGGCCCTAATCCCTGGAATCTGTGAATGGGACCTTATTTGGAAAAAGGGTCTTTGTAGGGGTAATTCAACTAAGGATTTCAGAGATCAACCTGGATTAGTATGGGCCCTAAATCCGAGGATAGGTATGCTTATAAGAGAAAGGCGGGGGAGATTTCAGATATGGAGACACACAGAGAAGAAGTCCATGTGAGGATGTGAAGACGGAGATAGAGTGAGAGTTATGCAGCTTTAAACTAAGGAGCACCTGGGGCCTCCTAAGCTAGAAGAGTCCAAGAAAGGTTCTCTCCAAGAAACTTCGGAGTGAACGTGGGCCTGGAAACACCTGGTCTCCAAAGCCATGAGAAAATAAACTTCTGTTGTTTGTAAGTCCCCTAGTTTATGGTCATTTGTGACATCGGCACTAGGAGAGCAATAAATCAGGTACCAAGACCAACCCTTCATGTTTAAAGACATGTCTAGGATTTGAATCTCATGGATGTATTAGAATCCTTTGCGTTCTGACAAAAACTCCCCAACTTCCCACCATCCCTCTACTATGCCCAGCCAAAGAGAAAAAAAGAATCTATTCTTTCATTTACTTTAATTATACTAGCACATAATGTTACCAAGAGAACATAGTGAAGAATTACAGACAACTTATTGCTGATTATTAAGTTGGTTAATGGTTCCTCGTACCCTTGGGTGGTCCTCCCTACCCTCTTCTTTAGAATGAAAAAGATACTGTTGTCATAATAGTTCCAGTTGCTCTTTGATGAATCAACAGTTCTGAGAGAGAAGGGAATTCAGAATGATGAACTAAGAGAATACAAAAGATTAAGTTCAGCCTGGTCCTGGACTTGAGCTTCTGAGTTTCCAAGAATATGTTTATGAAACTTGATGATTTCCTTATATTTCCATATATGTTCTATCACCCACACATCTCAATGTCCATAAACAGCCTCCATAAGGAAACCAGCATGATTTCCAACCCTTAGTAAGTAATGAAATCTCCTTCCTAAGGATACATTATTGACACTAGTCAGAACCCAACACACATTCTTCTGGGGTTGGAATCAAGAAGTCACCTAATCAAAGAATTCTTGACAGCTGGCTAACAAACAAGGATGTCTTCTAGACCCAACATGAAGCACAAAACACTGTATGACTGGAAACAACTAAACCACAACTTCTAAACCACTTCATGTATTTCCAACTGTTATTCTTGGCTTCACTAACAAAACAAAACAAGATCCTGTCTATAAACAAGACTGTGCTTTGCCTACGTACTTTCTGAACAAGGCAGTGTACCATCCCTCAAACACGCCTTGTGTCCTCTGCCCCCCCACCTTTGCTCTCCCTGTTTCTCTCCCCAAGAATGCCACTCCCACCTACCCCCATGTCTGTCTGTTGAAATCCTGCCCTGCCCAAAGTCTGGCTGAAATGCTGCCTCTCCCACAAAGACTCCCCTCAACTCCTCTCCCCACTAAGGCACAAGACCTGCCTTTTGATCCCACACCACTTGCTCACAATTTTTCCTTATTCCAGCCCTGCAGTTCTTTGCATGCTCCTCTGACCGTCCTCAAAAGCCGGGAGAACCTGGGAGGATGGGGGTGAGAGCAATCGCTTCCTTATCTTTCTGACTCAATAAATATCAGAAATAGCTCTCTAATGAGACGAAGCCAGACAAAGTCACTGAACAATCCAAGGTATTCACAGAGAATTAATGATACTTGGATCCTTTTTCCTCATCGATACTTCATGGAGCATATCAAATAAAACACTCAATCACTTCTGGATTTTTTCTCAGGGGGAACACTGTAGGCCAGCCTGAGTTCTCCCCTCTGTGCCTTTTTCAGCTGAAGCAAAGAGTTTGTTCACCTTGGTTGTTCCTATGTTACCTTCTCACGCATGACAGAGCGAGCACTGATAAGTGGGGGTGGTGAACTGAGAAGCTTTCCAGCCCACAGGAATCACTGGGTAGAAGCCCCAGCGCTTTCCTGACACCTCAGCTATCGGGTCCCCCACCAAGCTGCCAAACCCTGCTCGGTCCCCCTGAGGACGACCCTCCATATCTCACCTTCTCCTTTCTCTTCACGAGGCCACCACCCCTTCCCTCCCAAGCTGTTAACGTTGATGATCTTGCTGGCTTTGAAGGCAAGGCTCAGCTTCTCAGGACACAGTTTGTCCTCATGTGCCCTCTTCTGTCTGTCTGAGAATTGCCTCCTGGGACTGGATGTCCCACCAAACTGAGTCGAGACTCATTATCTTGTCTGGGGCCTTCCACAGACTTGCCTTGGCCAACTTTCCCAGACTTTTTACTGTCTCCCTTAAGAAACCCTAGGCTTTAGCCAAACTAAACATTAATGATTCCCAAATATGCCAGAACATTTCATCGCCCTACATCTACTCAGGTCAACTCATCCGTCCTCACCTCCCCCCCCCGGCTCTGCCGCAGAGATTTTCTGACCCTTTCATATTTTGTTTATAGCACCTATATAGTTGCCTGACTGCATTTAAGAGCAATTCTCTGAGGACCCAGCCCCAGGCAGTGTCAGCCACAGACTTGTCCCACCCGCCGCACTGAAGCTTCTTCCCAGCACCTAGACCTCAAAGACACAGGCAGAGGATGTTTTCAGTGATTATTTGCTGAACGAAAGAAGAAAGTCAATCATAAGTCATGTATCGGTTCTTGCAAAAAGCCAGCTTTGCTTACTGGAGAAGGAATAGAATCTATACATTCAGGAGTTAATAAATGGTACTGAGGTGTAGCACCATCACACGGGCCTTCTCCTGCCTTTTCCTGCCCTGGGAGAAATGACAACTTGGGAAGACAGAGGGCCTTGCCCAGCCATGGCTCCAAGCCTACGGGTTTCCTAGAGGCATGATGGGGTGCTAACTATCACATCCCAGAACTCACAATGCATCCTCCCCACTCTCCTGCCCTCCCCCCACCCATCCCCGCCACCCCTTTTGTGGCAGAAAACAGCAAAGGAAGGGCTGGGAGCAAAAGACAGGATTAGCTAACTAAGAAAGTCAAACAACAGACCTAAAAGAGCATGTGGTGAGCCCCAGGGGATGGCAAAGGCAGCAGCAGATACATCAAGAATGTCCGCCCTGGGCTGTGTCTCCAGGGGGATCTGCCATCTGGGGAGGGGCTATGGCCCCAAGCCAAGAGAGCTTGACCTCTCTCCCACAGAGGACTCGCGGGACTCCCAGATCCCTGCCCACTGGCAGGGAGGCTGAGGTGATAATCACATCCGGTGGCTTCAAATTCCGAGCAAAGGCAGTGGGAAGGGGCCCACATCCCACGTGGGCAGCCATGGTAGAGAAAGCAAAGTAGCAACAGAACAGTTCCAGAGAACTGGGCCAAACACAAGGTAAAGCGCTTACATCCAGGTTTGCCGTGGGGTACGGGACCATACCAGCGAGTGAGCATAAAGGGCAGGCCCCGCCTGTGGGGAGGACAGGCCGTCTCCTGGCCCGCACCCCACCACCGCGGCCGAGGAGACACCAGCTGGTGACAGGCTTGCAGCTCCTCGGTTTCTCACAATCCGAACCCAGCTTCCCGGTTAGAGGGGATGACAGGGGAGCTGGGTGACCGGTCTAGGGAGAAGACGGCTGTGGGTGGGGGGAAGAGGTGGAGAAGGCCTCAGAGAAGGAAAGATGCCTGACACGGTTACATGGCCAAGTGGGGAGGTCTTGGCAATGGGAGAGAAGAGCCAGTGGGGACAGTTGAGCACGGCAGGGAAAGCCACCTGTCCTTGGGGCACGAGAAGGAGAAAACGGACACACAGAGGAAGATGTGGCCAAGGGGCAGAGTGGCTGAGGAGACGCAAAGTGGGCGTAAGTGATAGAAACTTCATCCTAAGTTGGTTCCAGGGTCCAGATGAGGAATGAACTCGACAGACCAGTGTTTTCCAAACTTCCCTGGGACATTCATTAAAATACAGATTCCTTATCTCCCACCACAGAGATTCCGATTCTGTAGATCTGGGGTTGAGTCCTGGAATTATAAACAGCCAGGAG